>OZ038380.1:96128498-96728498 GCA_964036045.1 Eutreptiella sp. 'Long Island Sound 2002' | reverse complement strand
AGCCAGTGGGTAGTGGGCCCCGGCCGCACGCCCGAAAGGACGAGTGGTCGGGGGTGGGAGAGCGCCCGACCCCGGGCGCCCCGCACCCAGGCAAGAGGCACCCCCGCCAGGTGCCCTTGGGCCGCCCCTACAGCGCGCCAAGCCACCGCGCAAGGCCAGCTCGCAAGTGCGTGCGGGGTGGAGTTTGTGACAGGTCCCCACGCCCGCACCCACCCCACGGGGAGCGTGCAGCCCCAAGCCAGGTAGGGGGAAACGGGACCGGGCCACCCTACCCAAAAGCAAGCCAAACGGAGCACGGGACCGAGGCTGGACACGCGGAGGGGCACGGACCGAGTGGAACGGCCCTACCAGCGCCCAGCACCGGGACCGCGCGAGGTGCCCGCCCCACACTAACCCGGGGAGGGGGGGGGGGGGGACGCCGTGAGAGCGCGAGCGCACACACACACAAAAGACACGCGGGGGAAACCAGAAAGGCAACCGGACCGAGCTCGCGGAACGCACAGACCGCATGGAATGGCGTACCAGCGAGCGAGGATAAGGGAGACCCAGACGGGACGGCCCGCCACACACAGTGCAGGAAACGCGGGGCGGGCAGGGGGAAACAGGGAAGACACAACACCCGGCACCGGCCCCAACCCCCCCGAACCGGCCACGAGCGCCGCACAAACACGACCAGGGCACTGCATCTGCCAAGGCAGTAGTGGCGCATAGCGCCACGCACAAGCCTCAGGGCTAGGCAGCCTCCGCGCCAGCCCACGGGAGTCCCACTGGCGACAAGCCAGTAGCACGGGCCCGGCAGCGCCTGCACCCCGGGCGACCACGCATTAGGGGGGCGACACGGTCGGTAAGCGCCTGCAGCCACAGCTGCGAATTGACGCACTGACCGGGGAGTGGCGAAAGGGGGAAGCCGGGGAGGGACGGGGCTCCGAGCCCTGTGAACCCGGGGGTTTCCGTCACCAGGCAGGAGGTGCGTCTTGGAGGGCCCCCCACAAGGACCCGGTGGGGAGGATATCACCTGGCCCAACCAGGTGGCCCCCCGGTGCTAAAAGGCGTCTAGTACTCGCAAAATTAAATGCCAACCCTCAAAACTCAAGTGTCTGAAGCACTTAAGGCGAAGGCGGACAATTGTCGCCAAGGGTGGGGGCAAGCCACCAATAAGTTGAAACGGCAACTCGAGGGAGTGTTGAATGAGGTAACTGGGTTGATTTCACACCGGGCCCAATTGGACAAATCGGTTGAGGCATTGAAGAGTTTGGAAGGCAAGGTGTTGAATTGTGACCAGGTCACCACCAACATGGCCGAGAAAATCCGGCAGACAGGTCTCAACTTTGGAGATGCCGAAAAACGGGTGCATGGTATAGAAGCAATGGCGGAAAGCCACAAGGCATCCATTTCCCAGCTTATCAATCGGATACACAACTTGGAGCATCCCGCTCTTTCATCAACATCCACAGGGGAAGTTGGAGAGGCGACGGTTCCCGCAACGGAGGTGAGACGCATGGCGGCGGACCTGGAGAGCACAAGTGCAGAAGTGGCCACGCTCACGGGCCGAATGCACCATTGAAAGACTATGCCCAAGCCAGAATTGGCCAAGGTTGAGGCCCTGGAGTTACAGGTCCGATTGCTCATGACCCGGCTGGGACAAAGTGAGCATGAGGTACATGCGCTCAGGGAAGAGATCCGGACCCGACACCATGGCGGTCCACCCGAAAGGATTCGGTCGGATTCTCATGTCACTGGTGAATTACAAAGAAAATTGCAGTCTTTGGAGAACAAATATCAATTGTTGAAACATGCGGGTACACCACAGGTGAATCCAATTGGGATCCCGACACCGAAGTCCGAACCACGAGTCCGAGTTTTTGGAGCGCCAGTGCGGGAGGAAGGGGTTGCCGGAAGCCTACTGGGGTTTGGATTCCCCCCGGCCGAGGATGACTAGTCATCCATGCGGTCGGATGACCGGGGTTTCCGGAGTAGAGCCCCAGGTGGTGGACAGAGTGGGACCCGCACCCACGAGGGACACACCCCGCTGGGCATGGGTGGTGATTGGCGGCACTGCGCCGGGTTGGACCTCCGTTATTTTGAGGCGGACGATGACGGTTGATTTATGCCGCAGATGGTGTTTCAGTTGTTCAATCGACAAGAATCTCTCACGGATAGGATTGGGCTTCCGAAACAAAAGCCCTCGGGAATTCTACGGGCAATCGCGTTTGATGAAGTTTGCCCTGAATGACTTTTGGACACCTTGTTCGACTGGGAAGAGCCACAACTTGAAGGATCGGATCCGCGGTTAATTCCTCCCGGGGTCCATGGAAGGCTGGCAACCCCGATGATGGACCCGCGAACTTTGAGGGACGTTCAGGGAATGTCCGTCGCCCCACGGTGGGATGGAAGTGGGACCATGGCCATTAAATGGCTTTTGTATTTCCGTGCTTGGGAGCTTGATTGGATGTACGGGTTGACAGATGCCATGAGAAGAGCAGTTTTGCTCTCTCTCATTCCCGCCTCTCGGTCGGACCCACTGAAGGAAATGGTGAATCGATACCAATTCTGGTACCAAGACTTGTTGAGGGAGGTTACAGAGGAAGTCTTCACGGACGCAAACGACGACGTGATCTTGGAGGCCTTCCACACGGTGAGACCGTGCTCACCAACCCCAACGCCACGTGAGTTCATTGATTTTGTTTAACAGTTCCTCGCCTTGTGCCGCCGTGTTCGCGACGTAATCACGCAACGGCAGGCAAAAGATCGACTACTTGATGTTATTGCGACAATGGAGGTGGATGGGTTGCTCAAAGAAATCATCACAGAGGAGACCAAGGTTGGGCTGGAATTTAACTACCTCGAGATGATTGTCTTCGTGATGAACCCCCTGATGTCCCGCCACAATTTGGCGATCAAGAAGGGGCACATCATGCGTAGGCTGGGGCAAGCCATCCAAGAAGCGCCGCAACCCAAGCCCCAAGTGCCTCCTCAACGGACGGGGAACAAGTATGGATCTGGCCGGGTGAGAGTCATAGAGGGAGTCGAGGACATAGACAAAGCCGAGGATCCCGAAGGTCACCAAGATAAAGAACAAGCGGACCTGGAGTTGAGCATTGCGGAGATTCAAGAGATTTGTGAAGCCCAGGTGCTGGCTACGTCAGGACGAGCAGGCGCAGGTGCAAGCTCCATCCCGAAGTGCCCGGCGTGTGGCAAGGGAAGACATAGCCGTGAGGATTGTTGGGTCTTGCATCCTCAGAAACCACCCGAGTGGCTCCAGGACAAACTCAAGTCCAAAAAAATTGGGTAGGGCGGTGAAGCGAAGCCCACTGCGCAAGGAGGTGGCAAAGGAAAAGAACCCCACAAAGGTGGGAAGTTTCCGCCTTGCAAGGGCTGCAGGAGCACGCTGTATCCGCCGGAGATTTTTGGACACTCCATCCGGAGTTGCGGCAGAAAGCCAAGGCCGAGGGGCGGCTCAGTAAGCGACACAATTGAGAAACTCGCCGGCAACGCTGGAAATCCAAGAGGATGGACCAGGCTGGTAGGGATATGGGCCCCTTACCAGCGACTGTATGCCCCATTATGTGGGTAAACCAAGCCCAGGCATGGGATGACGGATATCGTACGCGTCCGGTTCTACGAATCAGTGGGGCCGAGGAGGAAATTTTGAGGGTGCCTCGACCTGGGCACGCCGAGAAGCCTCCGAAGGGCGCCATCGTTCCGGGGATATATATCCCTCACAAAGGGACCTCGGAACAAATAGAGGCACTATCGCTTGGGGACACCGGCAAAGAGGTGATTGTTGTTGCTGGTTGGGAATTATTCCCCGAAAAATTCTGGGAGGTGGCCACCCAACCATTCTGACTTTTCCGAATTGGTGAGAAGGAGTTGGAAGGTGGCAAATATGTGGTCCGGAGCAATATCATTGTGCCCGTGCAAAGAGGTTCCCAGGTTGTAATGGCGCGCTGCGCCGATTGCTTGGTTTATTTGGCCTCGGTTGGCCCGCCAGCCATTGTTGGTTTGCCTTTTTTTTCCCGGTATGGGCTTGTTGTCCTACCGGATCCGGGATGTTTTGCTTTGGTGGAGGGTCTTGGTCAAGGCGGCCCATGGGATGACTTTGATTATAAATGTCCTCCTCCAAAGGCACGGGCAGCTTTGCTCATGGCGGGCAGCCGAGGGCTTGCGGAGGATGTCAATGGGATGGAGCATGAAAAGCAGTTGTGCCACCCTATGCAAGGCTAGGCTATAATGTATTGTGTGGATGACAAGAACTTCAACGCCGATGAGGTGCATCGCGAGCTTGTGACCGTAGACATTTCGGAGAGTTAGGCGCAACTACAGGAGTTGCAGGAATCCTCTTCTGGTCATGACCCACTTTTGGGTGCTTCTTCTCATGAATGTGCAGCTTGTGAAGGTGCCGAGATGCATTTTTTTGAGCGAGGACACCATAATCCTCTCGAGGTTTGCCCGAGCGTTGTGGAGTGTTCAATACCACAAGTTATGAGTTTGATAGGAATAATGTTGGTTGGGTCACTGACGGCATTGAACAGCAGTGTTGTCCTCCCAGTGAAGAACTCACGTGGAGGTGCCCCTTCCCGATGGCTTTCTCTTAAGGTCATTGGACACGTGGATGGTCCCTTGCTCTCTCCCATTTGCTTATTTGCCATTTCTGGAATGTCAGCCATTGTGTTGCATGCGCTTTTTCAGAAGTTGGGCCCTGGTGAGTGGCCTAAATTACCGGACCAGGATACGCCTCCTTTAAAGGGGCCACATAGTTGTGGAGCGACTCAAGGAACGGGCATTGAATCCCTAATGGACCGGATATTGACAGTTTCAGTAATATTGCCTCCCGGTGAATGTCCCAAGGATCTTGAGATCTCGGAGACTGTAATAGAGAGATGGGTTCAGCAACTAGCTGATCCCAACCTGGACTGTGCTGAATTGGACTCACAATGTGAGTCGAGCCCCTCATTCGATGAGGGCTCGGTCGGCCCTGACGTGCCGCCCGACGCGTTTATGGGTCGGTGTGGCTTTCTTAGGGATGAGGAAGGTTTGGAGACAGTGGAAACCCTGCATGTGCTTGCTAAGCAAGTTGAAACATCGTCTTCCATTTCTAGTTCTAGTTTATTAGGACAAGGTTTTGATTCCCAGGATTCCGGGAAATGCATGGAGTTGCGCCCAGGGGAGAATCCAGAGGATCGCAAGGAAAGGCGTCAGCTTTTTTGGCGTAAGGTGGCAGCCCTCACGAGAACGTCAAGGCCGCCAACCAAGAGGACATCCATACACCCACAAGTGTATAAGGAAGGAAGATTCTCTTTGGATCCGCAGTGGTTTCACCGCATTTTGGATTGGGCTGGAGATGAATTTCAACCCCAGCGCTACCCATTTGCAGATCCGCGCTCGACTACCAAAGTCGAGCGCCCCGGAAGGCGCGCCGGGGTATGGGTCAACACTCCTAAAGGTGGAGCTGCAGTCACACAAGGTTTGAACAAGCCTTGGCATGATGACACCATATTTGTTATGTGCCCGCATAAATTTCTGCAACAAATTGCAGAGGAAGCGATGTGGGAAGAAAGTCGAGGAATCATGATTGTTCCCCGCCATAAAAACAAAGAATGGTTTTGGGGTCTTGGTGAAGTGACGGTTAATTGGTGGGATTTGCCGCATGATGCATTGTGTTTCCGTAATGAGGGAGGTACGCCTCGTTCTCCTGCGAAACTAGGTGCACGAGTTATGGTTTTTTATGCCTTGAGGGGTGATCAAGAAGGGCTGGGGCAAACGAATTTCAAGAAATCACATGCTGATCCCCCTCCTCAAGATCATCAGAAACGGCCGGGTGGTCGCTCGACAGCTTGGTCCAAAAATGGTTGGGAAGCCTTAACGAAAACCAAATCTCATGCGCCCCCATGTGTGACGTCCCCTCGCAGACCCGTAGGGATGAGTCGGAAAGCGTGGAAGGTCCAGCGTGTTTCAGCTGCGGCTAGAGGGCTTATTCCCCTGCTGCCTGATTCCATTCTCTGTCGCTCAGCAGTCATGTCTCAAGAACATGATTCCATTCTTGATTCCATTCTCCCTTGCTCAACAGTCATGTCTCAAGAAAATGATTCCATGACCGAGTTAAGAGCTCTGGAACAAGGACAGTCTCTGGATTGACTGGTTGAAGGAGTATGCATTGAACAAAATTGCGGTACTCCTCTCCCTTCCTCTGACCTTCCTGAAGTGTGTGAGCCTCGAATTTCAAAGGTCTCGTTTGTGCATTCGAGAACAAAACAGGTCTTACTTCAAGACAGGATCTCTGATTGGAGTGGGGGTTTACAACATGCCTCTTGCAGCGAGTTGACTTCAGAGGAGTCTCAAACTGTGTCTCTCAACGCGAATGATCGCCCTTTGCCTTTTTCAGGTATCTCAGGTGATCCTGTTACCATTTTTAGGACGAGGGATAGGTGTGTGCGTTCTGTGATAGAGGCGGATGCTGAACATCCACATTGCCAAGAGTATAGGGAGTGGATTTACAACCCGTTCAAAGATACCGTGTTCAAGGAAGGAGGTAATCATTGGTCAGAGATTGAAAGAAAACACGCACAAACGGGGTCCCAATGGGATTTGTGTCTTGGAGCCAATTCCGGATGCTAAGCAGAAGGATAACAAGCCCATTCATGCAGTTGGCCTTAGATAAGAGGCCATGTGTGAAAAAATAAAAGAGCTCCAAGAAAAGGACTGGATTGTGCCGAGCCAATCCCATTGGGTCAGCCGGGGTTTTCTTCTGCCAAAGCCCGGCACTAACAAATGGCGACTAGTCATTGATTACCGGTACGTGAACACGCAATTTCGCGGCTGCAAGTTCCCATTGCCGGTAATCGAGGACTTGTTTGTCAAACAGGCTGGAAACCAACTCTGGACCCTCCTCGACCTAAAGGATGGGTTCCACCAAATGCCTCTAAGTGATCGCAGTAGGCAATACACTGCCTTCCGTACTCCTTCCGGGGTATTTGAGTGGAGGGTCCTACCCATGGGGGTGAAGGTAGGACCCCAAGGTTTCCAGAGAATGGTGAGTGATTGTTTGAAGTCGCTACAGCCGCACACACACATTTACATCGATGATTTACCCACGGGGACACGACCCAAGCTTTGTGGTAAGGGGAAAATACTTGATTCAAAGACATATCTCGAAGACCACTTTCAAAACGTGTTTAAATGTTTTGAGAAGTTAGAGGAATGCCATCTCAAAGTCCGCTTTGAGAAATGTCATCTGTTTATGGAGAGAATCAAGTATTGTCGGCATGTTTTACATGGGGGAATGCGTAGTCCCGCCCCTTCCAAGGTGGATGCGGTGTGCAATTGGCCCAAGCCTAGAACCCCAAAGCAGGTGAAGGGATTCTTCGGGGTTGTAAATTGGTAATCAATTTACATAAGAAACTTTTGCAGTATTGCAGCCCCGTTGATGAGGTTGCTGCAAGGTAAGTATGAGCGTGTCCCCGGGGTAGATGGTCGTAAGGGACGTTGTAAGGTACCAAGGGAGCGTAAGTGTATCCCGTGGACGCCCCAGATGGGGTCTGCTTTTGTTCAGTTGAAGGAAGCGCTCAGTGCTGAGTGTGAGTTGTACATACCATCAGCCGACGGTGAATATCGCATCCATGTGGATGCATGCGACAATGAAGTCGGTGCTGTCCTTGAACAACAATAACCCCAGAGGGGAGTGGAAGCCTTGCGCTTTTTTCAGGCGCAAGTTTGAAGGCAAGGACGGGAGGGGACAACGAGCTTGGAGCAGCCGCGAGCAAGAGATTTATGCATTGGTCTCTTGCTTGCTAAAATTTAAAAGTTGGAATTGGGGGACGAAAAGTCACCGTGTACAGCAACCACAAGTCTTTGGAGAGTTGATACAAAAAAGATCTTTGTACCCTCTCGGGGCCTTTCGGCAGGCGTGGCCGTTGGCATGAATTTTTAAGCCGGTACCACATTGAAGTGGTCTACAAACCCGGCAAGGACAACACCGTCGCCGATGGGTTGTCCTGGTGGGCATATCTGGCCGGATCGGCGGATGACACCAATTTTCACGGCAGTGATGCCGATCAAAGAGGCGTCATGAAGCAAGAACGTGAACTCAAGGAAAGGGAAGAAAAACGTTTGGCCCAGCCGGCTAGAGACACACAAGTCCAGTTCGATTCAGGACTTCTCAATGCCATCATTGCCGTGAGGGCTGTCTTAACTCTCCAATGGCTTGGATATGCCACGGTGCAGGCTCTAAGTGCTCATCAAGCTTGGGTACAACCTTGCCCTTCCATTCTTCAGTGTTTCCACGACAGTTCCCAGGACATTCAGAACAGACAGGACAAAAAGATAAATGACCTTGCTGCATCTATTGCTTCTGTAAAGGGATGTGCAGTTTTTTGGACCAGTGAGACCTTTTCTGGCTATGCAGCCCATCTTCAAGCTCGGATGAGTAATTTGTTGTATTGCCCGGAGTCGGAAGGACTCATTTGTGCCGTGTCCAAGGTGAACATACAACCTCAGTCCGACATTCTCTATGAGGATTGGACTGAGCATTATCGGGATGAATTTCCTGACAGGAACTTTGAGTCTGATCCAGTCATCCCATACCCGAATTTTTGGATTACGGTATGAGGTGGGACGATGACGAAAAAAGGATGTGTTTCAAGGGAAAGATTGTGTGCCTTACAGCTCTTTTTGAAGACGTCGTGGTGCCAATACATTCTTATGGCCACCATCGGGTGGAGAAGACTGTGGAGTTGTTTGATAGAACATTTTGGTGCCTTGCCTACGACTTGCCGAGAGGTAGGCGTAATCTGTCACCCGACATTGCTAAAATTCTTCAGCGATGTCATGAGTGTCAAACCATGAAGGCAAGGCGTGGCAACCAACCCGACACATGTGAATTTGCTCCCTTCCCGCATTATCCTTTCACATCCCTTGCAATTCAGGTAGGTAGGTAGGTAGGTAGGTGCACTCGGTTGAGGAGAGGCGCCCCATGGTTCCCGCTGGCGTTGCCGCGGTGACGAACAGGAGGAGGCACCGAGCTTGAGGAGGGGAGGCGGCTTACGTCCCGCTATACCTCACTGGTGTCCCCCAGCAAAGCGGCCTTTGGCAACACCGTGAGGGCTGATCGCCGCCAGCGTGACGTGCTTGTCCCGCCAGGAGGGTGTGCCCCCGTGCTTGCGCACCTCCCCTCCTTTGGGCGGAACCCTAGAGGTTCACCGGACTTCCTGGCGTATCCCCTTCCCAAGACATGCATGCATGATCTTGGTACTAGGGTTCTGAGGCGCTTGGGTGTCGCACGCTCCGCCTCGAGTCCCAAAGCAGCACAGGCCTTGCGATGCAGCCTTACCCCCGGGCTCCGGATCTCGTTTGGCCGGGTCACCTGCATGGCACGGGCTGCCTCAGTGCCCGGGCTATGGACACTGGGTTTCCTACTGTTATGTGGCGTTTGTGCTTCGGTCTGGTTGGTGCTTGCGTTTGGGTGCCCGTAACCCCGCCAGCCCTGGCTGGGGTCTACGGTGGGTATGTTTGGGTACGGTTTGTGGTTTCGCCCCTCCTTTCCCCGCTGGGGTTCGCGGTGATTGCGGTTGGGCTTGGGTTTTGGCCTGCACCCCTCCTGTCCTGGGTAGGGGTTTGGGATGTGCGTGGCTGTGTGCGCGCTCCTCCTGCTCCCCGCCGTTCCCGGTTCTGGTGTGCGGTGTGGGCTTGTGTGTTGGGGTCCGGGTTTTGGCTGCGCCCCGGCTCTCCTTGGGGAGGTGTTGTTGGGGTGTGCGTGCAGTCGTGCGTGTGCCCCGCTTGCCCCCGTCCTTCCTGGGGGCCGCCCGTGGCGCGGGGCAGTGCGGGTGTTGCCGTTGGTGGGGTGTGCCCCCCCCCTTTCCTTTGGTTTTTTTTTGGGCTCTGTGGTGTCGTTCGCTGGTTGTCCCGGCTAGGGTCTTGTGGTCTCTGTCCTCCCATCCCTTCTCTTCCCGGCCGCGTTGTTTCGTGTTTGTGTTTTTTTTTCTGCGTGGTGTGTGTCCGCGTGTTTTGGGTGTCCCTTCCCTCCGTGGGCCGCTGCCCTCGCCTTGGTGTTGCCGGTTTTGGCTTGGTGGTCCCCCGGCGCCCCTTTGGGGGCTCCTGTCTTCGGTGCCGTCTGGATGGGGGGTTTGGCCGCCTCTTGTGGTGTTGGTGGGCGGCGTGGTGGCTGTGGGCCGTTCTCGCGCCCCCCCCCCTGTTGTTTTTTTTTGGGGGGGGGGTCTGGCTGTTCCTCCCTCTGCTTTCCCTGGGCTGGCGCACGCACTGGTCGGCATTCCATGTGGCTTTCCAGTTTGCTGTTGGTGGTTGCGTTTTGCCAGGCCGTGCCCCGGCCCCATGCGTCGGGTGGGTTATGTACACGTTGAGCTCGGCGCCCCTTCCTGCCGGATTAGGTTCTGGCTCTGCCGGGTGGGCGGTTGTGCCAGGCGGCTTCGTGTGGCCCTGGGTTAGCTGTGTCACTTTGTGTCTGCGGTGCCGGTTTTAACTTTCCGGTGGCGGGTTGTGTGGGTTGACCACCACCGTTGTTGCCAGGCGTGCGGTGGCCCTCTGCCGGTTTGTGGCAGGCTGGTGCGGTTCCTTCCGGGCCATGCGGTGGCTTGATTTGGTTAGACCCTCGGTTAGTGTCCCTTGCTTGGTGCTGTGGTGTGGTGTGGTGCGCCGTGCTGCGTCGTGCCGAGTTTTGACGTGCTGCGTCGCGTTGGTCTGTGCGGCGTTGCGTTGTGACCTGCTGGGCCGCGCCGTGTTGCGCCGTGTCGCACCGTGGTGTGCCGATCGTTGCCGCGTTGCGTCGCGTCGTGCTGTGGCGTGTTGTGCTTTGGGTTGCCTTGTCGTGTTTCGTTGCACTGTGGTGCGCTGCGGTGCGCTGTGCCGTGCTGCGTCGCGTTGTGCTTTGGTGAGTTGTTGGAGGTTAGTCTGGCCCGTGTCGTGGTGCGGAGTGCGGGTCAGAGTGTGGCTGGTTGGTGGCTGGGGGTTGTGGTCAGGTGGGTGGCTCGCTGGGTCTGTGCTGTGGGAATCTGGGTGTGCCGCTCGGGCCGGTGGGTCGGGTAGGTGTCCCTGGGGTTGCCCTCCCTGGGGGCCTGTGCCGTGGTCCCGTGTCCTCTGGGGGTCCCGGTACCTAGCCCTGGGCGCTGTGGCCGTGCTTTTGTCCTCTTTCGGTGCCTGTGAGGTGGCCCTCGTGGTGGCCGGGGTCCTCGCCTGGCGGTGAGGGCGTGGTGGTGGGCTGCGCGGCGGCGTCCCCAGTGGCCTCCTCTGTGGGTGTAGCTTGCTCTCCCCGTGCAGGTGTGCCCTCCCTCTCCTGTGTGGTTTCCGGTGGCTTTTGTGCGTCTGCCGGTGTGATCCGTTTGGCGTCAGATTCGCGCTTTGGCGGCGTGTGTTGGGGGCGTGCTTCCCCGGGGGTCGTGCGGCCTCCGCTGGGCTTTGGGCGGCGCTGATCCCTCTGTCGTGGTATGCCTTTCTTCCGGCTGGGTCCTAGTGCTCGCCGTGATGTCCTCTTCCCCTGCGGCTCGGTCCCTGTTCCCTCCCCTTCCTGGCCCTTGGGTGGTTTCCTGCTCCCACGTTGTGTCGCTCCTGGTGCCCTGTCCCTATTGGCGCCTGCCTGTCACCTTGGGCGCTTCCGTGCCCCCTTGCCGGAGTGTCCCCCTCTGCCCCTTGCCCTCCCCTTGCCCGTGCCCTTTCCCTGCCCGGTGTGGTGGTGGGGGGGGGGGGGCCGCTGGCCCAGGCCTGGGGGTGGGTGGTCTGGAGCCATTGGCGGAGGGTTCGGAGGGTGTAGGGGGAGCGGCGGCCCTGGACCTCGTCCCGGAGGAGGGCCTCCCATGCTGCTTGCGGCATGATGGCCTCTGGGGCGGCCTTGTTGGGGTCGGCGGGGGTGCGGGTGCGGACCTCCTCGAGGGTGTGCAGCATGTGCACCCCTTCTCCCCTTCCCGCTCCCCCGGCCCACTTCACCCAGCGGCAGAGCTCCTGCAAAGCGGGGGCAGACCACCAAACGAGGTGGGCGGGGGCCTGGGGGGGCGAAGGGGTTCGAGCTCGAGGTCCCGGACTGGCGGGAGGAGGACGTGGACCTGCGGCGCCAGCGGGCGTGGGGGCGCCTGGGGGGGCGGGAGCGGCGGTGGCGGGAGCTGGGGGTGGAGGACAAGTACGGGCGACGGGGGGAGCGGGAGGCCCGGTGGGGCCTGTGGGGGGGGGGGGTGGTGGACATGGGGCGGCGGTAGCGCGGTTGGTGGCGCCTGGGGGAGCAGGAGCGGCGGGAGCGGGGCCCTGGGGGGTTGTGGTGGCGCCTTGGGGAGCAGGAGCGGCGCGAGTGAGTGGTTGAGGGGCGGTGGCGGTGTGGGGAGCGTGAGCGCCGGGGGCGGGTGCGCCGTGCGGGGGGGGGGTGGGAGCGCCGCCGTTTGCGGGACCAGGCCTCGTCGCTCGAGTCGGTCCAGTCAGGAGATGTCGGCGGGTCCTGGGGGGCCTCATGCGGCGCCGCCTGGTACTGGAGGGGGGTGGATGTAAGTCCCCCGCCCTCCCTGGATACCCCGGGTAGGGGTGCGGCGGTGGCAGCGGCTGGTGGTACGGGTCGAGTGACTGTCCCTGGTGGGGTTGGGCCCGGGGGGCCCCTTAGGCATTGATGTGGTGGCCGAGGGGATACAGTGCCTGTTACGGGGGGGGTGGCCCCTGGTGGTAGGTGGGGTATGGGGGTGGAGGGCCCGGTGGCTGCCATCCCATACGCTCGTGCTGCTCGTGCACGGTAGGTTGTGGCCCGGTGGGGTAGGGTGGTGGGCAGTGGTTATGGTGGGGGTGGTGTTGGTGGTGGTGTTGCCGGGGCCGCTGGTGGTGGTGGCGCTGGTAGTGGTGGGGATGGTGCTGCGGGTATGACCCTAGGACCCCTTTTGGATATTCCAGTCCCCCTGTTAGGGGTGGGGGGTCGGGCATTGTGTGTAGTGCCTGGGGCCGTAGTGCTTGGTGGGCGGCGGAGGCGGGTCGGGGGCTCGGCTTGACGATGATTGTGGTCGAGGGGTCCCACGTCCCTGGGTCGGTTTGGCTGGCGGCGGTGGGTGTTTGTGGGGGATGGATGACGGGGCGCTTGGAGATGGGGATGTTGACGAGGGTTTGGCCGGGGTCGTGTTGGGTGGCTGCCTCCGTGGTGGCGGCAGCCGCTGGTTGGAGGGGGGCGTGGGTTGTGGTTGGTGGGGGGTCCTGGCTTGGGTTAGCATTTGGGTTAGGGCGGTGTCGCTTGGGTTTGTGTTGTTGCGTTTGTGTTGTTGTGGGCTGCGTGGAGTGGTGTTAGTGGTGGTGCTGTTGCTGGTGGTGTGCTCGTTTGGGCGCGGGCTTGGGTTTGGGGTCGGGTTTTGGTTTGGGGTCCGGTTCGAGGTTGAGGAGGACCTCGGTCTGGAGGTGTGTGGGCATCGGTGCCGGGTGAGGGGTTTTCCCGGTGTGCTGTCAGGTCGCCTGGGTCGCCTGTGTGGGGGTCGGGGGGTCCCCGGTAGTCTGGCGTGGGGCCGCAGCTTTGGCTTTTGCCGTGGCCTTGTGGATGAGGTCACCGGGGAGGGGGGGGTCGGAGGATGAGGCGGAGGACGTCGATGAGGCTGAGGACGAGGAGGAAGTGGTGGTTTCCGGGGACGCAGGTTGCGCTGTGATGCGCACGTTCGCGAGTTTGTGGGCGGCGGCTTCTGCTGCTGCCACGGCGGGGAGGATGGAGGGCATGTTCTCAGGCTGTGGGTTGGGGGTTGGTGGCTGGGGCAGCCCGGCCGTGAGCTGGCGGCCCGGCGGGCCGATCTGGTCGGCAGCAGTGGGGGAGGGAGGCGCGGGGCTGTGGCCTTCTCCTTTTCGGCTTGGCTAGGCCGAGGTCCTGCAATGCGTGAGGCTGTGTGGGTTGGCGTCCACGGGGGGAAACAGTTCGCGCGGGCTGCATTCGGGGGCCGGGGGGCGGTGGGCCTGTGTTTTCTGGGCTGTGCGTGGGGGGTGTGTGCGGGCCACTGGGCGGTGTGGGCGTGCCGCGGGGCGTGCAGCTCCCCTCGGTGGGTGTGTGCGGGTTGTCGAGCGTGGGGGGTGGTGAGGGGTGTCCGTTGGGTGGGTCCGTGGCGGGCGTGTGCTGTTGTTTTGACGAATGGGGGAGGCCCGTGTCGCAAGGCCCGGGGGTGCGCGGAATGGTGGGCGTGTGTGGGTCTCGGGGTGGGCAGGAAGAGGGGAGGGGCATGGGCCGGGATTGCTCGTTGGGGTGTGTTGTGACGGTGTATGTGTCCGCTCGCTGCGGCGCGCTTGCGTGAATTGTTGTAGGCCTGGCGGTTGGGAGGAGAAGCTTGCCGTCTTCTGCTGCCGCGGCAAGGATTTCGCAGACGAGCTTGCGTATTTGGTGGTCCTCTTGGTCAGTGGTGGAAAGGTGATATGCTAGCTCTCGGCTAAGACCCACGCGGCTGAGGACCCTGTGGACGGTGTGGTACCCGCAGGTGAGGAAGTGCTGTGGTCTGGGGGGGGGGTCCTTCAGCGTGTCTGGGCCTGCCTCGATTTGTGTGTGGGCGGTGGGGATGGCCCAAATCCCGGGCACGGTCCCCGTGGATGGCCAGCGGCGCTGGATCTATTGGGTCAGGCAGAGCATGGCCAGTCCCAGGTGGTAGCGCGCTTTCCCTGAGGTGATTTGGGCCAGGGCGCGGGTTGGGGGCTTGTTCCCCGGCTGGAGGACGCCCCTGTGGACCCGGTGCGGGACGGTGGGGTCCCCTACTGCCCCTGGTGGCGCGGTCCCCGGGGCGAGCATGGTGTCTGTCCCTATGACGAGCCACTGTGGGCCGGCGGACGTAGCTGTAGCGGCCACATTGTAGTAGTACCCGCGCTCGAGGACTGTACACCAGACCTCCGGCGGGGGGTGGTTGCTGTCTGTAGGTGGGGGAGGAAGGTCGTTGTCTGGGGTGCGGAGGCCGGCAGCGCGGAGGGCGGTGTCGCGGGTGGGTGCGGTGGCCTGTTCCGATTGCTCCGGGTGGTTCGGGTCCGCTGGGTGGTCCTTCTCCGCTGGGGCTCGTCGTAGCCGTATGGTCCCTCGACGTGTGACGTTGGTGTCGTCGTAGTGTGTCAGGGCCTGGCCCCACTCGATGGGGGGGATCCAGACGTGCTGGCCCTGGGTGTGTTGGCGGGCTCACCAGAGCACGAGGTCTACGATGGCCTCTTGGAGGCCGTTGCCTGGGGTGGTCAGGTCCCGCAGGGCTTTGACGGTGAGCTTGGTTCAGTCCTCTTGTAGGCGGTACCAGCCCAGGGGAGTGCTCAGGGCCCTGCCTTGAAGGGTTGCTCAGAGGAGGTCGGGGTCGCGGATGGTGGTCGGTGTGAGGGGGGGGTGCTCCGGGTCCGGGGGGGGGCGGGCTGGGTTGGTTACCGGGGTCCTGCGCGTCCGTGTAGACGTATGGTTGGCCCTGGTTGGGCTCGGCCGGGCTGGGCGGTGCGGGGTGGCTTCATGGGTGGGAGGTGGGCTTTGGGGTGCTTTGGTGGTGTCTTGGAGGACTGCGGATGGAGATGGGGGGCGTGTGCGGGGCGCGGAGTTGGTTAATGGACGTCTGGGTCATGCACGGCATGGTAATAGATGAGACACTGCATGTGCTCCCTGGTGGTGGGGTCGGTGAGTTGTTCCGCGTGTGTTAACAGGATGTGCTTCCCTACGTACTCATTTGGATCAGGTACCCTTGATACCCAAGTGAAACCGTGGTTCCAGCGAGTTCAACCGCGCACTTTCATTACGGCTTCCCCACGGTTGAACCCCTATCGGAGTACAGCAACAAATTGCTAAGTAGCAACCTGAAAACCGCTATTTTTAAGCCCTGCAAGAGATGCCACACCCCCTAAAAAGAATGTTTTTGAAAACCTTCTTACCTCATTGGTGCAAAACACTGGAGACCTATTTCTCGTGGATCATATTTCACGGCGGTGGTGGTGTAGGTGCCAGTGGCGGCGGCTGTATTGGTGAAACCGCACGGCTTCACCATCAACTTTTCGTTAGGCGTGGTGACATACACCCCTGCGCCTTGTTTGGATTCCCCTTAGGACTTTGGACCCTTTTTAGTGAACAACAATTACATGCAAGCCTATACTTGATTGTCAGAAGCTTGTTTCCTCATGGATTGCACTGAAACGTAACCGGCTTTCGAGGTGGTTCAAGCGCTGGACAGGCGCGCGGTTGCACCGGCTTCACCGGTTCAACCGCTCTTGCACGAAGCGCTACACAAAAAACACATCTTCACTTTGGGAAGCCAAACGTGACCAGTTCGTTCTGCATCGCCACAGGCAGATGTCCCCATGCAATGCCTGTGTACGGTACGAGCACAATGCGCTGTCCAGACCACGCCAGAGGCATGTGGGGCCTAAGAGCGTTAAACATGACCCCATATCGAGGATCCACAATGTGTCCCCATAATAAATCACGCCCCCAACGTATCCATGCAGGACGAGAAGGCCCATTTGCACAAAGTAGGGCACTGGTAAACAGTTCCCCCCCCCCACAAAATCACCCAGAGCTATTTTCCCCGTAAGGGGACTGTCATCCTTTGGATGACAATGTACAAGCATGGGATGACCGCCCACCCCATGGACCACTGCGAGCGCAGTGTAGGTTAGTTGGGGAGTACACTTCGGATGTGTGTTTTCACGCGCCGGACCAGGTCCGGATCTCTCCTCGTTTGCACTGCAACTTGCACACGGTGATGCCCCTGCACCATTACGGCCCCCCACAACTGCCTACGGTACCGTGCTCCATGTCGCTCCCGCCACTGCCACCCCCTCATTTCCTTGAGGCACGTGAAAAGTCAGTCGTTTGGGAGTGGCTCTTCCTTCACGTGAGGCACTGGTGCACCAACCTCTGGGGCTGCCTCTTCGTTATCTTCCTGCTTACATGCAGGCATTTCCTCGTCCTTCGGCGCTCCACCAACCTCCTCAATCTCCTCTTGACCAACCGGGGCTGCAGCCGAGTCCTCCCCACTGTCCTGGTGCTCCTGCATTCCTGGACCAGCAGACTCCACCTTTTCCTCTTGGACCACCTGTTCTTCACTCTCCTTTGGCTCTGGCACCTCCGGCGGACTAGGCACAGGAATGTGCTTCTCAGTGTCCTTTGGCTCTGGAATCACGGGCGGCGTCGGCACAGGAACCCCATTGTCACTGTCCTTTTCAGCTTCAGCTTCCGGCGCGGGAGTGACCTCCTTCTCCTCGAGTGGACTGTACGAGGGGGAGTCCTCCGTTGTCTTCTTGCCCTCCTCATCGATCGCTTCCTGTTTCTGGGCGCGGCGCTCTTGCAACGCCTCCTCGGCAGCGTGGGGGTTACTGAAGCTTGTGCTGTCCTTGACTGCAAAAATTGGCCACGTTGTCCCAGCTGCATCAGCCTCCTCCTCCCACTGCGGGGGAAGGAAGACCAATTCTTCCCCCTTTTTGGGCCGGGGGGTCCCCTTCGTGGCATTCCCCGGGGTACCCACGGCCAGACGTGGCTCGCCATCAGGACCGTGAACAATGACCCATCGAATCGGGGTGTTGACCGCCCATCCGAACCGCTGTCGCAGCTGTTTGCGCGTGTCCTCAACCGCCAGTCGTCGTTGTTGGGCTTGATCCAGGCTCTGCAAAAAGGAAAAAATAGTGAAACCGTGGTTCGGGCGGTTCAAGCGTGCGGTTGGACTACACTTCACCGATTCAACCGTGCACACCTCCAGAGCTGACGCATGCGCCGATTCTGCCCTGATCGCTTTCTCCTCGTCGCCATCCTTCGATCCCGCAGCCAACTCAGTTGCCAGGGCCTTCACATCCTGCGCCGTGTCGCTGGGGAGCTTGCCGGAGTCACTCTCGGAACTGGGGGCCTGAACTACCTTCTTCTTTTTCTTCTTTGGGATATGCTTTGCGGCTGAGACCCGTTCGTGCTCTTCAAAAAGGGGGTCTGACTCGTCCGTCTCACTGTTGTCCGGGGCAATTTTCCGCTTTTCGAGGAAGCACCGCTGCCAGTTTTGGCTTTCTTTTTCAGCTTCTTGTCGCCAGAGACTTGGGCCTTCGCGGGCGGTGCTTCAGCCTTTGCACTTGTCCGCTTCTCCTTCTGGAGCTCCTTCCGGGCGGACTGAAACAGGGACTTCGGAACCACTTTGCTGCCGGGGGTGCTCGTCTCTTCTGGTGGCGGTGGTGCTGAAAGACGTGGAGGCTCGGGGGCCTTTCCACTGCTCTCGGATGCTGCACCTGCTCCAAGTGGGCGGTCCCACACACTCTTGTAGAACTCCTCAAAGCTCTCTCCCACAGGACTTGGTTGGGGCGCGGTGGTGACGGCTGGACTGGACTCCAGGGGCGTTGACCTCTGCCGTTCTGGCGCAGGACTGCCTTGCCCGGCATTGCTCAATTCCCGCAAGCCCGGCTGCACGCCACGACTCATGCGGTCGACCACTTGAGCGGCGCCAGGGATCTGCCGATACGACACGTCCCACCACTCCACGATGGGCATGGGTGGCCATCGCCCACGGACGACAATGCCAGGGCCACGCCGATCCACCACGAACATGTGCTCAGGCACATCACTGGCGGTCAACTGCACAGAAAGCAAGGAGGCAGGTGAACCACAGAAGTGAGGGAACGCGATTCAGTGTGTAGGAAGGTGACGCTCAACTGTGCACGGTTGAAGACGGTGAAGGCCGTTCAGCCGCACGGTTGAACCCGCTGAAACGACAGTTGAACTACTGCACACCTGTTGCACCCCTTGGATCGCTTGAACCACACTTGGCTGCACGAATGGCGGTGGTGCCATTGCCGTTGGCGCCGCTGCTGCCGTCGCGGCGCTTGCCTTGGCCTTCTTGTGCTTTCCCCCACCTGAGATGGTGGCGCTCATAGCCAGCATGCTGCTCGGAGTCGCCGTGTACCGCTGGACCTCCGATTCGTCAAACCAACCTGGTGGAAACTCCACCAGGGCCTTGAAGAAGAAGCGTGGACCGTGTCCTGCGCTGTGACCACCGCCCCGGCCCACGGAATCCGCGCCAAACCAGGACGCGCTCCTGGCAACACCGCACCCCGCAGTGGCCCATATCCTGAACAGGGCATCCAGACTTGGTTCGTCCAAAGACATGTGGCCTTGGGGGTCGCTCGACAGGCCCACACGCAGCACCTACAATCAGAAAACGCACATCAGAACATTCATAAACACAAAGACACACAGCAACGAAACGCAGCATGCGCAATATCAAAACATCTATCAAAAGACCAAAAAACACCAGCACAATCAACTAGCAAACAACAAGACAACAGCAGACCTTCCACTCCGAAAACTCCCCAGCGCTCAGGCACTTCGTCTCCCAGGGGTAGGACTGGACCCCATCCTTGTCTTCTTTGCGGTGCTTCTTCATCCAGAGCGTCATGGCACGGCGGAACACGTACTTCGGCGTCACGTCAGCCAGCCACCGCCACTCAGGCGTCTCAGGCGCCAGGGTGGTGTCGGGGTTGCAGGTTTTGTGGACCACCACTTCATCCTTCAGCGGGAACTTGTCAGCCAGGTGGGGAGCTGGAGGCGTTGCCGCTGCTTGTGGCGCTGGCGCGGCAGGGGGATCGGCGCCTTGTCCCGTACCCAGTGCCCGCAGGCAGTCCTGCAAGGCCTTCCCCAAAGACTCGGGGTCCATGGTGCAAAGGCACCTGAGAGAAGCAGGGGTGAAACCGTGGGGAAGCCGGTTCAACCGCACGGGTGAACCTCCTGAACCACGGTTGAACCACACACACACCTCCTAGTTGCCAACTTCCAATTGAGCGTGCACTACTTGCTCATCTTCCCGTCGCCGCCGTCCGTCCCATCGAGGCATCTCCTTGTAGAGGAAGGTGTGCTCGTGCCCATGTCGGAGTATTGCCTCATCCTTTTCCTCCTTGGTAGCCTTACGACCACCACCCCGGGAACTTGTGGTTGGAAAGTTGTCTATAAAGACATAGTTAGGCGACTCAACAATGTCGCCACAAAACATGGCCCCCCCCCAAGGTTGCAAATTACCCAATACGATGGCCCCCTCGTTGCGGAGCCAAAGCAAGTAGGGTGATCGTTTATGGGGACATATAGTGTTTTGAAACCTCTTTGCAATTTGTGCACACCCTTGGACGAATGGATCATATGTCCACCGATACATAGCGGTTAGCAATTTCCCCATGTCCTCAACGGTAGTGGTGACATGTGGTGTTAGACGCAAACTCTTTGCAATGGGCAACCAATTGGCAAACAAGTGCCATGTCTCCTCCCCATCGGGGAAGGACCGGCCTTTCAAAGAAACATTGGTCTTAGCGTCCTTTAGGAGGCTTTGAACCTTGGATCGTTGTGGTACCGTCAACATTGTGGCTCGTGTGCGCACAAACGTTGTTAAGTATTCACCACATCGTATCACAAGATGAAGAACACACATGATGACGCACCCTATACGGTCATCCACTTTCAATAGTGGACTTTCGATGCAACCTTTTGCACCAACACAACTAACTCCTTGTTTCCTATACTTTAGGAATTTTGCTTCAAGTCTTGTACTTCGTCGCCATTCACACCCTACCCATCTTTCTTTCTCCCTAGACCATGTCGCAAAAGAATAAATTGAACCAATTTCATAAAATGTTGATAGACCAAGTATATGACGAAGCCAAGGGCTCTCGCCTCCAATAATGACAACCGTTCGCACCCAAAACCCTCGGAGCAACATGTAGCCACGGTCAATAATTTGTTGTATTTTTTTTAGTGTCTCTCCAAAGAGGACACGCACAAGATCCGTTTCATGCTCACTTACGAGAGCAAGGTCAAGGGTCCAGTTGTAGAGCAAAGTTCGTGCTTTTTGCATGTGGTTTGCAAAACCACATGCAATTTGGCACCATGACCTTGCTCCACATGGAAACCCATCACCACGCACTATAAGTACATAGGGGTGATCATCCCTAAATCTTGGGAAGTGCATTTCTTCTAGCACATCCCTTTGATCACCTATATATTGTATCCAATCATCCACATCCCAACGAACCCCAACTCTTCCATCCTTTATGGTCGTTTTTAGTACTTGTCTCTCACTTAACGTGGACCAAGCTTTATCCATCGTTGCATACGACGGAAAGCAATGTGTCCATGGGACGGTGCTTGCACGGGTTTTCTTCTCTTTGACATCGGCCCACGAAATAAGCTTCTTGTACCTAGGGACGGTTGAACCGAGAAATCGGGATAAAGTGCGCGGTTGAACCTGCGGTTGAATGGGTTGCCGTCATGGCACCATAAAAGCGTCCAATGGTACAAACCACAAAGTATTCACATTTGTGACGCGGGCAACACGTTGCAACTCATATGTTCATGCTTTGGGCAACATTAAGCGATTATTTTGCCGTGCAAACGTTGTCATGAAGCACAATCACAATTGTTCATTTGTGATAAGGGTTCAACCGCACAGTTGAACCCCGTTGAACCACTTGTAGGCATGTGTGCATTATGCCACATACCTTCGCTTCGGCATCCCAAGATCCAAAATGAGGCGCACAGCGTCGGATCCTGTGAAAGCTTTTTTTGTAGCCCTTTTTGTCTGTTTGGAAGCCCTCTGTGTGCTACCAATTCGGTCAGCAAGTTGTTTCCATAGGCGTTTTGTTGTGCCGTTTGTGCAAAAAAAGGTGAACAAGTCGTCCACCAGCTGTTGGTCCCCCGAACCACTGTAGTGGTCGTTCACCACTTGCAGCCAGTGGTGGGACATTTTTTAAAAAAGGTTTGTCACGCGTCAGTTTCAGGTGGTTATGCAAATATTTTGTTCAGAAACACGCGCGCCGCTGGCGCAGCTGCCGCCGCCAGCGCTGGCGGTGGTTCAACCGCGGTTCAACCGCGGTTCAGCGGTTCAACCGCGCCCCTTCCGAGTTCAACCGGGTTAGACCGGGTAAAACCACTGTGTGAAGTACCTGATCCAAATGAGCACGTAGGGTTGCGGTGTATCATTTGGGCCGCTGCTCTGCGGACCGCTTCTAGCTGGAGGTGCGCTGCTGCCCTCATGGGGCTTTCCGTGTGTTTGGCGAGGTGTCGGTATAGGGCCTGTGTCATCGCCCCTCTCATGGTGGCTTCCTTGACCAGGGGATCCCTGAAGAGGTGTTCCGTGCCCTGGTGTGCGTGGCTGTGGGTTGGCCAGCCTTTGTGTTGTCGTAGGGTTTCTGTCGGGGACCAGCCCACTAGTGTGTCCCTGCCTGTATGGAGAGCGATTTTTTGAAGTGTTCCCAGTCCTCCGGGGTGGTGTGGTCGCACGGGCAGCGGGTGTGTTCTGCCGGGACGTGGATGTGCTTGCGGGCGAGTCATCTGGCGACCCTGGTGAGGAATGGTAGTTGCTCCCTGAGGAGCTGGATGCGTCGTTTTTGGAGCTTGGCTGGGACGTTTGCTGGGCGCAGTGCTGAATGGTAGAGGGGGATTTGCAGTTTCTCTTGGAGCTCCTGGATGTGTGCCCGGCTGTCCGTGTCGCCGAGTACGCGGGCGAGATGTTGGATGGGGTTTGGGTAGTGGTATGCTCTGTCGTGGGAGGACTAGGGGGCGTCCTCTGGTACCCAGTCCAGGGTCTGATGGGGCTTGGGCTTGGGGGGTATGTGTTTGAGGTGTGTGTGGATTCGGCCGAGGTCGGGGATCTGGAGGGTTGGCAGGTGCGTTGTGCGCTGGTGTACTGCCTGGTTGTCGACCTGACCATTTCTGTATCGGTGCCTGTGGGACTCGTGTTTCACGATGTGGAGTTGGACGTAGGGGGGAAGGCTGCGAAGAGCTTTCCAGAGCAGCAGTGCCTGGGTGCCGAGGCTCGTCGCGGTGGCTTTGTGGAGTGGTTGTCTTGCTATGCGGAGGAGCAGGTGTGGTTCGACAGTGGCGTCTACCACGAACCAGACCCGGACGATGTCCGGGAGGTGGGCGAGTAGGTGGGCCGCAATTTCCGCGATGGCGGCGGCCATGGCTGCCAGCTCCCCGTGGTAGGAGGCCCCGTAGGTGGTGTGGCCTGTGTGGTGGTCCATGCATGAGTGTCCCCCGGTGTGGGTTAGCTGCAGGGTGGCCCCCCCGGTGATGAACGTGAGGGCGGATTTGCCTGAGGCGTCGGTGGAGAAGAGCCGGTCCGCCGGTGATTGTTGTGGAAGCCGGCATGGGTTCATGGGCAGGTAGGGGTATATGGCGAGGCCCGTGGTGAGGTGGGCCACCGGGGTTGTGGACTGCAGGACGGGGGTGGCGTACACCCCTCTTCCTTTGGAGCTGATGTGTTTCGCTATCGGGGACATGGCTATGAGTCCCTGTTCCCGCTGTCCTTGTGTGCGGTAGGAGTAGATGTAGTGCAGGATGTAGGCTGTCTCTGGGTTTAGGTCGTGGCAAGTGGGGGTTTGTCTTCAGTGCTCCGGTGTGTGGCAGGAGTGGTGGAGCGGATAGTAGGGGTGCTCATGCTTGCCTGTTCTGCCTGGTTCGTACATGCTGTAACGGATGGCGACCCCTGCTGGGTCGGGGCGCGGCCAGGTGGGCATAGTGGTGAAGAGCCATTGGGGTGTGTGGTCGGGGTTCCCCGCTACCGTGGGGTTCGCGTCGGTGCGGTGGAACCTTGGGGCTACCCATGCGTAAGGGTGGGGGTATGGGTTGTGGGGTGGGTGTGGTGGCGCGCTATGGGGTGCAATACCGGCCATGGTGTGTTGGGTGCCTCGGGGTCACATGCCCAACATGTGCGTGGCATGCTCTGGGAGTCATGGGGGACGTTTGGTAGGTCTCAGGCAATCATGTGGTGCTTCGGTATGCGCCATTTTGCCCCGTGGTGGATGACGGCAGTCTGCGTGGGTTTGGCTTCATTCGGGGCCAGTAGTAGGGTTAGTGGTCGGACTGGGCCCGTCACCGGGGGGACGGGTTCGTGTTCCGAGCCGGTGGGTGCGTTGGGCGGTGTCGCTGGGATGGGTCAGGGGTGCTGCTTTTTGAAGTCTCGGTAGGCTGCTCGCATGTCTGTGCTTCCTGGCAGAGTGCGGCCCACTGCTCGTGCCGTCTGCGTGAGGTACTGGCGGAAGAGGCGGTATTTCGGTCATTCGGGAAGTTGTAGGAAGGGGGTGTGGTGTGCTCCGCTGTGGTGAAGGACCCGCATTTGTGAGAGGGTGACATATACTACGGTGATGGAGGCCCCGACGAGGTCTATGGTGTTGATGGTGCCCTTGGGGTGATGGTGGAGGACCCAGCAGAGGACCGCCAGAGGCCCTTCCTCCGGGCACGTGTGGTTGGTGAGTATGCCGTGGTGTGGGGATGGGAGGAGGAGCTGCAGGTGGTTCCACAGGCGCGTGTTCATGTAGGTCGGTATGCCCGTCTGGTGGAGTATCCAGCGTGGGCATGTGTTGCGGGCCCGCTGTGCAGCTTGGAGGCGGATTGTGGCGACCTCGCGGACCTCCGGCGAGTGGTTGTGCGTCATGCGGTGAAGGAGGAGGGCTATGTGTCTGGTGTAGGCCGCTTTCACCTCGTCCCCTATGGCGTCCCCATAGTGGGGCCATGCCGCCCGGATGGCGCGGGTGGGTATGGAGGTGGGCCAGCCCCCGTGTGCTGCCCATGCCTTGGTCACGGCGCGTGTGGCCGGTTGGAGGGCGCCGGTGGAGTGTGTCAGGTGGAGTGCCTGGACGCCTATGGAGGCGTTCAAGACCCCGGTGAGGTAGTACGCCAGGCTTTGGTGGGACAGGGAGAGGGCCTTGGTGGTCGGGGAGGCATATCTGGAGAGATGGGCGAGGTGTGACTGCAACTTGGGAGGGGGGCTGGCGTCCTCAGCGTTGGTGGCCTGGATTACCCCCAGGTGGGTAGTGGTTGTCACGACTTGCATGGGGTGTCCTTGTGGCCCTAGGGAGGGGGGTGTGGCAGACCCCTTGATCATATCTGGCCGGAACGGCGGATGACACTAATTTTCACGGCAGTGATGCCGATCAAAGAGGGGTCATGAAGCAAGACTGTGAACTCAAGAAGGAGGAGGAAACATTTTTGGGCAAGCCGGCTGGAGACACACAAGTCCAGTTGGATTCAGGACTTCACAATGCCATCACTGCCGTGGGGGCTGTCTTAACTCTCCAATGGCTTTGATATGCCACGGTGCAGGGTCTAAGTGCTCATCAAGCTTGGGTACAAACTTGCCCCGCCATTCTTCAGTGTTTCCACGACAGTTCCCAGGACATTCAGGACAGACAGGACAAAGAGATAAATGAGCTTGCTGCATCTATTGCTTCTGTAAAGGGATGTGCAGCTAATTGGACCAGGGAGACTGTTTCTGGCTATGCAGCTCATCTTCAAGCTCGGATGAGTAATTTGTCGTATTGCCCGGAGTCGGAAGGACTCATTTGTGCCCAGTCCAAGGTGAACATACCACCTCAGTCCAAAATTCTCCATGGGGATTGGACTGAGCATTTTCGGGATGAATTTCCTGACTGGAACTTTGAGTCTGATCCAGTCATCTCCAACCTGAATTATTGGGATTACGCTATGAGGTGGGACGATGATGAAAAAGAGATGTGTTTCAAGGGAAAGATTGTGTGCCCTACAGCTCTTTTTGAAGGCGTCGTGGTGCCAAAACATTCTTATGGCCACCCTCGGTTGGAGAAGACTGTGGAGTTGTTTGATAGAAACTTTTGGTGCCTTGCCTACGACTTGCCGAGAGGTAGGCGTAATCTGTCACACAACATTGCTAAAATTCTTGGGCGATGTCATGAGTGTCAAACCACGGAGGCAAGGCGTGGCAAGCAACCAGACACATGTGAATTTGCTCCTGTTCCGCAGTATCCTTTCACATCCCTTGCAATTGACTTTTGTAAATTGCCCCCGTGTTTGCAGAAGTCAACCGAAAAAAAGGTGGACTATCTCATGGTCATCATCCGCTGTCAAACCGGGTATGTATTGACAATCCCTTGTCAAGAAAAGGTATTGGACAGTAAGAGTGCTGCTTCTTTGTTTTTGGATCCATGCGTCCATATGTTTCAGTTGCCAAAAGAGTTCATTTGTGACAATGCGTCCATTACCAACTCTGAATTTTTGAAGGATTTGTTTGCCATGAGTGGAGTTGAACAACACATCTCGGTGGCCTACCGACCACAGAGCAACGGACGTGCTGTACGAGCTGTCCAGAGTATTGTAAACTCACTCAGGCAGTACCTTGAGCAGCGTGGGGGTTACAGCAAGCACTCCTGGGTGGAAAGCTTGCTGTTTGCCCTTTGGGCTTTGAACAATTTGCCGGGGGCAGTCAGTGGGTATTCCCCACATCGACTTATTTTTTGGAGAGATCCTGTAGGTTGGGGGGATTGTTTGCCCGTATCCCTACAGGATGGGGCTGAGGATGCAGGACAATTTTTTGGTCGTATGTTGGACGAACGTGCTGAAGTCCGAAAGCGCCTTGAAGACCGCCATGCCAAGGAGTTTGCCAAATTTTTGGCCAAACATCCGGAGCAATCATTCAAGCCGGGGGACCATGTATGGGTACGTAATCGTATTGTAGAACGTCCTGTGCATGGCAAGCTCGGGAGGGGTTTGGCAAGGCCCTTGTGAAGTGTTGAGACGCATCTCACCGGGCACCTACCGTGTAAATATCCGGGGAAGGGAGGAGATGTTCACTTCTCGGCGATTGAAGCCCTATGTCCCTTACAAGGACGACAAGAAAGTCCCTTTGCACTTTTATACCGATAGGGAAGGGTTGATTGAGACCGACAACTACGTAGTCGGGCGTGTTTTGGAGTATCGTGTCGTTAGGGGGAGGCGACAGTGGCGAGTCAAATTTCGGTGGTTCCCGGAACCTGAGTGGCATTATGCAGGCTCTTTCATGCCGAATATCAACGACATATGGGCTCGGTGCAACCGTCGGAAAAGGATTGATGTGTCTTTGTCAGATTTGCGCTGAATTATTGTTCATTTTCTTTTTTTTTACCAACTATTGGCAGGTTGGCACTCGAGCAAGTTTTTTCACTCGAATTTTTCCCGTTGGAGTGGAATGCCATCTCTTCACACTTTATTCAGGCAATTTTGCATTGATGCTTTGAAGTCTTTGCCATATGATCCCTTTGCCCTTCTCAGTTGCCATTGATTGATTGTGGTTGTCTCTCTTACCCACATGTCTTTTCCACTTGTTTGACCTACTCCTCCCATTTGTATTGTGATGTCCTCCTCCCACTTCCTTTGTATCTGCCGCCTGAGGTACGGTTGCCGGATGCAACCATGCCATTGTGTTGTATTGTTGGGGGTGTTTCACTGCCTATTCCATGGGGTGCCCACCACTTTGTGCATTTGGGATACATTTGAGCTTGACGCGTTGAATTCTTATGTTGTTTGAGCTCCCACCCCTATTTTGAAGTTGCTGGACGCAATGGGGAACGCCAACTGTGGTTTGGGGGCGCCTATTTCTTCAAAAAAGGGTGTTTAGTTTTTTAAAAACCACGTTCTATTTTTAGAATTTTTGTGCTATTTTTTGTAACAAAATTTCTATTTTTAGAACTCCTCACCACCGGCCCCGTTTCGCGTTTCCTCAGCGTCTGCGACCATTTTTTGCAACGATTGTCGCATTGGTGAGGTCTGCTTCCCTCCAGGGGTGCCCGATTGGGAGATCCTTTTTTTCCGCTTCGCTATTTTTAGTAACAAATGTTACTATTTTTAGTAAAAATTTGATTTTTCATTCCTCCGAGTTGGTGACACCTGGGGACATTCCGAACAGACCCTTGACTATTTTGTGGCATGCCCGACGCAGCCGTGGGGTCGGTTTGTATTCGTTTCGCACCAGCAGCCCCTGTTAGAGCCTCTCAAAAAGCTTTTTAGGATAGGGTTAGCTAGGGTCAAAAAGCCTGTTTTTGCTTTTTTTTGACATCTCGTGGCGTTGGAAGATTTCGTGAGTACCCACCCACTTTGAGAACTCATTCCAGATGCAACCTGAGCATTCGTTTCCTTCCTGCTCCCACCTGGCCCCGAAAATGACATCATAATTGGTGAAAAAGAAAAGTTCGGACAAAAATTGTCTTCGAAAAAAAACTTTTTTCAAAAAAAATGTTTTTCGAAAATTTCCCCATTTATTTTTTTTTTAGTGACCTCAAGGTGCATGTCAGCATTGTATGGCTCTCATACTGCTTGTTGATTCCCCCTTGCGCCATTGGGTGGTGAACGATGTCCTTGATTAGTGCCCTATAGATTTTGATGAAGTCCTGCAGGTTTTTGATGGTGAAATCCCAAAGCCAAAGGAGGAAGTAGAGCAAGAACAGGATGTGGATGGAATCAATGAACAGCTTGAAATCCGGTGTAACACAGAAGGGCTGCAGATAGACAAAGCAGGTATAAACACAAAGATTCAATCACAAATGGATAAAACAAAAGATTTTATATGAAAACTGGACTGACTCTAGCCTCCAAGATAGCATCAAGCACTTCATGTGCACTCTTTTGGGTGAAATGGTGCTTGTTAGGAATGTGGGGCATAGGTGTCAGGCCAGACACAGAATCTGACTTGGCCAAGCAACTAAAATCAGAAACAGTTGAAAAGTAGAACCACAATAAGTGGTAGAGACAATTGAGTATAGGGGTCTTGGGATGGGAGACCACTAGGCTTAACCTCGGAGGCCTAAAGCATGAAATGCATATTTTATTTCGGTATACCCTCCATGAGGGAAGATGAGTGGTAGGGGTGAACTTCATGGGGGGCTAGGGTTATAACCCTAGTTACTTTGAGACAGTGTACTAAAAGCTTCAAAAGAGTGATAACAATACTTAAGTTAGTCTTAGCATCAACAAAAGGGTTTTAAGGGGGGCTTGGCCTGGATCAAGCCCTCCATGAAGGGCATGGCAGTCACTTTTCCTTACTCCCCCGTGGAGTACTAGTTAGCTAAGCTAGTAGGACCCAGGAGAAAGGCTCAAACTTTCCCAAAATTACCTGAGAAGATGCATTAAACTTACCAAAAACATTCTCATTGGTTCATAGAAGCTTATCACACTGTAGGTACCCTTGAAAACCAGTGTAATGTACCGTGAATGATGTCCCTTCGATGGGGCATTCCTCAAAAGTCGGCAGCGTGCGACGAAAACCTTTCAAAAAGATTTTGGGGGTAGTGGGGTTTGAACCCAGGACTCCCTCCTTAGAGCACATATGCTTGCCAACTTGGGTACAGTCGAACGCTCTAATGCGGACGGCTATCGCTGCATAAACAGCGTTTTAGTAAACGTCCTGACCAAGGGCCAGGGCGGAGCAATACTCCCAATGGAGGACACAACTCTCCAGGAGCTGAAAAAAATAGAAAATGTAACCAACAGGGAGTGAATCCTGTGGTTTAGCGGAGGGAATAGCGATTTAAGAAGTCCGATCGCTAAAAATTGACGAAATCACGCGAGAAATCGTCATTTATACACCAAAACTCAAGGTCGCAGATAAGCGCAACAGAAGCAGACTTCAAGAACAGGGTTGCGCAAGCGTAAACGGCTCTTGAAAAAGAAGGTATGAGCCGTAGTTTTTAAAGTTCTAAAGGAAATGTTTTTGGACTGTTGCATCAAAATTTTTACAAACTTTGGGGAAACGTATTCAAACTCAACCCACACCACAGAGCAGGTGGACAACCCACCTCTCAGGTATGCCAGTGTCATTTCACAAGCATGCATTGCTTTCGTGTTGGTTGCTTCGTTGAAACGTTAGGGTTGTCAACGCTGTGCTTGTTGGGGGTTCGGGTGCTCCTCTCTCTTGCTCTGCACAAGTCAAAACAGGAATGAAAGGTATGCGATGCGAAGGGAGCGCGCAGCGCGCACGTAGGGTTAGAATGTGCGCTGTGCTCGCGATGCATGTGCCTAATTGAGGCATTCACACGCTGTGGCGCTTTCTCTGTACCCCAATTCACCCTTGTTCTCTCTTCACAGGCAAGAAAAGAAAGTGCTTGCTCGTGTTTGTGTTGTCGTACCGCTAAGGTAGGGTTGCTTAGAACGCTTAGGCTTGTTTTGCGCTGTGCAGTGCGCCATTCTCTCTCCTCTTTCTGCAGGAAACAAGACAAGGGAAGCATGCATGACACACAGTGCATTAATCGCTTAGGGTGGTTTAGAATTCGCCGTAGGTTTGTTTAAGCGCGTAGGGTTGTTTTGTGCTCCTGTTTTCCTCAGCATTCACATGATGAGTGGTGAGTAAGGTAGGTAAGCCCAGGAGGAGCTCACCTCCTGGATGAGTTACGCTTGTGATTGGTTGTGTTGAGTTAAATTGGGTAAGAACAACAGGAAATGGAGGAACCGTGCATACCGGTGCATGCATATGACGCATCAAAGGGTAGGCCACACGAAGTGCACACGGTAAACGTTGTTTAGGTTACCCAGGGGCTCCACCCTACGTTCTTTAAGAGGACGGGTGGAGTTCCTTAAGCTTGCTTGCTTGATAGGGGCGTTTGTGGACAGCGTATTATAGGGCAGACTGAGAAGCGTATAACACGTGGAGTCTGTCTTGGTTCCTCCGCTGCAAACGCTCCTGCATCCGCCTCTGTTCTTCAGGTGGGAAGGTAAGGGTGATTGGTGCAGTCCCACTTTGGCAGCGCTAAAATATGCTGCACGGATCACGAAACAAACAACTGCAACTCAACCAGGAGTGGTGAGTGCAGTCCGACTTCATTGCCATCCACGCTGTGCACGCACGCTGAGCACTCCCTCCCTCCAAGCCCTCACAGGGAAACGCGTAGTGGCGTCCCTGTTAGGCAACAGCCGCTTAGTAGCGCTGTGTTCTCTTGCTTTCTCACAGGAGGGTCAGTAGGACCAGTGACTCCTTCAACGGCAACACCAAGTAGAGTGTGTAGGTGTTAGGGTCAGCAGGCCTGGCAGGAGTTGAGTGCAAGTGATGAGTGCTCACCCTGCCTTCGAAGGCTGGTGCTGGCGTTAGTGAGTGTAGTGTAGTGGTGTCTCCTGTCCAGCATGCCTTTCCACGTTGGCAGGGGAGTGCGTTAGTTTTTTGGCCTTAGCAAAAATGGGCGTTTTTTATGCCCTCAGCACACTTGGCCACCCCTCCCCTCTAGTAGGTAGGGCTTTTGCCGTCTTCCCCCAAGGATGTGCGCCAGCACAGAAATTGGGCGCCATAGGAGTGGTACTAGTAACTGACTAGGACCTTCGGTCCGACATCAGCGAAGCCCGTTGATTGGGGAGCCACGCCCGGGAGAGAAGTGAGACACACACAGACATACGTAGCACACTTAGGGGTAATATAAACCCTGTAATGAACGGTAGAACCCCATGGGTCTGGACCAGTCAGAGGTCCTAACTGTGGTCTCGCTTGTCCCCAAGGAGGGAAGGCACAGCTTGCCTCATAACACCTTGCTTGTCATTCCCCCCTGGTGTAGTAAGCCACCGTTCTTCGTTGGCTCCCCAAGGTCATTACATCAGGGCAGTCCCCATGCAACACATGGTCAACAAGGCATACACTCGCGGGGTGGTTGCAGACCTGATAAGCGGCCACCTGGTCCACGCTGTAAACCAGAAGCATGGGACTGCAGGGCACAAACAGGGTCAGTGCAGTGCTCAGTAAGCAGTGGTCTGTGAAAAACCAATGGCCTTCGGCCAGGGAGTGGTTTTCACGGGGGGCTAACGGTCTTGTCCTGCGATGCAATGCGGGGCAACTGTGACAACTGCCCTTACACCCACACAGGGGCACGTCTGCACACGAGTGCTCACTGCACCTGTGAGGTTAGAACACAGTCAGTAGGCTGACACAGGGAAATTGGTTTTTCGTTTTACGCTGGGACAGAGTCTCAGCACGGGTTAGTAGCTGCCCTTCGTTGTTCGCAACGAGATAAGAGCGGAAGATGGGGTGGATACTCCAATCTGGTTGTATGAAGGCTGACATCGGTTACCAGGTCGCCTCAGATAACCCATAGCCATCCCACAGGGTTAGGAATTTCCAGCCCTGTTTATACTGGTGGCGAGCAATACCTGCAACCACGTACTAACCATCGACTGCCATCTCGTCGGCAGTCATCTCTTCGAGTTCGTCTGCCTCCTCTGGACTGGCAGCGTTCTCTAGGTCTATACGCTCGACCTCACTGTCGCTGGGGCTCCACTCATCCCAGGACAAATCGTCAGGGGAGTGATAGTGCCTGAACTGTTTAGGTGCACATAGCAGTTCACCACCTAGACGTGGACTGCACCTGACATGGATCCTGGATCCATCTATCCTGATGATACCATAGGGTCCAAAATAAGGGTCCTGTAGGCAGTTGCGTGGCCAGGAGGGTAGGCGTGAATGGTGAACCAAAACAAGGTCACCAACCTTGAAGCTGGCAGGTTGCCGTAGGCCGTTCAGTCGGCTCAGTTCACGGTCACGAATGTGTCTCAGGTTAGTCCCAGGTAGGTAGGTAGGTGCACTCGGTCGTGGAGAGGCGCCCCATGGTTCCCCCTGGCGTCGCCTCTGTGACGAACAGGAAGAGGCTTCGCGCGTGAAGAGGGGAGGCGGCTTACTTCCCGCTAGACCTGACTGTTGGCCCCCAACAAAGCGGCCCCGGGCTACGCCGGGACGGCTGATCGCCGCCAGCGTGACATGCTTGTCTCGCCGGGAGGGTGTGCCCCCGTGCTTGCGCAAGTCCCCTCCTTTCGGCGGAACCCTAGGGGTTCACCGGACTTCCTGGCGTATCCCGTTCCCAAGGCGTGCATGCACGTTCTTGGTACTAGGGTTCCGAGGCGCTTGGGTGTCGCACGCTCCGCCTCGAGTCCCAAAGCAGCGCAGGCCTTAGGATGCAGCCTTACCCCCGGTCTCCGGATCTCGTTTGGCCGGGTCACCTGCATGGCACGGGCTGCCTCAGTGCCCGGGCTGTGGGCACTGGGTTTCCTACTGTCGTGTGGCGTTTGTGTTTGGGTCCGGTTGGCGGTTGGGTGCGGGTTTTGTTTACCCCGCCAGTCCTTGCTGGGGTCTTGGATGGGTGTGTTTGGGCACGGTTTGTGGTGTTGTCCCTCTAGTGTCGGCTGTTTGGTGTGTTCGTGGTTGGGCTTTGGTTTTGGCCTGCGTTTGGGACGTGTGTGGTTTCGTGGGCGCCCCGCTTGCCCCCCGCCGTTTTTGGTTCCGGCGCGCGGTGTGGGCGTGTGTGCTGGGCCTGGGTCTCACCTGTGCCCAGCCCTTCTTGGCTGGGTTGTCGGGGTGTGTTTTTTTTTCTTTTTTTTCTTTGGTTTTTTCTTTTCTTTTTTTTTTTTTTTTTTTTTTTTGTGGTCCCTGTCCCTCCATCCCCTTTCTTTCGGGCTCGGCTGGTGGCTCTCTGTTTTTTTTTTTTTTCTATTTTCCGTGTCCCTTTTCCCCGTGGTCCGCTGTTACTGGCTTGGTGTTGCCGGTTTTGGGTGGGTGGTCCCCCTGTGCCTCTGTGGGGGTCCTTTTTTTTTTTTTTTTTTTGCCTTCTGGGGCGGGGCTTGGCCGCCTGTGGTAGTGTTGGCGGGCGGTTTGGCGGCTGTGGGCTGTTTTCGTGCTTTTTCCCCTTCCCCCCTCCTCTTTTTTTTTGGGGGGGGGGCTTGCCTGTTCCTCCCTCTGCCTGCCCTGGGCTGGCGCACGCACTGGCCTGCATTCAGTGTTGTCTTCCGGGCTGCTGTCTTCATTTGCGTTCTGTGTGGTCACGTTCCGGCCCCATGGGTCGGGTTGGCTTTGTACACGGTGGGCTCCGCGCCCTTTCTTGCTGGGTTAGGTCCTGGCTCTGCCGGCTGGGCGGCTGCGCCAGGCGGCTGCTTGTGGTTTTGGGTTAGGGGGCTGGGGCTGTTCGTGTCCTTACCCCTCTGCGGTGCCGGCTGTATTCTTCTGGGTGGTCCGTCACCGTTGTCGCCTGGCGCGCTGTGGCCCTGTGTGTGGCTTGCGGTGCTGGTGTGTGGCGTGGTGGCGCGGCGCCTTCCTGGGTGTGCGGTGGTTGGCTTCGGTTAGTCCCTCAGGTTAGGGTCAGTTGTGTCGTGCTGTGCCGCTCTGTGCCGCGTCGCGTCGCGTCGTGCTGTGGTGCGTTGCTCTGTGGCGCTCTGTGGTGCGGTGTGCCGTGGTCTCGCGTGGTGCCGCGGTGGGTCAGTGGAGGTCAGCCTGGCCTGTGTGGGTCGGGTAGGTCTTCGGGAAGTTCTGCTGAATGATCACGGTGTCCTTGGGGCGTGCACGCTGACTCTCACCCATTAACTCAATCTTCACCGGGCCCCGCTGACAAGCAGGCGTACTCGGGGTGTAGGAAGACGTTCCTTCTCCAAGGCAGACAAACAGAAATCAGGAGTCGGACGGTGGAGATGGCTTCCGAACGCTGTTTGAGTGGCGAAAGGCTTGCACTGCAGCTCGGCTGCGCTGGCAGGGACATGAGGGTCCGGGTCGGTGCCGCCGGGGGATGAGCTCATACTTCAGGGTCAGGGGGATGTCCATATCTCCGGTGCTGAACTGCAGGGGTCCGGGGCACCGGTAGTAATCTTGGCTCTTCCAGTCGTCACGGCGCTCGGAGATGGCCTTGAAGGGGGCACCGTCCAGCAGCACCAAGGCCTTCGCGATCGATCACAGCCTTTCACTTCCCCTTGCGGCGTTCGAAATTCATCATGGACGGGATCGGCGTGCCGCCGCAGTGCCATTCCTCCACTGGACGCAACAGGTTGGTGACGGACGCCCTCACGGACGTGAGGCCAGCTGACATCAAGCCCCCGGCCGTCAATCCAAGTGCATAGCAGTACTCTGCGTCAAACCGCGACGGTAACGCAGCCCGGCCCTTATAGCCCATGGTGTGGTCGCGTGACGGTCCGTGGGGTTGCCCTCCCTGGGGGCCTGTGCCTTGGTCCCGTGTCCTCTGGGGGTCCGTAGCCGTGGGTGCCGCGGCCGTGGTTTCGTCCTCTTCCGGTGCCTGGTTGGGGTCGTCGCTTGGTGGTGAGGGCGTGGTGGTGCGCCGTGCGGCGGCGTTCCCTGCGGCCTCCTCTGTGGGTGTGGCCCGTACTCCCCGTGTAGGTGTGCCCTCCGTTCTCCGTGTGGTTTCTGGTGGCCGGTGGGCGTGCGCTGGTGTGTCCCGTATGGCGTCCGATGTTTGCTTCGGTGGTGTGTGTTGGGGTGTTTGGTGGGGCTGGGGCGGCGCTGGTCTCCCCGTTGTGGTGTGCCCTTCCTGGGTGTGGGTCGTGGTGCCCGCCGTGGTGCTCTTGTCCTCCGCGTCTTGGTCCCCGTTCCCGCCCCGTCCTGGTTCTTGGGTGGTTTCCTGCCCCCATGTGGTGTCGCTGCCGGCGCCCTGTCCCTGCGTGTGGCTGCCCTCACTTGGGGCCCTTCCGTGCCCTCTTGTCTGTGTGCTCCTTGGTGCCCCTTGTCCTTCCCTTGCCCTTGTCCTGCCCCTTCCTGGTGTGGTGGTGGCGGGAGGGGCGTGGTGGGGAGGGGGCGCCGGTGGCCCAGGCTTGGGGGTGGGTGGCCTGGAGCCACTGGCGGAGGGCTTGGGGGGTGTAGGGGGGGCGGAGGCCCTGGACCGCATCGCGGAGGAGGGCCTCCCGTGCCGCTTGCGGCATGTTGGCCTCCGGGGCGGCCTCGTTGGGGTTTGCGGGGGTGCGGGTGCGCACCTCCTCGAAGGTATGCACCATGTGCACCCCTTCGTGCCTTCCCGCTCCCCCGGCCCATTTCACCCAGCGGCAGAGCTCCTGCAGAGCGGGGGGAGACCACCAGGCGAGGTAGGCGGGGGCCCGGGGGGGGGAGGGGTCCGTGTCCGGGGTCCTGGAGCGGCGGGGGGAAGACGTGGACCTGCGGTGGTGGCGGGGGTGGCGGTGCCTGGGGGGGCGGGAGCGGCGGCGGCGGGGGCTGGGGGTGGAGGACGGGTACGGGCGGAGGGGGGAGCGGGAGGGGGAGCTGGACATGGGGCGGCGGTGGCGCGCTCGGTGGCGTCCGGGGGAGCGGGAGTGGCGGTGGCGGGGGCTGGGGGTGGTGGATGGGTACGGGTGGCGGGGGGAACGGGGAGCCCGGCGGGGCGTGCAGGGGGAGGGGGAGGTGGACGTGGGGCGGCGGGGGGAGCGGGAGTGGTGGTGGCGGGGGCTGGGTGGCCGGTGGGGGGAGGGGGAGGGGGACATGGGGCGGCGGTGGCGCTCGTGGTGGCGCCCGGGGGAGCGGGAGCGACGGGAGCGGGGTCCCTGGGGGTCGTGGTGGTATCTGGGGGAGTGGGAGCGGCGCGAGTGGGTGGTTGAGGCGCGGTGGGAGTGTGGGCGCCGTGGGCGAGTGTGTCGTGCGGGGGGGGAGCGGGAGCGCCGCCGTTTGCGGGACCGGCCCCCGTCGCTCGAGTCGGGCCAGTCCGGAAGCGTCGGCGGCCTCTGGGGGGCCTCGCGCGGTGCCGCTTGGGGGGGGAGGTCCCCCGTCGTCCTTGGGGCCCCTTTGGCCATCGGATGGTGGCCGGGGGGGTACGGGGCCCCGCGCGGTGCCGCCTGGGGGGGGAGGTCCCCCGTTGTCCATGGGGCCCCTTCGGCCATCGGATGGTGGCCGCGGGGGTACGGCTGGTACGGGGGTGGTGGCTGGTACGGGGGGGGTGGGTATGCGGGCGGGGCGCTCGGTGGCTGCCATCCCGTCCGCTGGTGCTGTTCGTGTACGGGGGGTTGTGGCCCGGTGGGGTAGGGCGGTGGGCAGTGGTAGTGGTGGGGGTGGTGTTGGTAGTGGTGGTGGTGGGGCCGCTGGTGGTGGTGGTGTGTGTAGTGGTGGGGCTGGTGTTGTGGGTATGGCCCATGGAGTCCTTGTGGGTTTTCCGGTCCCCCTTGTGGGGGTGGGGGGTTGGCCATCGTGGGCATTCCCCGGGGCTGCACCATGTGGTGGGCATGGGGGAAGGGTTGGGGGCCGGGCTTGACGGTGACGATGGTTGAGGGGTCCCACGTCCCTGGGTCGGTTTGGCCGGCGGTGGTGGTGGTTTGTGGGGGATGGATGACGGGGCGCTTGGTGACGGGGATGTGGACGAGGGTCTGGACGGGGTCGTGCTGGGTGGCCGTCTCCGCGGTGGTGGTGGGTGCCGGCGGGAGGGGGGGGCGGGTTGTGGTGGGCGGGGGGTCCTGGCTTGGGCGAGGGCCCGGGCGGGGGTAGTGTCGGGTGGTTTTGTGTCGTTGCGTATGCGGTGTTGTGTGTGCTCGCGTGGGCGCCGGCTTGGGTTTGGGGTTGGGTTTGGGGTTGGGGTCCGGTTTTGGTTTGGGGTCGGGTTTGGGGTTGGGATCCGGTTCCAGGTTGAGGAGTACCTCTGTCCGGAGGTGTGAGGGCGTCGATGTCGGGTCGGGGGTCGTCCCGGTGGGTTGCCGGGGTGCCTGAGTCGCCTGTGTGGGGGTTGGGGGGCCGGTGCGTGCGGCCGCGGCTTTGGCTTTCGCCGTGGCCTTGAGGATGAGTTTGGCGGGGAGGGGGGGGTCGGAGGATGAGGTGGAGGAGGTGGAGGAGGCTGAGGACGAGGAGGAGGTGGTGGACGCGGGTTGGGCTGTGATGCGGGCGGGCTTGCGGGCGGCGGCTTCTCCTGCGGCCACGGCGGGGAGGATGGAGGGCATGTCCCCGGGTTGTAGGTTGGGGGCGGGCGGCTGGGGGGGCCCGGTCGTGACCTGGCGGCCCGGCGGGCCGATCTGGTCGGCAGCGGCGGGGGAGGGAGGCGCGGGGCTGCGGCCTTCTCGCTCTGGGCTCGGCTGGGCCCGGGTCCTGCAATGTGCGAGGTCGTGTGGGTTGGTGTCCGCGGGGGGGAACAGTTCGCGTGGGCTGCATTCAGGGGCCGGGTGGGGTGGGCCTGGGTCCTCTGGGGTGTGTGTGGGGGGCGTGGGCGGGCCACTGGGTGGGGTGGGCGTGCCGCGGGGCGCGGGGCTCCTCTCGGCGGGTGTGTGTGGGTTGTCGAGTGTGGGGGGCGGTGAAGGGTGGCCGGCGGGCGGGTGTGTGACGGGCGTGTGCTCAGGTTAGTCCCAGCCTGGTTAGCCAGAGACTGCTTCTGTTCCAGCCAATCTCCCACAGGGCTCTTGAAGTCCTCAGAAAGGGGGTTTTGAAGAACCAAGCAGGTCGTCCTCCATGGAACAGTTCGTGGGGGGTGAAACCCGTAGAAGAGCTCCGCTGTGAGTTCACGGTCAGCACTGCCCAGCGCACTAGGCGTACCCGGTCCTTGGTACGCTCCTGTTTCATCAGGATTCTTAGGTTTTGCTCCACCAGACGGTTCTGTCTCTCACAGAGAGGGTTAGACGTGTGGGTATAGGGCACACCTGTGGGTACCTCTACGCTGAGGGCATTTAGCACTCGTTTGTACCACCCAGTGTCACTGCGGATGCGTACATCTTCATCAGAGTGCACCTGCTTAGGTGCTCCATAGGGTCCCCTATGGAGCACCTACATTTTAACAGTCTGCTCACCTGTGATTTTCTTATTGCAAGGGAACACACGGGTGAAGCGAGATAGGCCACAGCTGACAACTAGGCAACTATCATAGCCGCCGAAGCGTGGTAGGCCCTGGATGAAATCCACATAGAGACAAGAGTCAGTACAATAGGGTATGGGTAAGCTGGAGATCAGGCTCCTATCCCCATTGTTGCTCTGCTTGCTGGCATGACAGCCACAAGCATGCACAATGGTCTGCATACGAGACCTCAGCTCAGTCAGGATTAGACTAGAGTAGAAACACTCACGGAAGAAGTCCACTCAGCGATTAGCGCCAGTGTGACCCGAACTGAGATGGGACCACTGTAGGCACCCATCCAGCCGTGCCTCAGGCACAACGATTCGGTCCACGTAGAAGAGGTACTGATTCTTTTTATACCACTGGTGCCCGTCAATGACACGGGGTTCGAGACCAGTGCTGAGGGTTTGGAGAATTTCTTTATGCTCTGACTGATAATCGGTTAGGCTCCAACGTTCCAGGATTCCAGCAGTGTGCAGGGACATCCATACGCTGGAAAGCCTCTTTGGCGAGCGCCTCAGAGCTCTCAACTATAAGCGCATCAAAGGTATTGCGCGAGATATAGTCAGACAGTTCACCGGGGATGTGATGAACTGTCAGCCTGAACTGGCTCAGGTAGGTCCACCACCGCTTTAGTTTTGCTTTCTCTGGTGGGGGGCCCTTCTGAAAAGACTTCACAGGTTCTTGGTCACCTAGCCAGACAGTAGGGTTAGATCGCAGGAGTCAGGATTGTGACGAAAGCACCAACATACCGGCCAGGAGTTCCTGGTCATGGGTGCTGTAATTGGAACGTGCCTGGTTCCATTTCCAATTCCAGTGTCCAAGTGGCACCAGCCGCCACTCACTGGTAGGATAGTCATGTTTCAACAAGCCATCACGGTTCAGTCCACTAGTACGATAATGGCAGTGGGTTAGTTCAGGTGGGTTAAGCTCCTGCCATTGGTAGATCGTTCCAGCCCCCTCTACATCACTGGCATCAGTGATCAGGACTATCTCGCCCTTGGGGCGGGGCAATCCCAGGCAGTTGGAGGAGGCAATTTTCTCTTCAACTCCTGGAAACATTCCTGCTCTCTGGCGGTCCACCTCCAGGGGGTCGTTTCCTTGATTAGGTCAATGAGGGGGGCAGAGGAGTAGGTAAAATTGTGGATGTGACGCCGATAGAGATTACAGGCGCCCTCAAAACTCCCCAAATTGTGTAGACCCTTCTTAGAGTCATCGCGAATCTGCATGACCTGTAGGGGCTGCATCTTAGACGCGGCTGGTTTCCACCAGCCATACCCCACGTCGAAACCCAAATATTCCATCTCCTGTTTCATAAACTCAGACTTTTCGAGTTTGATTCAGAGACGGTTTTCTTGACAAACAATGAAAAGTTCACGGAGGAGAAGGAGATGGTCCTCTTGGGTATTAGTACCCAAACTCACATCGTCGATGTGGGCCTCCATTTCTGCACCCCGAGAAATCAACTCCTGTACTAGAGGCCTGCGCCTCAGTATGTACAGAATTTTGTTCATTAGCTCCTGGAAGAACACTGGGGCATTAGCCACCCCAAAGTGCATGACCTTCCACTTAAAGACACGCCCCTTAGGGGTTAAAAAAGCCAGCAGCTCCTGAGCTGCGGCGGTTAGGTCCACCTGCCAGAAACCAGAGCGTTCGTCCATTTTGGTCTTGTACCTGCATTTGGCAGTACGCTCCAGGGTATTTTCAATGTTAGGAATACTCCCTGAGTGTTTCTGGGTTTTCTTGTTAACCTCACCATAGTCAACAATCAGTCGTAGGGCAGTCGAACCTGGTTTAGCAACCAGGAAACAGGGACTGCAGTGATGGGGGTAGTCCCCCTTCTTATATTCTTCAACGAGGCCAGCATCAATACATTCCTCGATCTGGCGCTCGATTTCTTCAACCTGTTCCTGTGGAGCGGGATAGGGACGACGCCTCACTCGCGTCTTTTCAAATTCAGGTTTCAGTTTCAGGTCCATCTGGACCAGTTTCTTACAAAAGAGGGGGGGAGGCAAGGCGCGGAACACCTGCTCATAGGTTATCAGCAGTTTCTTCAGTCGGGGGTCAAGGTTAAGACTGTCGAGTTTCTGCAGGAAATACTCTTCAGCAAGGAGGTTGCTCTTTTCATGTCCTTTCTCTTTCTGTCGATCAGCAGTTTCGGCAGGCACAGAACCATCGTCCCACTCAGGGGAACATTGCTGCCCATAGTGCAGAGAATACACTAGCGGTATCTCAGGATCAGGCAGCGTATAGGAATCATCGTCCTCCTCAGACCAGATGGAGGATTTCCAGGTCTGTCTGAGGTATTGCAGCCGCTCTTGGCGCTCAATACCTTCAGCCTTCATGTACAACAGTCGCCAGAGTTCCTGAGTGTCATGCTCAGACAGTGGCATGTTATTAGAAGCAGGCCGCGCCAGAGCATCAGGACTCCGAACCACTGGCTCACCTGTGTGCATAGGCTGCATGTGTAGCACTGGCTTCCAACTGGGGAAGCGGGTTCTGAGGTCGACTCTAGATCTACCTCCTCCTGCAACAGCTGGGCTAGGAAGGCACTGTGTTTTAGGTCAACACAGCTGGGATCAGCAGGAGGGATAGTGCTGGCGATCTCAGACACTGGGTCGTCAGCATCCTCCTTAACAGCTGCAGGTTCCAGACAGCCATCAGGAGATTCACACCCTGTAAGTGTGGCAGATAGGTGCTCAGGAGATCGATTTTTGAGATCGAAAAGGGTCAGGCCACAATTTTCGGCCATGACCTCTTTTAGTAGCACATGGTTTAGGTCACACAGGGGTACAGGATTGAGAGATCCATGAACGATGGATAAAAAACTGGCCATCTCAGGGGCCTGCATAGCTGTGTCTGGGTCCTCAGGCAAATAGATGGGACCGTCAGGGAGTTGCACTCTTCCGACGGTCATGTGATCTAGCATACGGCGCCAGTAAGCGTGTTCACCAGAGCAGCCCCAGTCAGGGGTGCACATGACAACCCTTCCTCCCTCATAAGCTATTTTGGTTAGAACCTTCGCGAGCAGGGAGAAGGGAGGGTTAGCATACGCTAGGCCCATTGCTTTCCAGAAGAAACGGAAAGCGTTGTTTAATTGTTGCGAGCAGTACAACTGCATGATGTGCTGTTGTTGGCTCGCAAACAATTCCACCTGGATCTCATCCAGGTTTATCTGAGGGGCCGCCAGTCCATTTTCAAGAACGTGACGAGCCAATTGGTAGTTTTCAGTATGAGAGTTAGTCTTGGATGTGTAGCGCAGCCCAGACTCTTTTCGCCCTGACAGATCCAAAGGTACGGAGAGGAGCCCACTGCCAAAGTCGCAGTGCAAAGAATAGGGGCGCTGGAGAGAAGGCATTTTTACCCTGGGGGTTTCCTCGTAGGAAGTCGGTACCAATGACAATGTCAAAGGCGTCGGTGTCCAGCACTCTGCAGTGTTGGGTCACAGTTTCGTCGATCAGGCATGTAGTAACATCGACCCCCCCCAAGGAATGGATGGTACGCCCATCCCCTACTCTTATGGCCACGGTCTTAGTCTTCTTGAAAGTCTTTAGCAGGCGCCGGGCCACTATGGAAAGTGTTGCACCGGTGTCAAGCAACGCTCCAAAAACTTGATCCCCGATTTTCACGAGGATCCAGAAAACCAAGTCCTCTCCTTCGGAGCCGCCCCCCTACTCCTCATCAGGGAACTTGACATCCACCCCTGCAGCCATGAGGGACTTGGCCATCCAGGCCAGTCGCCTCTTCTAGGAGTTCTTCCCCTCAGGGGAAGCGTTATCCCCCTTCGGGCGCTTCCTGGGGTCACCTGCGGCGGGAGTGGAAGTTGCAGCGGGCGCTGATGAGCACCTCTGGGGTTTGGGGGTCCACCTTTGCCAGCCCCCTTGCCACCTCCTTTACCACCTTTATCCTCATTCTGGGGGTTTCTGGTGGGTGTTTGGGTCTTCTGGCGTTCAGCCTTCTGTCGCTTGAGTTTATCACTCTCGCGTTTCTTTATATGACATTCGTCTTCGTAGTGACGTCGTTTGCCACAATAGCCACAGGTGATGGTACACCTGAAATGATCCTGATGCGTCACGGGTTTCCCATCCCTGGTATGCTGCTGTCGTTTCATCTGCAGCATACAGCTACTGCGGTGACTGCAGTCAGGGGCGGGACAAGGCCCCCCCTTGTCATTGACAGGTTTGCAGTAGAACAAAGGGGGTGTATCTGTACCACGTTTAACCTCATTCATGGCACGTAGGTTACCCCTCCCTTTACCACCTCCCTGGTTGGCGTTAGTGGGTTTCTTAGGCCCTTTCTCTTTGCCACGTTCGGGGGTAGAGGTACCACCTCGACCCAAGTGCTTCTTGAGGAATTTCTCCATGTGGGAGTCATTCTCCCTCTCAAGAGCTAGCTCGATCAGCAGGTCCGGCAGTTCATCGTACGAGTGGGTCCGGCTCTTCCTCTCAAAAGTAGCGCGGCAATCATCCAACGTACGTTGGGGTATCTTACTCATGAGCCACAGGTGGGGCTCAGTGGCTCCATAGGAGCCCATCTTCATCCGTGGAAACAGATACTCCAGGTCGCACACGTATTCAGAGACTCGCGCAGCGGAAGGAAACTCAGGGAGCATAGGTAGCTCCTCTATCTGTGTGCGCACACTGAGGTCAGTCTCATAGACTGGGAATGTTTTCTCCAGTCTTTGGAGTACCTCTGTCCAGGTGTAACAGGTTTTCACAATCTGTTTCACCTGTTTTTGCATAAATTTCTTTTTGCAGGAGCGTTTCAGCAAGGAGCATTTGGTGGCCACAACCACATCCCTGAAGAGGTGTTCCGTGCCCTGGTGTGCGTGGCTGTGGGTTGGCCAGCCTTTGTGTTTTCGTAGGGTTTCTGTCGGGGACCAGCCCACTAGTGTGTCCCTGCCTGTATGGAGAGCGATTTTTTGAAGTGTTCCCAGTCCTCCGGGGTGGTGTGGTTGCACGGGCAGCGGGTGTGTTCTGCCGGGACGTGGATGTGCTTGCGGGCGAGCCATCTGGCGACCCTGGTGAGGAATGGTAGTTGCTCCCTGAGGAGCTGGATGCGTCGTTTTTGGAGCTTGGCTGGGACGTTTGCTGGGCGCAGTGCTGAATGGTAGAGGGGGATTTGCAGTTTCTCTTGGAGCTCCTGGATGTGTGCCCGGCTGTCCGTGTCGCCGAGTACGCGGGCGAGATGTTGGATGGGGTTGGGGTAGTGGTATGCTCTGTCGTGGGAGGACTAGGGGGCGTCCTCTGGTACCCAGTCCAGGGTCTGATGGGGCTTGGGCTTGGGGGGTATGTGTTTGAGGTGTGTGTGGATTCGGCCGAGGTCGGGGATCTGGAGGGTTGGCAGGTGCGTTGTGCGCTGGTGTACTGCCTGGCTGTCGACCTGACCATTTCCGTATCGGTGCCTGTGGGACTCGTGTTTCACGATGTGGAGTTGGACGTAGGGGGGAAGGCTGCGAAGAGCTTTCCAGAGCAGCAGTGCCTGGGTGCCGAGGCTCGTTGCGGTGGCTTTGTGGAGTGGTTGTCTTGCTATGCGGAGGAGCAGGTGTGGTTCGACAGTGGCGTCTACCACGAACCAGACCCGGACGATGTCCGGGAGGTGGGCGAGTAGGTGGGCCGCAATTTCCGCGATGGCGTCAGCCATGGCTGCCAGCTCCCCGTGGTAGGAGGCCCCGTAGGTGGTGTGGCCTGTGTGGTGGTCCATGTATGAGTGTCCCCCGGTGTGGGTTAGCTGCAGCGTGGCCCCCCCGGTGATGAACGTGAGGGCGGATTCGCCTGAGGCGTCGGTGGGGAAGAGCCGGTCCGCCGGTGATGGTTGTGGGAGCCGGCATGGGTTCATGGGCAGGTAGGGGTATATGGCGAGGCCCGTGGTGAGGTGGGCCACCGGGGTTGTGGACTGCAGGACGGGGGTGGCGTACACCCCTCTTCCTTTGGAGCTGATGTGTTTCGCTATCGGGGACATGGCTATGAGTCCCTGTTCCCGCTGTCCTTTTGTGCGGTAGGAGTAGATGTAGTGCAGGATGTAGGCTGTCTCTGGGTTTAGGTCGTGGCAAGTGGGGGTTTGTCTTCGGTGCTCCGGTGTGTGGCAGGAGTGGTGGAGCGGATAGTAGGGGTGCTCATGCTTGCCTGTTCTGCCTGGTTCGTACATGCTGTAACGGATGGCGACCCCTGCCGGGTCGGGGCGCGGCCAGGTGGGCATAGTGGTGAAGAGCCATTGGGGTGTGTGGTCGGGGTTCCACGCTATCGTGGGGTTCGCGTCGGTGCGGTGGAACCTTGGGGCTACCCATGCGTAAGGCTGTGGGGGTATGGGTTGTGGGGTGGGTGTGGTGGCGCGCTATGAGGTGCAATACCGGCCATGGTGTGGTGGGTGCCTCGGGGTCACATTCCCAACATGTGCGTGGCATGCTCTGGGAGTCATGGGGGACGTTTGGTAGGTCTCAGGCAATCATGTGGTGCTTCGGTATGCGCCATTTTGCCCCGTGGTGGATGACGGCAGTCTGCGTGGGTTTGGCTTCATTCGGGGCCAGTAGTAGGGTTAGTGGTCGGACTGGGCCCGTCACCGGGGGGACGGGTTCGTGTTCCGAGCCGGTGGGTGCGTTGGGCGGTGTCGCTGGGATGGGTCAGGGGTGCTGCTTGTTGAAGTCTCGGTAGGCTGCTCGCATGTCTGTGCTTCCTGGCAGAGTGTGGCCCACTGCTCGTGCCGTCTGCGTGAGGTACTGGCGGAAGAGGCGGTATTTCGGTCATTCAGGAAGTTGTAGGAAGGGGGTGTGGTGTGCTCCGCTGTGGTGAAGGACCCGCATTTGTGAGAGGGTGACATATACTACGGTGATGGAGGCCCCAACGAGGTCTATGGTGTTGATGGTGCCCTTGGGGTGATGGTGGAGGACACCGCAGAGGACCGCCAGAGGCCCTTATTCCGGGCACGTGTGGTTGGTGAGTATGCCGTGGTGTGGGGACGGGAGGAGGAGCTGCAGGTGGTTCCACAGGCGCGTGTTCATGTAGGTCGGTATGCCCGTCTGGTGGAGTATCCAGCGTGGGCATGTGTTGCGGGCCCGCTGTGCAGCTTGGAGGCGGATTGTGGCGACCTCGCGGACCTCCGGCGAGTGGTTGTGCGTCATGCGGTGAAGGAGGAGGGCTATGTGTCTGGTGTAGGCCGCTTTCACCTCGTCCCCTATGGCGTCCCCATAGTGGGGCCATGCCGCCCGGATGGCGCGGGTGGGTATGGAGGTGGGCCAGCCCCCGTGTGCTGCCCATGCCTTGGTCACGGCGCGTGTGGCCGGTTGGAGGGCGCCGGTGGAGTGTGTCAGGTGGAGTGCCTGGACGCCTATGGAGGCGTTCAAGACCCCGGTGAGGTAGTACGCCAGGCTTTGGTGGGACAGGGAGAGGGCCTTGGTGGTCGGGGAGGCATATCTGGAGAGATGGGCGAGGTGTGACTGCAACTTGGGAGGGAGGGTGGCGTCCTCAGCGTTGGTGGCCTGGATTACCCCCAGGTGGGTAGTGGTTGTCACGACTTGCATGGGGTGTCCTTGTGGCCCTAGGGAGGGGGGTGTGGCAGACCCCTTGATCATATCTGGCCGGATCGGCGGATGACACTAATTTTCACGGCAGTGATGCCGATCAAAGAGGGGTCATGAAGCAAGACTGTGAACTCAAGAAGGAGGAAGAAACATTTTTGGGCAAGCCGGCTGGAGACACACAAGTCCAGTTGGATTCAGGACTTCACAATGCCATCACTGCCGTGGGGGCTGTCTTAACTCTCCAATGGCTTTGATATGCCACGGTGCAGGGTCTAAGTGCTCATCAAGCTTGGGTACAAACTTGCCCCTCCATTCTTCAGTGTTTCCACGACAGTTCCCAGGACATTCAGGACAGACAGGACAAAGAGATAAATGAGCTTGCTGCATCTATTGCTTCTGTAAAGGGATGTGCAGCTAATTGGACCAGGGAGACTGTTTTCGGCTATGCAGCTCATCTTCAAGCTCGGATGAGTAATTTGTCGTATTGCCCGGAGTCGGAAGGACTCATTTGTGCCCAGTCCAAGGTGAACATACCACCTCAGTCCGAAATTCTCCATGGGGATTGGACTGAGCATTTTCGGGATGAATTTCCTGACTGGAACTTTGAGTCTGATCCAGTCATCTCCAACCTGAATTATTGGGATTACGCTATGAGGTGGGACGATGATGAAAAAGAGATGTGTTTCAAGGGAAAGATTGTGTGCCCTACAGCTCTTTTTGAAGGCGTCGTGGTGCCAATACATTCTTATGGCCACCCTCGGCTGGAGAAGACTGTGGAGTTGTTTGATAGAAACTTTTGGTGCCTTGCCTACGACTTGCCGAGAGGTAGGCGTAATCTGTCACACAACATTGCTAAAATTCTTGGGCGATGTCATGAGTGTCAAACCACGGAGGCAAGGCGTGGCAAGCAACCAGACACATGTGAATTTGCTCCTGTTCCGCAGTATCCTTTCACATCCCTTGCAATTGACTTTTGTAAATTGACCCCGTGTTTGCAGAAGTCAACCGAAAAAAAGGTGGACTATCTCATGGTCATCATCCGCTGTCAAACCGGGTATGTATTGACAATCCCTTGTCAAGAAAAGGTATTGGACAGTAAGAGTGCTGCTTCTTTGTTTTTGGATCCATGCGTCCATATGTTTCAGTTGCCAAAAGAGTTCATTTGTGACAATGCGTCCATTACCAACTCTGAATTTTTGAAGGATTTGTTTGCCATGAGTGGAGTTGAACAACACATCTCGGTGGCCTACCGACCACAGAGCAACAGACGTGCTGAACGAGCTGTCCAGAGTATTGTAAACTCACTCAGGCAGTACCTTGAGCAGCGTGGGGGTTACAGCAAGCACTCCTGGGTGAAAAGCTTGCTGTTTGCCCTTTGGGCTTTGAACAATTTGCCGGGGGCAGTCAGTGGGTATTCCCCACATCGACTTATTTTTTGGAGAGATCCTGTAGGTTGGGGGGATTGTTTGCCCGTATCCCTACAGGATGGGGCTGAGGATGCAGGACAATTTTTTGGTCGTATGTTGGACGAACGTGCTGAAGTCCGAAAGCGCCTTGAAGACCGCCATGCCAAGGAGTTTGCCAATTTTTTGGCCAAACATCCGGAGCAATCATTCAAGCCGGGGGACCATGTATGGGTACGTAATCGCATTGTAGAACGTCCTGTGCATGGCAAGCTCGGGAGGGGTTTGGCAAGGCCCTTGTGAACCGTTGAGACGCATCTCACCGGGCACCTACGGTGTAAATATCCGAGGAAGGGAGGAGATGTTCACTTCTCGGCGATTGAAGCCCTATGTCCCTTACAAGGACGACAAGAAAGTCCCTTTGCACTTTTATACCGATAGGGAAGGGTTGATTGAGACCGACAACTACGTAGTCGGGCGTGTTTTGGAGTATCGTGTCGTTAGGGGGAGGCGACAGTGGCGAGTCAAATTTCGGTGGTTCCCCGAACCTGAGTGGCATTATGCAGGCTCTTTCATGCAGAATATCAACGACATATGGGCTCGGTGCAACCGTCGGAAAAGGATTGATGTGTCTTTGTCAGATTTGCGCTGAATTATTGTTGATTTTCGTTTTTTTTACCAACTATTGGCAGGTTGGCACTCGAGCAAGTTTTTTCACTCGAATTTTTCCCGTTGGAGTGGAATGCCATCTCTTCACACTTTATTCAGGCAATTTTGCATTGATGCTTTGAAGTCTTTGCCATATGATCCCTTTGCCCTTCTCAGTTGCCATTGATTGATGGTGGTTGTCTCTCTTACCCACATGTCTTTTCCACTTGTTTGACCTACTCCTCCCATTTGTATTGTGATGTCCTCCTCCCACTTCCTTTTTATCTGCCGCCTGAGGTACGGTTGCCGGATGCAACCATGCCATTGTGTTGTATTGTTGGGGGTGTTTCACTGCCTATTCCATTGGGTGCCCACCACTCTGTGCATTTGGGATAGATTTGAGCTTGACGCGTTGAATTCTTATGTTGTTTGAGCTCCCACCCCTATTTCGAAGTTGCTGGACGCAATGGGGGACGCCAATTGTGGTTTGGGGGCGCCTATTTCTTCAAAAATGGGTGTTTCTTTTTTTTAGAAACCACGTTCTATTTTTAGAACTTTTGTGCTATTTTTTGTAACAAAATTTCTATTTTTAGAACTCCTCACCACCGGCCCCGTTTCGCGTTTCCTCAGCGTGTGCGACCATTTTTTGCAACGATTGTCGCATTGGTGAGGTCTGCTTCCCTCCAGGGGTGCCCGATTGGGGGATCCTTTTTTTCCGCTTCGCTATTTTTAGTAACAAATGTTACTATTTTTAGTAAAAATTTGATTTTTCATTCCTCCGAGTTGGTGACACCTGGGGACATTCCGAACAGACCCTTGACTATTTTGTGGCATGCCCGACGCAGCCGTGGGGTCGGTTTGTATTCGTTTCGCACCAGCAGCCCCTGTTAGAGCCTCTCAAAAAACTTTTTAGGATAGGGTTAGCTAGGGTCAAAAAGCCTGTTTTTGCTTTTTTTTTGACATCTCGTGGCGTTGGAAGATTTCGTGAGTACCCACCCACTTTGAAAACTCATTCCAGATGCAACCTGAGCATTCGTTTCCTTCCTGCTCCCACCTGGCCCCGAAAATGACATCATATTTGGTGAAAAAGAAAAGTTCGGACAAAAATTGTCTTCGAAAAAAAACTTTTTTCAAAAAAAATGTTTTTGGAAAATTTCCCCATTTATTGTTTTTGGTGACCTCAAGGTGCATTTCAGCATTGTATGGCTCTCATACTGCTTGTTGATTCCCCCTTGCGCCATTGGGTGGTGAACGATGTCCTTGATTAGTGCCCTATAGATTTTGATGAAGTCCTGCAGGTCTTTGATGGTGAAATCCCAAAGCCAAAGGAGGAAGTAGAGCAAGAACAGGATGTGGATGGAATCAATGAATGGTTTGAAATCCAGTGTAACACAGAAGGGCTGCAGATAGACAAAGCAGGTATAAGCACAAAGATTCAATCACAAATGGATAAAACAAAAGATTTTATATGAAAACTGGACTGACTCTCGCCTCCAAGATAGCATCAAGCAATTCATGTGCACTCTTTTGGGTGAAATGGTGCTTGTTAGGAATGTGGGGCATAGGTGTCAGGCCAGACACAGAATCTGACTTGGCCAAGCAACTGAATTCAGAAACAGTTGAAAAGTAGAACCACAATAAGTGGTAGAGACAATTGAGTATAGGGGTCTTGGGATGGGAGACCACTAGGCTTAACCTCGGAGGCCTAAAGCATGAAATGCCTATTTTATTTCGGTATATCCTCCATGAGGGAAGATGAGTGGTAGGGGTGAACTTCATGGGGGGCTAGGGTTATAACCCTAGTTACTTTGAGACAGTGTACTAAAAGCTTCAAAAGAGTGATAACAATACTTAAGTTAGTCTTAGCATCAACAAAAGGGTTTTAAGGGGGGCTTGGCCTGGATCAAGCCCTCCAAGAAGGACATGGCAGTCACTTTTTCTTACTCCCCCGTGGAGTACTAGTTAGCTAAGCTAGTAGGACCCAGGAGAAAGGCTCAAACATTCCCAAAATTACCTGAGAAGATGCATTAAACTTACCAAAAACATTCTCATTAGTTCATAGAAGCTTATCACACTGTAGGTACCCTTGAAAACCAGTGTAATGTACCGTGAATGATGTCCCTTCGATGGGGCATTCCTCAAAAGTCGGCAGCGTGCGACGAAAACCTTTCAAAGAGATTTTGGGGGTGGTGGGGTTTGAACCCAGGACTCCCTCCTTAGAGCACATATACTTGCCAACTTGGGTACAGTCGAACGCTCTAATGCGGACGGCTATCGCTGCATAAACAGCGTTTTACTAAACGTCCTGACCAAGGGCCAGGGCGGAGCAATACTCCCAATGGAGGACACAACTCTCCAGGAGCTGAAAAAAATAGAAAATGTAACCAACAGGGAGTGAATCCTGTGGTTTAGCGAAAGGTATAGCAATTTAAGAAGTCAAATCGCTAAAAATTGACGAAATCACGCGAGAAATCGTCATTTATACACCAAAACTTAAGGTCGCAGACAAGCGCAACAGAAACAGACTTCAAGAACAGGGTTGCGCAAGCGTAAACGGCTCTTGAAAAAGAAGGTATGAGCCGTAGTTTTTCAAGTTCTAAAGAAAATTTTTTTGCACTGTTGCATCAAAATTTTTACAAACTTTGGGGAAACGTATTCAAACTCAACCCACACCACAGAGCAGGTGGACAACCCACCTCTCAGGTGTGCCAGTGTCATTTCACAAGCATGCATTGCTTTCGTGTAGGTTGCTTCGTTGAAACGTTAGGGTTGTCAACGCTGTGCTTGTTGGGGGTTCGGGTGCTCCTTTCTCTTGCTCTGCACAAGTCAAAACAGGAATGAAAGGTATGCGATGCGAAGGGAGCGCGCAGCGCGCACGTAGGGTTAGAATGTGCGCTGTGCTCGCGATGCATATGCCTAATTGAGGCATTCACACGCTGTGGCGCTTTCTCTGTACCCCAATTCACCCTTGTTCTCTCTTCACAGGCAAGAAAAGAAAGTGCTTGCTCGTGTTTGTGTTGTCGTACCGCTAAGGTAGGGTTGCTTAGAACGCTTAGGCTTGTTTTGCGCTGTGCAGTGCGCCACTCTCTCTCCTCTTTCTGCAGGAAACAAGACAAGGGAAGCATGCATGACACACAGTGCATTAATCGCTTAGGGTGGTTTAGAATTCGCCGTAGGTTTGTTTAAGCGCGTAGGGTTGTTTTGTGCTCCTGTTTTCCTCAGCATTCACATGATGAGTGGTGAGTAAAGTAGGTAAGCCCAGGAGGAGCTCACCTCCTGGATGAGTTACGCTTGTGATTGGTTGTGTTGAGTTAAATTGGGTAAGAACAACAGGAAATGGAGGAACCGTGCATACCGGTGCATGCATATGACGCATCAAAGGGTAGGCCACACGAAGTGCACACGGTAAACGTTGTTTAGGTTACCCAGGGGCTCCACCCTACGTTCTTTAAGAGGACGGGTGGAGTTCCTTAAGCTTGCTTGCTTGATAGGGGCGTTTGTGGACAGCGTATTATAGGGCAGACTGAGAAGCGTATAACACGTGGAGTCTGTCTTGGTTCCTCCGCTGCAAACGCTCCTGCATCCGCCTCCGTTCTTCAGGTGGGAAGGTAAGGGTGATTGGTGCAGTCCCACTTTGGCAGCGCTAAAATATGCTGCACGGATCACGAAACAAACAACTGCAACTCAACCAGGAGTGGTGAGTGCAGTCCGACTTCATTGCCATCCACGCTGTGCACGCACGCTGAGCACTCCCTCCCTCCAAGCCCTCACAGGGAAACGCGTAGTGGCGTCCCTGTTAGGCCACAGCCGCTTAGTAGCGCTGTGTTCTCTTGCTTTCTCACAGGAGGGTCAGTAGGACCAGTGACTCCTTCAACGGCAACACCAAGTAGAGTGTGTAGGTGTTAGGGTCAGCAGGCCTGGCAGGAGTTGAGTGCAAGTGATGAGTGCTCACCCTGCCTTCGAAGGCTGGTGCTGGCGTTAGTGAGTGTAGTGTAGTGGTGTCTCCTGTCCAGCATGCTTTTCCACGTTGGCAGGGGAGTGCGTTAGTTTTTTGGCCTTAGCAAAAATGGGCGTTTTGTATGCCCTCAGCACACTTGGCCACCCCTCCCCTCTAGTAGGTAGGGCTTTTGCCGTCTCCCCCCAAGGATGTGCGCCAGCACAGAAATTGGGCGCCATAGGAGTGGTACTAGTAACTGACTAGGACCTTCGGTCCGACATCAGCGAAGCCCGTTGATTGGGGAGCCACGCCCGGGAGAGAAGTGAGACACACACAGACATACGTAGCACACTTAGGGGTAATATAAACCCTGTAAGGAACAGTAGAACCCCATGCGTCTGGACCAGTCAGAGGTCCTAACTGTGGTCTCGCTTGTCCCCAAGGAGGGAAGGCACAGCTTGCCTCATAACACCTTGCTTGTCATTCCCCCCTGGTGTAGTAAGCCACCGTTCTTCGTTGGCTCCCCAAGGTCATTACATCAGGGCAGTCCCCATGCAACACATGGTCAACAAGGCATACACTCGCGGGGTGGTTGCAGACCTGATAAGCGGCCACCTGGTCCACGCTGTAAACCAGAAGCATGGGACTGCAGGGCACAAACAGGGTCAGTGCAGTGCTCAGTAAGCAGTGGTCTGTGAAAAACCAATGGCCTTCGGCCAGGGAGTGGTTTTCACGGGGGGCTAACGGTCTTGTCCTGCGATGCAATGCGGGGCAACTGTGACAACCGCCCTTACACCCACACAGGGGCACGTCTGCACACGAGTGCTCACTGCACCTGTGAGGTTAGAACACAGTCAGTAGGCTGACACAGGGAAATTGGTTTTTCGTTTTACGCTGGGACAGAGTCTCAGCACGGGTTAGTAGCTGCCCTTCGTTGTTCGCAACAAGATAAGAGCGGAAGATCGGGTGGATACTCCCATCTGGTTGTATGAAGGCTGACATAGGTTACCAGGTCGCCTCAGATAACCCATAGCCACCCCACAGGGTTAGGAATTTCCAGCCCTGTTTATACTGGTGGCGAGCAATACCTGCAACCACGTACTAACCATCGACTGCCATCTCGTCGGCAGTCATCTCTTCGAGTTCGTCTGCCTCCTCTGGACTGGCAGCGTTCTCTAGGTCTATACGCTCCACCTCACTGTCGCTGAGGCTCCACTCATCCCAGGACAAATCGTCAGGGGAGTGATAGTGCCTGAACTGTTTGGGTGCACATAGCAGTTCACCACCTAGACGTGGACTGCACCTGACATGGATCCTGGATCCATCTATCCTGATGATACCATAGGGTCCAAAAAAAGGGTCCTGTAGGCAGTTGCGTGGCCAGGAGGGTAGGCGTGAATGGTGAACCAAAACAAGGTCACCAACCTTGAAGCTGGCAGGTTGCCGTAGGCCGTTCCGTCGGCTCAGTTCACGGTCACGAATGTGTCTCCGGTTAGTCCCAGCCTGGTTAGCCAGAGACTGCTTCTGTTCCAGCCAATCTCCCACAGGGCTCTTGAAGTCCTCAGAAAGGGGGTTTTGAAGAACCAAGCAGGTCGTCCTCCATGGAACAGTTCGTGGGGGGTGAAACCCGTAGAAGAGCTCCGCTGTGAGTTCACGGTCAGCACTGCCCAGCGCACTAGGCGTACCCGGTCCTTGGTACGCTCCTGTTTCATCAGGATTCTTAGGTTTTAGTCCACCAGACGGTTCTGTCTCTCACAGAGAGGGTTAGACGTGTGGGTATAGGGCACACCTGTGGGTACCTCTACGCTGAAGGCATTTAGCACTCGTTTGTACCACCCAGTGTCACTGCGGATGCGTACATCTTCATCAGAGTGCACCTGCTTAGGTGCTCCATAGGGTCCCCTATGGAGCACCTACATTTTAACAGTCTGCTCACCTGTGATTTTCTTATTGCAAGGGAACACACGGGTGAAGCGAGATAGGCCACAGCTGACAACTAGGCAACTATCATAGCCGCCGAAGCGTGGTAGGCCCTGGATGAAATCCACATAGAGACAAGAGTCAGTACAATAGGGTATGGGTAAGCTGGAGATCAGGCCCCTATCCCCATTGTCGCTCTGCTTGCTGGCATGACAGCCACAAGCATCCACAATGGTCTGCATACGAGACCTCAGCTCAGTCAGGATTAGACTAGAGTAGAAACACTCACGGAAGAAGTCCACTCAGCGATTAGCGCCAGTGTGACCCGAACTGAGATGGGACCACTGTAGGCACCCATCCAGCCGTGCCTCAGGCACAACGATTCGGTCCACGTAGAAGAGGTACTGATTCTTTTTATACCACTGGTGCCCGTCAATGACACGGGGTTCGAGACCAGTGCTGAGGTTTGGAGAATTTCTTTATGCTCTGACTGATAATCGGTTAGGCTCCAACGTTCCAGGATTCCAGCAGTGCGCAGGGACATCCATACGCTGGAAAGCCTCTTTGGCGAGCGCCTCAGAGCTCTCAACTATAAGCGCATCAAAGGTATTGCGCGAGATATAGTCAGACAGTTCACCGGGGATGTGATGAACTGTCAGCCTGAACTGGCTCAGGTAGGTCCACCACCGCTTTAGTTTTGCTTTCTCTGGTGGTGGGCCCTTCTGAAAAGACTTCACAGGTTCTTGGTCACCTAGCCAGACAGTAGGGTTAGATCGCAGGAGTCAGGATTGTGACGAAAGCACCAACATACCGGCCAGGAGTTCCTGGTCATGGGTGCTGTAATTGGAACGTGCCTGGTTCCATTTCCAATTCCAGTGTCCCAGTGGCACCAGCCGCCACTCACTGGTAGGATAGTCATGTTTCAACAAGCCATCACGGTTCAGTCCACTAGTACGATAATGGCAGTGGGTTAGTTCAGGTGGGTTAAGCTCCTGCCATTGATAGATCGTTCCAGCCCCCTCTACATCACTGGCATCAGTGATCAGGACTATCTCGCCCTTGGGGCGGGGCACTCCCAGGCAGTTGGAGGAGGCAATTTTCTCTTCAACTCCAGGAAACATTCCTGCTCTCTGGCGGTCCACCTCCAGGGGGTCGTTTTCTTGATTAGGTCAGTGAGGGGGGCAGAGGAGTAGGTAAAATTGTGGATGTGACGCCGATAGAGATTACAGGCGCCCTCAAAACTCCCCAAGTCGTGTAGACCCTTCTTAGAGTCATCGCGAATCTGCATGACCTTTAGGGGCTGCATCTTAGACGCGGCTGGTTTCCACCAGCCATACCCCACGTCGAAACCCAAATATTCCATCTCCTGTTTCATAAACTCAGACTTTTCGAGTTTGATTCAGAGACGGTTTTCTTGACAAACAATGAAAAATTCACGGAGGAGAAGGACATGGTCCTCTTGGGTATTAGTACCCAAACTCACATCGTCGATGTGGGCCTCCATTTCTGCACCCCGAGAAATCAACTCCTGTACTAGAGGCCTGCGCCTCAGTATGTACAGAATTTTGTTCATTAGCTCCTGGAAGGACACTGGGGCATTAGCCACCCCAAAGTGCATGACCTTCCACTTCAAGACACGCCCCTTAGGGGTTATAAAAGCCAGCAGCTCCTGAGCTGCGGCGGTTAGGTCCACCTGCCAGAAACCAGAGCGTTCGTCCTTTTTGGTCTTGTACCTGCATTTGGCAGTACGCTCCAGGGTATTTTCAATGTTAGGAATACTCCCTGAGTGTTTCTGGGTTTTCTTGTTAACCTCACCATAGTCAACAATCAGTCGTAGGGCAGTCGAACCTGGTTTAGCAACCAGGAAACAGGGACTGCAGTGATGGGGGTAGTCCCCCTTCTTATATTCTTCAACGAGGCCAGCATCAATACATTCCTCGATCTGGCGCTCGATTTCTTCAACCTGTTCCTGTGGAGCAGGATAGGGACGACGCCTCACTCGCGTCTTTTCAAATTCAGGTTTCAGTTTCAGGTCCATCTGGACCAGTTTCTTACAAAAGAGGGGGGGAGGCAAGGCGCGGAACACCTCCTCATAGGTTATCAGCAGTTTCTTCAGTCAGGGGTCAAGGTTAAGACTGTCGAGTTTCTGCAGGAAATACTCCTCAGCAAGGAGGTTGCTCTTTTCATGTCCTTTCTCTTTCTGTCGATCAGCAGTTTCGGCAGGCACAGAACCATCGTCCCACTCAGGGGAACATTGCTGCCCATAGTGCAGAGAATACACTAGCGGTATCTCAGGATCAGGCAGCGTATAGGAATCATCGTCCTCCTCAGACCAGATGGAGGATTTCCAGGTCTGTCTGAGGTATTGCAGCCGCTCTTGGCGCTCAATACCTTCAGCCTTCATGTACAACAGTCGCCAGAGTTCCTGAGTGTCATGCTCAGACAGTGGCATGTTATTAGAAGCAGGCCGCGCCAGAGCATCAGGACTCCGAACCACGGGCTCACCTGTGTGCATAGGCTGCATGTGTAGCACTGGCTTCCAACAGGGGAAGCGGGTTCTGAGGTCGACTCTAGATCTACCTCCTCCAGCAACAGCCCGGCTAGGAAGGCACTGTGTTTTAGGTCAACACAGCTGGGATCAGCAGGAGGGATAGTGCTGGCGATCTCAGACACTTGGTCGTCAGCATCCTCCTTAACAGCTGCAGGTTCCAGACAGCCATCAGGAGATTCACACCCTGTAAGTGTGGCAGATAGGTGCTCAGGAGATCGATTTTTGAGATCGAAAAGGGTCAGGCCACAATTTTCGGCCATGACCTCTTTTAGTAGCACATGGTTTAGGTCACACAGGGGTACAGGATTGAGAGATCCATGAACGATGGATAAAAAACTGGCCATCTCAGGGGCCTGCATAGCTGTGTCTGGGTCCTCAGGCAAATAGATGGGACCGTCAGGGAGTTGCACTCTTCCGACGGTCATGTGATCTAGCATACGGCGCCAGTAAGCGTGTTCACCAGAGCAGCCCCAGTCAGGGGTGCACATGACAACCCTTCCTCCCTCATAAGCGATTTTGGTTAGAACCTTCGCGAGCAGGGAGAAGGGAGGGTTAGCATACGCTAGGCCCATTGCTTTCCAGAAGAAACGGAAAGCGTTGTTTAATTGTTGCGAGCAGTACAACTGCATGATGTGCTATTGTTGGCTCGCAAACAATTCCACCTGGATCTCATCCAGGTTTATCTGAGGGGCCGCCAGTCCATTTTCAAGAACGTGACGAGCCAATTGGTAGTTTTCAGTATGATAGTTAGTCTTGGATGCGTAGCGCAGCCCAGACTCTTTTCGTCCTGACGGATCCAAAGGTACGGAGAGGAGCCCACTGCCAAAGTCGCAGTGCAAAGAATAGGGGCGCTGGAGAGAAGGCATTTTTACCCTGGGGGTTTCCTCGTAGGAAGTCGGTACCAATGACAATGTCAAAGGCGTCGGTGTCCAGCACTCTGCAGTGTTGGGTCACAGTTTCGTCGATCAGGCATGTAGTAACATCGACCCCCCCCAAGGAATGGATGGTACGCCCATCCCCTACTCTTATGGCCACGGTCTTAGTCTTCTTGAAAGTCTTTAGCAGGCGCCGGGCCACTATGGAAAGTCCTGCACCGGTGTCAAGCACCGCTCCAAAAACTTGATCCCCGATTTTCACGAGGATCCAGAAAACCAAGTCCTCTCCTTCGGAGCCGCCCCCCTACTCCTCATCAGGGAACTTGACATCCACCCCTGCAGCCATGAGGGACTTGGCCATCCAGGCCAGTCGCCTCTTCTAGGAGTTCTTCCCCTCAGGGGAAGCGTTTTCCCCCTCCGGGCGCTTCCTGGGGTCACCTGCGGCGGGAGTGGAAGTTGCAGCGGGCGCTGATGAGCGCCTCTGGGGTTTGGGGGTCCACCTTTGCCACCCCCCTTGCCACCTCCTTTACCACCTTTATCCTCATTCTGGGGGTTTCTGGTGGGTGTTTGGGTCTTCTGGCGTTCAGCCTTCTGTCGCTTGAGTTTATCACTCTCGCGTTTCTTTATATGACATTCGTCTTCGTAGTGACGTCGTTTGCCACAATAGCCACAGGTGATGGTACACCTGAAATGATCCTGATGCGTCACGGGTTTCCCATCCCTGGTATGCTGCTGTCGTTTCATCTGCAGCATACAGCTACTGCGGTGATCGCAGTCAGGGGCAGGACAAGGCCCCCCCTTGTCATTGACAGGTTTGCAGTAGAACAAAGGGGGTGTATCTGTACCACGTTTAACCTCATTCATGGCACGTAGGTTACCCCTCCCTTTACCACCTCCCTGGTTGGCGTTAGTGGGTTTCTTAGGCCCTTTCTCTTTGCCACGTTCGGGGGTAGAGGTACCACCTCGACCCAAGTGCTTCTTGAGGAATTTCTCCATGTGGGAGTCATTCTCCCTCTCAAGAGCTAGCTCGATCAGCAGGTCCGGCAGTTCATCGTACGAGTGGGTCCGGCTCTTCCTCTCAAAAGTAGCGCGGCAATCATCCAACGTACTTTGGGGTATCTTACTCATGAGCCACAGGTGGGGCTCAGTGGCTCCATAGGAGCCCACCTTCATCCGTGGAAACAGATACTCCAGGTCGCACACGTATTCAGAGACTCGCGCAGCGGAAGGAAACTCAGGGGGCATAGGTAGCTCCTCTATCTGTGTGCGCACACTGAGGTCAGTCTCATAGACTGGGAATGTTTTCTCCAGTCTTTGGAGTACCTCTGTCCAGGTGTAACAGGTTTTCACAATCTGTTTCACCTGTTTTTGCAAAAATTTCTTTTTGCAGGAGCGTTTCAGCAAGGAGCATTTGGTGGCCACAACCACATGGGATTGGCCAGTGAGCAAAAGAAACTCAGCAATTTCTTCTGCCCATTCAGGCAGACCTTTTGGGTCAAACTCCGGCAGTTCTAGCTGGATGTTCGCCTGGTCAATAGGTCTGCCCATCTTCCCACCCCCCGGGGTGAGGCCAGAAGGAGAAGAAGATACGCCGGCAAGAGGTGCCAGGGCTGACAGCCCTCTTTTCTCAGTCTTCGTCACCGGCACGTCCTGTGGTTCAGCAATTGGGACTGTCCTGGCGCGAGGATGAAACGGGCTGGGGCAAGTGACCTTCGGTAGCCACCTGGACACCCTTGATCTTTTGAGATCATCAAGCAAGATGCTCAATCCGGGTGAAGGTGAGAGGGCGGTGGCTTGGGTAAGGGTTCAGTGATACCCAATTCAGCCTTGACAGCCTCTGACAGAGCTGTCACATCCGGGTCTTCCGGTCCGGATAGAAGTGGGGCCAAACGTTCGGCCGTACGATCCAGAGCCCCATGGGTGGGCTCTGGGCGACGAGGATCCATTTTCCGCAGGTCTGGATACCATGCTCTCAGGTGCTCGAGTACTCTTGGTGGTCTGGGTAGTGATACTGTGTCCGCCGTGTCTGTAGATGGCCCAGAATAAAGGAAGGAGCCCATCTCAGTTTGGGGCGGCGACCCGAGGGCATCAAGAGGTATTTCTCCATCTTCTCCTACGGTGGACTTGTGGTACTCTTCGTGGCTGTGTGCGCGCTCCTCCTGCTCCCCGCCGTTCCCGGTTCTGGTGTGCGGTGTGGGCGTGTGTGTTGGGGTCCGGGTTTCAGCTGCGTCCCGCCTCTCCTTGGGGAGGTGTTGTTGGGGTGTGCGTGCAGTCCTGCGTGTGCTCCGCTTGCCCCCGCCCTTCCTGGGGGCCGCCCGTGGCGCGGGGCAGTGCGGTTGTTGCCGTTGGTGGGGTGTGCCCCCCCCCCCTCCCCTTTGGCTTTTTTTTTCGGCTCTGTGGTGTCGGTTGCTGGTTGTCCCAGGTTGGGTCTCATGGTCTCTGTCCTCCCATCCCTTCTCTTCTGGGCCGCGTTGTTTGGTGTTCGTATGTTTCTTTTTTCTGCGTGGTGTGTTTCAGCGTGTTTTGGGTGTCCCTTCCCTCGGTGGGCCGCTGCCCTCGGCTTGGTGTTGCCGGTTTTGGCTGGGTGGTTCCCCGGCGCCCCTTTGGGGGCTCCTGTCTTCAGTGCCGTCTGGATGGGGGCTTTGGCCGCCTCTTGTGGTGTTGGTGGGCGGCGTGGTGGCTGTGGGCCATTCTCGCAACCCCCCCCCCCCTGTTGGTTTTTTTTGGGGGGGTGGTCTGGCTGTTCCTGCCTCTGCTTTCCCTGGGCTGGCGCACGCACTGGTCCGCATTCCATGTGGCCTTCCGGTTTGCTGTTGGTCATTGCGTTTTGCAAGGCCGTGCCCCGGCCCCATGCGTCGGATGGGTTATGTACACGTTGAGCTCGGCGCCCCTTCCTGCCGGGTTAGGTTCTGGCTCTGCCGGGTGGGCGGTTGTGCCAGGCGGCTTGGTGTGGCCCTGGGTTAGCCGTGTCACTTCGTCTCTGCGGTGCGGGTTTTAACTTTCCGGTGGCAGCTTGTGTGGGTGGACCGCCACCTTTGTTGCCGGGCGTGTGATGGCCCTTTGCCGGTGTGTGGCAGGCTGGTGCGGTTCCTTCCGGGGTGTCTTGTGGCTTAATTTCGTTAGACCCTTGGTTAGCGTCCCTTGCTTGGTGCTGTGGTGTGGTGTGGTGCGCCGTGCTGCGTCGTGCCGAGTTTTGACGTGCTGCGTCGTGTTGGTCTGTGCCGCGCTGCGTTGCGACCTGCTGGGCCGCGCCGTGTTGCGCCGTGTCGCGCTGTGGTTTCCCGATCTTTGCCGCGTTGCGTCGCGTCGTGCTGTGGCGTGTTTTGCTTTGGGGTGCCTTGTCGTGTTGCGTTGCACTGTGGTGCGCTGCGGTGCGCTGTGCCGTGCTGCCTCGCGTTGTGCTTTGGTGGATTGGTGGAGGTTAGTCTGGCCCGTGTCGTGGTGCGGAGTGCGAGTCGGAGCGTAGCTGGTTGGTGGCTGGGGGGTGCGGTCAGGTGGGTGGCTCGCTGGGTCTGTGCTGTGGGGATCTTGGTGTGCGGCTCGGGCCGGTGGCTCGGGTAGGTGTCCCTGGGGTCACCCTCTCTGGGGGCCTGTGCCGTGGTCCTGTGTCCTCTGGGGGTCCCGGTACCTAGCCCTGGGCGCTGTGGCCGTGCTTTTGTCCTCTTCTGGTACCTGTGAGGTGGCCCTTGTGGTGGCCGGGGTCCTCGCCTGGCCATGAGGGCTCTGCGGTGGGCTGCGCGGCGGCGTTCCCAGTGGCTTCCTCTGTGGATGTAGCCCGCTCTCCCCGTGCAGGTGTGCCCTCCCTCCCCTGTGTGGTTTCCGGTGGCTGGTGGGCGTGTGCCGGTGTGATCTGTTTGGCGTCCGATTCGCGCTTCGGCGGCGTGTGTTGGGGGCATGCTTCCCCGGGGGTCGTGCGGCGTCCGCTGGGGGTGGGTGGCACTGGTCCCTCCGTCGTGGTATGCCCTTCTTGCGGCTGGGTCCTAGTGCCCGCCGCGATGTCCTCCTTCCCTGCGGCTCGGTCCCTGCCCCCTCCCCTTCCTGGCCCTTGGGTGGTTTCCTGCTCCCACGTTGTGTCGCTCCCGGTGCCCTGTCCCTATCGGCGCCTGCCTGTCACCTTGGGCGCTTCCGTGCCCCCTTGCCGGAATGTCCCTCTCTGCCCCTTGCCCTCCCCTTGCCTTTGCCTTTTCCCTGCCCGGTGTGGTGGTGGGGGGGGGGGGGGCGCCGCTGGCCCAGGCCCCCGGGGGGGGTGGTCTGGAGCCATTGGCGGAGGGTTTGAGGGGTGTAGGGGGAGCGGCGGCCCTGGACCGCGTCCTGGAGGAGGGCCTCCCATGCCGCTTGCGGCATGATGGCTTCCGGGGCGGCCTCGTTTGGGTCGGCGGGGGTGCGGGTGCGGACCTCCTCTAAGGTGTGCACCATGTTCACCCCTGCTCGCCTTCCCGCTCCCCCGGCCCACTTCACCCAGCGGCAGAGCTCCTGCAAAGCGTGGGGAGACCACCAGGCGAGGTGGGCGGGGGCCTGGGGGGGGGAGGGGTCCGAGCTCGAGGTCCCGGAGTGGCGGGAGGAGGACGTGGACCTGCGGCGGTGGCGGGCATGGAGGCGCCTAGGGGAGCGGGAGCGGCGGTGGCGGGGGCTGGGGGTGGAGGACGAGTACGGGCAACAGGGGGGGGGGCCGGAAGCCCGGTGGGGCCTGTGGGGGGGAGAGGGAGGTGGACATGGGGCGGCGGTGGTGTGCTTGGTGGTGCCTGGGGGAGCCGGAGCGGCGTCAGCGCGGGTGGTGGCGCCTGGGGGAGCAGGATCGGCGGGAGCGGGGCCCTGGGGGGTCGTGGTGGCGCCTTGGGGAGCGGGAGCGGCGCGAGTGGGTGGTTGAGGGGCGGTGGCGGTGTGGGGAGCGTGAGTGCCGAAGGCGGGTGCGCCGTGCGGGGGGGGAGCGGGAGCGCCGCCATTTGCCGGACCGGGCCTCGTCGCTCGAGTCGGGCCAGTCAGGAGGTGTAGGCGGGTCCTGGGGGGCCTCGCCCGGCGGCGCCTGGTACTGGCGGGGGGGGATGTAAGTCCCCCGCCCGCCCTGGATCCCCCACGTAGGGGTGCGGCGGTGGCAGGGGCTGGTGGTACTGGTCGAGTGACTGTCCCTAGTGGGGTTGGGCCCGGGGGGCCCCTTAGGCGTGGATGTGGTGGCCGAGGGGATACATTGCCTGGTACGGGGGGGTTGGCCCCTGGTGGTAGGTGGGGTATGGGGGTGGAGCGCCCGGTGGCTGCCATCCCATACGCTGGTGCTGCTCCTGCACGGTAGGTTGTGGCCCAGTGGGGTAGGGTGGTGGGCAGTGGTAGTGGTTGGGGTGGTGTTGGTGGTGGTGTTGGTGGGGCCGCTGGTGGTGGTGGCGCTGGTAGTGGTGGGGATGGTGCTGCGGGCTATCGCCCTAGGACCCCTTGTGGATATTCCGGTCCCCCTGTTATGGGTGGGGGGTCGGGCATCGTGTGTAGTGCCTCGGGCTGTAGTGCTTGGTGGGCGGCGGGGGCGGGTCGGAAGCCGGGCTTGACGGTGATTGTTGTCGAGGGGTCCCACGTCCCTGGGTCGGTTTGGCTGGCGGCGGTGGTGGTTTGTGGGGGATGGATGACGGGGCGCTTGGAGATGGGGATCTTGACGAGGGTTTGGCCGGAGTCGTGTTGGGTGGCCGCCTCTGTGGTGGCGGCGGCCGCTGGTGGGAGGGGGGCGTGGGTTGTGGTGGATGGGGGGTCCTGGCTTGGGTTAGCATTTGGGTTAGGGCGGTGTCGCTTGGGTTTGTGTCGTTGCGTTCGTGGTGTTGTGGGCTGCGTGGAGTGGTGTTAGTGGTGGTGCTGTTGCTGGTGGTGTGCTCGTTTGGGCGCCAGCTTGGGTTTGGGGTCGGGTTTTGGTTTGGGGTCCGGTTCGAGGTTGAGGAGGACCTCGGTCCGGAGGTGTGTGGGCATCGGTGCTGGGTGGGGGGCTTTCCCGCTGTGCTGCCGGGATGCCTGGGTCGCCTGTGTGGGGGTTGGGGGGTCCCCGGTAGTCTGGCGTGCGGCCGCAGCTTTGGCTTTTGCCGTGGCCTTGTGGATGAGGTCACCGGGGAGGGGGGGGTCAGAGGATGAGGTGGAGGACGTCGATAGGGCTGAGGACAAGGAGGAAGTGGTGGTTTTGGGGGACGCGGGTTGTGCTGTGATGCGCGCGGTCGCGGCTTTGTGGGCGGCGGCTTCTGCTGCTGCCACGGCGGGGAGGATGGAGGGCATGTCCTCAGGCTGTAGGTTCGGGGTTGGTGGCTGGGGCAGCCCGGCCGTGACCTGGCGGCCCGGCGGGCCGATCTGGTCGGCAGCAGTGGGGGAGGGAGGCGCTGGGCTTTGGCCTTCTCCTTTTGGGCTTGGCTAGGCTGAGGTCCTGCAATGCGTGAGGCTGTGTGGGTTGGCGTCCGCGGGGGGAAACAGTTCGCGCGGGCTGCATTCGAGGGCCGGGGGGGATGGGCCTGGGTTTTCTGAGGTGTGCGCGGGGGGCGTGTGCGGGCCACTGGGCGGTGTGGGCGTGCCGCGGGGCGTGGGGCTCCCTTCAGTGGGTGTGTGCGGGTTCTCGAGCGTGGGGGGTGGTGAGGGGTGTCTGTTGGGTGGGTCCGTGGCGGGCGTGTGCTGTTGTTTTGGCGAATGGGGGAGGCCCGTGTCGCAAGGCCCGGGGGTGTGCGCGATGGTGGGCACGTGTGGGTCTCCGGGTGCGCAGCGAGAGGGGAGGGGCATGGGCCGGATTTGCGCGGTCGGGTGTGTTGTGTCGGTGTATGTGTCTGCTCGCTGCGGCGCGCTTGCATGGTTTGTTGTAGGCCGGGCGGTTGGGAGGAGAAGCTTGCCGTCTTCCGCTGCCGCGGCAAGGATTTTGCAGACGAGCTTGCGTATTTGGTGGACCTCTTGGTCAGTGGTCAAACGGGGGTATGCTAGCTGTGGGCTAAGACCCACGCGGCTGAGGACCCTGTGGATGGTGTGGTAGCCGCAAGTGAGGAAGTGCTGTGGTCTGGGGGGGGGGGTCCTTCCGCGTGTCTGGGCCTACCTCGATTTGTGTGTGGGCAGTGGGGATGGCCCAAATCCCGGGCACAGTCCCCGTGGATGGCCAGCGGCACTGGATCCATTGGGTCAGGCAGAGCATGGCCAGTCCCAGGTGGTAGCCCGCTTTCCCTGAGGTGGTTTGGGCCAGCGCGCGGGCTGGGGGCTTGTTCCCCGGCTGGAGGACGCCCCTGAGGACCCTGTGCGGGGTGGTGCGGTCCCCTACTGCCCCTGGTTGCGCGGTCCCCGGGGCGAGCATGGTGTCTTTCCCTTTGACGAGCCACTGCGGGCCGGCGGACGTAGCTGTAGCGGCCACAACGTAGTAGTATCCGCGCTCGAGGACTGTACACCAGACCTCCGGGGGGGGGTGGTCACTGTCTGTAGGTGGGGGAGGGAGGTGGTTGTCTGGGGTGCGGGGGCCGGCGGCGCGGAGGGCGGTGTCGCGGGTTGGTGCGGTGGCCTGTTCCCATTGCTCCGGGTGATTCGGGTTCGCTGGGTGGTCCTTTTCCGCTGGGGCTCGTTGTAGGCGTATGGTCCCTCGACGTGTGACGTTGGTGTCATCGTCGTGTGTCAGGGCCTGGCCCCACTCGATGGGGGGGATCCAGACGTGCTGGCCCTGGGTGTGTTGGCGGGCTCACCAGAGCACGAGGTCTACGATGGCCTCGTGGAGGCCGTTGCCTGGGGTGGTCAGGTCCCGCAGGGCTTTGACGGTGAGCTTGGTTCAGTCCTCTTGTAGGCGGTACCAGCCCAGGGGAGTGCTCAGGGCCCTGCCTTGGAGGGTTGCTCGGAGGAGGTCGGGGTCGCGGATGGTTGTCGGTGTGAGGGGGGTTTGCTCCGGGTCTTGGGGGGGCGGGCTGGGTGGGTTGCCGGGGTCCTGCGTGTCCACGTCGACTTACGGTTGGCCCTGGTTTGGCTCGGCCGGGCTGGGCGGTGCCGGGTGGCTTCGTGGGTGAGTAGTGGGCTTTGGGGTGCTTTTGTGGTGTCTTGGAGGCCTGCGGATGGAGATGGGGGGCGTGTGCGGGGCGCGGAGTTGGTTAGTGGACGTATGGGTCATGCACGGTATGGTAGGAGATGAGACACTGCATGTGTTCCCTGGTGGTGGGGTCGGTGAGTTGTTCCGCGTGTGTTAACAGGAGGTGCTTGCGGTGTACCATTTGGGCCGCTGCTCTGCGGAGCGCTTCTAGCTGGAGGTGCGCTGCTGCCTCCATGGGGCTTTCCGTGTGTTTGGCGAGGTGTCGGTGTAGGGCCTGTGTCATCGCCCCTCTCATGGTGGCTTCCTTGACCAGGGAATCTCTGAAGAGGTGTTTGGTACCCTGGTGTGCGTGGCTGTGGGTTGGCCAGCCTTCCTGTTGTCGTAGGGTTCCTGCCGGGGACCAGCCCACTAGTGTGTCCCTGCCTGTATGGAGAGGGCAATTCTTGAAGTGTTCCCAGTCCTCCGGGGTGGTGTGGTCGCACGGGCAGCAGGTGTGTTCTTCCGGGACGTGGATGTGCTTGCGGGCGAGCCATCTGGCGACCCTGGTGAGGAATGGTAGTTGCTCCCTGAGGAGCTGGATGCGTCGTTTTTGGAGGTGGGCTGGGACGTTTGCTGGGCGCAGTGCTGAATGGTAGAGGGGGATTTGCAGTTTCTAATCGAGCTCCTGGATGTGTCCCCGGCTGTCCGTGTTGCCGAGCACGCGGGCCAGATGTTGGATGGGGTTGGGGTAGTGGTATACTCTGTCGTGGGAGGAATAGGGGGCGTCCTCTGGTACCCAGTCCGGGGTCTGATGGGGCTTGGGTTCGGGGGGTATGTGTTGGAGGTGTGTGTGGTTTCGGCCGAGGTCGGGGATCTGGAGAGTTGGCAGGTGCGTTGTGCGCTGGTGTACTGCCTGGTTGTCGACCTTACCATTTCCGTATTGGTGCCTTTGGGACTCCTGTTTCACGATGTGGATTTGGACGTAGGGGGGAAGGCTGCGAAGGGCTTTCCAGAGCAGCAGTGCCTGGGTGCTTAGGCTCGTCGCGGTGGCTTTGTGGAGTGGTTGTCTTGCTATGCGGAGGAGCAGGTGTGTGTCGACAGTGGCGTCTACCACGAACCAGACCCGGACGATGTGCGGGAGGTGAGCAGTAGGTGGGCCGCAATTTCCGCGATGGCGTCGGCCATGGCTGCCAGCTCCCCGTGGTAGGAGGCCCCGGGGGTGGTGTGGCCCGTGTGGTGGTCCATGTGGTAGTGTCCCCTGGTGTGGGTTAGCTGCAGGGTGGCCCCCCCGGTGATGGGCGTGAGGGCGGATTCGCCTGATGCGTCGGTGAAGAAGAGCCGGTCCGCCGGTGATGGTTGTGGGAGCCGGCATGGGTTCATGGGCAGGTAGGCGTATATGGCGAGGCCCGTGGTGAGGTGGGCCACCGGGTTGTGGACTGCAGGACGGGGGTGGCGTACACCCCTATTCCTTTGGAGCTGATGTGTTTCGCTATCGGGGACATGGCTATGAGTCCCTGTTCCGGCTGTCCTTGTGTGCGGTAGGAGTAGATGTAGTGCAGGATGTAGGCTGTCTCTGGGTTTAGGTCGTGGCATGTGGGGGTTTGTCTTCGGTGCTCCGGTGTGTGGCAGGAGTGGTGGAGCGGATAATAGGGGTGCTCGTGCTTGCCTGTTCAGCCTGGTTCGTACATGCTGTAACGGATGGCGACCCCTGCCGGATCGGGGGGGCCCAGGTGGGCGCAGTGGTGAAGAGCCATTGGGGTGTGTGGTCGGGGTTCCACGCTACCGTGGGGTTCGCGTCAGTGCGGTGGAACCGTGGAGCTACCGGTGCGGAGGCCTGTGGTGGTAGATGGGTTGTGGGGTGGGTGTGGTGGCGTGCTATGGGGTGCAATACCGGCCATGGTGTGGTGGGTGCCTCGGGGTCAGAGGCCCAACATGTGCGTGGCATGCTCCTGGAGTCATGGGGGATGTTTGGTAGGTCTCGGGCGGTCATGTGGTGCTTCGGTATGCGCCATTTTGCCCCGTGGTGGATGACGGTGGTCTGCGTGGGTTTGGCTTCATTCAGGGCCAGTAGTAGGGTTAGTGGTCGGACTGGGCCCGTCACCGGGGGGACGGGTACGTGTTTTGAGCCGGTGGGTGCGTAGGGCGGTGTCGCTGTGATGGGTCGGGGTTGCTGCTTTTCGAAGTGTCGGTAGGCTGCTCGCATGTCTGTGCTTCCTGGCAGAGTGTGGCCCACTGCTTGTGCCGTCTGCGTGAGGTACTGGCGGAAGAGGCGGTATTTCGGCCATTGGAGAGGTTGCAGGAAGGGGGTGTGGTGTGCTCCGCTGTGGTGAAGGATTCGCATTTCTGAGAGGGTGACGTATACTACGATGATCGAGGCCCCGACGAGGTCTATGGTGTTGATGGTGCCCTTGGGGTGATGGTGGAGGTCCCCGCAGAGGACCGCCAGAGGCCCTTCCTCCGGGCACGTGTGGTTGGTGAGTATGGAGTGGTGTGGGGATGGGAGGAGGAGCTGCAGGTGGTTGCACAGGCGCGTGTTCATGTCGGTGGGTATGCCCGTCAGGTCGAGTATCCAGCGTGGGCATGTGTTGCGGGCCCCCTGTGCGGCTTGGAGGCGGATTGTGGCGACCTCGCGGACCTCTGGCGAGTGGTTGTGCGTCATGCGGTGAAGGAGGAGGGCGATGTGTCTGGTGTAGGCCGCTTTCACCTCGTCCCCTATGGCGTCCCCATAGTGGAGCCATGCCGCCCAGATGGCGCGGGTGGGTGTGGAGGTGGGCCAGCCCCCGTGTGCTGCCCATGCCTTGGTCACGGCGCATGTGGCCGGTTGGAGGGCGGTGGTGGAGTGTGTCGAGTGGAGTGCCTGGAAGCCTATGGAGGCGTCCAAGACCCCGGTGAGGTAGTACGCCAGGCTTTGGTGGGACAGGGAGAGGGCCTTGGTGGTCCAGGAGGCATATCTGGAGAGGAGGGCGAGGTGTGACTGCAACTTGGGAGGGAGGGTGGCGTCCTCAGCGTTGGTGGCCTGGATTACCCCCAGGTGGGTGGTGGTTGTCACGACTTGCATGGGGTGTCCTTGTGGCCCTAGGGTGGGGGGTGTGGCAGACCCCTTGATCATATCTGGCCGGATTGGCGGAGGACACCAATTTTCACGGCAGTGATGCCGATGAAAGAGGGGTCATGAAGCAAGAACGTGAACCCAAGGAAAGGGAGGAAACATTTTTGGCCCAGCCGGCTAGAGACACACCAGTCCAGTTGGATTCAGGACTTCTCAATGCCATCACTGCCGTGGGGGCTGTCTTAACTCTCCAAGGGCTTGGATTTGCCACAGTGCAGGCTATAAGTGCTCATCAAGCTTGGGTACAACCTTGTCCCTCCATTCTTCAGTGTTGCCACGACAGTTCTCAGGACATTCAGGACAGACAGGACAAAGACATAGATGAGCTTGCTGCATCTAATGATTCTGTAAAGGGATGTGCAGCTAATTGGACCAGTGAGACTGTTTCTGGTTATGCAGCCCATTCTCAAGCTCGGATGAGTCATTTGTCGTATTGCCCGGAGTCGAAAGGACTCATTTCTGCCGTGTCCAAGGTGAACATACCACCTCAGTCCAAAATGCTCTATGAGATTTGGACTGAGCATTATCGGGATGAATTTCCTGACTGGAACTTTGAGTCTGATCCAGTCATCTCCAACCCGAATTTTTTGGGATTACGGTATGAGGTGGGACGATGACGAAAAAAGGATGCGGTTCAAGGGAAAGATTGTCTGCCCTACAGCTCTTTTTGAAGACGTCGTTGCGGCAATACTGTTTGCCCTTTGGGCTTTGAACGATTTGCCGGGGGCAGTCAGTAGGTATTCCCCACATCGACTTTTTTTGGGGAGAGATCCTGTAGGTTGGGGGGATTGTTTGCCGGTATCCCTACAGGATGGGGCTGAGGATGCAGGACAATTTTTTGGTCGTATGTTGGACGAACATGCTGAAGTCTGAAAGCGCCTTGAAGACCGCCATGCCAAGGAGTTTGCCAAACTTTGGGCCAAATATCCGGAGCAATCATTCAGGCCGGGGGACCGTGTATGGGTACGTAATCGTATTGTAGAACGTCCTGTGCATGGCAAGCTTGAAAGGGTTTGGCAAGGCCCTTGTGAAATGTTGAGACGCATCTCACCGGGCACCTACCGTGTAAATATCCGAGGAAGGGAAGGGATGTTCACTTCTCGGCGATTGAAGCCCTATGTCCCTTACAAGGACGACAAGAAAGTGCCTTTGCACTTTTACACCGATAGGGAAGGGTTGATTGAGACCGATGATTACGTGGTCGCGCGTGTTCTGGAGTATCGTGTCGTTAGGGCGAGGCGACAGTGGCGAGTCAAAATTCGGGGGTTCCCCGAACCGAAGTGGCATTATGCAGGCTCTTTCGTGCATAATATCGACGACACATGGGCTCCGTGCAACCATCGGAAAAGGATTGATGTGTCTTTGTCAGATTTGCGCTGAATTATTGTTGTTTTTCTATTTTTTACCAACTATTGGCAGGTTGGCCCTCCGGCAAGTTTTTTCAATCGGATCTTTCCCGTATGAGGGGAATGCCATCTCTTCACACTTTTTTCAGGCAATTTTGCATTGATGCTTTGAAGCCTTTGCCATATGATGCCTTTGCCCTCATCCGTTGCCATTGATTGATGGTGGTTGTCTCTCTTACCAACATGTCTTTTCCACTTGTTTGACTAACCCCTCCGATTTGTATTGTGATGTCATCCTCACACCTCCTTTGTATCTCCCGCCTAATTTTGGGTTGCCGGATGCAACCATGCCATTGTGTTGTATTGTCGGGGTAGTTTCACTGCCTATTCCATGGGGTGCCCATCACTTTGGGCATTTGGGATAGATTTGAGCTTGACGCGTTGACTTCTTATGTTGTTTGAGCTCCCACCCCTATTTTGAGGTTGCTGGACGCAATGGGGGCCGCCAATTGTGGTTGGGGGGCGCCTATTTCTTCAAAAATGGGTGTTTCTTCTTTTAGAAACCACGTTCTATTTTTAGAATTTTTGTGCTATTTTTTGTAACAAAATTTCTATTTTGAGAACTCCTCCCCACCGGCCCCGTTTCGCGTTTCCCGAGTGTCCGCGACCATTTTTCGCAGCCATTGTCGCATTGGTGAGGTCCGTTTCCCTCCAGGGGTGCCCAATTTGGAGATCCTAATTTTCTGCTTCGCTTTTTTTAGTAACAAATGTTACTATTTTTGGTAAAAATTTGATTTTTCATTCCTCCGAGTTGGTGACACCTGGGGACATTCCGAACAGACCCTCGACCATTTTGTGCCATGCCCTACGCAGCCATGGGGTCTGTTTGTATTCTATTCGCATCAGCGGCCCCTAGTAGACCCTCTCAAAAACGTTTTTAGGGTAGGGTTGGCTATGGTCAAAAAGCGTGTTTTTGCCATATTTTTGACATATCGTTGCGTTGGAAGATTTCGTGAGTACCTACCCACTTTGAAAACTCATTCCAGATGCAACCATAGCGTCCGCCCCAAAAATGACATAATATTTGGTGAAACAAAAAAGTTCGGACTGAAAACTTTCTTCGAAAAAAAAACTTTTTTCAAAAAAAAATGTTTTTCCACAATTTCTCCATTTATTGTTTTTGGTGACCTCAAGGTGCATTTCAGCATGGTATGGCTCTCATACTGCTTGTTGATTCCCCTTCACGCCATTGCGTGGAGAAAGATGTCCTTGATTAGTGCCCTATAGATTTTGATGAAATCCTGCAGCCTTTTCATGGTGAAATCCGAAAACGAAAGGAGGAAGTAGAGCAAGAACAGGATGTGGATGGAATCAATGAACAGCTTGAAATCCAGTGTAACACAGAAGGGCTGCAGATAGGCAAAGCAGGTATAAACACAAAGATTCAATCACAAATGGATAAAACAAAAGATTTTATATGAAAGCTGGACTGACACTAGCCTCCAAGATAGCATCAAGCACTTCATGTGCACTCTTTTGGGTGAAATGGTGCTGGTTAGGAATGTGGGGCATAGGTGTCAGGCGAGACACAGAATATGACTTGGCCAATAAAACTGAGTTCAGAAACAGTTCAAATGTAGAACCACAATAAGTGGTAGAGACAATTGAGTATAGGGGTCTTGGGGTGGGAGACCACTAGGCTTAACCTCCAAGGCGTAAAGCATGAAATGCCTATTTTTTTTCGTTATATCCTCCATGAAGGAAGATACCTCCCCTCAGTTGAGTGGTAGGGGTGACCTTCATGGGGGGCTAGGGTTATAACCCTAGTTACATTGAGAAAGTGTACTAAAAGCTTCAAAAGAGTGATAAAAATACTTAAGTTAGTCTTAGCTTCAACAAAAGGGTTTTAAGGGGGGCTTGGCCTGGATCAAGCCCTCCAAGAAAGACATGGCAGTGACGTTTTCTTACTGGTGGTATGGTTTTGCTGCGGCTTGGCTTGTTGCCGGAAATTTGCAGCTAGGGAGGGGGGTGTCAATGGCACGTGTGGGGGCTTTGCATAGGTAGCTTATCACCTAAACACTAGCATTTGAGTTTGGCAGGGTTTTCAGGGCTAGCAAGGGGGGTGAGTATGCAATACCCACACCCTTGTGGATTTTGCACCCACCGACCCGCCCTATGATGGTTGTTTGCGCTCGTTTCCATGGCTCTGAGCCTCGTTTTCTGTCTTCGGTGTGTCAGAGCATCGGGGATGTCTGGGTCAGGGAGGGGGGTGTAAAACTTAGGGCATAGCAACGTCAGATTCCATGTTTGTTGCCCATTTCTACTTTGCACACTCATGTTGCTTCTTGTGTGCCATTTCAGGTGTAAATTATCATGTAATTTCAGCATTTGATTCCAATCCCAGATTTCGATCCCAGAATGAATTCTGATTGCAGATTTCAGTTCTGTCTTTGCATTTTTGATATTGCATTGTTTGTTTTCAATTCTGCGGTTGGCCAGCATTTGTTCTAACATTATTTGGATTTCGATTCGTCGATTGCCTGCTGCTGTGTGTGCGCGCGCCGTCTTTGGTCGCGCCGTAATGCAGGCCAGCCAATTGAATACCCCTCCAGTTGATGCTAATAGTGTTAGCTCTATCCTGTTACCGAACTGGATACCAATCTGAAGCTAGGGCGACTCAAGTGGAAGATAGGTGGCCGGAACTCAAGTCTGGCTAAACCCTGGTGTGGTGCCTCCGCGCACACCGGCTGGCGCCCTTGGGTGCATCACTGCACTTGGGAGGAGCATGGTACACGTTAATGAGGGCATGTGCCTCGGCAGTGCCACGCCTATGTGTATGGGGGATCACGAGTCCCTGGAAACTGGAGGAGTCCTAGTGGAAGAGGAGTTGAAGTGGAAGTGGCTGAGGTAGGCGCACCGCTGGTCGTGGGATACATTGGTTGTTGCCTTGCAATTGGATTCCATTGGGGTGCCACACCATATTTTGTTTTGAGGTCTCATGCATTCATTCTAAGAGTTGACATTGCATTTGTCATTCATGCATGGTTCATTCATGGTGTGACTCAAACTTGGTGGTGCCCACAATTCCATGGTCAAGGTGAACATATGGTGTCTTCTCTCCCCAAGGTGGATTTGGCGCTCTCCCTCACTCCTCCTCTCTCTCTCAATTCTTCATACTCCTCAAGAGGTAAATTGAGCATTGAATGCCAACAGACCGTTGTCTTTGATCCTTTGAGACTCTTGGGCTCTTTCACCTTTTTTGAAGTGCCCATGGCTTGGGAGTTATCCAATTAAGACATGCCGTGGTTTTGCCGTCTTATGATTAGACTCAAGGATAGGCATTGGTCGAGATTTCGCCTCTCTCTCTCCAAGTGCATGCATGTTCTCTTGGGTCAAGGCTAGGCGAAACTCTCTCCTCATGCATGCCGTCTCTCATGGTGGAAAGGTAAACCTCTCTCAAGGGATTTGGTTGGGGAATATCTCTTCTCGCGCATGGTTAGGCGATGCATGTACTCTCTCCGGCTCTCCGGGATGAGACCAACTCTCCATGCACGTGCTCTCGTTGGGTGGGATCATCTCTCCTTGCACGTGCTCTCTTTGGGTGGAGGTCAGGTCCCATGAGTAGCCCGGGAGGCCATTGGCCTATTGTGTGGTTCTTTGCTTCATCTCATGGATCTCCCTATCAATTGTGTATTGCTCATTTGCTAATTTGGTTTAGATTAGTTGTTGATAATAAGAGCTAACCGGGTCATGGTTTGGTGCGTTTGTTGGTGCGTTTACATGCCCCATGTGACCATGTATGTGCATGTGCACTTCCTTCCCTCATGTTGGTGTAGTCAAGACGTCCGGAGACTCAAGTGTGACCCATTTGCTCTTTGGAGATGGCCCGACGGTGGTGTCGGTCATTTCTTTCCTCTCCTCCACCCCCGGTGAGACCATCATTTTCAGCATGTAGAAGTATTGTGAATTTTGGTTTACACTTTTGCATGCAGGACTCAAGTCCATAGGATAATGCCCGTGCCCATGAACTCTTCGTCTTTGCATTGCATGTGGTCCGACCGGAAGAGTAGGTTGGGTCTTACTCGCGCTTATGAATTCTTTTTCTTTGCTTAAGGGTGGACCATTCAGGAACCATTTGGACCTACCTACCTTGTGCCCGTTTGGACCTCTCTGGACCTCTGCTCGTCCCGTGTGGACTAGTTGACCCCTCTTGGACCCGTATTGGCTCATTTGTGAACCATTGTTGGACCGTAGCTCATTTGTGGGTTTTGGTGGACCATTGATGAACTTTTGGTTCGATCATTGTTGGACCGTATTGGATTCTTGGGTCATTTCGTCATTGGTCTTTCAATTGGATTTGTTTGTGTCATTGCCGTGCTCTGAGGGACCTAAGTGGGTTGTGAGCTTGGGAATCTCTGCTGGTTTTATTGGTCGGAAATTTGGTTGGTTGAAAATTGTGAGAAATGGAAGATTCACCCGGTTCAAGTCGGCTCGAGGGCGAATTGCCCACACCCGTGTTGATTTTGCATCAACACTGGCAAACGTTGCCCTCACCCATGATTGGTTCTGGAATCTCCGCACTTCAGGTGACTTCGAACAGGTTCCCTTCTTTCGTATCGTGCTCCTGTTGAGAGAGGTCAATTATAACGTTTCTCCGTCCAAAGCAGGACAAGCATATTCGTCGCTGTTGCTGGCCCTTGTATGAATGGCCTGCGCTTCGAAGTGTCTTTAAAGGCGCTGAAACGATCGTGGTGTGCGCTCTGAACAAACGTATCTCTACTTTTATGATGTGCGGAAGCTTATTCACCAGCTGGCTGTGGAACCCGAAGTGACGCTGGCACAAATTCGCTTAAAAACCATTATAGCACTACAATTCTTTGGCCTGTAGAGAGATGTGCCTGAGCAGAGCTCACAGATTCATCAAGAAGGACATTCAGCCTTGGCTCGTCGATGCACGAAGAAAAAATCGACGAAAGTTCGCTGACTATCCTTTGCACGGATTATCCCCAAGTTCAATTTGGCCTCAGCGCCTGGTGGACAAATACCTCAATGCGATGGCGTCTTCCTCATCCTAGTGGCGTGTCCTGTCTCCTCATGACATTGATCATCCTTTATTTGCAGATCCCATAAATTCCAAAATGACTCGCTGGTTGCGTAGTAAGGTCTGGAAAGGTTTTCTGCACATAGCACCAGAGGTGCTGCAGCCTCATGTCTGGTTGCTTTGGGCGTTGATGCCCATATAATTTGCACTCTGGCAGTCCTCGGAATGCTTCTTTATATTTTAAAAGCTCTGTTGCGTGCTGCTGAACATCCCGCAGCGCCTGGTGCAAGGAGATTGGGACCTTTCTTCTAACAACGTTATAGGAGGGGAATTTTCTGTTGCCTTGGGTAATTTATACCCAATCTATGGGAACGTGCTTCCGGCAGCGAGCTTCCTCATATTTACCTGGTTTTATGACGAGGAAAGGAGAGGGAGCGAGCGAAGCAAAGCACGGCACATATAGATTCCCCACCCTGAACCCTCCCTAATCTATGGTCCCTCCCGGAACTTCCACAGAGGTGTTGGTATTTTCCGGTCGAAGGGGGAGGCTTAAGCCCATGAGGTTTAGATCATTGTTATAAAAAGGGATACATACAAGCTGCTGGGCCTTGGTTTCAAGAGCATAGGGACTTAGAGTAGAGACGACCGGATCATAATCTGAGATTCAGTTTTTTGTTTTGGCTGAATATAGATTATGAGCAGTTGCCATGGACAGTTCAAGTGTGTGGTCCAACGGTATAAACCTTACACTCACATATGAGAAGAGGTGTTTCAATGCCCGGAGGGCACAAATTGGAAAAAATGTACATTTATATAGGGGCCTAACCCTCCGCAATTTGACCATCGCGGTTTGAACGGCGGGTCACATTCAACATAAAAAGAGTGTTTTTGAGGCAGACAAGGCAAAACAAGAAAGGTCAAGTCTTGGCTTACATACAAGTGTAGAGTAGCACCAAACAGAAGAGAAAACAATCCATGTGTCCTGTGCTTTGCTTCGCTCGCGCCCCCTCGTTTCCTCCTCATAACATCTGGTAAATATAAAGGGAGTCTTGTGCATCAATTGCACAGTGACAGGTTCCTGGCGCCATGAAGTGGGTCGCATTAGGCATCATCCTCCCGAAATCTCAAGTGTACTGCATCAGCAGGTTCCAAAAATGCATCCGGCAGCGGGCAATCTTGTTGGCAGTGGTGCCCCAATGTGCGTCATGTTGTCCCTAATTGCAACGAACAGTGTGAATGAGTGGTTTCTATAGCATGTTGCTTTTAGGGGAAGGACACGGACGTGGGGGTATCCTTATCCATTGTTTCATTATTTTAGATGCCGATGGTTCTTTGAGAGATTGTTTTTTTTTTGTATCCCGAAGTCTGTTCCTGAAACGTTGTTTGTTGTTTGTTTAGATTTGCAGCGGATCATTTTTTTTAGAGCCATCTACATTTTTAGTCACTTTCGACATTCCTTTTGGATGTTTTGCATCACATTTCAGAGGTTTTGCATTTTTTAGAGATTCTATTATTTCATACCGCATCTGCAAATGATCTTTTGGAATCCAACAGAATGCATTTTCCTCTTTGGCCACGCATGCTGCGGTGCTTGGTAAGAAAGGTTAGGACGCTACATCATCTGGCCCATAACTGCTAATTTTGCAACTAGAAATGGTGTGCAAATGATTGACCATATTCAAAGGCCCACTCTTTACCGGGGACCTATGCACCACTGACCTCGGCTGCGGGGTCAGGACCCTCGGGCGGTTGTCACGTGGGGTTGGTTTGGGCCTATAGAGGGGCGTATTGACAGAAAACGAATTTTGAGTGTCTTTTGTTGTGCCTGGGTTTCGTCTCTGTTTCTTTTCGGTGCGTCATACTTTAGTGATTATGATTGTTAACCTACATCCAGTAACATGGGTTGGCAAAGAGCCAAATGCACAGCTGCACTTGACCGCCGCGGCCTTGTGCATGGGCCATTTCCTACCCGTAATCCCAGCCACCAACAACCAAAAATGATAAATCAAGCCCTAAGCACTCAACACCCGCCTTACTCCCCTTCTCTCCTTTTCACACGAAACCCCCTTTCTCCATCATGGAAAAGTACTCCAGACGGGTGTTTATTTTTCTGAAGTTAGAGTAAGGTTTCTCAGCTACCACCGCACACTTGTGATGAATTTGTGTTCAGAACATGCCATACTCCAATGAGAAAATATTCGATTATGAATACATACACAAACCTCAGTGAGGTGCGACCAGTTACAAATGATAGCACTGCCAGAGTTTTCTCTCTCAGAAGTTGGCAATCAGCTTCATACTAAACCGTGGATTACGTACCTCATTTGCATCAAGTCACCTCTCATCTTGACGCATCTACCCTCGAGTGTGTAACTTGCCACGACCCGTTTTGGGTGGGAGGGATATTTTGCAACATAGTGGAGAAAGAATTTGCAAATTGGCAGAGAAGTAAGTTCTACCCTCCGCGGAGGAGGGGCTGAGATGAACAAATTTCACAACGTAAAATATGCTTATTAAGAAAAGAAGTAAGAGCTGAGCGAGATCATTCCAAGCCAGATTATGCACTTGTTGACATGTACTACTTCGCACCTTCGCCATAACTTATGGTGTGTGTCCAGGCGGATTGCAATCATTGGAGTGCAGAAATATGAAGCAATCTTTGCAGATCCAAAACCGATCATTGCTGACACCCGGAGACCCCACCCGATAGCTGGGAGGCACAGAGCAAAAAATCGATCATCCGCCCAACCCTTGTGTGCATATCACACGGCAGCTGGCTGCAAATGAAGCAAGAAAAGGTTTGAGGTTTGAGGTTTGATTTTTTCGGGTACTAGGCGCTCTTCCGCTCCGGGGGGCCACCTGGTCGGGCCAGGTGATATTCTTCCCACCGGGACCTGGTGGGGGGCCCTTCATGACACACCTCCTGCCTGGTCTCGGAGTCCCCCGGGTTCATGGGGCTCGGAGCCCTGTCCCTCCCTGGCTTCCCCGTTTCGCCTCTCCCTGGTCAGTGCGTCACTTAGCAACCGTGGTTGCAGGCGCTTACCTACCCACCGCCTCTATAATGTATGGTTGCCCGGGGTGCCGGCGCCGCCGGGCCCGTGCTACTGGCTTGTCGCCAGTGGGACCCCCATGGCCTATCACGGACGCTGCCTATGGTGCGCGGCACTGTGTGCTACTACTGCCTTGGCGGGTGCAGTGCCCTGGTCGTGTGTGCGCGGCGCTCGCGGCAGGTCTGAGAGATCGGGGCCGGTGCCGGCTCTTGGGTCTCCACTCTAAATCCGCCCCCTTCCCCCGCAGTCCTTGAGTTGCCTGTTGCGGGTCGTTCCGTCCGGGTGTCCCTTCCCTTCGCCTGCCGGTGCGCCATTCCATGCGGTCTGTGCGTTCCTCGGGCTCGGTCCGGTTGCCATTCGGGTCCGCACCGCGTGTCTGTTGCGTTCGTGTGCGCTCGTGCTCTCGCGGCGTACGCGCCCCCCCCCTCCCCTGGTTCGGTGTAGCCCGCGCACCACACGCGGTCCTGGTGCAGGGCGCTGGTAGGGCCGTTCCAGGCGGTTCGTGCCCCTCCGCGTTTCATGCCCCGGTCCCGTGCTCTGCCTGGTTCCCTCGGGGGGGGGGGTCCGGTCCCTTCGTCCCCCTGCCTGGCTCTGGGTAGCGTGCCCCCTCGTTGGTGGGCCTGTGCGTCCGGGGCAATCCGGCCTCCGGGGGGTGTGGGGGGGAGGGCGGTGGGGGGGGGGGGGCGCTTGCCGCCCCCCTTTGGGGACGTGGCTGGGTCCGGGTCTGTCGGGGGGATTCGGGGGGTGCGGACAGGGGGCTGCTCTGCCTCGGTCCGTCACTCTGCCACCCTTGTACGGGCACCAAGGCGGGCTTCGTTGGCGGCGCTCAGTCCAACGAGGGTGCGGCCTCCATACTGCTCCAGCTCCCGTCTGCGCGCTCCTGCCTGGGCGCGCACGGGGGGCGCCGTGGGGCATCATGGTGTACCGGGGGGTGGCTGGCGGGCAGGCTAACAGGCTGGCAGGGGCCGCGGCTTGCCGAGATCACTGAGGGAGCGGGTGGGTGACGGTCCAGGGGCGCGCGGCGCGTGGACCCAGCGGCCTGTGCAGCGCGGTGCTCGGCCTCGGGCGCCGTGGTCATCTCGGTGGGGAGGGGGGGGGGCGTCCCCTGGCCTGGCGGGGGGGTACAGGGCCGGCGTCCCCCGGCCGGTCACCGGCACTCCGCGGGCTGGGGGGGAGGGTGGAGCGCTTTGCGCCAGGGCCGTGCAGTCCCTCTGCTCCCTACCGGCCCCCCGGTCTATTTCTCGGCTGCGCCGCCCGCCCCGCGGCTGCAGGGGGTGGCTTGAGGGCCTAGACCCGGGCCTCCACCACGGTTGGGTTCTGCTGCCTGTCTGGGGGCGGTTCTTCGTCGTCCGGGCCGCGTGGCACCGGCGCGCCGGCCTGTGTCAGGGGCCACAGCTGGGGGGGGCGCTATCCCTTGTGCCCTGTGACGTGCAAGTGGCTGGGGGGGGGGGTGTGCGGCAGGGTGGCCTTATGCGCTCCTCGCCGCGAGGTACCTGGCTGCCGGTTGCCGAGGGCCCTCCGGCCTGGGGCTGTCTGGTGTCCTCGGGCGCTAGGTGCGGCCTAGGTGGTTAGTAGCTGGCGGGTCAGTCCCTTTCGTTGTGCGCACCCGCGTGCTGCGCGCCGCTGCCGGCCTGTTACGGTCAGGTTCGGTCGGTGTGCCCCTCCCTCTGTGTGCCCTGGCGTGTGGGCGACCGGGGGGCGAGTGGGGAGGTGGGCCCCGGCTCTTGGGGTCGGTGCCCGTTGGGGGAGCGCCCTGGGTTGCTGGCTTGTGCCCTCCCTCCCTGCTCGCCGTGCGGAGCCCGGCCCAATGGGCGCCGGGTCATCGCCCATGAACACATATCAAACATAATTGGGGAAATATAGGAACATACACAATCACAGCCATAGACCCCTCATTCCCTGGACTCAGGACCTTCCCTTGACTCGCCAATATGATGCCCGGAACCAAGTCAAATAAGATGGCTAAATGCCATGTGTCAAAGGCCACTACACAAACCCCAAAAATGAGTTCCCTCCGAAGCCTCTAAATCCTAGCCCAAAAGGGGAGGTGGCATGTCATGGCCTAGAGTGGCACTCAGGACCATGCGGTACCCTAACACAACTTTGGTTGGACTTGGAGTTGATTGGGCTTGGAGAGGTGCCCCATGAAGATGACCTCACAACATGGCAAAATCAGGCAAATCACACCATAATGCCCAAAAATCAATTATATACTCAAAAAATGCATACGGCAAGTATACAAATGCTCCATGCATGTGTCAAACCGGAAAGTAGTATACAAGGGTGATATAGACGAATGGTTCATGCCCAAGAATATCCCAACATTGGCTCTCAAACCCCTCCGAATATACACATGCCATGCTTCACAAGTCAACTCATGAGTTTGAGACGTAATTTTGTGAGGCCCCGTGTGCCAATCCAAAGCGACTGCGTGATCCGGCATATGGTGAGGTACAACACCGAAGCATATGCCAAAATATAAGCAACATACCATAGTTCACCGATCTCTAGGCACTTTACTGTTAGCCGACCAGTTGAGCACATAAAATACAAAAATGAGCATAAAATGAGGTCAAAAACATGCAAATAATGCCAAATTCAAAGTAAGCACAATAGTATATAACTTCGCTCACCCATGGTATCAACATATGGTTCAAAACACAATTGCTTTGGACCATTTGCTAACAATCCCTCCACTTGGATCCCCACATGGACGCATGGGGACACCTTCGAACCTCCTCCCAGCGGGCATCATGAAAATCGGAAAATTGATCATGGCGCTTGTGGGTCGCTCCGTAGACCTTCCGGCATGCACTATATGTGCGGTAGACAAGTTGAGACCAAGGCGATTCTAGCCCATATCTCAAAATTGTAACTCCTCGCCGTGAGCTGGAGATAAGACCCTTCAAAGTGGCCTCACGAATCAATTTTGTTTCGCCTATATCTCCAAGAAAAATGAAGGAGACAACAAAAGGAAGGTTGATTCGTGATCGGGGAAATATGTAGCGCCACTCGAAATTCATCATATCAAGTGCGGCCATCTCGAAGTCAAAAATCCGATTCTGAATGTCTGAAAAAATCGGATTAATTTTGCGAGTGTATAACATGAAAATTGCGGAAGCAACGAACCCTTTACTGATGAAATCTGACCCTTCATCGGGGTTTCTGCTAAAATATCTGGAAAAAACAGTTAACCAATCGGTTACCGCAAAATCGCGAGCCAACTGACAGTCGCCGATACATTGACAATCAGAACGGATAGCTGAAAAATTACAGAAACATTATGATAAAAAAAACCCTGTTGATTCCTGACATTCCGATATATAAATCTCAGCCAGCGGTGCCTCGGTATTGAATATGGCCGCTCATAGCTGGAATGGCCAAGCCTATCACACTATCACATTAGGTTAGGTAAGGTGGATAGGAGAGTATGATATCAACCAATGGCGGCTTGCCGGCACATAGATACACACCCCAAGTGACCCAAAGATGGCCACGGGGTTCTGAACCCGCTTCACCCCCCTTCTCAGAGCGTTGTACCCGCTCGGAAGTCATTGAAGAGAGGAGGGGAGGACCCCAATGGGCTCCAAGCCCCCCCCCCCCCATGTCTGAAGGACACATGGAGGCCCCACACCCGTCGTAGGCGTCCCCCATGCCCCAAGGGAGGGGTGAGGACACTCATAACCGGTGCCCTCCGCCATATCCGGTCTCCTCTTGATCTACAACATGGACCAAGGGGATCAAAGATAGAGAAACGTCGTCGGTCGACCTAAATAAGTATACCACAATGAAATATACATGTGGAGATCGAGTGAAGGGGGTATATGGCCAATCAAGGCCCAAAAATCCCCAGATGAAAGCCCTCACCCGTCTCCCAATCACAAAGACAAACATAAATGCCAAGGGGGATCCATTACGGTGCCACTGCAGCCACCAAATGGACTAACACGTCCTTGACATCCACAGAGATGTTTTTCCTCCTTAGATACTCCATCCAGACCGTGGTATACCTCGGCACAAAGCTGCCCGGAGGCTCCCACCAATCCCTTGATGCGGCGAATCCGTTCCAACAGACTTTATAAAGCCTCCCCCCAGGCGTCCCCGGGTCCGCCTTGTCAGTCAGGATCCTCTCGGCGGTGAAGTCATCGTCCTCACCCTCGTCGTCCGAGTCCACATTGCCGGCCGTGAACTCGAAGGTGACTGGACGTCCGCTGGGGTCTGGTGCTTGGGGACGAAGCTGGGTATGGTCGCGGTCCAGGATCTTGTTATCCCCCACACGAACTGCATGCACATCCTGCCCGACCTTCCGCACGATTACCCCCGGCACATACCAAGACGCCCGCCGATGCCTGGACAGGACATCTTTGTGGTGCCGCTCCACCCATACGGTGTCTTGGAGAGCATATTTCTGGACTTTTCCCTGCTTGAAGTACTTGGCCCTCTTCTCATGCTCGTCCTGAAGTGCTTTGCACATCTTGGCCGCCGTGTCGTCCGCCTCAGCCATCATAGCGTTCGCATCCCGGGCCACTTTGCCATGGTTCAACCACGGGAGAGTGCGTGACACTCCATCCCGTAGGAACAGGATACGATGGGGCGACAGTCCAGCGGGCCCCGGAAAGTCATGGTACGGCTGGAGTGCTCTCCACAGCGAATTATACCAGTTCCGGCCCGGTTGGTCAATGTGCTGCTGGCAGAACTTTTCGAACATCTGCCGCCCGGCCACCTCAGTCCGGCCATTCGACCGGCTGTGGTACGCCACGGTCTTGGCGTGCCGAATCCCCATGTGCTTGCACATCGTCTTGGACCACGTCCCCACGAATTGACTGCCCCGATTGCTGCAGATGACAGCTGGGACATCAAAAATCGTCAGCCAATGCCTGATCATGGCGTTGGCGACGGTCTTGGCCTGCAGACCCACTCCATGCTTGTCCTTCTTGTCCTTCTTCTTGGACTTCTTGCCCGGGACCGCCACGATATACCCGCTGTGCCTATCCACCGCCAGGATGACACAGTCATAGGTCTCTGGTTCCAGGGTGACCTCCGGCATGGCGAATACATCCATGGCCACGGACCGCATAGGGGCCTCCGGTATAGCCGTATACACCGGGTTGCCAGCCGTGGAGTGGTTGGGGCTCTTCGTACCCTGACACACGGCGCAGTCGCTGCAGTACTTGTCCAGGATGGCGTAGTACCCCGGAGGGAACTTGAAGAGCCACTCCAGGTCCTGCTGCATCTTGTCCCGACCAGGATGCATGAGCTGGGCGTTATGCCAGTGGTCAATGAGCGCTTCCATTCGGTTCTCAGGGACCAATAGCTTGTCCTTGAGGAACAGTCTATCCCCATCCTTGGTCAAGCCCTCAGGCCATTCGTCGTCCGACGGGGCGCTCACGGCATTCCAGTACCTGCTCCAGTGGTCGGATGCCGCATAATCATCCGACCAGTCTTCTGTGAGCACCGACCTGACTAGCTCTACGGGGGCCACCATCCATTGCTCCAGGGTTTCCTCACGAATAGCTTGGACTCAGGCGCCCCGGTACTTGGCCAGGTCCGTACCGTTTGCCATCACCACAAAGCACTTGACCCCCTCTTGCTCCATGGCCTTCTCCATCTCGATGATGCGCTTGGCCTCCTCGGTCTCCTCGGCGTCCCCATGGCTGGATATGTCCATCCACGCCTTGCCCGCGGGGTAGGCCCATCGACTGAGGCAATCTGCCACAGTGTTGTCCTTCCCCGGGACATACACGACGCTGAGGTCGAACTTGGCGAACGTCCCGTGCCACCGGGCCCTCCTTGCCGCCGGTCCCGAGGGGGTGTCGACTTGCTGCTTGTCCCAGCTCTGTAAGGACTGATGGTCCGTACAAACCACCACCGGTGGCAATCCGATGTGGCCAGACCACTTCCTGAGCGCACAATCAATAACGTACGTCTCCTTCTCCCTCGCGGTCCAGGTTCGACGTTGGCCCCCGGCCAGGATCCGACTCCAAAACGCCACAGGTAGGTGCGACCCGTCATCCCGGATCTGCTTGAGGACTGCCCCTACAGCATAGTCCGAGGCGTCTGTCCGTGGCACGAATCCCTTGTCCGGGTCCACCAGGAATAGCCCCAGCTGCCCCAGGAGTCGCACCTTCAGGCGGCTGAACACATCTTCGGCCTCCGGGGTCCAGGCAAGCTTCTTCTTGCTCCCCTTCCGGCCATCGAACTTGCCCACCTGCAGCATCTTGTGCAGCGGCCCCGACAGTTCTGCATACATTCCGACATAGCCCGAATAGTAGTTGCAGAACCCCATGAAGGATCAGAGTTCGCTGATGGTCTGGAGTCTTTCCCAGTGGTGCAGGGACGCCAGCTTCCCAGGCATGGGACGGCGTTGCCCGTAACCAACCACGTGACCCGCGAACTCCACTTCCTTCACTAAGAGCGAGGCTTTGGTGGGCTTGCACACCATGTTGTGCTTGTCCAGCTCGCTGAGCACTTTGCGCAGATCCTTTTCATGCGCTTCGATGAGCTCGTCCTCCGTCATGTCTTCCGTGCCGGACCCGATGATGATGTCATCCACAAAGGGGTCGGCACAGTCCCGGACAGGACCGAGCAGGTCCTCCATCATGCGCTGGAAAGCGGCGTAGCCATTCTTGGCGCCCATAGGCACCACTCTCCACTGCATGGGCCCCAGCGGCGTCGACATCGCTGTGCAGGGCCTGGAGTCCGGGTGTAGCGGCATCTGGTGATAGCCGTGTTTCAGGTCTAACACCGTGAAGATCTGCTTTTTTTGTTGTTTTTGGAGGATGATGTCGATCAGAGGAAGCGAGTACGAGTCGTGCTCGGTTTGCTTGTTCAAACCTCTGTAATCAACCACCAACCTCCACTCGCCCCTCTCTTTCTTGGGCATGATAAAGGCTGGGCTGGCCCACTCACTGTCGGAGGGTTCGATCCAGCGCCGCTCAATAAACTCGGCCAACAACTTCTTCATGGCCTCGGCCCGATCGCCCTGAAGTTGGTACTACCGATGACGATGGATCTTGGGGTTCGCCTTCAGCTTGATTCTCGCTGTGCCAAACCTCCCACGATCTGGAGGGTTCTTGTTGGCGACGCCACTGAATAGCCGCTGATAGGCATTTATCAGCCACTCCTTCAGCTCGGCGACCTTCAGGTTCTCCTGGGCCTCTTCAGCCGCTTGCTTCGGTATCGATACAACCGACCGCACTGCGGTATAGGCCTCTTCCGGGTCCGATTCCGACTTCTGCTCGTCCGATATGCCGTCTTCATCGTCGTGGGGCATGCTTCCCACCGATAATGTTCGGAAATTTGCGGCATCGGCCGAGTTCTTGTCGCTACCACCCTTCATTCTTGGAAAATCCCACGTCGGCGGGTCCGACCCAACCGGACCATCATATTGGTCCGCGATGTGATCCATGACCCTCGTCACGAACTCATCCTTCTCGTACTTGCCGGTGACCAACATCTTGTCATCCCACCAATGCGGAGATGTGACCATGGCCCGCCCCTTCTTGGCTTCCACACAATGGCGCATCCCCATCCGCATGTAGTTGACAACGTGGTCGATCTCGGCCTGGGACAGGACGTGAATGCCTTCCACTGGCTGATCCGTCCCCTCCTTGGGCTCAAACATGACCCGCATGGGCACCGCCTCAACCCTACGGATGAATGCTTCATCATCCGGGGGCTGGGCTTGCGCCCCATCCACCAGGAAAGCCTTGGTACCCCACGCTTGACCCAGGGAGGGCATTGATAAGCCCTTGGCGTCGATGAACAACTCCTCCTCGGGCCCGAATGACATCTCGCTCAGGGTGATGGAATCCAGCGTCGACTTGAGATCTTCCAGCGGACATGGGGTGGATCCTATGCCGGTTATGACCAGGATCCCCTTTGCCCTATCCGCGACGATCTTCCCCGCCGTACGTCTGGTATTTCCCAGGGAGCCATGCCAATACATGGGCCCCCACTCCTTCAGACCCCAATGCCTGTGCCAGGCTGAGTCTGCTCGATGCCAATACCTCCTACACTTCCTCAGAATTGGGGCATCCCGGGAAGCGAAGACGTCCGTCTCGGTCGCTTCGTCTCCCAGCCGCTGGATCATCCTGGCATACACCTGCGGCGCCATTCCATACTCCGTGAGCTGAACTCCGCGGTCTCCTCTGGACTTGGCACCCACAGCTTGCACCGCTTGGACTCTGATTCTCTTCCTCAGCACTCCATTGGGATGATCCGCATGCATAGTCCGTGGACAGCCATGTAAGGCATTCATCATCCTCCCGGACCAGCGTTGCACGATGGGGAAGGGCTCCAATGGCGTTTCCCACCATGAAGTCATACCCCATGATCATATCCCAATCTGTAATGTCGGCCACATAGAAGTTCCCTCATAGAGTGCTTCTCTTCGCCAAATCAGGGCGGTTCAAGCGCTCATGCTCCCAGAATTCCATACTGATAGTGGCCTCATGGGTGCCACCACTCATAATCTCTCCATTGGCCACCTTCAGGCGTACCGGTCTACGGCTGGGCTGCAGGGATTCCTCCTTGAACAACCCTCTCCGGACCAGGCTCACCTGGGCACCCCTATCCACCAAAACATCCACCGATGACTCCTCTTGTCCGCACCGTACACGCGACTTCAAGTGCAACTGCCGCTCGTCACCATGCGGTGTATGGACGACTCTCACGGCATGCAACTCTAGCACATCCGGGTGCATCAGGACTTCGAGGGTATGGTCACGGATGGTGTAGATCCTGGGCTGGTCCTGCCCGTCCACGGGGCTCTCCGTGGTCGCTCCTTCTTTCTTGCCACGTTCCTTGCCCACATACACTTCCCTTGGCAGGGCGCTCCAGGGGTTGGGAGTCGCGAAACTCAGTGGTTTTGGCTCTTCTGGAGCCTTCTTCGGCACCCGATGTGCCTTCGCTTTCTCTGGGATTCCACTGATTTTCGGAGAAGAGACCTCCGAGGTCCCACTCCCGTGGGGGCTCCTCTAGACGTGGCCTGCCGCAGCTCCCTCCTGCTGCGATCCGCCCAGACTTTGTCCACCACGTTGCTGGGCTTTGAGTTCCTCCAACATCCTCAACATGTCCTCAGCAACCTCCTCGATCGACCTCACGCGTCGGTCTGGGCCGGGTCCTGCACCATAGCCTTTTCCTCCGCCTTTCCCTTGGCCCTTTCCTTGGCCTTTTCCACCGACTCCGCCCTTTGCCTGCCAATCGGCAATTCGTTGCTCCTTGGGCTTTTTGTCGGGATGGGCGGCGAAGTAGGTCTTCTTGTCCTCCTCATATACCTTGCAATGCCGATGGTCATGTGCATGGTTGTTTCCCTTGCTGAAGCAGACCCAGCAACCGTCGTGCTGTGATCTGTACTCGCGGAACGAGAGCGGCGGGTTCCCGATCCTCCGCGGTTCTCTGCGGTTCTTGGTCCTTGGGTCCAGGTGGTTCCACCTGGACCTGTCCTGCCCATTCTCCTTCATACTATGCGCTACGACCGCGGAGAAGTGGGCTTCTTCATGATCCTCTTGGCTGGTCGCGGTCCAGAGATCTTGGCCGCTTCCATTCCCTTCCTCCGCCGTGCCGACCGTGTCCCCCTTGACCTCTCTGTGCTGGCGATCTTCTCGATGACCTTGATGTCCTTGGCCTTGTTGATCCTGCACGTGGGCCTCGTTCTTGGCGTTGAGCTTCAGCTCCACCGTGATGTACTTCACGATCTCATCCAGGCTCATGCGGGCAAAGATGACGTGCATCCTCAGCGGCTCTCCGCGCCTCCACTCCACGTTTTTGAGGCGCATCAGCCTTTGCCCAAAGGTGTCGCCAAATACCTCCACGTAGACGGCATTCTTCAAGCCAACATTCGGCTGGACTCGCCGAGGTTTCGCCGGAAAAACTCCATTATTCTGGCGTGGGTGTCCTCCGATGCCATGATCCGTACGGCCACGCGCTTCTTGGCTCTCTTCTTCTCCTCATCCTCCACTCTTCTCTTCCAGTGCCCGGGGAGGACGTCCTTCAGCAGGTGGCGGATCTCGCTGGCCTCATTCCAGTCCTCCACCAGCTTGAGGCTTCTTCGGTACTTGCGGATGTACCGATTCCATTCTCGGACCCTCAATTCCCCGCGCTCCAGCGGCAGCGGAATGGACCACAAATCCTCCAACTTCTGGTTGGGGGCGTCCACTCGCTCCTCGTCCTCCAGCCACTGGAGGCAGGCCTGCTCCGTCTGGATCACTCCCTCGCGGATCTGATCCCTGAGCTCCTCCTTCAGGTCCTGCGCCAGCCTGTGTGGGAATGTCCGACATACCCACTTGTCCCTTGGCGCTCCCTTCATCTCGCCGACGACCTCCTGGGCGAAGTCCTCCCAATCCAGGATGAAATCATCCAGGTTGGAGGGGTTGCCATCGTAGTAGGGGATTCTGATTCCCCTGATGTCGTCAATCCTGATGGCGTCTCCGACGTCCGCAGCCACCACTCCACCGAGACGGATACCACCTGTGGCCGGGGGGTGTAAGTACACTCCTGGTACATCCCTCTCCTCCATGGAGTGCGGTCCAGTCGGGCCTGAACCCATGGGGTTTGGGATGCGGGAAGGACTTGCTCCAGCGGGTGTCCATATCCCCGTAGTGGGGTCCTTCACCCACAGGTTTCCGCCTGGATGACCTCGACCATGTCCGTCAATTCTTCCCATGGTTGGCCCTTGCATGGTTTGGTGTTGGATCTCCTCTTCCGCATAAACTGCATGGGCAGTCGTAGTGGTCGGTGGATCCTGGGCGGCATGGGACATCTGTACCGTCAGGCTCCTCAGGTCCGTGGTTGCGCGCTCTTCCCGCATGGACCCAGCCGGTGCCGTCTGCTCCGCGAGCATTATGGATTCGCTGAACATGGGAACAAACGGCAGCGCACCCAGGTCAACACCCGGAGGCACGTAAGGTGCCTCTGCAGGGCCGCCCATGGGTTTCTCCGTGGCGCTCCTGAGGGTCTTAACCCGCTCCACCAGCTCTGCCGCTGCCGGCTTTGCCGGGAGCTCCGGACCCGAGGCGAGGGGTTGTAAGTCCTCTAGCCTTCTCAGGCGTCCCGACATGTCCTCCACCAGGTGGAGGAGGCTGTCCACCACTCGCTGCTGCTTCTGCAGGGCCATCCCCAGCTTCTCCCGGTACCGGTCCTGCTCCGCTCGCAGCTCCGCCATGTCTCTCTCTGCTGCCGACTGGTCATCCAGGATCCCCGCGACGTCCTCCTCTAGGCCGTCCTTCGCGTTGTCCAGGCGGTCGAGGTGCTGCACGATGGCGTCCATCCCCGTCTTTGGGTACTTGCCGATGAGGAAGGATACGTGCTTGCAGTGGCACTCAACGTGCTTTCCACCTGATCCGGCGCATCCCACAGTTCCCGGCGCCTCGGACTCCTCCGCCATGGGTGTGTCGCCCATGCTATCCCGCGTTGGCTCCGTGTGCCGGGCCACAGGCGCCGTTCTGGCTCTGGCAGGCCTCTCCAACGCCTCGGCGTCATGCTGCAGGCTGGCTTCGGGGGCCGGGTTCGCCCTTGTGGGCGGTCTGGCCATCTCCTCCGACTCCGAAGGGAAAGCTGTCCAATAGCCCTCTGAGTGCCCCTCGTAATCTGCAGCTGACCACAGCCTGACCGGGCTGGGATCCGTCTCCATCGCCCTGGCTTCCGCCGCGGGTTTTGGGGACCCGCGCTTCCGGTAACGCTGGGCCCTGCCGTTGCTGCCAGTCTCCCCCAACTCCTCCGCAGCGGAGCGGAGATTGCAAGCCTTGCGGCATTGCCTTTCACACATGGAGGCCAGGTCCTCCATGTCTAGCACATGTCCTGCAAGGGCTCTCCGTTCTGAGCATCTTTGCTCTTCTTGGGCTTCTCAGTCCGGCGTCGACTCCACGGACTCCACGATCTGCACCCGGGGCGTCCTTGGGCAGGGCTCATGAGGGCCCAAGTCCCCGGTGCGGCGGTAGGGGGCAGGTACTGCTCTGCTACCATCAAGAAGGTCCCTACCAGGACCGGCCCCTGCTGTACCCCTTCCACCATATCCTCTCACTCCTATGGTCTTGCTTCTCACCAGGTTCTGCATGATCTTGCCCTATCCTGCACAATTTCCCACAAAAAAATAGTAAAATATGGCTCCTTCACACAAATCCTGATCCCTTGCAATAAACAAATTCCCAAGTACAATAGCTCAAATCCAAATCCACACTGAGGGCTTCCAAGGGTGTTTGAGGTCCCGCGTTGACACTCAACAACTCCTTTCAATACGCCGGTTGTCTCACGGTGCACAAGGAGGCACGGGCGTTGGGCATGTACATAGAAGTGCACCAAAGAGGAAGCCCTGAGATTGGCATATGAACACATATGAAGCATAATTGGGGAAAGATGGGAACATACACAATCACAGCCATAGACCCCTCATTCCCTGGACTCAGGACCTTCCCTTGACTCGCCAACATGATGCCCGGAACCAAGTCAAATAAGATGGCTAAATGCCATGTGTCAAAAGTCACTACACAAACCCCAAAAATGTGTTCCCTCCCAAGCCTCTAAATCCTAGCCCAATAGGGGAGGTGGCGTGTCATGGCCTAGAGTGGCACTCAGGACCATGCCGTACCCTAACACAACTTTGGTTGGACTTGGAGTCGATTGGGCTTGGAGAGGTGCCCCATGAAGATGACCTCACAACATGGCAAAATCAGGCAAATCACACCATAATGCCCAAAAATCAATTATATACTCAAAAATGCATACGGACAGTATTCAAATGCTCCATGCATGTGTCAAACCGGAAAGTAGTATACAAGGGTGATGTAGACCAAAGGTCCATGCCCAAGAATATCCCAACATTGGCTCCCAAACCCCTCCTAATATACACATGCCATGCTTTACAAGTCAACTCATGAGTTTGAGACCTATTTTTGTGAGGCCTCGTGTGCCAAGCCAAAGCGACTGCGTGATCCGGCATATGGTGAGGTACAACACCGAAGCATATGCCAACATATAAGCAACATACCATAGTTCACGGATCTCTAGGCACTTTACTGTTAGCCGACCAGTTGAGCACATAACATACAAAAATGAGCAGAAAATGAGGTCAAAAACATGCAAATAATGCCAAATTCAAATTAATCACAATAGTATATAACTTCGCTCAACCATGGTATCAACATATGGTTCAAAACAAAATTGCTTGGGACCATTTGCAAACGATCCCCCCACTTGGATCCCCACATGGACGCATGGGGACACCTTCGAACCTCGTCCCAATACGCAGCATGAAAATGGGAAAATTGATAATGGCGCTTGTGGGTCGCTCCGTAAACCTTCCCAGAATGCACTATGTGTGCGGTAGACTTAGTGTACCACTATGGAGCTCACCATTGGGACATTAGCGAAGCCCTTGCCACGTACGACTCCACATATCTTCCTACAAACGGAGATATATAGCATGGGCGTGAGCATAACGAAGCACATACCATCCATATAACACATACCCTTAAAAAGTGGCTCCCACCACGGTATGCCATGCCCCTCCATTAACATAACTTCACGTTTAAAATACGTGGGAACCCAAGGAAAGTTTCTATGCAACACCAACACTCATGCGGTACACTCGAAAGTCGCATTAAAATATTTGGTTGCATGGTCCAAGAGTTATATATCACTTTCTACCCTCTTGACCATTATCCCTTGCTACACCGGGCATGTGTACACATCAAAGGTGTTTGCAGCTTCCTAAATTAAGTTGAGACCAAGGCGATTCTAGCTCATATCTCAAAATTGTAACTCCTCGCCGTGAGCCGGAGATATGACCCTTCAAAGTGGCCTCACGAATCAATTTTGTTTCGCCTATATCTCCAAGAAAAATGAAGGAGACAACAAAAGGAAGGTTGATTCGTGATCGGGGAAAAATGTAGGACCACTCCAAATTCATCATATCAAGTGCGGCGATCTCGAAGTCGAAAATCCGATTCTGAATGTCTGAAAAAATCGGATTAATTTTGCGAGTGTATAACATGAAAATTGCGGAAGCAGCGAACCCTTTACTGATGAAATCTGACCCTTCATCGGGGTTTCCGCTAAAATATCTGGAAATAACAGTTAACCAATCGGTTACCGCAAAATCGCGAGCCAACTGACAGTCGCCAATACATTGACAATCAGAACGGATAGCTGAAAAATTACGGAAACATTATGATAAAAAAACCCTGTTGATTCCTGACATTTCGATATATAAATCTCAGCCGGCGGCGCCTCGGTATTGAATATGGCCGCTCATAGAAGGAATGGCCAAGCCTATCACACTATCACATCAGGTTAGGTAAGGTGGATAGGAGAGTATGATATCAACCAATGGCGGCTTGCCGGCACATAGATACACACCCCAAGTGACCCAAAGATTGCCACGGGGGTCCGAACAGGCTTCAGCCCTCACTCAAGGTTCCCCCTGCCACCCGCGTCGCCGCTTTTGCATTGTGCAGTGCTGTTTTGGGGGGGGGGGGGGCGGCAGGGCGGCTCGGGGCGCTCCACCCGTCCCTGGCTGCCTGCGGGGGGACTGATGTTTGTGGACGCTCGGGGCGGCGGCCCGGGCCAGCGGTCAGTGGTCAGCGGTCAGCGGGTCACAGGCACTCCATTGCCGCGCGCGTCCGTGCGTCGCGTGCCGCCGGCGTGCCCCCACTTGGCGGCGTCCCAGCCCCTGTGCGCGCGGCTGTTGTGGCCTTCAGGCTCGGGGGTTACGCCTTTCCCCTACATGTCCTGCCGCGCGGACAACTGGGTGGTGGGGGGGGGGTGCCCAGGGCCGGGGGGCCATGGCCTGCCGGGGGGGGGGGCAGTCCGGTCTGTCGGTCTGCACCCACCCCCTCCGTGTTCGCCGTCAGAGGCCTGAGGCTCGGCCTGCCGGGCGTAGGGCTAGACTCCCGGCAATTCGCAGCCAGCCCACCTGGCCGCCGGTGCCATCGCCCTCGGGTTTGGCCGTCACCTCCGCCTCCGCTTGTGTGGGGGCTGCGGCTGCGGCGGCGGCGGGTTCCTAGGGCGGTAGCGCCAGTGGCCAAGGGCGGCGCGGGGGGCCCGGAGCAGCCAGACATTGGCCTCCGAGTCCATGACGCGGAGCACCGCCCCCTCCTCCAGGAAAGCCGGCCATCCAGGCTCCTGGTCGGGTCATCCCGCCCAAATCACGGCCCGGAGGACCCTTTCGTCGTCCTCCCGGGCCATCCACCCCCCAGGGGGTACTTCCCCGTTCCCCTCGCGCCGCCGGAGGAGCACGGCATCGAAGGGCCGGTTCCTCAACCCCCTGGTGGTCCCAGAGGTGGCTCAGCTCAGCCACCCATACACCTCCTGGGACAGAAGGAGGGCTTCGCCCCCAAAGGGGTCGCGGATCGCGCTCCAAACCCCTCACCCAATCGTTCCTAGCTCCGGCGGCGCGCGGGGCCCCCACCGCCCTCCGTGCCGGCTCTGCCCATGGCTCTTGCGCCATCCGCGCTGGTTCCGCGCTGCACCGCCGCGCCGCTGGGGCGGCGGCCATCCGCGCCGGCTCCGCCCGCGGCTCCCGTGCCGCAGGGGCGGGGTCGTGCTGGGCGTCGCCGTGTAGACAGAGGGGCGGTTCGCCGGTGGGCTAGGGGGGGCTGCGGGGGGATCGGAACTACCATATCGGGGTCAATGTTGTACATGGGCTGGTGGTGGTGGTGGGCGTGGTGCGCCGGCATCTGCTGGATGCGTGAGGGGATGCACCGCACCGCCTGGACGTCCGGCTGCCGGGGCTCCCCGCCCCCCTTCCCCTGTCCTCTGCCCTTCCCTGCACCTCCCGTTCCCGTGCCCCGTCCTGCCTGCCCGCCGTGGCCCACATCACCCCCCCCTTCCTTGCTCCTGGGCCCCGTCCTTGCCCCCGGCCCCTGGCTCTGCTGCGCCCTCCCGTGCCTGCCCCCCTGCCCGTGTCTTGTGTCCCTCCCTCTATCGCCCGCGCCCTTGCCTTTCCCGCTGCTGCTAGCGCCCCTGTCCTTCCCGTGCCCCTGCCCGTGTCCTTTGCCGTACCCAGTATCCCTCCCTCCACTTCCCGTGCCCTTGCCTTTCCCGTGCCTCTGCCCCCCGCCCTTGTTGCTGCTTGCCCTGCGCCCTACCTGTGCCCCTGCCCCCCTCCGTCGCCGCGAGCGCCCTGACCCTTGCCTTGTGTCCGTCCCCTTGCGCTGCTGCTCGCAACTTCGCCCACCCCTGGTGCCTGACCTCCTCCTCTGCTTGCCACCCTCCCTCGGTCGCCCTCCGCCCCTCGCTCTACGCCCTCGTGGCTTGCACCCCGCCCCGCCCGAATGCCGTCCCCTCCCGCGTGGACCACGCGCCGCTGCAGTTGCGGCACCATGATCCCCATCGGTGTGTGTACTGAATCAGCAGGTTCGAACAATGCATCCAGCATCAGGCAATCTTGTTGGCAGTGGTGCCATGATGTGCATCATGTTGTCCCCAGATGCAACGAAAAGTATGAATGAGTGGTTTCTATTGCATGTTGCGTGTAGGGGAAGGCCACGGATGTGGGGGCAGCGTTATCCATTGTTTCATTATTTTAGATGCCAATGGTTTTTTTAAAGATTGTTTTTTTTTGGTTTCCCAAAGTGTGTTCCTGAGACGTTCTTTGCTGTTTGTTTAGATTTGCAACGGATCTTTTTTTTTTGAGCCATCTAAAATTTTGGTCACTTTCGACATTCCTTTTAGATGTTTTGCATCAAATTTTAGAGGTTTCGTATTTTTTAGAGATTCTATCATTTCATACCGCATCTGCAAAAGATCCTTTGGAATCCACCAAAATGCATTTTCCTCTTTCGCATGCTGCGGTGCTTGGTAAGAAAGGTTAGGACACTGCGGCATCTGACCCATAAATGCTAATTTTGCAACTAGAAATGGTGTGCAAATAATTAACCATATTATAAGGCCCACTCTTTACCGGGGACCTATGCACCACTGACCTCGGCTGCGGGGTCAGGACCCTCGAGCGGTTGTCACGTGGGGTTGGTTTGGGCTTATAGAGGGGCATATTGACACAAAAGAATTTTGAGTGTCTTTTGTTGTGCCTGGGTTTCGTCTCCGTTTCTTTTCGGTGCGTTATACTTTAGTAATTATGATTGGTAACCTACATCCAGTGACACGGGTTGGCAAAGAGCCAAATACATAGGCCTTGTGCATGAGCCATTTTCTACCCGTAAACCCAGCCACCAACAACCTAAAGTGATAAATCAAGCCCTAAGCACTCAACACCCGCCTTACTCCCCTTCTTTCCTTTTCACACGAAACCCCCTTTTTCTCCATCATGGAAAAATACTCCAGACGGGTGTTTATTTTTCTGAAGTTAGAGTAAGGGTTCTCAGCTACCACCGCACACCTTGTGATGAATTTGTGTTGAGAAAATGCCATGCTCTAATGAGAAAAAATTTACTATGAATACGTACACAAACCTCACTAAGGTGCAAACATTTACAAATGATAGCACTGCTAGAGTTTTCTCTCTCTAAAGTTGGCAATCAGCTTCATACTAAACCGTGGATTGCGTACCCCATTTGCAACAAGTCACCTCTCATCTTGACGCATCTACCCTCGAAGGCGTAACTTGCCACGACCCGTTTTGGGTGGGAGGGATATTTCGCAACACAGTGGAGAAAGAATTTGCAAATTGGCAGAGAAGTAAGTTCTACCCTCCGCGGAGGAGGCGCTAAGATGAACAAATTACACAATGTAAAATATGCCTATTAAGAAATCAAGTAATAGTTGAGCGAGATTATTCCAAGCCACATTATGCACTTGTTGGCATGTACTACTTCACACCTTCGGCACAACTTATGGTGTATGTCCAGGCCGATTGTGATCATTGGAGTGCGGAAATATGACGCAATCTTTGCATATCCGAAACCGATCATCGCCCAAACCCTTGTGTGCATATCACACAGCTGCTAGCTGCAAATGAAGCAAGAAAAAAATTCAAAAGTACCAAAGTTGCACTCATTTGTCATCGATGTACTTATACCATTTGTGCTTGCGAAATGCATGAAGTGTTCAAACTCCGTGTTGCTGCTATTTGTCCTGCTGCTCGGGAGCGCGAACATCCTTATTGACGACACACAAATAAAAAGATGGGCACTATTGCTTGAACTGCATGGGCAATCCAATCATGGCAACCTTTGCAAAACCCACCATTGGTTGACAAGCACCAAAGGCACACCGTCAGAAGCACCTAAAACTCCGTGGTGCCTAATGCGCCTGTGATATCTTTGAGCAATAAGCCTGCAACACATGGATGGAGCCGTTGTTATCGGGCTGTCGCACTTTGTAGTACGAAAGCGATCAGTTCAGGTTTATGTACGGGCGATCCCTAATTTGCTCGACAATTAGTTGCATCTTTGTGCTGCATTTTAGCTCCATGACACAGCAAATACACTGCCTTAAAAGCGTTCGGTTCATGGCCTAAGGGGGAATGTTTGCCCGGCGCGGACTCGCCGCGCTACCTTTTTATTAACCATCCCGAATTCAGCCCTAGATTTACACCCTGATGGACAAAGCCCCCCATGTAGACCATCATGGACTGCGCAGCTTCACTACAAAACACATTGCCAAATTCAACAATAGCTGTGAATTCAACAACTCCTAATGTCATTTGTATTGTACTTAACAAACGGTACTTTGCCTTCACCTTTCCCATAGATTTCGCTATGGTGATGAGCCTCTAAGCCTGAGGTGGTTTGAACGGCGTTTCTGCGCCACGTCATAAAAACAAAGCGCAAACTGGGTATTCTCTATATGATGCCTGCCTTCTCGGGGTCCCCATGGTGGGGACAAATCAATATGGCTATATTACCCCTGCTTTCTCGCGGTCCCCATAGTGGGGAGAAATCAACCTAGTAAAGAGTGGATGTGCTGGAAATGAGCAAAAAATGGGAGCAAATTGGTGACACTGGGTGAGAATCCAAATATACCGTATCCCGAATATGAAAAAACCATCCAAATACCTGTTGTCAAACAACTATAATGCCCATAGTATCACAAAGTATGGGGTTCTGGGGCGGCTAGATGTCCAAATAGTTGCAGTGCACCCCCTAAAAAGTCACCAGTGGGGCACGGGTCAAAAAAGATGCCCAGCGCGTGCCCGGCGCGCCAACGCTCCCCCTAAGCGGCATTGTGCTCACGCCATAAAAACCGTATTGATTTTTTTGCATCTTTTGAACAGGCAACGACCAAACTCCCGGCGACCATGTGTCCTGTGCTAAAATTATTGTACAACCAAATTGAAAACCTCCGCGAACTAGACAAAAACGACCCACGGCGTGTTGGTGATGAATTCTGTGCCAGTTTCAACGACACAGAAAAATGAGGAGAAACGGTGATTATATTGGGGTGGGGTTATGCAAATCAACCCAAACAGTGTAGAAATGAAGTGGGATTGTGAATTGGAGGCCCATTGCTGCCCTCATGATCACATGCACGCCACGTTGGAAGTAGCATTTGCAATGGCACATACAGTGGACCTTGCCAGCCAGTAGTGTGCTTCATCGTGCTCCAATGGAGCCATTTCCACCCAACTGAAGCAGCTAGGAAACGGGCTCCTGTGGCACCAATCAAACAGCCTTGGGCAGAATCATTGATGGCCCATGGTCCAAAGATGCAAAAGCATTAGTCTTTGTGTACACTAGAGGAGGGATATTGCACACCTCTTTAGTGGATTTGCAGTTGCATTTGCAGTTACTTTGCATGTTTGTGTTGTTGTCTTGAATAATTATGTGCTGCTTTATGGACCAAAGTTTTCAGGGGGGGGGTAGCTGTACACAATTGGGGGGATAACTGTATTTGTAGGGGTCAATGTGATTTGTTGGGGGGCTAGTTTGGTATCTGTGAGAGGGGCGTAATTTGTGACAAACCAGGGGGTAATTGTCAACAGGGGGGGGGGGTTCGCATCCCTAACGGGGGTAAGAGTGACCAAATTGGGGGGCATTTCGCAACAAGCTGGGGGAGTAAACGCAACACCTGGGAGGGGTAATTTGCTGCCCCCTGGGGGGGGGGGGGGGTGAGCAACTTGGGGAGGTAATTTGTAACAAAGTGGGGGGGTAATTTGGATTTACCCAATCAGCCTCCCAACCACTCCAAACCACTGCTCCCAACCTGTTTTCCACATAAAACAGTTGCCTTTCAAGAGGGCCACAGCTGGCAGAGAAAACATGTCCTTTTGCATCCTGCCATGCTCAAGACATCACAGTAATACCAAAACCACCTGTTGGGCACCACTGGGTCAACGAGCCCAGCCACTCCTCGTGTCTTTCTCTGCTGTGCTGAAACAAATTCAAACGAGCAGACCGCTTGAACTAAACGACACAAAGCTACACAAAAAAAGCACAATAACTGCCAAATGAGACAAATGACAAACCAAAATGTCGGACGGTTGATTACACGTCTGTTTAACTGGGGTTGGCGCTGCGACAGAGGAAGGGTTGGATATTGCTGCTCCAGAATGGAGAGCTTTGGGATGTCTGGACACAGCCATTATTTCATTTTGGGCACAAGAAGAAATAGGTAAGAAACATGGCACTTAACACGAGACCTTTAACCTACAGGACACCTGGCTGCACGGTGGACTGGTAAAAAAAATTGCTATTGCACTCATTCTGGATCACAAACTGGATTGCTCACCTGGAGGCAGAATGCATGGTGTCTTTGGGAGGATTGGGATGGTATGCACCACACCAACTGGTCTCCAGGGAAACCACTGCTTCAAATCAAACATCCATTGGTGACAAATGTGCTTTGGGCTGTGCCTTTACACCCCTTTCCACTGTGTGTCTCTTGCCTTTGGCACTTTGTGCATGTACGAGGGGTGCCATTGTTCAGAGGTGATGAGCCCATGGTGCGTCTGCAGTGGCGTGGCCTTTGCCTCACTTGCACCCAGGCCGTCAAAAGGGCAGCCTTCGGAACACATCTGTCCAGGCAGAACCACTGCAAGCTGCACAGGTCACCGGTCACCGTGCACTCATTGCTCAGCAAACTCATCCAGTCATCATGGGCTCCACCTTTCCCATTCTGCCATGGATGGGCGGAATCCCTTGCCACACCATATACACACTGAGCCTTTATTACTGGACAGCGATCCAGAGAAGGGCAACAGAGAGCCATGCCGACCAACAGAAATGCACAAAAGCTTTTGTTCCATGGCCGACGACCTCTAGAATATCATCTCGCGGGGCAACCACCAGTTGCATAAAGGCATGCCCAAAATGCATCGAATCTTCTTCCTCCCTTGAGGCTTGCTGGAGAAAAGCAGCACCTGGCACTGTGATGTGTCTGCATCTTTGGTTCCTGGTGACTCATTAAAAATCCAGAGGTGGTGAGGCTGGGCCCAAACTCCTCAGAACATGGCAAAAACTTTCGCGGATCAGGACTCTGCTGGGAAGTCCAAGGGCCAAGGAAAGGAGGCTCTCAAGGAAATACCCATTTCATCCAATTGTAATTTCTCAAAAAGGGCTTTGGATGTTTGTTGCAATTCTTGCAGAAGCACAAGGGGTGTTTGAATAGCATGTCTCAAATTGCAAATTTTGTGTGTATCTTTATGATATGTATGTGCATCTACTGCAGGGGGGCAAGGGTTCATTTGTGTAAATATGCCACTACCTGCATGTAGATGGCCGTGAATGAGTGTGCATTGCCTTGTGATTGGGATTGCTCATTGCAAACAATTTGCCTTTGAGGGGATCTGTAGCTCGCGGCAAAGAAACTTTTGCGGCATAGACAGCTGGCGTCAGCAACAACAATATCTGGCACGCTAATTCATCTCTTGCTCTGCCTGCTGCTGCATGCATGGGGAGATAGTACCAACTTCAGTGGGAATGAGAGCCCAAATCAGATTGGAGTGAAAACCCAAGCTATGGCTCAGGAGACAGCTGCACACAAAAATCAAAGCAAATCTAAGACCCTTCCTACAGCTTACATGCTAACAGAATGGGGGGTTCATGCACAGCACGCGCACAGTGCGCATTTACGAGGAGAAATTCGGGTATTTTAGGGCAATTAGCAATATTCTTGCCTTTCCACACCATGCTACGTCCCCACAATATTAGACAACCCCAAACAATGTTCCCTGAGTGGTCAAATGCAACAGTTAGCTTCCAAATATGGCCAGCATACTTTGGATTAAATAAGACACCCAACAGTGTGCCACCTATGAAAGTAATGGGCATAGAGTCTATGAAGTGGGTCACCAGCTGGGGAAAATGGGGGTTGTGATTATAATGGTTCAAGCGGTCAGACCAACGAACCTCACCCACCACCAACTTGAGATATTCGCAAACCTTTTTCACCGTTGCAGCAACCAAACAAGAAATAGCAGCAGATTGCGACATATAAGCCATTACATCCTTTGCGGTTGCATGCTTCCTTCTCAAAAAAAATCAAATGGACATCTCTTCTCGCATGAGCAAAACATCATGGTTAGTGGCATGCACAACAACACACACATATACTAGAAATGAGAGGGAAACACACAGGTAACGCGTATAAATGCACAGCAAAGCTCATAATTAGTGATACTAGGCACTGCTATGCTGCTTGGGTATGGTCCTGTACAAACTTTGTGCACAGCGCGCACATAGCGCACGCAACACGCACTACGCCTCCAATTGGTGCAACCTGGCCATGTGATTCATATCCCCTGAATTTTCGGGCAATGGAGACAATGTAAAATGTATTTTTCGTTCATTGGAGGAATGTACTCTTGATCTGTGGTCCTCCACCCACCACCAACTCCCCCTCAGAAGATGCCCAAGTGGCAACCAAATCTGTCTCTGGAATACCACAACACGGTGGGAAAACGGCACATGGTGTCGGGCGATTTCTAGCTCATGCATGCCCCTCAGGATGCCCCTGTGTCTCTGGGTTTGCCTTTATGCTCCCGCAATCAGAGGTGCACCTTGACCATTTGGGAGTCCTCGCTAACTCTGCCTCTCAGTGCTTGATTTGTGCTTGTGTCGTTGGGTGCAGCCCAACCTATGGGAGTCAAGGGGTTGTGGACCTCACAAGCCACAGAAAGAGGTTGGACCTCTGGAGCTTGAGCGGGACGCAAGGAGAAAAGCTCTGACCCCCTGTCATCGGGACCGTTGACTTTTTTGGAACCTGTCTCAGCCGACGGGGAAAAAGTGAATGCCCAGCCCCGACACCCCACGACGCCTGAGGGTGGATTGTGGGGTGGGAGGCAAACCTCCAGGCCATGCCAGTGCAGGTGCAAGTCCTGCAGACCCACACCACCAGCACCCTGTGGGCAGAGAATGCTGGTCCTGTTGCATCACCAGACAACACAACTGGCAATACCCTTTGCATTCACTGGTTGGTTGACATCCTAAGCTACCTGTCAAAAGGCAGCTGGAGTCGAATGTGCTCTCCTGAACAAGAGGACTGGCTCTACCTGACGTAACAGCCACAGAGAGGCACAAAAAGAGCACCCACTATGGAGGCCCACAGCAAACACCTCGAACCAAATCCCAAGCCGTCACCACGACTGGAGAGATGGGGCAGATATCCCTCAGCCCAACACACCAGTGTGGGCACACACAGGGCAGAGGCCTGAAGAACAACTGCGTTCACCATACTGGAAGCACTGGATGTTGGAACTTCACCCTTCACCACAGTGATGGGGACAGATAGCCCTCATCCAACTGACAGCATTGCTGAAGCGCACTGTGACTGTGTAATAGGTGACAGAGCACTTTGGGTTTATAAGAGTTTCAGGGAAACACGGGACTTTGTTTGGTGCAATCTCTTACAAGGAGGGGTGTCTGCCTTGCACTGGCAGGTGGGAAACGGCTGGCACTATGCAGAGGAGGCCTGGAGGGAGGGCGTGTTGGATGGAGATGCGAGGTATGGGTATGGGGTGGCTTGTGTGCCCTGTGACCGCGAAAGAGGAGTCAGTGGGGGAGAAAAGTGGGGATGGAACATTGAAGAGCACTGCGGGGCGGAAACTGGCACAGAGGGGTTATATTCCGGAAATATACGCACATGTATTGCAACTGGGCATTGCAGCTGCTTGGGCAGGGCATCACAGCTTTGCAATCCATCGAACAACATGCCTTGCACCATGTCTGTCCACACCACCTACGACAAACCTTTGCAACGAGGGCTGCAATTAAGGAGGGCCGGGGGGGGGGGGGGGTGCCAGACTCTGTTATGCTGCAACCAAAGTGTCGGTCGACCAGCAAATGCCAATGGCCAACTGCCACCTTTTACTGCCAATCACGTCAATTGACTATTGCACCGGTCGCCAACCATCAATCGCTGTTGGCACCAACAGCATGTCAGTAAGACGTCAATGAATTGCGGACCCAAGGGGGTCTTTCACACACGACTGGGGATGGCGACAATACCACAGCTGCAGTAACATGGACTCGCTCAAAGGAAAGGCTGCAGACAGTGGGAGGGTGGTGGGATGGAATGGGTGGAGGTGGGATGAAATGGGTGGAGGTGGGATGGAATGGGCACATGAGGGATGGAGAGAGGCCAAGGTAGGTTGCCTCATACAACACTGTTGGTGGGGGGAAATGGTGCATTGTGCAGAGCACTTGAGTGTAGTGCACAGAAAAATCTGTGACCGATGGTTTGGGGTCTAGCCGTTTGCTTGTTATTGCTTGTCATGTGTGGCATCCACTGCTACTTACTCAATGGCCCGGAATGCCTCTCTCAGTGCCTTGGTCCTGACCTTGACCTCTAGCTTGGACCTCTTGCGTCCCTTTTTCTATCATGATCCCCCCTTTGTTGGGGTGTAAAAAAACAAGAATGTGTTGGTTTTTGCAAATTTTGAGCGGAAAAAGTGTTTTTGTGTTCGAACTCCATCTTGGTGAGGCAGAGGGGGCGAGGGCTCACACAGCTTATACCATCTTAAGCCAATTCAGCCTTGGGGTCCCTATGGTACCTCCTTGGGGGAGTGGCATTGGGAATGATGGACCATGTACGCAGGTTAGGGTGCCCACGGCAGGATGCAAAAGGACATGTTTTGCGGCTTTTGGTCTTGCCCACGGCGAAGTCATGGCGCATGTTAAAGGTGTGAAATCACTTATTCTCTTGAAAATAGCTTGCATGCGTTGGCTGAAAACTTGAGGTTCTTTGGTGACCCCTAACTACCGACCACTAGGGACCCTCGGGCTAGGCTTGGGTCATCATTTGGTGTGCATGGACGCACATATAAACCCATGGGGAGGCATGTAGCACCAAATATGCCCCTTGTTGGCGGCCATGGACCCTTCAAAAGACGGGTTTTAGGTTTTGTGTAACCTCAAACAACGGTGGGGTGTGTTTGTGCCAAAATTGAGTCATCACTTGGTGACAACAGAAATATATGCTTTGGGGTCCCATGCACTGCCAATTAAGCCCACCAATTGGTGCTGCCTTCTCGGGGTCCCCAAGGTGGGGAGGAATCAATATGTCAACCAAGATGGCAGTTTTTCTGATACTGTGATAGGGCTGCTTTTCCAACAACACACTATCCCATGGTACGGGAGGAAAAGATACCCCAGTCAAGCAGCACTAACCTGATTGGCAGAACGTCACTGGCAGCACGGACCGTAACAAAACAACATCATTGGCACTGGAGACCTTAACGGGAAAGGCTCTCTGCCAAAATTGACCCTAACAAGACAACGCCACTCCCTACAATGACGTAAAAAGGACAACATCATTCCCAGCACTGCCTTTCACAACAAAACATTGCTACAGCGCTGTGCTCAACTGGACAACGACACCCGCACCACTGACCTGAGTAGGAAGGCAACACTGCCAGCACTGACCTTCCGAGACAACATCACTGCTAGCCTTGTTGTTGACACGACAGCATCACTGTCAGCACTAACATGAAAACGTCACTGGCAGCAATGGGCTTAACAGGGCAATATCACTGCCAAAACTGACCGTACCACAAAATGTCGTTGGCACCACTGACCTTAACTGCCAGCACTCACCTGAACAAAACATCACTGCAGGACTGTGCTCAACAGTAAAACACCGCTGCCATCACTAACCTTAACAGCACAACAACAGTGCAGCACCCCACAGGAAAACATCTGTGCCAGCACTGACCTTCACACAAAAGCATGACTGAGCCCACTGTGCTTTAACTGGGCAGCATCACTGCCAGCACTGGGACCTTATCCCAAAAAACATCACTGGGCTTTACAGGACAACCTCACTGGCACCACTGTGCTTAACAGCATATCATCACTGGCATCACTAAGCTGAACAGTGTGCGGAAGAGGAGAACACCACTGCCAGCACTGACTCGACACCAAAAAAAATCACTGAAGCACTGTGCTTAACAGGACAACATGGCTACTAGTACGGTCCTTCACACAAAAACATCACTGCACCACTGACCTGAACAGGAAACCATCACTGCCAGCACTGACATTATCAGACAACATCACTGCAGCACTGTGCCCGACAGGACATCACTGCCAGCACTCACCTTGACAGGATAACATCGTTGCAGCATTGCGCCCAACAGGACGCGCATGCATGGGTGTGTGTGTGTACGCAGGCCTGTGTGTAGCTGCGTGCACCAGGAGGAGAATCGGCGGGCAGGCAGCAAGGCCACTAAAATCAATCTGGGTCTCTCCTCCCAAACCATTTTGCACATCCTTTTCTCGGCTTACTCTGCAACTGCTCTTCATCCATATCTGCCACCAGAGCCCTATGATCACTCACAAATACCACATACGTTGAACAAGTCCCCGCTTGCAGTGGCACCGCCCGGCTGTCCAGGTGACATTTGTTGCTGCTGCTGCATCTTCATTGCCCTCTGCTCTTTCATGGAGGGACCAGGCTTCGCTGAAGGGCTGGGTGCCATCTGCATGAAAAGGGGGGGTAAACGGGGGGGGGGGGGGACATGAGGCTGGCGCTCAGAGATTGGGTTTGTACTGCTACCAGGAGGTCTCAACCCGGTCGACACACTGGACACCCTGCACAGTGTGTGAGGATGTGGTATTCCGCTCACATGTGCCGTTGGTTCCTTCTGCCGCATGTCAGGGACTTGCTCACGTGTTTGCTTATGGTGCTTGCTGCAGTGCGAATGAGCTGCGTGTGTCCGGTGGCAACACGCCACAACATGCCACAGAGCAGAGTCCCAGGCCATGACACACAAACAACTGACCAGCCAACATGCTTTGGATGGACGGACGACATATGCATGGGGAACATCAAGTGGGGCCAAGTGCACAGCCGGCAGGATCGCAGTGCGCCAGACGCCTCAAGCAACACTCAGTAGCAGTGATCTTGCTACCATCGCCCCTCCACACACTCCACGTACCATTGTGCCAGGTTTCATGGACATAGCATCCAGATTGCACAGCACGTCAAAATTGGTGTCCTGGAATGTGGTCTTATGCTTCTCTTCTGCATGAGGCTGTGAGATATGCGGGCATACAGGGAAAAGCACGCTACATCATCGCACAAGTCTCAGGCAACGTAGCACTGCCTTCGCAATACAAGGAAAGCACACAACGGAAAGAACTTGCAGACATCATCAACTGGAGCAAAATAAAGGCAAGATATCAAATAGGTTTTGGATCAGACAGCCAAAAACAGACATGCAAAAATGGATTTTGCCAAAAAATCGACAAAATATTGATGCCTTACACTTCAGTAAGTTGTGCAATCAAAATTCAAATTGCGCAACGCCAATATTAGTATTGTGCAAATCGTCAATGCTATGCAGTAGTGCTGCGACTTCCAGCGCCAGGGCTACTGTCACCGACACTGCCGCGTACTCTGTTGTGCTGCTGCTGCTGCTACCATATGCCAGCTCATCATCCCCCTGCACCTGCTGCTGCTGCTGTTGACAGTGTGATAATTTTGTGTGTTTACATGCTAGTGATATTTGCATGTATTGGTTCCAGAACCACCAGGTTTTCAAACCGTCGATTTCTGCTGAGGGGCCCTCATCATCGAACCAGGGACTCCTGGGAAAGCCACTTGCTCTGAACATTATCCTAAGTAGGATTGCTGTTTGATGTGATTGTTATCCTAAGCAGGATTCCTGTTTGATGTGACTGGGCATTGTCTGGCTTTTCTTAGTGCATAACCTGCTTGAGCTGGAGGAATTGGCGAACAATTGCGCAAAAGTCTGTGTGGGAGAGAAAAACCAGGATGCAATAGGCCTGCCAAGGACAACAGGGTGGACACATAGCAAAGAGCAAAGTCGCCCCGATGCAAATTGTAATTTGGCCCCAGGCACAGTATGATGGACCAAAGATTTGCTATCTCTCTGTAACCGAACATTTGCCATTCCCATGATTTTGACCACCTTACCCCCACTCTCAGCTGCATCACCATGAGTGTACAATACATTCCTCGGCAGAAAAAACCAGCTGGTTGGGCAGGCTTGGGGCTCAGGGCCAGGGGCGCAATTGCACTTGGGCTGCTGGCTTAAGCAGGCTTAAGCTGAGGTGTGAGCAACCTGAAAGAAGCAAGTCGCATGCATAATGCACCAATGGCCGCAGGAAAAGGGGACCACATCCACACAATTCATTTTGATTTTTTTTGCAAAGTGCATTTGTGCCAATGGCGTGCACTTCCCGCAACAAATACTGGCAGCTCAGGATGTCCTTCTCAGGCATCAAAATCAGGGATAAATTCCACTGGCCACAAATAGCCAAGCAACATTTGTGCACGCTCTCAGCAGAAGTGATCTCAGAGAAAGGGCATCAGAGGGCATAACAAATCAACGCCCACACCTGGGCCGACTGGCCGCCAGCACTGGAAAACGGGTCCGCACTGGCGAATGGATCCCCACCGGCGAACAGGTTGGTTTGGTCGGTACTGCTCGGTGCAGGTGCGGGCTGCGAGGAAAAAAAGAAAGCTCGGCAGGTCGTATTTGAAGGTGATAGCAGCAGAGCTCTCAGCCTGAAATCACAGATCTTCGCCCTCAAAATTGACAGTATCAAGACTAATGTAGAATCGGGCATAAAATGACGTTTGTGAACAAGTGGGAACCCGATGGGCAGAGCATGTACAAAGCAATGCATAGCAGAGTGCACGTATGGGTAGCAGGATGAAGTGCAAAGGAGATAAAGGATAGTGCAGCAACGATGTCACAGTCACAGTCCTCATCAATGCACTGGTCACCGTCACAGTCCACTGCCACTGCAAAAAATGCAACTGCCATTGTCACTACCATGACTGCCATTGTCAGTTTTACTGTCACTGTCACTGTCAACAACATTGTCAACGTCAATGTCAATGTCAATGTCAATGTCAATGTCACTCAATATCAACGCCAATGTTACATCAGCGTCAGCTCACTGCACGTCAGCCCCCCGCCCCCCTATGAATGTCGTCACCAGCTGCATGTTGTGTTGTTGTATTGTTATTCAACAATGTCAAATGCCAATCAGTAGAGTTGAGGTCTCTGACTTATTACCCGGCGAAAATTTGACCACGTTCTGAGGCAGATGCTTGGCTCATATATTTGTTTCACCACACTGCAAATCTCAAAGCCGGCAACCCTAATCCATAGCTGAGTCACATTCCACATCCTGATCCAACAAACCACAAAAGGAGAGGAAAGGCTGATGAAACAGTGAAAATTGATCACAGGAGCAACACATGGGTATTCCTTTCAGGTAAGTGGCCACCCCCCTGCCAATCATTTCAGTCACAGTTTAGCCCTACCTGCAGCTCCATATGCCCAAGTATCCCTCAACACTCTGTGGACCAGAGGCACCCGGCCGAGGACATGGTCTGTCAGTTGGGCAGTGGTAATGAAGATGCACTAAAGGGGGTCAGTCAAAGGCATACTGCAGCAAAGAGGTCCTCAACAAAAGGAGCTGGAGCTGAGGCCTGTGCTGGGGCCGATGGCGGAGAAGCGAATGGGTCGAAATCTGTGGGTTGTGCTGCATCAAAAAGTGAGTTGGGATTCAGCCTGGGATGGGACAAGCTCCACTTGAGGGGAGGGGAGGCCTGGCGAGCTATGGCGAGCCATCACGAGCATGAACGGGGTGGTCATTGAGACCTGCTTCTGCACGCCACTGCCACTAAAACGACCTCCTCCACAACTCTTATTAGGACAAGCATATGCACACTGTGCACACGAAATTCTAATCAGGACATGCATGCTCAATGAGAACTGCAGAAAACCATCAACAAAGAAGTGATGTGGAGAAACAAGGAAACTCGTGAGGAGTTGCAGGCAGCTTAGATGTCTCAGTGGTACAGTGGACAAAGCAGAGACAACACCTGCACCCTCCCCTTTCAGGTCAAGGCCGCGGTTCGGTTGTGTTTTCGAATGACACCTGGCTGTCAACCACTATTGAGCACCCTGCAGCCATCAGCTACCACCGTCACTGATCCTCCAACTGCTGGGCCCCTGAACCCCAGGGTTTCCTTTTCCATCCTGCCTAAAACGATTCTTATTTTGACAATTAGAAGCTTCTTTCTGGCAGTTTTTTTGCAGGTCTTAACGGTCGGAATTCTTCAGCACTGGTAACCCCACCTTGTTTAAGCCCTGTCCTGTTTTAGCCCCCGCTCCGGGGGACTGTAATTTGGGACCCAAACCAGCACAGTACCAAGTGCAACATAATCATGGGGAGAGTTTGTGTGGAAAGTTTGCACGTGGTAGGCCGTAGACGACTGGTTTATGCATCTGCAGAATCAACATGTATGTTTTCCCCTTGTTACCATCGTTTCATGCGAGGAGCATGCAAAAATCTCTTTTTGAGCCTACAATAGAAATGGTTTACACATGCTCCATGGGGGAGCATGTTTATGCCGCAATCAAGGGTGCACTTCAGAAGGGAATGATGGAGCATTGTCACGCATGGTGCACCCAGGGCTCCTGGCTGACACTATCCCAGGAGCTATGCAACTCCTCCCTAGTGGGGAACCTGATGCGGCGCGTTGCAGGTTGGTGGTTGTCCAAGAGTGTTGATGTTTGACACAGGCGGGGCTAGGTAGCTGTGGTGCTAATCATGGCCATGAACCATCAAGGGATATATACATCTACTACCTCCAGCTCCACCTCCACCTTTGCTTCTGACATTAATTCCAGTCAGGACTCAAGCTGTGACTCAAGCTATGACTCCAATTCTCATTGTGATTGTGATTCCCACTCTAACTTGGACTCTCACTTTGGCTGTGACTCCTTGTAGAACATGTCGTTATTAAGCCAGGGTGGTCCAAGAGCCTTTCAACACAATGACTAGCACAGTTGAGACCGGAGAATCCCCTAAATCTAACAGGTGCATGCACCCCTAGAAGCGGGTGGAGAAGGTCTCCCAGGGATGGAGGAGGAGCTTGTTGGTGAGAAGGACATCTGCTCTGGGCTCAAGGGGCCCTCGGGCCCTACGCTGGACCCAGCACCATGGTTCCTAGGAGAGGGAGTGTGTGTGCTTGTAAGAATTTGTATGTCCAATGCTCTGTGAATCTAGCAACCCCCCTGAATTGGGGAAATTTTCACTTAATCAAGCCAATAAATCGGGGGGCATAATTTGAGGAAAACAGACCCAATCCAGGGGACTGAAGGTGGAGCATTAGGTCTTGGACACTGTGAGGGCCCCCTGAGGTCAGCTCTCACGCAACCATTGCAGCACAAGTCGTAGGCGGCCCAACTGGGGGTGCCTCCAAAAAGGGCACTGTCAGAATTCTGACAGTGAAAATGGAGTGGTGGAACCCCATGTTTGTGGGCAGCGCGCCTTTGGGATGTAACGCAAACCCCCTCACAGGCTACATTTTGGCATCTTTTGGCACATTTATTGGCCCGCAAAAAAACATGAAAATACGACTGTTTGAGGCAATGTTGAAACCCAAATTGGATAGTATGCACGAAGTCGCCCCCCCCTACCTCCCCCCCCTACCCCCCCCCCCACGGCCCCCCCTACCCGCCCCTACCCCCCCCTACACCCCCCCCCTACCCCCCCCTACACCCCCCCTACCCCCCCCTACACCCCCCCCTACACCCCCCCCTACCCCCCCCACCCCCGCCTACCCCCCCCCCCCTACCTTCGACTCGCTTCGCTCAACGCGGGGGCCAGCCCCCGCACCCCCCTTAAATAACATGGCTCCTGCAGTGGCCACAAGCTGCCTTTTGTGTGTTCCGCCTTGTGTGTGCACCGCCTTCTGTGTGTACCGCCTTGCTTGTGGCCCCTTCAATAACATGACTCCGGCAGTGGCCACAGACCGCCTTGTGTGTGTTCCGCCTTGTGTGTGCACCGCCTTCTGTGTGTACCGCCTAGCCTGTGGCCCCTTCAATAACAAGACTCCTGCGGTGGCCACAGACTGCCTTTTGTGTGCTCCGCCTTGTGTGTGCACCGCCTTCTGTGTGTACCGCCTTGCCTGTGGCCCCTTCAATAACAAGACTCTTGCACTAGCCACAGACCGCCTTTTGTGTGCTCCGCCTTGTGTGTGCACCGCCGTCTGTGTGTACCGCCTAGCCTGTGGTCCCTTAAATAACATGACTCCTGCGGTGGCCACAGACTGCCTTTTGTGTGTTCCGCCTTGTGTGTGCACCGCCTTCTGTGTGTACCGCCTTGCCTGTGGCCCCTTAAATAACATGACTCCTGCGGTGGCCATAGGCCGCCTTTTGTGTGTTCCACCTTGTGTGTGCACCGCCTTCTGTGTGTACCGCCTTGCCTGTGGCCCCTTCAATAACAAGACTCCTGCGGTGGCCACAGACCGCCTTTTGTGTGTTCCGCCTTGTGTGTGCACCGCCTTCTTTGTGTACCGCCTTGCCTGTGGCCCCTTCAATAACAAGACTCTTGCGGTGGCCACAGACCGCCTTCTCTATGTTCCATCTTGTGTGTGCACCGCCGTCTGTGTGTACCGCCTAGCCTGTGGCCCCTTAAATAACATGACTCCTGCGGTGGCCATAGGCCGCCTTTTTGTGTGTTCCACCTTGTGTGTGCACCGCCTTCTGTGTGTACCGGCTTGCTTGTGGCCCCTTAAATAACATGACTTCTGCGGTGGCCACAGACCGCCTTGTGTGTGCACCGCCTTGTGCATGCCCCGCCTTGTGTGTGCACCGCCTTCTGTGTGTATGATCCTACCCGCCTCCTCCCCCCAACGCACCCCATCCCCCCCTACCCCCCCCCATACCTTCTTGACCCCCCCCCTACCTTCCCCCCTACCCCCCCTACCCCCCCCCTACACCCCCCCTACCCCCCCCTACCTCCCCCCCCCCTTACACCTCCCCCTACCCCCCCCTACCTCCAAGGTAGGGGGGGGGGGCGACTTCGTGCGATACATGCAAATTGCACGGAACAGCCAGTTGCAGGCACACTGAAAAAGGCGCAGCATTGGCTAGGTGTGTGTACCAGTGTTTGCACAGGGGTGGCAAGGGCGCAATCACGTAACTAGGGTCCCAGGGACAGTAATTTGGATGGGGGAGGACATGAAAAAACGCTGTCAAACAGCAAAATTCTGACGGATGTTTTTCTGCAAACCCTTGTTCCATGACCTAACTGCCACAGGATAAAAAGGGTGCGGGTAGAGGAGGCACTTGGGACACTATGCATGAAAGGCACGGGCCGGAGCAACGCATTTGTGGCAATTCTTGTCGTATGCAGATTCGCATAGCTGCGGACGGCAGTGCACAATACTACCAACAGTTTGGGTTGAAGCAACACAATGTGTCACTGTCAGAATTCTGACAGCGAATATAACTGCGGAAGGCACAACTGGGAACATCCATTCTGTAGCCGTGCTATTCGCAAGGAACGCTGTCAGAATTCTGACAGTGACACATTGTGTTGCTTCTACCCAAACTGTTTGTGGTAATGTGCAATGCCGTCTGCACCTATGAGAATCTGCATACGCGCACATGCGTTTCTCCGGCCCGTCCCTTTCATGCATAGTGTCCAACATGCGTTCTCTACCCGCACCCTGTGGCGGTTAGGTCACGGGACAAGGGTTCGCAGAAAAACAACGGTCCAGATGTTGCTGTTTGACAGTATTTTTCCCCATCCTATTTACAATCGTCCTTGGGACCCTGGTTATGTGACTGCCCCCTTTGCCACCCTTCTACGAACACTGGTACACAGACCTGCGCTTTTTCAGTGTGCCTGCAACTGGCCGTGCCATTTGGGTGTCAAAATCGCCGTTTTTGCATGTTTTTTGCCTGCCAACAAATGGGCCAAAAGATCCCAAAATGTAGCCCATGAGGGGGTTTGCATTGCATTCCAAATATGCGCTGCCCACAAACATGGGTTTCCACCACTCCATCCATGATTGCTGTCAGAATTTTTGTCGTCAGGGTTGCTGTCAGGGTTTGCGGGCTACCCCCAGATGGTTCACACACCATGCGTCAGAGAACATAAACAGAATGACGCATTTACATTATGTGCACCACACAACACACAACACACAGCATGTAACACACAATATGCAATACAACACATGGAACACACCATATGGAACACACAACGTGCCACACACAACACGCCACACATGTCATGGAAAACATCCAGCATGGAAAAAAATGTACAAAGATGTGTCGCTCATGCAGCCACTGTAATAGGGGTGACTGGCAGACACAATGTACCGGAGGTGGTCGACTTGGGCACTGTCAGAATTCTGACATTGCCTTTGCCTTTTACAGGGTATGCTTCATGGAAGGGTGATCGGTCAGATGACTGGGACTGAATGGTGCAAAACGTGGTGGTTTGCATTGTCCAGTTATGCCTGCCTGCATTCGCCATAGTGCCCAAGGCAGGCACACATCACTGGACAATGTAAACCACCAGAATTTGCATTGTTCAGCCCCAGTACTTTGTAGCCATGTTACCGATCACCCTCCATGAAGCGTACTCTGTGAAAGGCAAAGGCACTGTCAGAATTCTGACAGTGCCCGGCTCAAACACCTCCGGAACACGGTGTCTGCGACCCTCCCCAATTACAGTGGGTGCAACATTGCTACAGAAAAGGGCTTCTCCAAACCCAAAAGAAAGGGGGCCAAAGGGGTGTTTTTTAGCACCCCCCGTTGGGCCGCCTAAGCAAGTGTGAAGAGTGACAAATTATTGCCGACAAATATTGTTTGTGGCTACAGTGGGTGGCCCTGTACCCCTTCTCTCGTCGTAGATCCCACTTCTCTTGTTGGTGGTCTCCCTAAACCTGTTTTCCATCCGCTCTTGCTTTTTCTGTGCTTGCTGCCCGCAGGGTTCCCTACGTTCCTCAAACCCCAGTGGTACATACAGTGCTCCACAACGTACATGCCATGCACAGTTGCCATCATGTGGATCTGTTATAATGTGGTGCCGGATACTGTCCTCCCTGAGATGGTCAACACTTTTTCCACAAGGTCTGCAAAAAAAAACAGCCTATTGTTGTTGTACAACCATACTTGCGCCACCTCTCACAGTCACATTCTTTGCAACATTTTTGCGGGCTCTGGGCTGTCTTCGTTCAATAGATTTTGTTCTCTGGCAGGAATAACAAGAAGAAAGATGCGCTTTTTACCTTTAGGTGGTCCTGTGTTGGGGAGGGGTCTGGGCTCAAAAGTGATCTCAGCCCCTGAGCCAAAGGATCCAGTCAGGAGGTACTTGCTCAGTGCCACCACGTCCACGTGGCCATTGACTCTCGAACCTGGTTCGTATTCAACAACGAACCACATATTGGCAGAAGGAAGGGAGTACTGAGTATGCACTACAGCGGATTCATGTGCCCGCAGACTCATGGCCGCAACAAAGTCCGGAGGACGCCTGTCTACAGCGAACAACGATTTAAGCTCAGGGTCGTAGGCATGACCGTGATGTATGAGGCGACGTTGACCCTCTTCAAACAAGTCAAGCTCAGAAACCTCGATGTTGCAGCCAATATTGTTCTTGGTGTTGTTTTCCAAAAGAAAGGGACAGTAGGAAGTAACGCACACACGGTGTACACAACTTGTCCTCCGTTGAAAAGGTGAGGGTGTCGTGCTCGTGCTGCGCTCGCTCAGGTCCACCAAGGTCTGTGACTGCTGTCAACTCTGACCCCTTGCTAAAACAAACAGCACCCTTTGCCATCAGAAATCACTGTGGGTCTGTGAAAAAACAAGGCAAATGCACAGATGGCCACACAGCTGTGACATTCAAGTACACCAGCTGTCAACCAAGGAATTCCCACAATGACGATGACACAATACATGCACCAAAACACTTCGCACCAACTCTTGGGGGGGGGGGGGGGATTATGTGCTCAGCCGCAACAGAAAAAAATGTGGTAAAAATGTGGTACTATGTAGTACTATGTGGTAATATGTGGTAAAATATGTGAACTTCTGGCCATCAAATTTTTTCCAAACACATGACCCTGGATGGCCAGTTTTATTTCTTGGTGTTGTTTGGATGGATGCCATTAATTCCTGAGGGGTTCCATGCATGCTATGAATCTCTGGCGTTCAATGGACACAAGCAAACCACAACACTTTCAGTCTATGTGAAGCCCACATCAGTCTTTACTCCAATTGTCCTTCCAAATCTCCATTATAGTGTGTCATGAAAGCTTGCCAGTGGCCATTATCATCCAAACCATGTCGCTGGTCTGTATCTGTGTACTTGGCAAATGAAAAAAAGCGCTCAACACTGCCGGTCCCCATCACCATGGTGATGAGGAACAATACATAATCCTACTGTGACACGTGACATAGAACATTTGACGCAACAAGCAAACAGTAACAAACAGTAAGGACCACAGCACTGCTCACAAGCACAACAGTAACCATCATTCCTCAGTGATTTAACCTAAGGGACCATCAAGAAATATGTGCAAAATATGTGCAAATATGTGCAAATATGTGCACCACATAATTCCCCCCACCCAGCCAACTGCACCTTAAATACCGATTTCTAGGGTTCAATCCTGCGACCCACTGAATCCGGCCAACAAATTGGGGTGAATCGGGAAAATCAAGCCCCGATTCGGGGGGGGGGGGGGCTTGATCTAGGGTGTTAGACAGAACTTCCACAAATCGGTGTCCCGCATTTGCCGTCAAAGCGTCTTCCTAGTGTCCGTTTACTGCGTTTAGAGCAAATCCTCCTAACTGCAGGTGCTGCTACGGGTTGATGCTCTTCTATACCTCAGCTTGGTTGGGTGGGTTCCAGTACAAATTGGCTAAATACAAATTCTGCATTGGATGGAATGGTTCGTTGGGAGGGTAGTAGGATACACAGCATTGTATGTCCGCAAATTTGGGGGCATGGCACCCCCAATTTCCATATGCAACCGTCTCTATCTGACGCTGAATTTCCATGAGATAGTGGAATGAGTAGCGAGCAATGTTGAGGCTTGATGGAGTTTCCAGTTGGTTGGAAAGCCAAGACAAAGACAAAACAATGCATATTTGCAAATGACAATGATTGTGGAATGCATTTGCAGATATCCACCAAATACAAATTTGTGCGAAAACATTACGCGTCAAGAATCACCAGCCATATTTATACTTGTTTTGCAAAATTGCTTTGACTACGTAGCAGTCTCTGTCCTTCATCTCTTCCCCTTTCATCTCACGTAGCTGAGGGACTTCGTTCTCTTCCTCATTCACTGCTCTTTCGACTTCGTCCTCTTTTGCCGCTGCACACAATCGTTCAGCTTCTCTTGCCAACCCCACCCACAAGTCAAGGTCAGCATCCTCCACTGCAGGAGCAACCATCGATGGATGTCAATGAAGTGGGGCCTAACTCCAAAAAATCCAAAGAACAGATCAAAAAGGGACATTTACGTGCTGCCAAAGTTGGCTGCAACACAATGTACTAATGAAACTTCCAACCTCTTCGAACGGCAAAAAAACGTCACCCCTTCCAGTACACACCAAAACAAACTGCATTAAAGCCGCCTTTGCTACACTTGCTCTTGTTGCCCTTCGCCTGCTCACTCAAGCCCAGCCAAGCGGACAGTCACATGCTCACCAATCAGTCACCACTGCCACATGGCAAGGATCAGCGTTACCTGCAGGGGCAGCAGAGAAGAAATCCATGACATCGTTGGCTGCACTCTGTGCTTGGGGTGCGGGAGTGGGAGCAGGTGCTGTCTGAATGTTGCCAGCACTGGGCCGTCGGAGGCCAGGTCCAGAAGAAGCTGCAGGGGCAGGGGTCGTGTTGGGAAATGGGTCAAACAAGCCACTTGACACTGCTGTTGCTGGACCAGGCTTGGGCACAGCAGGGGCTTGATCTGAGCCAAAAGAAGCGTTGAAATTGGCCTCAGCAAACAAATCTGGCTGAGCTCCTCCTGCTTGCGCCTTGCGGGCCTTCTCTCTGCAACAGAAATCACACCAAGGGTGGCAAGTGTCAGGGCAGTCTGTATCTGCCAAAAACTTCTGGCATCTGTCACACAGAATGCAACGGTTGGAGGGTATTTTGGGGCATGGGGCACATTTCTGGGATCGTTGCACAACTCGCTACCATATGATTCCGTGAGGGTAGTCAACAGGGCAGGTGAAGCAATAGGGCAGCAGTGAAGGCACAAGCTGCACCACTGCCAACAGGGCCACACAGTGCACTCTGGGCGACCAATTTGTGACCCTTCAGGGCCGGACCGCTACAGCAAAGCTTTGTCCGAGGGCCTGGCCCTGATACTAGAGAACCCTACACAGCGCTAGTTAGAGGGAACCGACAACATCAAGGCTATCGGGGGCAAACTGTCGGCACTGTTCAACAAAACACAATAAAACAGCGTCCTTTAACCTCACCCTGAAACGCATTTTCCCTTGGCCAGGCGGTGTTTCACCTTGGCTGGGGGGCTCCTATCTTACGGTAAGCCCAGCCCCCCCTTTACAAGAGCCCTCCAGGCCCTGCCTGTAGTAACCCAGATGAAATGGGTTAGGTATTAGGGAGAGTTGTAGTACTGAGCTATAGTTGCAACATCAAGGTATTGTTGCCAGACATGTGCTTATTGCTTTTAGTGGGTGCTCCACACTGTTGGAGCATGCCTTTGATATGAAAAGTTCTTGCAGGCCAGTCTGCTTATGCTGTATTCCTCAACTCAGAATGCCTTGAGGTGTACTGCATGCACCATGCTGCACCACTGAAGGAGTGAACATAGCAGGTGGCTGTTCGCAGCACAAGAAACAAGTAAATGCATTTGAGCAGTGTTCATACAACGTGACCAAGATCCATCTCTTTCATGCTTCATGAAGTGCAGAAATGTTGCCACACGTGCTCAATAGTGCCTAACCCACACTGGGTATTGTTGACCTGGACACATGTCCAACAGTGGAATGAATGCCATGACACGGCATACTGCCCCCTCCTATTTGGATACTCCGACGCTTCAAATCGTTCCCTTCTCCTGCCAAACATCCACCCTCACTCCCAGTTCATAACAGACCCAACCCCCGCCATTCGCAGATGGGAGTCCAGCCCCCTGCCCAAAGTAAAACGGCAGCTGCCCCAAAATCTTCATGCCAACAATTTTTTGGATTGGTGTCTACACAGCCATAATCTGTGGGTGGATATACCTAATCTGTGAGGATAGCTGAGAGCTGCAACGCATGCAACACTGAGCATTCTAGAAAGAGTCTGCAGCACTTCAGGTGGTGCACAGTGCCAGCACTCACAATCCCTGCAGTAGGCTTTCCGGACCTCTGCAGCATACTACCAGCTCAGGCTCAACCACGCAGGGGCTGGGCCGGCCCATTACATGTCATCCCCTCAAGCAATTACCTTTCAATGCCCGCAACCCTTCAGTTGTGGTGAGAAATCTACGGCCCTGAGGATACGCCCCTTGCCCCCCTTTGCATGGACCAGATAACACTTTTGCAGTGGCGCAGAGCAAAGATGCATGTTCTGGGTTCACGCTGACAAGGTTTGGGGGTCCCACCCTCAGCACACCCCTCTGTGCAATATCATATCCATCCCGCATCCCCCAATTTCATTGCGGCAACATCGCCAGCCAAGCAATCACAGGCAATCCACGTCACTGGCGCACAGTCAACAAAGAATTGCAGCACGATCCATGCATTCGGCATCCCATCAGAGAGGCATGTGACCGGTAGCATGTGACTGGTAGCATAATCACCACGTACCAGAACTTCAAGTGACAGAAAAAGGCCACAACGTCTTTCTTTTTGCCCCACATCAAAGCGATACAGATCCCTGAAAGAAAACTCCACAGGCATAAAAAAAAACTCACATTTCACTGCCTACTAACCGCCTCTGGTCCACCGCTGTTTGACCACCAATTGCTGTCCGCTGCTTGCCGCCCGTTGGCGTTCTACCACTAGCTGTTGACGCTTGAGTGCCTACTGAATAAACGAAGCCATATCTGCAGTGTGTCTCCACTGCCCCTGCAGCACATTCTCCCATCCACAACCCCGAAATGAATCGTGACTGCAAGTACACACTTTTCAATGGATTCCAAAATCTGCTGCTGCTGCCGCACATAATCTTCGTCCGCCGCCAAGGCAGCCACATCGTTTGCTGCCGCGTAATTTGTTGTCGTGCTGGGCTACATAGAACAGGACACCGCGAAGGCTACATTGTTGGCATGTGAGTTGGTCTCTCCAACACTGCCCCATCCCCCCAGCAATATTTCACCAAATTGTTTCATCTGGCGACAGCGATTCCAGGGCGCTTGTGGCTTGTTCAGCCCACATTTAAGCATAATTACGTCTGGCCGGCTCCAAGGGTCGCAGAAATTCTATTGCCTTCGGCAAGTCCACCTCGCAGAGATTCTACCCCAAGCCACACACACCCTAAATAGGGTAAAAACTACATAAATACGGCCTAAAACATGCTTTACATACCTTGGATGGTCATTTTAAGTGGTGACAATATCAAAAAAACAAGTTTTGAAAACTTCGATTTTTGAGCTGCCCAGGGTGAAAAACTACATAAGCAGGTTGTGTACCAATCCCTTGGGAGCCCCCCCCCCCCCCCTACGGCCAATACCCAAATAGGGTGAAAAACATGTAAATACGGCCTAAAAAATGCTTTACATACCTTGGATGGTCATTTTGAGTGGTGACAATATCAAAAAAACAAGTTTCAAAAACTTCGATTTTTGAGCTGCCCAGGGTGGAAAACTGCATAAGCAGGTTGTGTACCAATCCCTTGGGAGACCCCCCCCCCCCGGACCTAATACCCAAATAGGATGAAAAACACGCAAATACGGCCTAAAACATGCTTTACATACCTTGGATGGTCATTTTAAGTGGTCACAATATCATAAAAACCAGTTTCGAAAACTTCGATTTTTGAGCTGCCCGGGGTGAAAAACTGCATGAGCAGGTTGTGTACCGGCCCATTCACTAGGCCATTATTGGTGGAAACAGCCATTTCGCGTCTTTGGCACGCGTTGTGAACAGCCCTAGGCAAAGCTACAGACTGCAAAAAACGTCCTTCCATATCCTAGTAGGCATATACTGTCACAACATCCCCACTCACACCCCTCGGAGTGGGTACCACGGGTTCACCGAGGTTGCCAAAACCGCCAACATACCAAAAATGGCTGAAAAGTGCATAAACTGCATGAGCGCTCGTCCCACTCTGCCCCATACAAACCCTATGGAGTCGGGACCCAGAAACACTTTTTCGGCTCAAAATCGAAAAAAACCAAAAGATTCATGATTTTCGACCCAAAAAAAGGGGGGGTCAATTTTTTCGACATTTTTGACCCCCCCCCCCACCCCCACCCCCACCCCCCCCCTAAAAAGTGGGTTTCAAGTGGGGGGGGTTTGGGGGGGTCCGGACCAAAAACTCATTGGGGGATGCGTTTATTGGACAAAATAATGACTTTACAAGGGGTTAAACTAACAATTCAACCCCTTGGGGTAGGGTACGCGAATAAGCCCAAAGTGGGGGGTATGTGGCGGTTTCCCCTATATACGCCTGCCTGGCTTTGATCTAACAACCTCTGCGAGGTGATTTTCTTTAGCTCCGAACTCCCCGGTGGCGCAAAGATACAGCCGTTGAAGGGAGACCAATTTTGGTCAAAAATTGCATCTTTTTCCAATCGTGGACGTTACGGAATTTGACACTGCTTGAAAACATCGTTGACTTAACAGGCCAGCCCCCGGTGGATTCGAAGCCCTGCTGTTGCCCTTTAATCTGTTCTACATGGCTTTGTGCGTGCCTTCCTGGGGTCATACAACAGAGGCTGTCTTTTGAGGAGTGTTGGAGCATGCTGCTAGTAGCGAAAGCAGCCTGCGATTTCTGGTCAAAATGTGTCTCCCTCCAGCTGGTACTCCAAGGAGCCTCGGATCCATCTGCCTTCAAAACATTTTTACCTAGGTGCTTTGTGGTGCATAGCACGTGTTACATAGATATTTGAGTCCGTGAGGGTCTAAATTGCAATTGTTTTGTGGGGTGGAGGTTTGAAACTTGGCAATTTTTTCAACATGCGCAGTCGCGTATTTTGGGGGGCATTTGGACATGTCTTGGTGTTAAGCCTGAAGACAAAGCTCATAATCATCCTCTGAAAGTTTAGAAAAGAATGACTGGGGGGTAGTATTTGGCAGCTCCAAATATTCAATGCAAAAATTGCACCAAAAGCTACTTTTTTGGAGTTACATATGGACATGGCTTTGACAGCTTTTGCAAGGATGATTTGAAAAAGAAGTCATGTGGTCACATGTCGCTTGCTCATGGACGAAATCGAATGTGGTCGCGCACGATGGACCAATACACTTAGAATGCATGGTGTGTTGCATGGTCAATTGCTATAATTAGATTGGTTTGTGAGTTGGGGTGTTTGCACGCAATGCGGTACATGTTGCAAGCTGCGAAGCATGGACCCACAGACGAACCATTGCCCAAAGACACAGTGGTCTCGTTCAAACTAAAAAAAAACGCCGTTAGAACCAACAATACTTTACCCAAAGCAAACAAAGCACCAAGACTCTGGCTGCCTAAACGACAGAGAGCGTGAAGACACTCTCCCCTGGTTACTACTTGTCCCTTTGTGGGGTGGTTGCTCTCCCCAACAAAGGCTCACTACAGCGGCAGCAGCCGTGGGGGGGGGGGGGGGCGCCCTCCTCCCAGCCCCCCGTCAAATCCCTGGATTAGTGTCATGCATGGAGTAGAGCCGGCCAAAGCTGCCATTGTGCCGGGTGGATCCGACGAATGACATCCGGCTCCTCCGCGCATCTGTGGATCTCAACTCGGTTGGGTACCACCACCCACCACACGTCTGTGATTTCTGTGAGCAACCGCTGAAGTTCCTAGAGCACGCTGGGCACACTGTGGTGGATAACCGGGTTCCGCCCGTTCGGGTTGTTATTGTGGATGCGTCCCACATATGAGACGCCCACGGCATGACCTGCCCCTGCCACCAAACCTTCAAAAACCACCAACTGGCGGTGCGGGTTAGCCTCCCAAACGGGGGGAAGGGGCTCCCAAAATCCCCCCGAGAGTAACGCCGAATTGGCGCCAAGCCCCACAGAGGTTCAATCCACCTGCCCCAATATTGTGGGCGCGTTGACCGGAACTCCGTGGGGCGCTGGGCTCTGGCACAGAGGATCTCCTCCCTAGGGTAGCGCCACTGCACAGCACACCCCAAAGTCGCCCCCTTCACCCCACAATCCGGCGGCCCAACAGCAATGGGCAACAACATGATCCGCACGCAGGGTGTTGGCCAAAGCAAACGCGGACCTGCCTTGTCGTCCAAAGGGCGACAGCATAAGAGTGGAGGGAGGTGAGAGGAAGAGGAAGTACCACCTTTCACCTCTTTCATGGCACGTATGGTACCCCCATCTTTACCCCTAGAAAGGGGGTTTTGGGGTCAATTATTCCAACCCTCATTCCTATCGTGGGGGCTGGTTCCTCCCCAAGTGCCTTTTGAGGAATTTCTCCATTTGCGGGTCCTGCACGCGGACTGCCCTTGGGGCAACCGCCTCCAATGGTGCCAGCAGGCACATAGTCCGAGCCCGCTGCGCAATGCTGTGGGTCGAGGTACACGCGGCACGCCACAAGCCAACGCCTCTGCAAAAGCAACTCGATGAAGCGCACATCCGGTATCCGGTACCATGGGCCAGGGTGGACGAAAACTGGTGCTGCCAGGGCTGCCTCCGTCTCCAGGTCTCGGGGCCGCCGCTTACGATCAGGCTCAGGCACAGATCGCCAGAAAATGGGGGCGCGGAAAGGGAACGTTCGGTATGGACGTTGTCACTAGTCGAACCTTGCCACCCTCCCTGAGATCACGCCGGCGTAAGGGTGCCCAAAAAGGTGCACGCCTCCGAAAATCACGTTAAGTGACACCACTTGAACCACGCCACGTGCTCCGCACACACTACGATACCATGGAACTCAGACTCACAAACGACTTAAGGGATTGGTTGGTAGCAGCTCCGTGGGACATCAGACAACCCAGACCACCAGACCCGACACATGGGAACGCCATCCCATTGCACACAAGACCCGCAACTACTTGGTAAACCACGTTTTCGCTGCCGACGCACGGTGGGCTGTCCGAAAAAATGATGACGGCCGTCCACCGCATGGCGGACGCCAGCTGTGCCACCCACACCATACCCTACAACTCGGCCTGTTAAGGGTTTTCGTCACGGGCCACTATGCACCGGGACCGCACCCCATGACCCAGCAATACCCCACCCGCCCGATGGCCATGCAGATCCCACGCCGCATCAACACAAATGATCGGCCCGTACAAATCAAACACATCAACGGACGAACAAGACATGCTATCGAAAACACGACAAATGGCTGTGAGAGGCGGCGTCCACGCCTCACGTGACAGAGCCATCGTTGTGGACAACACGTGCCACACGCACAAGGGAATGGCTAGGTCATGCGCACCCCACCTCATCCAACAATACGCTCCTGCAAACAATGGCCCCATACCTAGGTTTGGGCGGAAATGCCACTGCAAGAAACCCACCAGCTTACCTGTGAGACAGCTATGTTTCGCCGTACGCACCGCCACCCTCAGCCAAGCCGCCAGCAATTGGAGAAAAGCGCATGGATGTGGGGTAAGGGTGCGCGCGGTCAAGTCGAGCCACTTCCCCAAAAAGAAAATCCGAGTCACCGGACTTAAAGTGGAAAAAAAAAGGCCAAATATAAAAGCATGCCTAGCCAATACCTTAGCCACACGCTTGGTCACCGACGCAAGCAGCTCCACATTGGCACAAACCAAAAGAAAGTCATCAAGGTAGTGTAGCAAAACCACTCCCTGAGGAATCAGGGGGGATACAATCTCGGAGAGGGCAAACGAACAAATCAAAAGGGAATACTTCCACCGGAACGGCAGAGGGTCTAAAGGGTAAACTTGCCCACCCCTTGGTCCCTAAAACGGAAGCTCCTTTAGCTCAGTCAAGCAAAATAAACGACCAAAATGCGTTTGGCGGGTCGACGTGTATGGCGTAGTATTGGGTGCCTTGCGCAGCACCAAGCAGAAAGCGCGCAATCTTTTCCTAGGAAGGCAACTCAAAGGTAGGTAGGTAGGTAGGTATCTTCGGGACCTCGGGATGCCTCCTTTGACAATCAGGAAGAAGGTCTTATCAAGGGGACGTCCCGTCCCTCCCACTGCCCTATGTTAGGTGCCTCTTAAGCCGCTCCGGCAGGTGACTTGGGAAGGCAGCATCGCGCCCACCCGGTCCAGGTGTCCCAGGTGGGAGGGTGTCCCCACATGTGTCTGTGAGGGTGGCCACATGCCCCCTCCTTTGGGCAGCAGCTCTGGAGGTTGCCCAGTCGTGTGGAGTATCTCTCGCCACACGGGGTATTCCTCCCGCTGTCTACGGTACGACTGCAGGAAGAAGGTCTTATCAAGGGGACGTCCCGTCCCTCCCACTGCCCTATGTCGGGTGCCTCTGAGGCGCTCCCGCGGGTGACTTGGGAATGCAGCATCGGGGCTACCCGGTCCAGGTGTCCCGGTTGGGAGGGTGTCCCCACATGTGTCCGTGAGGGTGGCCACATGCCCCCTCCCTTGGGCAGCAGCTATGGGGGGTTGCCCAATCGTGTGGATTATCTCTCGCCACACGGGGTATTGCTCCCGCTGTCTACGGTACGGCCGCTTCACCCTGTGGCTTGAGTTGCAGGGACCCGCTGCTTGGCAGGCGACCCCCTCCTGGACTGTGTACCGGCTCGCCTGTCACTGGTTGCTTCCATGGCTCCAGGTGACGTTTGCCATGGTCCCCATGGCAGCCTGGCCGGGCTGCGACCAGTGGCCCTGGGGTACCGCCCCTGCCGCTGGCCCGGCGGGTCGGCTGGGTTGCCCCAGTGTGTCCGACCCGTAGGGTGTGGTTTGTCGTACCCTATACCTTGGCCTCCCTAGGCGCGCACTTGTGTGCAGTGTTCATGGCTCCTTGGCCCTCGTTCACCGTGTTGGTGCGTGTGTGTGTGGGTGCGGTGTCTGGGGCTCCCTGACTCCCGTTCTCTCTGGTGGTGTGTTTTCGCATGTGCGGTGTCCGTGGCCCTTGGGTTTTTTTTGGTTGCGCTATGGCTCTTGTCCTGCTTGCGTTTTCTTCTCCTTTTTTGTGTTTTTTTTCTATTTAGTACTCATTGCCTTTACCCTTTTGTTTTTTTTTTTTTTTAAAAAAAAGAAAAGGCAGAAAATTCAAAGGTTGTTAAGACCTGTAGGCATAGGCTCCGCGCAACAGTGTAGTGTGCTTCTCTGTGGTTTTCCGTGTCCTTCTTTGGTGCTTCGTGTTGGCTCCAGGAGTGCGTCGCGCGTGGTATACCGTACATGGGTGCGGTTTGGCCAGTCCTAGGGCGGTGGCTTCCGGTCTGGGTCAAGCTTTGGGTGGTGGCCTCGGGTGCGGTGAGTGGGCCAGCCGGTGCTCTTGTTGGTGCTGGGTGTGGCTACTGGTGGCTGTTTCCTGGCGAGGCTGGGTTAGGATTAGGGTGGCGGCTTTGGGCTCGGTCATCGGGTCAGCTGCTGGGCTAGGCGGTGTCAGGTGCGGCTTTCGGCGGACGGTGCTTCTCGCTCGGCCAGGGTTAGGATTCGGGTGGTGGTCGTGGGCGTGGACTGCGGGTCAGTTGCTGGGCTCGACGGTGCTGGGTGCGATTTTCGGCGGTTGGCGCGTCGTGCTAGGTCCGGGTCGGGATCTGGGTAGTGGCCTCGGGCGTGGTTTGTGGGCGTGCTGGGGTCGATGGTGTCGGGTGCGGCCCTCGGTGGCCGACGTACGGTGTCAGGTCGGGGTCGGGATCTGGGCGTTGGTTCTGGGTGTAGATGGGGGGTCTACTGCCGGGCTGCACGGTGTGGGGTGTGGTTTTCAGCGGCTGGTGTGCCCCAGTGCGGAGTTGGCGTGATGTGCCTGAGAGGTGCGTGGATGCTCTCGGCGTTGGCGGTGGTGGTCAAGTTTGGGCGCCTGTGTTGGGCGGTGCGGTGTGCGGGTGTCATGGTGTCATCTGGTGGTGGGTCCTGGAGTGTTCGGGGGGGGGGCCTGTTGGCTACAGTGTTTGGTTTGTGGCTGGCTTGCGCGTGCGGCCCTTGGTTGTTCCGGTAGCTCGGGGCAGTGGTGCTGGTGGTGGGCCTAGTGTGGGTGGCGGGTGATGGTGGGTGGTTTTGTTGCGGCTCGTGTATGGCCTGGGTTGGGTTTGTGCCGGTGTGTGCGGCGGGCGCGGGGGTGTTAGTGTGGTGTCCCCTATGTCATGCCTGTCTAGGGTGGTGGTCCAGTTGGTGCTGGGCGGGGTTGCTGCTGGTGTCATGGGATGGTGGCCTCCGGCGTGGCTCGGGCTAAGATGCCTCGGTCGCGGTGAGCCGGCATAGTCTTCGTCACTGTGCAGCGCTAGGTTGTGTGTCTGGTGGCGTGTGTGGTTGGCATGCGGGTGCTGGCTCGTTTCCTGAGATGCGTCGGTCATGGGTGTAGGGTCAAGTAGGGGCGTTGCCGGCTCGGGGGATGGGCGCGTCGTGCTATGTGGCGTGTGGGGCCTCCGCGGTGTCGTGGGGCGGGGTTGCACTGGTGGTCCCGATGTCCGGGCGCTGACGCTTGTGGGGCGGCGAGGGGGTGGTGTGTGGCCAAGGGGCGTCAGCGTGGTGGGGCGGGCTTGGGGCGATGCCCCATAGGGGTGTGCCCCGCTGTCTCGTCTCCTGGTAGGCTTCCCGCAAGTGCTAGAGGGCGCGCGGGTGATCTTGGGGTGCGGGGAGGTGGCGGGGGTTTACCCCTTGGGGGCGTCGGCCAGCATGGTTTCCCATGCTTCCTATGGCATCCATCCCTTCGGGGGCCGTAGCCTGCTGTTCTCCGGGGTGACCTTGTCCGGCCGGTCCACCAGGCCGTCCAGGGACTTTCCCTTGCGGGCCCACTTCCGCAGCTCCCATAGTTTCGTGTGGGTCCAGCGCCGCCACCACGGCTCTGGCAGTGGCTAGAGGTGGTAGAGGACCTCAGCCGGGCCTTTGGGTTGGAGCTTTGGCTTGGCGGCGGGTTTGGGTTTTGGCTTGGCGGCGGGTTTGGGCTTTGGTGGGTTGCATCGGTGTCCGGTCTTGTAGGCTGCAGGGCTTCGCGGGGTTGTGCAGGCGTTGGTTGCGGTGTGGGTGCTGGCGGTGGGGGCGGTCTTTGGGGCTTAGGGGGCTTGCGCGGTGGCTGCTTTCGATGGTGGCTTGTGGGGTGGTGGGGATCCCGTGCGTGAGGTGCTGGATGAAGAGGCGGTTGAAGATGTGGTGGTGCATGAGGGACGAGTAGGCTGAGGAGGTGGAGGAGGAGGAGGAGGAGGATGTGGAGGACGTGGAGGCACTCTCCTTGCCGTAGCCGCTGTTGTCGCCGGGCGTCCTTTCCGGTGCCTCCGTCGGGACGCTGTGGGCAATGAGGACAAGGATTTGCATTTGGGTGTGGTGCATGTGTGCGCGCTTTCCCTGGTGCCGGGTGTGTGTTTGTGTGTGTGTGTGTGTGTGTGTGTGTGTGTGTGCAAGTGCCGTGTTGTGTGGCGTGTGTTGTGTGCGGTGGCGTTTTGGGGCTTCTGTGGCTTGTGGGTGCACTAGTTACACGGGGGAGGGGGGGACGTTTGCGTCAAGGCGTGCGGGTACGCTTGCTGGAGGTGGTGGATGCAGCCGAAGAAGGCCCGTTGGATCCCGGGCACGTCCTCTTCCGTGAGGTGGGCGTAGTGCTGGGTGGGCGTGTTGTCGGGCCAGAGCAAGTGCATAAGGTGGGCTGCGACCATGAATGGGCAGAGCATCAGGGAGGTGGAGCAAGGGGGGGTGTTTCCCACGCTGTTCATGGGGGCCTCCTTCTGCTGGGGGCGGAGGGTGACTTTCCACGCCCACTGGTGGGGGAATTCCGCCATGTCTGCTGGGTCCACTAGGCAAGGCTGTACATTGCCATACCAAGGGCTAGACGGTGGCTACGGACGGAAAGCAACGCCTCCATGGACGCGTGCTCCCAGGTACCCTAGATGCGGGGGCCAGCAGGCCCGTCCGCTCTAGTGTATGTGTGGGGGCCTGGGGCGTGGTGTGCGGCGGGGGGGGGGGGTAGTTGGCAGGGAGGCGGAGTCAGTTCCGTGGACCAACCATGTGTTGGTCGGTGCGTGGCAGTGAGTGGTGGCCAAGATGTAGTGGCCGTCGTCCATGAGGGTCATGTACGTGGAGGGGGTAGCTGGCGCGCTGTGGGGGTGGGGACGTCTGGTTGGACGTGCCTGTGGCTGCTCTGGGAGGCCACGCGGTCGGGCCACGTCTCCCTTTCCCAAGCCTTGTACTTGTCTGAGGAGATGCGGGGCGGGGGTAGGTGCATGTCGGAGTTGGGGTAGCGAGTGCGGCCGGCCTCGGCGCGCTTCGGTTGGGGTTTCCCGACGAGTCGTCGTCCCTAGCCCATCGGGGGGACCCAGACGCGGTCCCCTGCAGGGGGCGGCGCTCTCCGTCAAGGGTGGCGTAGGGGGGCTGCTCGTGCCAGGCGGCATAGAGGAACGCGTCGTAGAGGAAGTTTGTGACACCCATGCCCAGGGTGGCCGCTTGGGTGAGAGCCCCCGCTGCGATGGACAGTGTGTCGCCGGCACAGTGGTGCTGCAGCACCTCTCTTGACCCCTCCACCGTGTGGAGGTACCGTTGCAGGGCGAGGGGGTTTTGGAGTGTGAGGGTATTGGGTGGTGCAGCTGCTGCGGCACTTGGATGTTCCGCGCGTGGTGCGGGTGGCGGCGTAGGCGGGGTGGGACAGCCGCTTGGCGCATGGCAGGTTGGGCGATGGGGTGTCCTGTGGTGGTCGTTGGAGCGCTGGTTCACGGGCAGGTGGCTGGCTCACCGGCGCACCGGTGGGGGGCGTGGGTGGGGGCGATGCGGGCTGGCAGGCCTTCCCGCGTAGTGGGTCGGTGCATTCGGCGTGTGGGGGGGCGGGAGGCGGGGCGGGGGTGTGCCGCGATGGTGGTGCCTTTGGGGGGGGGGGGGGGGTGCGTGTTGCGCCTCATGGGGCCTCATGGATGAGGTGACGGGTCAGGCGGCTGAGTGCATTTCTGGGTGTCGTTGTTGGGATTGGTGGCAGCGGGGTTCATGGCAGGTTTCTGTGGTGGGGCGGGTGGCGGGTGCACGGGGGTCCGGGTGTGGGTGTGGTTCCATGGTGGCGTGCGGCCGCGGGTGTGCCTGGTGTGGTGGGTGGGTTAAGTGCTCGGGTAGGGGCTGTGGCTGGGGTGGCAAGTGGTGGTGAGGTGTCATGTGCATATGGGGTGGTGGTATGTGCTGGCTTTGGGGCTCGTGCAGGTGGTGTTGCTAGTGTGGTTGCGGTGGTCCTTGCGGGTCCATAGGGTTGTGTGGCGGGTGGATCGGTGCATGCCCGAGCTGGTGAGGTGGTGCATACTGCGGAGGTGGTACGTGGTGTTGGTTTGTGTGGCTGTGGTGATGGGAGTGGACCAGTTGTGTGTGGTGCCACGACAAGGGTAGGTGCAGGGCCGCGTGGGTGTAGTGGTGATGAGGTGCGAGATGGTGGTGGTGGCCGGCATGCCCGTGGTGCATATGGTGGTGCGCAGGGAGGTGCGGTTGGAGGTGGTGATGGTGGTGTTCCACGCGCCCCTGTTGTGTCTTGGGTGGGGTCCAGTGCGTCGTGTGGGGTGGGTGGCCCATGCGCCCTGGCGTGGTGGGACGTTGTGCTGCTGTGCGTTGTGGGTGTGTCCGTGGTATTCGGGTGGTGTGGGCGGGGGCCGGGGGCGGTGTGGCTGTGCTGGTAGAGTAAGTGGCCCCATGTCCTATGGTTGTGTGGGGGTGGCCGTCGTTGTGCGGTGGGGGCCGGCTGGTGTTGGGGGCGGGCATCAGTGCCGCGATACGGCGGCAGCGGTGGGCGCGGGGCGTCATGGGGCGGGTGTTGCGGGTGGTGGTGCGTGTCCGAGTCCTGGGTGTGGGGTGGTGCAGTGTGTTGCAGCCAAGGCCCTAGTTTGGGTTCCGTGCCCTGCAAGCGGGGGACGACGTGTTGGTGGGTCCTCTGCCGGGCCGCTTGGTCTGTCTTGACCTTTTTGGGTCTGTGTGTGGCAGGGGCAGGCGGCTCCCCGTGCCTTCTCAGGGAGGGGTGTTCGTCCATGGCATAGCGACTTGCCTGCCTGACGCACAACTCGAGGCAGCCGTGTTGGTCTTGGGGGGCCATCTGTGGGGTGGCGGCTTTGTCGGGGGTGGTGAGGTGGGCGTCTCTAAAGGTCGCCCATCCCAGCAACGTCCAGCCCGCCAGAGGCATGGGCGGAAACTGGATTAGAGGAGGTGGCCAACTCAGCCCGGCGCGCCTGCCACCGGTTCAACACCGTCTCCTCCCGGCGGAGAGGACCCCCCTACCCCCTTGCCGACCTGCTCTACCCCGAGCGCCCCGCACCCACCCCCCCCCCCCAGGCCCAGCCCGTACCAGAGGGGTTGCGACGCTGGGGGTTGGGAGGTGTGGGTCGGTGACGTGGAGGCTGCGGTGGTGGATGTAGAGGGCAATGAGGGAGTTGCCGGCCGTCACATTGAGGTCACCCCCGCTGTGGCGTGGGGGCAGGCTTTGGGCGGGCAGGGGCGTTTTGCCGGTGGCAATGGCGATGGCCCACGCGTGGTCTGCCGTGTTGGCCGCGTCATGCCACCCCGCGTTGATGGGTTCAAAGAGGTTGGGGTGGCCGGCGGGGTTGGGTGCGGTTGGGGCTGCGGGCTACGCACAGTGCTGGGGGTTCGGTTCTCCGCAGTGGGGGCGGCGGGCGAGGGGGTGGGCGGCCCCCAGGCACAACCACCGGTTTGGGTTGCAGGGCAGGGCCGTTTGCGGCAAATTGCTGGCGGGTGCAAAGGGGGCATACGGTGGCTAGTGGCTGGCGCTACCTGTGCACGTACGGTGTTGTTGGGGCATGGGTGGTTCGCTGCACGCGCACGCCGGCGGGCGTGCGCGTGGTGCTGGTGGTGCCTGTTCGTGCTTCGTAGGTGTTGTGGGTGACGGGTGGTGTGTGGGCGTGGGGGTTCTTGGCGTGGCGGGACGGTTGTCGCGGTGCTTGTGGTGGCCCTAGTGGGTGTGCAGGCGTGTTACGGCTGGTAGAATAGGAGTTTGAGGAGCGGGGCCTAGTATGTCGTGGGTAGTGTGGCTGCATGCCGTAGGCACATGTGGATGCGGTGGTGTGAGTTGTCTGGTTACCTTGGTGACGGGTGTGCGTTACAATTGTGCCGTTGTGGCCCGTGGGTCTTCTGCGTGGGCGCGTAGCAGATTGAAGACGGCCGTGGGGACGAGTCCTCCGCGGACTGCCTCCAGCACTTGACGTTGCCGCAGGGTGGTGGTGAGTTGTTGGGCTGCTTGGGAGTGTGGTGGTCATCCGGCGTGTTGCGCGATGGTGTGGGGGGTGTTCCAGCCCGTGAGGGTGTTGAGTCCTCGGTATAGTAGGCAATTCTTGAAGTGGTCCCAGGTCTCGCCCTCCATGTGGGTGAACATGCATTTGGTGTATTCTATGGGGATGGGGATGGAGAGTCGAGGGTACCATCGGTGGTACCGGGTGATGAGCGGCAGTTACTCCAGAGCGAGTTGGAGTAAGGGTTTCTGTAGGTGTGCACGGAGGCTGTCCGGGCGGAGGACTGCGTAGTATAGGGGCGTGCGAACGGACTCCTCGAGCCGCTGGATGAGTTCGGTGTTTGAAAGGGCGGCCAAGCGTGGTGGCGAGCTGTTGGATGGGCGTCAGGTAGTGATATTGCTCGTCTTTGTCCGTGTACGGCGTGTCCTCTAGGACCCAATGTGGGGGTTGTGGCGCACAGGGTATCGGCGGAAGGTGTTGCAGCTAGCTGTGTCGTGTGGTGTCCGGTTGCACGTGCTCCAGCCCCGGGGTGTGGATGGTTTTCTAGTGTTTAGTGTTTGTGTCAGCGCACCCATTTCCGTATCAGTATCGGTGGGACTCCTACTTGATGATGTGCGGGGTGTCTTTGGAGTGCAGCGGATGCCGCGTAGCGCCATCCAGAGGCCGAGGGCTTGCGTGGTGAGGCAAGATTCCAGGGCCTTGTGGAGGGGTAGCTCCGCTAGGCATTTCGTGAGGTGGATGTCGACTGTCGCGTCCACGACAATCCAAATGTTGTGGGGCTCGGCCGTTGTGCGTGCTAGTGTGGCACTCACAGGGCGCCCCGAAGATGGCGGCCCCTGTGTGGTGCTCCACGTGGATTCCGCCAGCGCGTTGCATGACCCACAAGGAGGCACAGCCGACAAGGGAGGTGCGGTGTTTTTCGTCCGATGCGTCCGTGAAGAACACGAGGTTTGTGTCGTTGGTGATGGGCAGGCATGCGATTTCGGTGGGGCGATAGATGTACATGGGGTTGTCGTGGGCGGTTTTGGTGGTGGTTCGTGTGGGCTGGAGTATCGGGGCTGCATATACCCCTATCCCGTTGCTGATAATGGCCTTGGCGCGGTGGGAGGCGGAGGAGGCCCGTGTCAGGGCGGCGCCGTGTGATGTATGCGTACATCAAGTGGAACATGTAACCCGTGTCCAGCTGGAACCTCTGGCTTGTGATGGTCTGCCTTTGTTCGTTGTCCTCCTTGTCTCCGCGGAGCGTTGGACATTTGTGGTGTTGGGGTTGCATGGGCGTTTCGTGGGAGCCCGTGCAGTGTGGGTCACAGCATTCGTCCTCGATGGCCACGTTGTTCCGGTCTGCTACGAGTTCGCTAGTGAACACCCACTCTATTGTGGGTGTTTGTGGCCAGACCACGTGTGCTGGGTGGCCTGGGGGTACCGTGTGGAACCAGGGCGAGAGCCGTGCCTGCTGGTCCTTGGTGACGGCGGCTATAGGGGTGTGGTAGTGGGTGGAGAAGAGGTGCAATAGGGGCCAAGGGATGTTGAGTGCTGCTGGGCCGTAGTGCCAGCCGGTGCGTGGCGTGCCGTGGTTGTCGTGCCTGACAGGTGGTACATTGGTCTCCGGGGCGTTGTGCTTGGGGGCGACCCAAGGGGTGTGGCCACGTTGGACAGTTCGGGTGGCTTGCTTGTGTCCATTGGGCGCCAGAAGCTAGATGGTGGGTGGCACCCATCCTTCACCCGACGGGGTGGGCTCATCCCGCGTCGTGCCCCCGTCATTGGGGTTTCGTGGTCCGCTATGCAGGGCCGTGGGTGTTGTGGGCAGAACGTCTGGTACACCTTGGTGATGTCCTTTGGTGCCGGCATGGTTCGTCCCGTGGTCGTGGCGCAGATGCCGAGGTACGCCTAGAATACCTGTCGCGCCGGCCATCACCGTTCGCTTAGGAACCGAGCGTGACAGGCCCCGCATTGGGCGGTGGTTTCAATTTACGTGGGGGTGATGTATACGATGGCATTGGTGGCCCCCACGAGGCGCAGGGTGTCCACCTTCCCCGCTACGTTTTGGTGGTTGTCCTTGTCTGGTGCCACTAGGGGCCCTTGTTGGTCGCAGTGGTGGTTTGTCGAGATGGCGTGCGGGTGGTGCTGTACGGAGTTGCAGTTGGGCCCAGATGCTGGTGCCCACTGTGGTGGGGGTGCCGTGCTGCGCGAGGATCCACCGGGGGCAGGTGTTGCGGGCCGCCTGCGCCTCTCTGATGCGCATGGCTGCCGCCTCCCTGACCTCGGGCTGGTGGTTGTGGGTCATCTGGTGGAGGAGGTGGGCCGCATGTTTGGCATAGGCGGTGTGGACCAAGGCGCGTGTGTTGTCACCCACAGTAGCGCAAGTGGGCTATCATGGCTTCTTTGGGGAAGGATGTGGGCCAACCCCCGTGCTGTGCCCATGCTTTGGTGCCCCGCTGGCGTGCGTGGTGCAGGGTGTGCTTGGGGTCTGCGAGATGGAGGGCCTGGTACCGACGGCTGCGTTGAGCACCGCCTCCATGAAGTATGCCAAGCCTTGTGTGGACAAGAGGCCCCACCTGGATAGGTGTGGTAGGTGGGCGAGGCGTCCCTCCAGTTTGTTCCGGAGTGTGACTTCGTGGTGTCGGGTGGCCTGTGTGACCCCCAAATGCACAATCGTGCTCTCTAGGCGTAGGGGCTTGCCCTCGCGGACGTGAGGGGCGGGGGTTCCTGTGTCGGCCAGTCCGATTGATTTGCGGGGGTGGAGAAGGATTTGTTGGGCGTGGAGGTAGGGTGTCCTGAGTTGGAAAATGGCGGTCGCCTGGGCGATGGTTGTAGGCAGCCCTTTGTCGGCGGGGTCGCGGTGGCAGGTGGCCATGGTGAGGAGGTTGTTGTCCGCGAAGTAAAGGAGGGGGGAGCGCAGTGGGTATGGGGTGTATGCTGGGTACTCTCGTGCTAGTTCGAACGCTAGCGGGAGGGTAACAAGGAGGTGCACGAAGGGGCCTTCCGCGCCGCCTTGGAGGACCCCGCTGTGGGTGCTTGCCCATGGGGTGAGGACCGTTGCTGTGATGGCGGCGTAGAGCCCAGTTGTGACGTATGCGGTCATGAAGGGTAGGAATGGGAGCCCCATGGCGTCCCATACCTCCGCCGGTAGCAGTGGTGGCGCGTGAGGGAAGGCACCCTAGAGGTCGAGAGATGCGATAGGGGTTGATGTGCACTGCGGTGTCGTGGAGGAAAATGGCCTCTAGGGTGATTTGCCTGCCATGGCTCCCGAACTTGCTGGCGGGGACGTGCGTTGGTGGCATGAGGGGCAAGTTCAATGTCCATGCCAGCTTGACCTCGGTGGTGGCGCACACGATGGGCTGCCCGTTTCCCGGCTGCGCCCAGTTCCCCAATTTGTAGAGGGGGTGGACCACGTTGGCCCATTCGGGGGGGACAGGGGTGGTGCCTGTGAGGATGTCCCAGAGGCAAGCTGCCAGGCGGCACTTAATAGTGACGGCCGTCCACCGCATGGCGGACGCCAGCTGTGCCACCCACACCATACCCTACAACTCGGCCTGCTAAGGGTTTTCGTCACGCGCCACTATGCACCGGGACCGCACCCCATGACCCAGCAATACCCCACCCGCCCGATGGCCATGCAGATCCCACGCCGCATCAACACAAATGGTCGGCCCGTACAAATCAAACACATCAACGGACGAACAAGACATGCTATCGAAAACACGACAAATGGCTGTGAGAGGCGGCGTCCACGCCTCACGTGACAGAGCCATGGTTGTGGACAACACGTGCCACACGCACAAGGGAATGGCTAGGTCATGCGCACCCCACCTCATCCAACAATACGCTCCTGCAAACAATGGCCCCATACCTAGGTTTGGGCGGAAATGCCACTGCAAGAAACCCACCAGCTTACCTGTGAGACAGCTATGTTTCGCCGTACGCACCGCCACCCTCAGCCAAGCCGCCAGCAATTGGAGAAAAGCGCATGGATGTGGGGTAAGGGTGCGCGCGGTCAAGTCGAGCCACTTCCCCAAAAAGAAAATCCGAGTCACCGGACTTAAAGTGGAAAAAAAAAGGCCAAATATAAAAGCATGCCTAGCCAATACCTCAGCCACAAGCTTGGTCACCGACGCAAGCCGCTCCACATTGGCACAAACCAAAAGAAAGTCATCAAGGTAGTGTAGCAAAACCACTCCTTGAGGAATCAGGGGGGATACGATCTCGGACACGGCAAACGAACAAATCAAAAGGAAATACTTCCACCGGAACGGCAAAGGGTCTAAAGGGTAAACTTGCCCACCCCCATTTTCGTCCATTTTCCCCTTGGTCCCTAAAACGGAAGCTCGCTTAGCTCGGTCAAAGCAAAACCAACGCCCAAAATGCGTTTGGCGGGTCAACGTGCATGGCGTAGTATTGTGTGCCTTGCACAGCACCAAGCGTAAAGCGCGCAATCTTTTGCTAGCAAGGCAACTCAAAATGCGGTGGTTTGCCGTTCAGGTTGTTTCATACCTACACGGGAGAGGATGCTCACCTTCGCAAAACTCTTGGGAATAATGAAGGGGGAAACAGATGGTGGGGACAAGGTGGGACTCAAAACATGCGCCTGCCGCAAAGTCCCCGCATGTGCAATGGCCCTCATGCCGATTGGCATGTTCCCAACAACCTCTGTTGCTGCGCCTTTACTTGTTGGTTTCGCGCCGTTTTTGTAGGGCGAAAGATGGGAGATTGTGATCTGCGATGGAGCTGTGGGTTTCCTCTTTGGGAGAAGGAGGATGTGCATGTGGGACTCTCTATTGCACGTGAATACCTCCCCCATACCGGTTCTGATACGTACAGACACGGACCTCGTGGCCAAGGGGATGGGCACGTTGGGGGCATATTAGATCCTAAGGTGCTTTGGGACCGCGTCGTACTGCCCAATTATATCAGGCTTGCGTAGTGTTATGATGTGGAGAGTGAGCCAGATGGTGGGGTAAGAAACATACGGCACAAATTGGACAAAAAGAGGCGGCAGCGCTGGGGGCATGGCAACCTTGTTCCCCGGGGCCACCGCAACGCTCTACGACTCCTGCAGCCGTGGGTGCTGCTAAGAGCAAGGGGCTTGGAGATACTCCCCACTGCCACGCGGGAGTCGCCGTGCAGCCCAGCGAGCCCCAGATTGGTCGGGCCGCACCGGGGGATCCTGCCGGCAACCTAAGAGGGGGGGTGGGGGGCTGCCTTGCGCAGGGTAGCCCATACTCAAACCAATCAACAGAAACATACATAGGGGAGGGGGGGTCAGGAGGCCCTTCGCTCAATGTTTGGATCTTCGCAGAGGCCCCCGCCGTTGAAGGCGCGTGGGTCTGAGTTGCATCTGGATCGGTACGCTGGCATTTAGGCTGTGGTCCGGCCCCAGTCTCGGCCGGTCTGGGGCGGGTGGGCACAACACAGCATTGGGGTGAGGGGGTTGGTGATGTGGCCGTACTGTCCACTCCCGCCTCCGTACAATCCTAGCCCCCCCCCCCCCGTTGCCAGTACCGGGGACTCCCACAGGAACAACGCACTTTGTCTTTGGCATGCAGCACGCTGGCCCCCACCCCCGTCAGGAGGCCTAGTCCGTTTGCGCTTGTAGGTCCTAGGTTCCCCACCGGAGCCGACGGCTAAGGCGGCCCGGGAGCCGGCAGAGGCAGCCTTGGGGGCGGGAGGCTCGATGATCTCGAACCCCCAAGCTGGAGGATCGGCTACTGCAGTCGGTCTCGGCGTTGGAAGAAGAGTCAGTCTGTTCATCCCCTGCACACCGAGAGTGGCTGCTGCCATCGTCCGGTTCGCCCCAAACTAGGTGTTGGGCAAAAATCTGTTGGACAAGGAGGCAGATGGACTGGACCCAAAAACTAATCATCTCCCAAGACAGCCTCCGCGCCAAACATGGCTGTGCCCCACACTGCCATGCAAATGCACACCTGCCCTTCCCCGTTCCCAGACTCGGGCCAAGGCAGCTGCACGGGGGAGAGGACCTTAGCGTCTGTGAAGGCCGTCGCGTAACACATGGCCGTCGGGTATTGGACCGGTCTCCCCACCACATGAAGAATGTGAAGTTGGGCTAGTTGCCCCAGGCCGCCCCGGCCCCGGCTCTACGGGAGCAGTGCCAAGCAAACCCCTTCTGGCGGGACTCCTTGAGCAAATCAGCCAATGCCCGCTACAACGCTCCTTCTCCACCCACCACGAAAGGGGCGTGCCACGGCATTCTGTGAGCGACGGCATAGTCCTAAAGCGACCTCGCCAACGCGCCCGGGTACCCGGCCAGGGGTCTCCTGTGCCGGCCCTGCGCCTTTGCTTTGCTGCGGAAGAAAGTGAGGAACGCTTGCTCAACATCGCAGGAAGGCCTGATAGTGGCTATCTCCCCGACCCGTAGGAAACATACCCAGGACACGGTAGCGAGGGTTGTCCGCCTTAGCCGGGCCCCACAGGAAACAGAAGCATGGGGGTGTGGTGTAGTCTTGGGCCTTGGTCTGGGTCCCCACTCCCGCGCAATGCGCCCATGCGGGGGGATAACAAGGGGCGGCAGGACTTGCACGTCCCGAAGGCCCAGACAGCGGCAAAAATGCCTCAGTTGCCCGAAGCACACGGGCAGACCACTGACAGCTCCGCCAGGCACTGCGCCAGGACAGGCTAGACCCCAATGCTTGGGAAGTGATCATCCATCTCCACCGGCTCCCTCAGGGCCAACCTGTAACAGGCTTTGGTACTTGGGCGCCAGTCATGAGCAACCCGGCCCGCATGGATCCTTCATCCTCCGCCCCTTGACGCTGCATCCCAGATGGCACGGGCCTCTCGATGGGACCGAAACCTCTGGACCCTAGATCGGCGTGGTCCCCTGGGTGCCCACGACCAGGCAGCGCCCGCTGTAGGCAAGCCGGTTGAGTACCGGCACACGACTAGAGCCACACGGGGTGGCCCTTAGGAAACACTCATCTCTAATAGGGGCACTGGAATTGCCAGTGCTTCCTCTCAGCTTCCAGCTTGCGCAGGTCCGCAGAGCAACGGCGGTCGCCAAATAGTGTGGCCGTGACCATGTGTGTGACCAAGTGTGACCTAACCCTAACCTGCAGGATATGGTTCCCGTTGCTTGCCACCCACTTCAACACCCCTTGCTGGGTGGTGAACTTGACGACGCGGTATACAAACTCAGCACCCTTGCTGCATTGCCTGCTTGAGGGTATCGTGAGCACGCGCTTTTGCTCCTGCACCTTGCACCGGCCGTTGTACGCCTAGTGGCTTTGGAGCATGATAGCCGGCAAACAATAAGCTAAGGCCTCCCTTGGTGACACTTGGGCACCCACCGACCAGCCAACATCTCCCGGGCGGCTGGGTTGCGGCACCTGGGCGACGAATTGCCTCAGGGCCCCGGGGGCATTGCGCACCCACTGTGGGAGGTGGTATCATGGAGATTAGGCACCACCGCCTTGTCGGCTATTTTCTACTCCTGCGGCCTGACCGTGAGGCCCTCCACTTCCACGACCACGGCGGTCAAGCAGAGCCCTCAGCTCGTCGGGGGACGCATTGTCCGGCACATTCGACGGGGCAGCTGGGGGTTAATTGTCGGTGATCCCGCATTCTCGGTTGATGTCTTTGCATGAGATCGAGTGAACATGGTTGTACAATAAAAGCAAAAAGACCTTGAAGCAAAACGGTAAACAATGTTTGTGGTCACAAACACAGAACCAAGGCGTCGATGATTGCCAAGTACATGAAAAGATGAGCACTTACCATTCTGGGGGGAAATCATGTGTAGGTCGGATCGTTGAGGTGTGATTTTTTGAACAACAAAGGCATGAAAACCTAAATATCGCTTCAAATCTAGTAGTTGTTGCATTGCGCAAGAACCAAGTGGAAACCGCGCTTTGAGTGGGTTTGGTGTGAATGGGGGCCGAATGGTCGTCATTTGGGTCTTAGGCCCAACAAAGGGAGGGGCTTTCGGTATCACTGGTTTACAGGTTATGAAAGCACATATTGTAGCTGTCTCAACCATTTGCAACAATAGAAAATATTTCTAGGCTTGGGGAGGGGGAGCATAGCGAGGAATGATTTGTGCAAGTGTACATGGTAGCAAAGAGAAACTTAGCATGTGTTACTGCAATTGGTTGTGAATGGGGAAATGAATGTGACGAGATGCATAGGCATGTAGAAATAAAAGATAAAAGTGCACGTAAAAACAAACTGTTGTTCAATGTACGTTCCGTTCGAAGAAAAATTCTTTTGATTGCAACAATAAGTTGTGGTAGTACCGAATAGGAGCACTGCCTTTTTTTTGTGAAGTACATGGATTCATCTCGGACAAGAGTAGCTCACGTCACTACGTGCATGCACGTATTTGTTACAACGAAAGCAACGCACAATAATATGCTTTGGTAACCGCTTTACGATACCACCCATTGGCGTCGTGGTGAAAATGTCCCGATAATACTATCAATTTTGCACGTCTTGCAGCGGGGTGGGCCCGGAGAACTATGGACCCTTGTCGTGGGAAGCTCACCGGATTAAACCAGACTTGGAGTTCGGCGGACTTCGGACGGCCGATCGGCTAGCCCAAAGGCCGGTTTAATCCGTCACCCGCCCCTTGTTGTGGCCGCAAAAAAGGCCGAAAGTCCGGCCGCCCGAAAAGTCCGGCTGGACCCTCAGCCAGCCGAATCGGCTGGCCGAAAGTCCAGTTTAATACGTCTGCCCCCCTTGTAGTAACACCCCCCATATACTAACAACCCCTCCCCCCCCCGCGTATATCAATAACAAGACTCCTACAGTGGCCACAGACAACCTTTTGTGTGTTCAGCCTTGTGTGCACCGCCTTGTGTGTGCAACAACGTCTATGTGTACCACCTTATCTGTGGCCCCTTAAATAACATGACTCCTGCGGTGGCCACACACCGCCTTGTGTGTGATGCGCCTTGTGCGTGCACCGCCTTGTGTGTGCACCGCGTTCCGTGTGTACCGCCTTGCCTGTGGCCCCTTAAATAACATGACTCCTTCGTTGGCCACAGACCACCTTCTCTATGCTCCGCCTTGTGTGTGCACCGCGTTCCGTGTGTACCGCCTTACCTGTGGCCCCTTAAATATCATGACTCCTGCAGGGGTTACAGACCGCCTTTTGTGTGTCGCGCCTTGTGTGTGCATCGCCCTGTGTGTGCACCGCGTTCCGTGTGTACCGCCTTGCATGTGGCCCCTTAAGTAACATGACTCCTACGGTGGCCATACACCGCCTTCTCTGTGTTCCGCCTTGTGTGTGCACCGTGTTCCGTGTGTACCGCCTTGCCTGTGGCCCCTTGAAAAACATTACTCATTCAGGTGCCACAGACTGCCTTTTGTGCATTCTGCCCTGTGTTTGTAGCGCCTTATGTATGTACCACCATGCCTGTGGCACCTTCAATAACATGACTTTTGAGTTGGCCACAGACCGCCTTCTCTGTGTTCCGCCTTGTGTGTGCACCGCCGTGTGTGTGCACCGCCTTGCCTGTGCCCCTTACATAACATGACTCCTGCATTGGCCACGGAACGCCTTCTCTGTGTTCCGCCTTGTGTGTGCACCGCGTTCCGTGTGTACCACCTTGCATGTGGCCCCTTAAATGACATGACCCCTGCGGGCGCTACAGACCGCCTTTTGTGTGTTCCGCCTTTTGTGTGCAGCGCCTCCTGTGTGTACCGCCATGCCTGTGACCCCTTCAACAACATGCCTTCTTAGTTGGATATAAACCGCCTTCTCTGTGCTCCGCCATGTGTGTGCACCGCCGTCTGTGTGCACTGCCTTGCATGTGGCCCCTTACATAACATGACTCCTGCGGTGGCCACAGACCGCCTTTTGTGTGTAGTGCCTTGTGTGTGCACCACGTTCAGTGTGTACCGCCTTGCCTATGGCCCCTTGAATAACATGACTCCTGCGTTGGCCACAGACCGCCTTCTCTGTGTCCCGCCTTGTGTGTGTACCGCGGTCCGTGTGCACCGCCTTGCCTGTGGCCCCTTAATTAACATGACTCTTGCGGGGGCTACAGACCGTCTTGTGTGTGTTGCGCCTTGTGTGTGCACCGCCTTGTGTGTGCACCGCGTTCCGTGTGTACCGCCTTGCATGTGGCCCCTTAAATAACATGACTCCTGCGGTGGCCACACACCGCCTTGTCTGTCTTCCGCCTTGTGTGTGCACCGCCTTCCGTGTGTACCGCCTTGCCCGTGGCCCCTTAAATAACATGACTCATTCCGGGGCCTCAGACTGCCTTTTGTGCATTCCGCCTTGTGTGTGCAGCGCCTTCTGTGTGTACCGCAATGCCTGTGGCCCCTTCAATAACATGACTTCCGCGTTGGCCACCGACCACCTTCTCTGTGTTCCGCCTTGTGTGTGCACCGCCTTCTATGTGTACCGCCTTGCCTATGGCCCATTTAATAACATGACTCCAGCGGTGGCCACAGACCACCTTTTGTGTGTTCCCCCTTGTGTGCACACCGTGTTCTATGTGTACCGCCTTGCATGTGGCCCCTTACAAAACTTGACTCATGCAGTGGCCACAGACCGCCTTTTGTGTGTTCCGCCTTGTATGTGCACCGTCTTGTGCGTGTGCCGCCTTGCCTATGGCCCCTTAAATAACATGACCCCTACGGTGGCCACAGACCGCCTTTTGTATGGTCCAGCTTGTATGTGCACCGCCTTCATTGTGGACTGCCTTGCCCGTTGCACCTGTAATAACATGACTCCTGCGGTCACCACACCGCCTTTTGTGTGTTCCGCCTTGTGTGTGCACCGCCTTGTGTGTGCACCGCGTTCCGTGTGCACCGCCTTCTTTGTGTACAGCCTTGCTTGTGGTCCTTTCAATAACATGACTCATGCGGTGCCCACATATCGCCTTTTGTGTGTTCCGCCTTGTGTATGCCCCGTCTTGTGTGTGTACCGCCTTGCTAGTGGCCCCTTAAATGACATGACTCCTGCAGTGGCCATAGACTGCCTGTGGTGCATTCCCACTTGTGTGTGCACCGCCTTCTTTGTGTACTGCCTTGCCCGTTGCCCCTTTAATAACATGACTCCTGCGGTCGCCACACCGCCTTTTGTGTTTTCCGCCTTGTGTGTGCACCGCCTTGTGTGTGCACCGCGTTCCGTGTGTACCACCTTGCATGTGGCCCCTTGAATAACATGACTCCTGCGATGGTCACAGACAGCCTTCTGTGTGTTCCGCCTTGTGTGTGCACCGCGTTCCGTGCGTACCGCCTTGCCCGTGGCCCCCTAAATAACATGAGTTGTGCGGTGGCCACAGACCGCCTTTTGTGCATTCCGCCTTGTGTGTGCAGCGCTTTCTGTGTGTACTGCCTTGCTTGTGGCCCCTTCGAAAACATGACTTCTGTATTGACCACAGACCGCCTTCTCTGTGTTCCGCCATGTGTGTGCACCGCCTTCTCTGTGTACCGCCTTGCCTATGGCCCCTTTAATAACATGACTCCTACGGTGGCACACACCGCCTTTTGTGCATTCCGCATTGTGTATGCACTGCCTTGTGCGTGCACCGCGTTCCGTGTGTACCGCCTTGCCTGTGGCCCCTTAAAAAACATGACTCTTGCGTTGGCCACAGACCGCCTTCTCTATGTTCCGCCTTGTGTGTGCACCGCGTTCCGTGTGTACCGCCTTGCCTGAGGCCCCTTAAATAACATGACTCCTGCGGGGGCTACAGACCGCCTTTTGTGTGTTGTGCCTTGTGTGTGCACCGCCTTGTGTGTGCACCGCGTTGCGTGTGCACCGCCTTGCATGTCGCCCCTTAAACAACATTACTCCTGCGGTGGCCACGCACCGCCTTCTCTGTGTTCCGCCTTGTATGTGCACCGCCTTGTGTGTGTACCGCCTTGCCTGTGGCCCCTTAAATAACATGAGTCGTGCGGTGGCCACAGACTGCCTTTTGTGCATTCCGCCTTGTGTGTGCAGTGCCTTCTCTGTGTAGCTCATTGCCTATGGCCCCTTTAATAACATGACTCCTACGGTGGCAAACACCGCGTTTCGTGCATTCCGCATTGTGTATGCACTGCCTTGTGCGCGCACCGCGTTCTGTGTGTACCGCCTTGCCTGTGGCCCCTTAAAAAACATGACTCCTTCGTTAGCCACAAACCGCCTTCTCTGTGTCCCGCCTTGTGTGTGCACCGTGTTCCGTGTGTACCGCCTTGCCTGTAGCCCCTTAAATAACATGACTCCTCCGGGGGCTAAAGACCGCGTTTTGTGTGTTGCGGCTTGTGTGTGCACCGCATTGTGTGTGCACCGCGTTCCGTGTGCACCACCTTGCATGTGGCCCCTTAAATAACATTACTCCTGCGGTGGCCACACACCGTTTTCTCTGTGTTCCGCCTTGTATGTGCACCGCCTTGTGTGTGTACCGCAATGCCTGTGGCCCCTTCCATAACATGACTTCCGCGTTGGCCACAGACCGCCTTCTCTATGCTCCGCCGTGTGTGTGCACCGCCTTCTATGTGTACCGCCTTGCCTATGGCCCCTTTCATAACATGACTCCAGCGGTGGCCACAGACCGCCTTTTGTGTGTTCCCCCTTGTGTGCACACCGCGTTCTATGTGAAACGCCTTGCCTGTGACCCCTTACAAAACTTGACTCGTGCGGTGCCCACAGACTGCCTTTTGTGTGTTCCGGCTTGTGTGTGTGCCGCCTTGCCTATGGCCCCTTAAATAACATGACTCCTACGGTGGCCACAGACCGCTTTTTGTGTGGTCCGACTTGCGTGTGCGCCGCCTTCTATGTGTACTGCCTTGCCCGTTGCCCCTTTATTAACATGACTCCTGCGGTCGCCACATCGCCTTTTGTGTGTTCCGCCTTGTGTGTGCACCGTGTTCCGTGTGTACCACCTTGCATGTGGCCCCTTGAATAACATGACTCCTGCGATGGTCACGGACATCCTTCTGTGTGTTCGGCCTTGTGTGTGCACCGCGTTCCGTGCGTACCGCCTTGCCCGTGGCCCCCTAAAAAACATGACTCGTGCGGTGGCCACAGGCCGCCTTTTGTGCATTCCGCCTTGTGTGTGCAGCGCTTTCTGTGTGTACCGCCTTGCTTGTGGCCCCTTCGAAAACATGACTTCTGCATTGGCCACAGACCGCCTTCTCTGTGTTCCGCCTTGTGTGTGCACCGCCTCCTGTGTGTACCGCCTTGCCTATGGCCCCTTTAACAACATGACTCCTACGGTGGCCACACACCGCCTTTCGTGCACTCCGCGTTGTGTATGCACCGCCTTGTGTGTGCACCGTGTTCCGTGTGTGTACCGCCTTGCCTGTGGCCCCTTAAATAACATGACTCCAGCGATGGCCACAAACCGCTTTCTCTGTGTTCCGCCTTGTGTGTGTACCGCCTTGCCTGTGGCCCCTTACATAAGATGACTCATGCGGCGGCCACAGACCGCCTTTTGTGCATTCCGCCTTGTGTGTGCAGCGCCTTGTGTGTACCGCCTTGCTTGTGGGCCCTTCAATAACATGACTCCTGCAGTGGCCACAGACCGCCTTTTGTGCATTCCGCCTTGTGTGTGCATCGCCTTCTGTGTGTAGCGCCTTGCCTGAGGCCCCTTAAATAACATGACTCCTGCGGGGGCTACAGACCGCCTCTTGTGTGTTGCGCCTTGTGTGTGTACCGCCTTGCCTGTGGCCCCTTAAATAACATGACTCGTGCGGTGACCACAGACTGCCTTTGGTGCATTTCGCCTTGTGTGTGCAGCGCCTTCTGTGTGTACCGCAATGCCTGTGGCCCCTTCAATAACATGACTTCCGCGTTGGCCACAGACCACCTTCTCTGTGTTCCGCCTTGTGTGTGCATCGCCTTCTATGTGTACCGCCTTGCCTATGGCCCCATTAATAACATGACTGCAGCGGTGGCTACAAACCGCCTTTTGTGTGTTCCCCCTTGTGTGCACACCGCGTTCTATGTGTACCGCCTTGCCTGTGGCCCCTTACAAAACTTGACTCTTGCAGGGGCCACAGACCGCCTTTTGTGTGTTCCGCCTTGTGTGTGCACCGCCTTGTGTGTGTGCCGCCTTGCCTCTGGCCCCTTAAATAACATGACTCCTACGGTGGCCACAGTCCGGCTTTTGTGTGGTCCGACTTTTGTGTGCACCGCCTTCTATGTGTACTGCCTTGCCCGTTACCCCTTTAATAACATGACTCTTGCGGTCGCCACACCGCCTTTTGTGTGTTCCGCCTTGTGTGTGCACCGCCTTGTGTGTGCACCGCGTTCCGTGTGTACAGCCTTGCATGTGGCCCCTTGAATAACATGACTCCTGCGATGGTCACAGACAGCCTTCTGTGTGTTCCGCCTTGTGTATGCCCCGTCTTGTGTGTGTACCGCCTTGCCCGTGCCCCCCTAAATAACATGACTTCTGCGTTGGCCACAGACCGCCTTCTCTGTGTTCCGCTTTGTGTGTGCACCGCCTTCTGCGCGTACCGCCTTGCCTATGGCCCCTTTCATAAAATGACTGCTACGGTGGCCACACACCGCCTTTCGTGCATTCCGCATTGTGTATGCACCGCCTTGTGTGTGCACCGCGTTCCGTGTGTACCGCCTTGCCTGTGGCCCCTTAAATAAAATGACTCCAGCGGTGGCCACAAACCGCCTTCTCTGTGTTCCACCTCGTGTACGCACCGCCTTGTGTGTGTACAGCCTTGCCCTCGGCCCCTTAAATAGGATGACTCATGCGGGGGCCACATACCACCTTTTGTGCATTCTGCCTTGTGTGTGCAGCGCCTTCTGTGTGTACCGCCTTGCTTGTGGCCCCTTCAATAACATGACTCCTGCAGTGGCTACACACCGCTTTTTGTGCATTCCAGCTTGTGTATGCACCGCCTTGTGTGTGCACCGCCTTCTTTGTGTACAGCCTTGCATATGGCCCCTTACATAACATGACCCCTGCAGTGGCCACACACCGCCTTTTGTGCATTCCGCCTTATGTATGCACCGCCTTGTGTGTGCACCGCCTTCTTTGTGTACCGCCTTGCATGTGGTCCCTTGAATAACATGACTCGTGCGGTGGCCACACATCACATTTTGTGTGTTCCGCCTTGTGTATGCACCGCCTTGTGTGTGTACCGCCTTGCCAGTGGCCCCTTAAACAACATGATTCCTGCAGTGGCCACAGACTGCCTTTTGTGCATTCCGACTTGTGTGTGCACCGCCTTCTGTGTGTACCGCCTTGCCTATGGCCCCTTAAATAACATGACCCCTGCAGTGGCCACACACCGCCTTTTGTGCATTCCGCCTTATGTATGCACCGCCTTGTGTGTGCCCCGCCTTCTTTGTGTACCGCCTTGCATGTGGTCCCTTGAATAACATGACTCCTGCGGTGGCCACACATCAGATTTTGTGTGTTCCGCCTTGTGTATGCACCGCCTTGTGCGTGTACCGCCTTGCCAGTGGCCCCTTAAACAACATGATTCCTGCAGTGGCCACAGACTGCCTTTTGTGCATTCCGACTTGTGTGTGCACCGCCTTCTGTGTGTACCGCCTTGCTTGTAGCCCCTTTGATAACATGACCCCTGCGGTGGCCACAGACCGCCTTTTGTGTGTTGCGCCTTGTGTGCGCACCGCCTTCTATGTGTACCGCCTGCCAGCGGCCTCTAAAATAACATGACTCTTGCACTAGCCACAGACCGCCTTTTGTGTGTTCCGCCTTGTGTGTGCACCGCCTTCTGTGTGTACCGCCTTGCCTCTGGCCTCTAAAATAACATGACTCTTGCACTAGCCACAGACCGCCTTTTGTGTGTTCCGCCTTGTGTGTGCACCGCCTTCTGTGTGTACCGCCTTGCTTGTAGCCCCTTTGATAACATGACCCCTGCGGTGGCCACAGACCGCCTTTTGTGTGTTGCGCCTTGTGTGCGCACCGCCTTCTATGTGTACCGCCTGCCAGCGGCCTCTAAAATAACATGACTCTTGCACTAGCCACAGACCGCCTTTTGTGTGTTCCGCCTTGTGTGTGCACCGCCTTCTGTGTGTACCGCCTTGCCTCTGGCCTCTAAAATAACATGACTCTTGCACTAGCCACAGACCGCCTTTTGTGTGTTCCGCCTTGTGTGTGCACCGCCTTCTGTGTGTACCGCCTTGCTTGTAGCCCCTTTGATAACATGACCCCTGCGGTGGCCACAGACCGCCTTTTGTGTGTTGCGCCTTGTGTGCGCACCGCCTTCTATGTGTACCGCCTTGCCAGTGGCCTCTAAAATAACATGACTCTTGCACTAGCCACAGACCGCCTTTTGTGTGTTCCGCCTTGTGTGTGCACCGCCTTCTGTGTGTACCGCCTTGCGTGTGGCCCATTAAATAACATGACTCCTACGGTGGCCACAGACCGGGGGGGGGGGGGAGGATTCGTTGGTTTCTGGGGGTATTAGTACAAGGGGGGGTGACAGATTAAACCGGACTTTCGGCCGGCCGATCGGCGGGCCGAAAGTCTGGCCGGACGTTCAGCTGGCCGAAGGTCCGCCAAGCCGATAGGTCCGCCGAACACAAGTCCGGTTAAATCCAGCGGGCCGTCGTGGGAAGGGGAATCTCGAAAGAATAGGAAGCAGGTCCATAAACGCACCATGAAAACCGGCCATAACATGCGGCATAGCATGTGGTCCTAGGGGGGCTCCAGAGGACCATGGGTGCTGATGTTAACTAACAATGGCACCTTTTTGCCGCCTTTGCCTTACTGTGTTCGTGCCAACTTCCGGCTGCTAGAGCAACCTCATGAGGGAGTAGTACTGGGTACAGGTGTCAGCACCCGCACAACACTATTTGAAGACAAACCAACGTGAAAGTAGCATTAATTCACAACATCTCAAAGAATCTGCTGTTCCAAACCCTTGCCCAAAAATGTATGGAAACAAATACAGACTGTCATAGACTGTGATCTGTGAGGCAGACAGTGTGGAACACCAGTGTATTGAAAGAAACGCAGTCTGGATGCGCAGAAAAAAACTTGTTGGACGTCAATGCGACCTTTGATGTCCCTGAGCTATCCGTTCGTGCAATGGCACATGAAAGCAGGAGAGGGGATTAAGGGGTCCCACTGTACGAAGATCAGATTCCCCTCAATGAAGGGCAACTCCAGTTGCATGACAACACCCTCTTTGGATACACAGCACAAGAAATTGTGGACCAACTATGGACAGCCCAAGAAAGCTTGGACCAACTATGGTCCTGCCTGTCACACCACTGGGACCACTATATTGCAAATTCTGGGGGGGGGGGGGGCTGGGGGGTTTGCAGACAAGAACTGGGCCCAGCTGCCCCCCGTGGGCGGAACCCCAATTGCATCACAACACCCTGCACCACACTGCCCACATCCTTCAGTTTCGCCAGGGGAAAATTTCGCCACCTTCCTTACAGATGAAAACTTCCCGCGAAATCATCCCCCAGCGAAATCCCACCCCCTCACTTTAGAGACGTCATGCGGTACCAGCATGACCGCTCAGCGTGTTGCCGCCACTGAGCGGACATGTGTACCGCCTAGGGGGCCATAAACCTCATATCAGTGCACAGAAGTGCCTCCCGCATTGGGCGCATTAAGTGGGAAGGGGCACCCAACATGCCCCATCAGCTGTCCCGCACAGTGCTGCACCCTAGGAAACAGTTAGAAGCCCAGGTCTGGTCAGGAATCTCAAACCACACAGGCCTTCCCGATGGTGCACACCACGGTAGGGGTGATGTTTGAGAACGTCCTCTCGTACTGTGGATGGGTGGCCCGTTCCACCATTCCTCCCATTCCACCACTGCTTCCATGAGAACCGCCTCCAACATGTGAAATATCGCGGGTATCACCTGCAGACGACGTGGCCTCAGAGGGGCTGATGCAGGAGAACGAGCTGATCGGGAGGGCTGGGGAGAGTGTAATGGAACCCAGGCCTATTGCAGATTTCAGGTTCAGTGAGACAGGATACTAGAAGGCACTGAGCTAGGAATCTGACAGTTGTCATAGATTCCTAGGCAGTGGACTGAATTGATTGTTTCCGGTTGCAAGTTCACTTTCGAATTGTGATCGACTGCAGCATAGTCACAGAATTGATTATGTATTTATGTATTGCTTTGGTGATTCTGCTGCGTCTTTGCTTGACCTCGCTAAAGGATAGCAGTAGAGAATTCCGATGGCAAATACATTACATGGTAGCGTTGCTGCTTGTGAGAATCCTATGATGAATTTCGATGAGCCCATTAAACCATCACAATTGGAAGTCATTGATTGGGATTCCAATTCCAATGAACAATTTGGTGCCATGGAGATGCCGGTCAAGCCACGCTATAGCTATGGCAGCTGTAGGAGGCACCTTTGAAGTCGTTTGATCCAATGCATGAGAGAGAACCAGGGAACGTTTATAAGGGGCTGGGGGGTTTTGGGGTTTTGAGGCACCCACCCACCCAAGACCAAGCAACCCACCCAGACCCCCCCTCTTATAAACATTTGAGGGGGGGGGGGGGGGGGCGCTCTCCCGGGGCTGAACAGCTCCCCAGCCCCACCTGAGGTGATGCTACCACGGCTGCCGAAGCACATGGTCCCGCCTTTTTTTCTTTTTTCTTTTGGGTTTTGTACTTTTCTGATTTTTTTCTGTGTTTTCTGCTTTTTCTGTTTTTTTTTATTTTTGAAGTCGTTTTCTGCTGGGGCTCCCTGGGCTTGGGCTTGGGGAAGGCGGCCTGTCCTGCTTGTTGTGTTGTCGTTGTAGTTGCAGCTGGAGATGGGGCCTGCGTTGCTGGCGATGGGGCCTGAGTTGGGCGTGCAGCTGCGGGTGCAGTAGTGGCAGTACTACTGCTACTGCTACTACTGCTGCTGCTTCCAATGTTGCTGCTGCAGTTGGCATTGCTGTTGCTGCTGCCACTGCTGCTGTTGGCATTGCTGCTGCTGTTGTTGGTGTTGCAGTTGTTGCTGGTGTTTGTAATGCTACTGCTGCTGCTGCTGCTGCTGCCCACAGGTTTCTGCTCCTTCACAAAAAATGCTGACAGGGTCTTTGTAGTTTGCTGGCTTTTCAACCATTTTTGGTGTCTGTCACTTTTGCAATGCTCACGTTCAGCCTTTCTCACATCGGATATGAGGTTCTCCACAACCACAGCGGTACTTCCCAACCTGCTGCATAGCAACAAAACCAAAGAATGAGGTCTGCAGATACACAGGTCTGCAGGTACACACAAAGCGACCAATCCCATGACAAAATGCATGTCACTGCTGCTCCCAACCTTGCAAAAAAAGCGGAGCTAAAAAGTATTACCCTCACCAGGAATTGAACCTCAGACCTCTAGCATGGCACACACCTGCATTACCATTGTACTAACTGCTAGATCTGTTGAATTAACCTCCTGTTCGGCTTATTGAGCACATTTGAAATCGGAAACAAAAGCGGCGTCAGCCTGCACACTAACATTAAACGGGGGGTCCTAGACTACACACCCACCCACCCAGAGTACAATTCTAAGAGGGGGGAGGGTCCCAGACTTTCACCCACCCACCCAAGCTGGGGCACCCACCCAGACCCCCCCCCCCCGTTAACTTAATTCCTTATAAACGTTCCCTGAAGAGAACCACATGCCGAAATGGATGAACTTCGATAGCGGTGTATTCCTTTGAAGCAACTTTGTTGCACGAATTTTTGCAATGTCGACAAGGTAGTGAGCTTTCTCAAGAGGAACGAGAGCGATTGAATCAACATCGGTTACGGTTAGAAAAACGAGTTTCTAAACTCTGCAACCAAGAATTGACTCAAGAGGTTTCGGTCCTTGATCAATACATTCGAGAGATGTTGAGTGGTGAGAAGGCCGACTTACAAAATATCAAGTCCACTTTTGGGGCTACTTCTCACATTGAGATTCGAATTCAATCTATTGAAAGTGTTGTTCATATTCTTGGTGACTGGAACTTTCAACAAGGTTTATCAAATTGATTCACGCCTTCAAGGTAATGAGCATCGTTTTGCACAGTTGCATCAACATGTGCATTCACATCACGTTGTTAGTCAAGGTGAATTAATGAAGGTCCTTGGGATCATTAGTCAAGACATAAAGAACTCCAAGGAGTATGCTCTGAATGAAATGCGTAAGAATGAAATGTGTTCTTATAGTAATCAATGGGTAGCTCAATGTTTTGAGCGTGTTGATGAGTTGAGGTCACATTTTACCCAATCTCAACACTCGTTGCATCACGGTGAACACAATCTTTCGCTTTCTAGTGATGCTCGTCGCAGTATGGAGAATGGCCATCAGGCCATTGAAGAGAGATTGATGGGTGCGGTGGCGACGTTCGAAAAGCGTCATCAAGGTATAGTCACCGCACAAAATAAAAGGTTTCAAGAGGCCATGAATTTGTTCGAGCATCGTCATCATGGGGCGCTCGAAGCACAATCAAAAAAATGTCACCGGGTAATTGAGCTCATGGAGTTGCAACACAAGGATGCACGTGAAGCTCAATTGCGACAATTTCAACAAAAGATTGAAGCCATTGAGCGGCGACAACAAGAGAGGCTCAATAGGATGGAGACCACATTCGTTACGAAAAAAGCACACGAGGAGTCGATTTCTCAAGTAAACTTCGGTGCGTCTCTTCTTCGTGATGTGGGAATTCATCATGAGCAAACACAAACTGCATTCGCAACTCAAAATAAAATCTCTCAAATGGACCATGCGCGCAAATTGGAGAGTTGCATGCTATTTCTGTACAATCCGGTAGTACAGTGCCTCTGGAATGCCTTGATCGCATTTCGGCCATTGAAAAAAAAATTGGGTCGTGTCGATGTTAATGCATTACATGGGCATGTTGTTACATTGGACCGCGATCATTCGTCGCTTTGCGAGCGCTTTGATGTAGTCAATCACACCCTGCAAACGTTGCCTTATGACCACTTGATCTCCTCTTTGTCCACACGTTTGGATTACTTTGAGTCTCAAGTTAAATTTTCTCTGCGGTCATCCTCCACAACTGTGGCCACAGTAGAGCAACAAGTGCGTTCGGTGCAGTAACAATTGAAAATTGAATGCAATCACATGGTATGTGGTATGTCGTTGGATGAAGAGTTAACATTTGAGTTGTTTCACCAGCAAATTGATCAATTGCATGTTGAAATTGAGGAACATGAAGCCATGGGGCATTATGAAGAATTGACAGCATGTGTGGCTTCTTTGGAGGCAATCGAGAGTAATGCTAGTGTTATCAAATATGTGACAGGTCGAGGAGATGGAAGGAATTTTTCAAAAGTTCTCGGAGGAAAAAGACAATGCACGAAATATGAATCCAGGCTCCTGCCAACCCACACTTCCCCTGTTTCACACCAACATCGGTCCACAAGAGTTACCATGTTTGTTCGCCAAGAACTTGAGCTTGCATGCACACATACAAACTTGCATACATGTACCCACGGCGACAAACACACAAACATCCAATCACATACACTTGGTGAAGGACACAAACATCCACACACACACACACCCATACACACATCCACACACACATGCACATGCATAGATATACAACCACATTCATTCATTCATTCTTGTGTGCAATAATCTTGGGAGCACATAGACACATGGCCACATTGAGCCATTCGAAGTGAAGGGCTAGGGAGAGACGATTGTGGGGTTGGGGTTAGGGGATATGCACCTAGCCATTTGGGAGGGTGTTCCTTGTTGCCTCATGGCAATGGCATCCCCCCCCCCCCCATACACACACATAGACACCCGCCATGAAGCACGTGCAAGTAGGGCACAAAGGACATTGCTCCCTTTTGTGACATTCATCATACAACTGTCTTGACCTACACCATGACACATTGATCCTCCTCCCTCCATGTCCCCTCCCCTCCCCTTTACTATGCTACGCCCCCCCCCCCCTTCCCCTCGCCCACCCCTTCTCTCCTCTTGCCTGTCCTGTCCCCTTGCCCCGCCCTTGCCCTGCCTTGCCTCTTTTTTGGATGTGCATCAATTGTGTGATGGTGGTGGCAATGACAATGACATTTGCGGGTATGTTGTGCTATTGTGTGTGTGTGTGTGTGTGTGTGTGTGTGTGTGCGTGTGTGTGCATGTGTGTGGTTGTGCCCATGTGCATGCACGCAAGTGTACATGGTTTGTTTGTTCTTGGTCTCTCTCATTTAGTGTGTTTGTATGCCTCTGGGGGGGGGCGGGCATGGATGGATGCGTGGGTGAAGATGTCTGTGTGCGTGAGCGTTTGTGAGTGTGTGAGTGCGTGTTTTATTTTCTGGTTGGCTAGGTTCATGTGTGTATGCGGATTGGTGAATGTGTGTGCGCGCAGGTATGTGTCCGTGTGTATGTGTGTGTGTGTGTGTGTGTGGAAGAACAATATTAAAGAGGGAGGCCTGCATGGGTCCAGGGCCCCCAGCGGTCGCCTGAGGCGCCAGCTTACAAGACAAGTGGCGCAGTCCTGTCGGCCTGTGCTCCTGTCTCTGGTGCCTGCTCGGGTCGCGGTAGGGGGCCTCGCCTGTGTGTGTGTGTGTTGCTCATGTTGCAGCTGTTGTTTTGGATGTTGTTGCTGGTTTTGGTGTTGCGTGGAATAGGCTTTGATTGTGTCCACATAAAATTGTGTTTGTGGCTGCGGGTGTAGGTATGGTTGTGGTTGTGTATGTGGCTGTGGTTCTAGGTCTGCGTCTGGTTGTTGCCATGGCCGTTGTGGTAGCTCTGGTTGTGGGTGTGGTTTTGGTAGTGGCTTTGGTTGCGGCTTTGGTTGTGGCCCTGGGTGCGGCTGTGGTTGTGGTTGTGTTTCTGCAGGCTGTGTGTGGATCTGGTTGTGGCTTTCTCAGTGTGTGTGGCCCTAGCTGTGGCAGTTGCGGCTTTCACTGTGGCGGCTGCTGTTCTTTGGGTTCTGGCTGTAGCTTGCGGGGGGGGGGGGGGGGAGACCCCAAAAGACTGCAAAGAGGGGGTCAAATTACCATCCGACCCCCCTAAAAAATCATACCAAGTGTACAATGACAGTGTACAGTGACAGTGTGAGTGACAGTGTACAGTAACATTGTACAGTGCTAGAGTACAGTGTACAGTGTACAGTGACAGTGTACAATGACAGAGAACAGTAACACTGTACAACGACAGTGTACGGTAACAATGTACAACGACAGTGTACAGTGACAGTGTACAGTGGCAGTGCACCCTGCCAGAGTACAGTGCACCGTGTAAGGGACAGTGTACAGGGACAGTGTACAGGGACAGTGTACAGGGACAGTGTACAGTGTACAGTGACAGTGCACAGTAACAATGTACAGTGACAGTAAACTCCTGGGTGGGAACATGAACCGCAACTGAGCCCTGTTGCGCGCTCACTGAACCATTTCGCGCGTGTGCAGTGACAGTAAAATCCTGGGTGGGAAACATGATTCGTGACTGAGCCCTGTTGCGCGCTCACTGGACCATTTCGCGCGTGTGCAGTGACAGTAAATCCTGGGTGGGAAACATGAACCGTGACTGAGCCCTGTTGAGCGCTCACTGAGCCGTTGAGTGAGAGCGCCAAGCGGCTCAGTGAGCGCTCACTGAGTGCCCGAACACTTGCACTGTAATGCAACAATATGTGAAAACACAAATAAACATCAATAAACATCAATAAACAGCGGGTCTCTCCGAAAAACGGGCGTTTTTTCCGAAAATAAACGTATAAACCTGTTTATTTTCCATTTGACTAGTGACTGGAATAGTGGTTAATTAGAGGCTGCGTCTTGGAAGGGGAGTGCAATGGAACTCAGGCCTATTGCAGATTTCAGGTTTAGTGCAGGCTTCGTTTACAACAGGGGGGGGGGATATTTTGGACAACACCCACCCATCCAACTTTCGACCCACCCACCCCACTTTTGACCCACCCAGACCCCCCCCTCTTATAATTCTGTGGGGAGCACCGACTGTAAACCGGCTACATAACCCTGCCTTTTGCAAATTAGTTTCATGATGAGCCATGGGGAAAAAAGGGGGAAACAGCTCCACCGCTTTTGCACAATGACAGGTATATGCCAACCCTAGGAATTGAACCAGGATCTTGCAGTTGTGCGTGCAATGTTCCACCAACTAGGATACTGGACATCTTTGACAAGCACACGGTCAAGGATGAGAGAATTATTTTGGGATGACTGGAAAAATGCCCATTTTTGTCCATTATTTAATTCCCCTGAAAATTCCGAGTATATGGAGTATAAACACATGGGGTGAAAACACATTTTTTTACCCTTTTGGCATGGTGCCTGCACAACGACAAAGCGGAAAGGGGCACCAGCAACCAGCCAGACAAGGCCCCTGTGACCAAAGAAAGAACGGGTGGCTGGAGCCCAACCCAGGAAACCCTCGGAATTATAAGAGGGGGGGGTCCAGAGCTTTAGACCCACCCACCCAGACCCCCCCCCCCCCCGCATTGCAACTTAATTCTTATAAACAAAGCCTGGTTCAGTGAGACAGGATCTAGAAGGCACTGAGCTGGGAATCTGACAGTTGTCATAGATTCCTAGGCAGGACTGAACTAATTGTTTCCGGTTGCAAGTACACTTTTCAATTGTGATCAACTGCAGCATAGTCGCATGATTGATTATGTATTTATGTATCTCTGTTTCAGGGCCTTGCACTCCATTTTATTCACAAATTGTCAGCGACAGCACTCGATCACGGTTACTGGGAGTTACGCCACATCAAGTCGACTTCATTCTGCTTGGGTGAATCTGCTGCGTCTTTGCTTGAGCTCGCTAAAAGATAGTCGTAGATAATTCCAATGGCAAGTACATCACAAGAGGTGCAATCATCATTCAAGCAGCAATTTGTTAAATGATCTTTGAATGACTATGCACATGCTGATAATATCTCCATCTCTGCAGGGCTTGGGGCAGGGAAGGCTCACAAGGGTAAGACACCCAGGCAACCACCACTTTGCACAACCCGCAGTAAAGAACTGAAAATTGGGGGACCCACAAATTGTGCAATTTTGGACAAGCCACCAGTTGAGTTTATCTCCAGACCCCAAAGACAGCATTTGGCACTGGCCTAGAAACCTGTTTGCCCGGTCTCAATACTGGATGGATGGGAACAGGCTTGACCCAGCAACCCAATGGAATTGGAGGGGGATTAAAGACAAAATCATATTGCAGTGTGGCCCAACAACTTTGCCTGCAACCTGTGATTCACCCAGTGGTGATGTGCTTCCTCCATCCCCAACAATACGGAACCATCATGGTATCATTCAAACTGCACATCCTACGTCCGACACTGAATTCATAGCACTGTTATCTTCTCTCTTCATTCTAACAGGAAGAATCATGGCACTGCCACCCCCCATCACTGCGATGTGCACAGACTTGCGTATATTGTGTAATGCAACACACAATCTAATGACACTGGGTTCAAAATTGTCAATCATGTACGCAAATATCTAAAGGTTGTGGAGACACCCAGGGACGCATGGTGTGCACACGGTACGTGCCACGCGGCCTATGGACAGCCAGGGATGGGATTCTGCAGCCGGTGCAGCTGTTGCTTCGTGCAACCAGTAGCCGCCACCTGGCAGAAGGTGCCTTAGAGCCTGCCTCACTCGCAGCGAGGTTGTCCACAATCAGTCCGTGAGCTACGTACACAAATTCTCAATCACACATTCAAATACCAACAAATGTGTCCTCTATAACTCATGAGCTGTCATTCCTTTCGCATTTTGCAGTTCTCCCACCTCACCGCAATAGCGTGTGCCACCATCAAGCCGAACTTGTGAAAAAGCAGGTCAGAGGGTGCTTCCACACCAGGCAAATCATCAGGCATAATCAGCAACATCCATTTGACATGTGTTGGCAATGTTCCATTACACTGTTTACTAGTGATCCAGTCATCTGTTGTTTCCAGATGCTGCATTCTGTGGCCTTGGATGGGAGCCCCCTTCCATTGCAAGTATGCGGAAGTTTTGGTGGAGCACTGCTACATTTGTTTTGTATGTTTTTTTGTGATCAGTCTACCCTTCCTTCCCTTAAATATCCTTCTCGAGTTCAGGAGGTCCCACTTGCCAACTCGCATGCAATATTCCATCCATCTCTTCAGGAGGTTTGTTGGCTTCGGTGCAAAATCAATCCACTGTTCACTCTCAGGGGCCTTGCGGCGCCCAGCCCTCCTCATTGCTTGCGCAAACAGATTCCTGAAAAAATGCGGCCTGATGGCGTTTTGCCACATACATACCCGTGCCGGAAATGCCCACATATTTGGACTGCAGGGCCGCCGACTTGTTTCTCTCTTCCTGCAGGAGAGCTGCATCGCCCACCCATTCCACAATCTTCTTGGATTTCTCTCGGATGGCAAGCCCCTTGTCTTGCCCTTTTTCATCCACGTACTACACAAGCAGATGCGGAGGTCGCATAGAAAGGCGGTGTATGCAACACATGATGCTGAACACCGCCCATATGACACACCAGGCACTCTAAACTCAGCAGTACTCATGGATGCAATCAGAAAACAGCAGAATGGGGCCTCGAAATCAGGCAACTATTTGCAGTGTTGCGTGATGTTGCAGTTGAATTTTCGCTGCTGCCAAAATTCAAAATTGAAAGTAGGAATGGGGGTCCAATGCTTTATCAATGCAACAATATTCGAAGGGTATACAACTACACAGGGGGCCATATTTGTCCATTCTGGCAGTTGTCCAATTGCATGCACCATTGCCAGCACATTGGGCCAAAAATCATTGCCAGCACATTGAGCCACAAGTTGCCAGTCAACAAGGTGGCCAAATGCAATTTACGTTTGTTAGCATGTGTGCCCAATAAGGGATCACAAGTGGGAAGCCAGCACGAAAAAGCTGCCACATCTAGGGGAAAGACAGGAGGGGGGGGCATGAGTGTCTATTCTAGCAAATGCAGGATCACAATTGTCCATTCTCGACACGGTTGTCGGTGTCAATTACACCGGGGGGGCCACTGGCATCACATTGGGGGGTACATCAGAAAATGGCATATCCGACCCTCATAGTCATTGGCAGTCTTGGGGGCGATGGACAAAGAGCCTTTGACTTGGGGTGCACTACGCGCACAGATACAGCCGTAAACCCCCAAACCTAGAGCGCCATAAAAAATACACACTTTTTGAAAACATGTGTGTGAGAGGGCTCTGACCCCCTCAATCACCAATGGGGAACCAACGGAAAATTTACGGCGCCGCCGCCGTAAACATTGACAAATTTCGGTCAAATTTTCCATTTTCTCTACACTGAATTTCATCTGAAAAACACAGGTCCAGCAACATGTTGTACCAATATGTCAAACCCTGGGCCTTGTTCAGATATGGTACCATGGTTCATTGGCAGCCCCAGAGGAATGTAGAAAACAAAACAAAAAAGAGAAGAATAGGTGCAAGATCTCATTTGTGAACCAGAGGCAAGGCTTCTGTCTATTTGGACAACTGCAACGAAGAAAATATTGATCTCTGCGGTTCAAACGGCCTGTCAAAATATCACCTCTTTGTAATTTTCGGTGTAGAGATTCTGCTTCCATTGAAGTATCTCTGCAAAAATGTTTATGGTGCTAGCGCCGTAAAAAATGACGGCTGTCAAGAGCTTGGAAAACAGCAGAATGTGGTGCAAATATTGTTACTCACAACAGGGGTGGGGCAGAGATGCCTGGATGGGGAGGAACCTGCATAGTCCACTGGTGCTTCCCTTAGTCACCGTGTGATCCCCGTCATGACCTATGGCAGCCGGACACACCAGTGAACACCACCAATAGGTAGGGGAGGATCATTCTATAGTGGGTACACATTTACGGCGCTAGTGCCGTAAATGTTTACGGCGCTGGCGACGTAAAATGAGAGGGGGTAATTTCTGATGATTATTGCGATAATGGGGTTTTTGTGGCAGTAGCACCAGCCAAAAATTTTCTAGGTGCACCTAAACACGGTGACAAATGTTAAAACTGCAAACTGCACAAACTGCCATATGCAGGGGTCATGAAAATATGGGGGTGATCTGAAAAGGTTTCCACACTAGCCTAATAGGATCCAACAATTGAAACTGTTAGGTTGTCTTTTCGGGGGTGGTTTGAAATGGGCTGTAAGAGCCAGAAATTCTTCCAAGTGGGGAGCCCCCCAGTCTCACTGCAGTGCACCACCTTCTTGAATCTCTTGGTTCCGATGATTATTGTGAAAATGGGGGTTTTTGTGGCATGGCCTGTCAGACCCGTCAGACAGGGCTCCAAGGAGGGGTGTAGTCTCTAGGGGTTCGGATATCCCTGCTTCCTGACTGCTTCCCCTCCAAAAGTCTTGACTATTTACGGCGCCGGCGCCGTAAACACTTATGTTAGAAATGTGCCAAACCGCGGACTATCCCCCCTTTGGCAATCCCTGCACTTCATGGAAACATCCGTGGTGTTTACGCACATTTCGCACCTACGCGCCCCACGTTTACGGCGCTACGCGAGCGCACAATGCACCCCAAGTTTGACATGTAGTGTTCAAAGCAAAACCATTTGTCAAGCACAGTGGCAGCTAGTTTTGAACAGGTTTAGAACAGGCATCGTTTTGCAAACAGGGATTGATTTCACAGATTACCATGGATGGGCAGCACTTGACAACCTTAGTAACCCTACCTTAGAATGTGCAAGGGTGTGGGGCTCACTAGGTTGCTAGTGTTCCCATTTATCATTATTCATCACCACAACGGACCCCAAAGCAATACACAATGGTTCATGGTGCACAATGAATGCAAGAATCTTTGCGACATAAGCACCATGGGTGAATATTACAACTGTTTTGACCATTTTTTTTTTGCCAAAAAAAGATCAAAAGAACAACTCATTGAGGCCACTTTGTGGGTAGGAAAGCTACCAATCAGTGCCTCAAAGGGTTTTCTCATCATGTAGGTTGGTTCCGATACAAATGCCCCCACCATATATACATGCACACATCGCACACCGCACAATGTGTGCTCTGCACTCTACACTCTACACCATGCACTTTGCACACTGCGAAATACACACAATCAATGGTTCACATAGTCTGTGCGGTAGCGCAACTGTGTGGTAGCTGCACTTTGTACAATACAGCATATGCACTCTGCACACTGCTCTGCACATTATTGTTGGTGCCAATGGGGCATCATAGGGTGTTGGTGGTGTGCAAAGGCCTAGACTGTTTACATTAGTAATCATTTATCACCACAAGGGTCCCCATGGCACCACATGGCATTCCAAGTGTACAAGAGGCGGCAAATCTTGACAAACAGGTACGGTGAATCATTCAAGGGTGTAGACCCTCCCATGCTTCACCGCATGAGATGTACACTAGTTTGCAAGGGGTGCGGTGAATCCTTGGAGGGTGTAGACCTTTCAAGCCTTCACCATGTGAGGTGTACACTAGTCCATAGGGGCTAGACTGAATCTTTGAAGGGTGTACACCCCTCAAGGATTCACCGGCAGAAAAATCAATTTCGAGGCTATTTTTGGCCATTTTCAACCAATTAAAAGGGCTGTTGAGTTTTCTTTTCAAACCTTGTACAATTGCTCCTCCCAGTGAAGTGGTGTCAAAGTTTCCTTTTGCAAGCATATTTGTTCCAAACTTCGCAGACAACCGCAACAACTGCACAATTGTGGGGCCAGTCTAGGTGGGGGCCAGTCAGGAAGCAAAGGGCTCATGTGTTCAGCTCTCAAATGCAATGTCCGTGTTGGCTTCATTCTTGTGCTCCACCCAGCTTATTTGGACCATCAACATGAGGAAAAAGATGCCTATCTATCCATCTACTGTCTCTTTTGTGCTCCCTCCCAAAGATAAAGAGTGAAGATGCATGTGGTCGTGCCAATCATTTGCACTGGCACAGGTGCAGGGGAAACCCAGCCCTAGGGCGCACACTCTACTCGCCTTGATACGCCCCATGCCCTTCCAGTTGGCCATATTGCATGGTAACATGGGACACACACCGCTGCTACATAGCCTGGCCACCTAGCTTTGCTCCAGCACCTTGTGCACAATCCAACAAAGAATTTGTGGACCGGAGGGCCAACCCCCTTTGCAACTCCCCCGCCCCTCTCCACATCATACTGAAAATCGTGGTTGGGTGTGCTTAGATCTGATTTGGGTTTAGGGTCACAGAGCTAGTGGAACCACAAAGGGTTCTTAACCCTCGTCATTGTGCTGGTGGAACCAGAAAGGTGTTTTCCCCCTCTCAGGTGAGGGTGGAGCTGCCCCTTTTAGCAGTAGCACATCCTGGCAATTTTACCCAAACTTTGCTCTCCATCTTATTGTTTTCAGCGCTCATGCTAAAGCTAGCAACACTGCCGTGTCTCACATTATCACAGGATGGGGCCATTCTACATGATTGCGTGCACATGCATTGCAAGCAACCCATCTCTTATGTCACGAGACATACATGAAAATCATGCAATGTCCTCAGGTTGTACAACTGCTCTTTGATCTCGTCTTGAATTGAAAAAGGACCATGCAACAACAAATGCTCAAAAATGGCCAAGGCTTTGTACACGTGCGGCCAGTCCTTGTCTGCAAGCGTGAGACAAAAGCGTATGCCATTTGCGCATCAAAAACCAAGGTGGGAATCAAGGTGCAAAACTTAGCCAAACGATAAAGATTCCCCTTCGAGACATTCCTAAATAGTGTGGGTCGGAGCAACCACGCAGCACTTTAAGAAGAGGGGGGGAGGGTCGCAAAAGCAAGCAACACCAGTCAAACAAGCATACTTTGGGTTTGGGTGACACGTTTCCACAGAGCTTTCATCACAATTCGTTTGTTTTCATAGTTATTGCACGCCTGAGGGAGGATGACGTCAAAACACACGGAGTCATCGACATCGGCGAAGTGGTGATCATGCCCATGGACCATATAGCACGTATGTTGTTCGTTGATATCTTGAATTGGGCATGCATTGTTCGTACCTTGCTGTCCGCACACCAACCCCAAATCGTGCCCACTGCGGCTTGGATAATGCTTCCGCCTTGTTGCCCCATGTGCCATTAACTAATGGGTGTAATGTTGCAAGGCCCGCCTTTGTACCTGGTTCCAACGTGGCCGCGATGCCTACTACCTATGAATGCTGCCCTTGGGGTACTGCAACTTGGTGCATCCATGCAAACGAGTACGCACGGTACTTGTGGACAACAATCGCATTCTAGTAGTCTCCCCTTTGTGGAAGTTATCTTCATTCCACTCGTGAATGTGCACTACAGTTGGGGGTGGTTGAGGTTGTGTCACGGAGGGGTCCTTCACCGCGTGTGGCAATCTATGCCTTTCAAGTCTCAGCCAGCAAAATGTCACGCGCACGCAGGCGCCCAAATCAGCAAAGGTGGAACGAGGAGGAGAGCACGAAGACACAAGAAAAAATCACATCTTGAGCTAGGGTTCGCCGAAGGACTACCGCACACTCGCGCAACCGTCGGGTCAAGTGGTACCCCAAAGTAGAAAGCCGCGACTGCTTGCATACCTCACATATTTCAACCATTTGGGCTTGTGTAGGGCCCCAAGGGTCAAGGTTCGTGGCCGCTTTTACCTTCGCTTTGATTTCGGGGTAGCCTTTGACCGTGGCCTAAGGAGCAAAATTCACGCGTAGAAGGATGCGTAGAACGACAAAAAAATTGGAAAATCGAAGTTTGAGTGTGGTTGATTGCGATGTCTTCGGTATTTTGGGGGCAACTTGATAGCGTTGGCACAACTAGCCCAAAGCATCTACGACCATTTGGGTTTTGGATGACGTGCACATGTGACACTTACTTAACTTCATTACTTTCTCTTTCTTCTTTCTTCTGATGTAGAGTGTTAACAGAGCTAGATCAGGAAAAAATCCGAAAGAGCCCCAAGATGTAACCGGCCACCAACGAGTCTCTCGGCAATTGAACACATTCTGTGTATCCCATCTCTTTCACCATTGCGCACATGTTCTTGTGCCTTTTGGTTAAGTGTTGTCTACTCTCTTCCGGATGTGCCGAGAGAAAATGGCGTGTAAAGGGTGCAAATTAGTGGAAGTTGTGCACATTGTGGATGAGGAAACCTGGCACCATGTGGCACCTGAAGTGGTGCTAGTTGATATTACGTGTACCATCCTTCCTCTGTAATGATGGGTACTCCAAAAGAAAACACGAAAATCGTCCTCGATGCTCGCGTCTTACACCCATGATGGCCGAATGAAGTCGACAGATGTGCAAACACAAAGATTGGGCGCTTTATTGTTAGGCGAACCCCGGCGAACATGGTTTGTTTCTCGTTCTTGTTGCCAACGGCCATGTAGACTTTTGTGCGAAGGCTTTTGGCATCTTGCCGAACCAGGGAAAGAGAGTTTTGGGTGCCGCGTGTTCCATCTTCAGCACTTGCGCCAATCTCACGGAGCCCAAGTGACTATCACCTCGATACGATTTCACGTTTTCGACTTCCGTGACGTGGATTCATGTATCGCCGCATGACTTTGAGGTGTTCTCTATCTTTGACTTGTTGGTGTGGTAATTGTTGCTTGAGTGCCGAGCTCCACGCAAGCTAAAGGCCAACGTGTGCAAGGGAAGTAGAAAGGGTGTACGGAAGTTTCTTCATCCAATTGGTTAATTGATTATTTTTAGCACGTGCTGCGCACTACGTGATGGCCTCAGTGGCCTAATATCTTGAAGAGGCGAGAAGCACTCCTTCAAGAAGAGGGAAGGACAGATCTCAAGCTTGAAATACCTTCAGACCATACAGCTTTTGCTTAGCATTATACAAGTCCAAATTCATGTCGACTTTCAAAGATGCCGCGAGTGCGGAATTTAGATCTTATACAAGACACCGCACCGCTGCCCGGTCGCAAGTGTTATCATGCGAATTCTGCGGATTACCAGCGGCTGTAATAATGCTTACGCGCGGCTCTTTTTGGCCGGTTCGTTCAGATTTTGGGAATACCTTCAACAGGAAACCACGAAATGTGGATTTTTCCGGACACAGATCTACAGCTAGAGAGCTGTTTTATAGCTGGGAGCATCAGAATGTCTGTCACAACGCACTGTACCAGAATTTCTGCCCTGGGGGGCTGGGGCATTTTGGCCCATATTTGGAAAACTCCCAAAATTGCCGTTCAAATTTTGGACATTTCTTCATGCCAATGCCATGTTTTTTGAGTCCGAGCTTTTCTGCTACATTGGCATTACAATCCGCTTAAAATGGATGCTCGCCTAGGTCAATTGGAGCCTAAGTGCCTCTTTAAAGTCCAATATTGGAACAACCGTTTTTTTGCCTTTGCTGTCGAATTTCTCAGCATTATGAGGAGATCTTCTCGGAAATGCGCTGTGGTCACAGACCATCAGAAGTTGATTGCAACTCTCCCTCAAAAGGATCGTGCCTTGCGAGGTGCATGGGACATCCTCAATGGATTTCTCAAAGGTCCCACACAAGCCGAAAAGAAGTGTGTCATCGCGAAGAAGCACATTGCCTACTACTTGAAGAAGCTGAAGGAAGAAGGAGTCGGCATGGAAATGGAGGTTAATGTCCCCGGACCTGAAGAGTCAACTCCTCGACGTCAGAAAGATGTTAAGGTTGATCCTTGGGACCTCTATGTCAAGCCTACCAATGGGCGGGTCAAGAAGTAAGTAAAGGGAAACTCAGTTCTCGTAAAGCTGCTTCTTTGGCATAAATTTGTCACACACCACTTGTGCCAAGGCCGCCGAAGATGACGGTGCCCCCCCAAGAAGAGAGGAAAGGCTAATTTTGTGCCTCCCGATGTATTGCATTGGGAAGTTTAAACTTTCCAATATTTAAGGAGGAATTAATAGCTTATTGTAATAATTTGATTCAAGGAACTAAGTTGGTTTCCTTGTTCAAGCACAGTGAAGTTCGCGACAATTGGTATTACAACCGGCTGCGTAGGTACCATGAGAGGCTCAGTATTGCAACAGCAAAGCCTTTAGAGATGGATGGCGAACGATGGACCACTTCCAAGAATGTTGGCAAACACTACGAAATATTAGAACAAACATTTGTTGATTTGGGCTTTGCTTTCAAGAACCCTAGTTACTCAGCAGATGAGCCTCTTAGTGAGTCCATCAAGTTCCATCCCTGGGCTTTGGGTCAAATTGTTTCGTTCGATGAATCCCGATTCCGATTAGACATGACGGACGGGGACAAAAACACACGGACAACCATTGCCAAAGAGTTGTCGGACAAAGGGCAAACTCATGCGGTTCAGGCAGGTGGCTCCGCCACTGTTGTAGGAGGAAGTCTTGCCAATGGCTTTGCCACCACGGCAGACATTATCTTTGCCGCGGAGAGCATTCAAGCTATTTGGACTGAGGGTGCACCCGTTTCTGACATCCTTGATGTTAGCCAGGACCTTCCTCGTGTGTTTTTAGCCTTTTTTGCATGTAACACGACATGTACCATGAAACACGAGGGGCCATTCGATACGTTAAGTCGAACGTCCTTCCGTTGTTGCAAGGGTGAAGCCGGTTCGGACCCCCGTGGCCATCTTTGGGTCACTTGGGGTGTGTATCTAGGGGCCGGCAAGCCGCCATTGGCTGATATCATACTCTCCCATCCACCTGACATAGCCTGATGTGATAGTGTGATAGGCTTGGCCATTCCAGCTATGAGCGGCCATATTCAATACCGAGGCGCCGCCGGCTGAGATTTATATATCAAAATATCAGGAATCAACAGGGTTTTTTTATCATAATGTTTCCGTAATTTTTCAGCTATCCGTTCTGATTGTCAATGTATCGACGACTGGCAGTTGGCTCGCGATTTTGCGGTAACCGATTTGTAAACTGTTATTTCCAGATATTTTAGCGGAAACCCCGATGAAGGGTCAAATTTCATCAGAAAAGGGTTCGTTGCTTCCGCAATTTTCATGTTATACACTCGCAAAATTAATCCGATTTTTTCAGACATTCAGAATCGGATTTTCGAATTCGAGGTCGCCGCACTTGATATGATGAATTTCGAGTGGTCCTACATTTTTCCCCAATCACGAATCAACCTTCCTTTTGTTGTCTCCTTCATTTTTCTTGGAGATATAGGCGAAACAAAATTGATTCGTGAGGCCACTTTGAAAAATCATATCTCCGGCTCACTGCGAGGAATTTCAATTTTGAGATATGGGCTGGAATCGCCTTGGTCTCAACTTAATTTAGGAAGCTTCAAACGCCTTTGATGTGTACACATGCTTGGTGTAGCAAGGGGTAATGGTCAAGAGCGTAGAAAGTGATTGATAACTCTTGGACCATGCAACCGAACATTTTAATGCGACTTTCGAGTGTACTGCATGAGTGTTGGTGTTGCATAGAAACTTTCCTTGGGTTCCTACGTATTTTTAACGTGAAGTTATGGCCATGGAGGGTCATGACATACCATGGTGGGAGCCATTTTTGAGGGTATGTGTTATATGCATGGTATGTGCTTCGCTATGCTCACGCCCATTTCATATATCTCCGGTTGTAGGAAGATACATGGAGTCGCACGTGGCAAAGGCTTTGCCCATGTCCTAATGGTGTGCTCCATAGCGCTAGACTAAGTCTACCGCACATATAGTGCATGTGGGAAGGCTTACGGAGCGACCCACAAGCGCCACTATCAATTTTCCCATTTTCATGGTGCGTGTCGTGAGGAGGTTCGAAGGTGTCCCTATGCGTCCATGTGGGGATCCAAGTGGGGGGATTGTTCGCAAATGGTCCCAAGCAATTGTGTTTTGAACCATATGTTGATACCATGGGTGAGCGAAGTTATATACTGTTGTGATTATCTTGAATTTAGCAACATTTGCATGTTTTTGACCTCATTTTATGCTCATATTTGTATTTTATGTGCTCAACTGGTCGGCTAACAGTAAAGTGCCTAGAGATCCGTGAACTATGGTATGTTGCTTATATGTTGGCATATGCTTCGGTGTTGCACCTCACCATATGCCGGATGACGTGGTCACTTTGGCGTGGCACACGAGGCCTCACAAAATTAGGTCTCAAATTCGTGAGTTGACTTGTGAAGCATGGCATGTATATATCCGGAGGGGTTCGGGAGCCAATGTTGGGATATTCTTGGGCATGGACCTTTGGTCTATATCACCCTTTTATCTTACTCACCGGTTTGACACATGCATGGAGCATTTGAATATTTGCCGTATGCATTTTTGAGTATATAATTGATTTTTGGGCACTATGGTGTGATTTGCCTAATTTTGCTATGTTGTGAGGTCATCTGCATGGGGCAATTCTCCAAGCCCAATCGACTCCAAGTCCAACCAAGGTTATGTCAGGGTAGGGCATGGTCCTGAGTGCCACTCTAGGCCATGACACGCCACCTCCCCTATTGGGCTAGGATTTAGAGACTGGGGAGTGAACAAATTTTTGGGGTTTGTGTAGTGACTTTTGGCACATGGCATTTAGTCATCTTATTTGACCTGGTTCAGGGCAATATGTTGGTGAGTCAAGGGAAGGTCTTGAGTCCAGGGAATGAGGGGTCTATGGCTGTGACTGTGTATGTTTACCTCTTTCCCCAATTTTGCTTGATTGGTGTTCATATGCCAATTTCAGGGCTTTTCCATTATTCTATTGGTGAAATTCTATGTACATGCCCAACGACCGTGTCTCCGTGTGCACCGTGAGACGACCGGCGTGCTGAAAGGAGTTGTTGAGTGTCAACGCGGGACCTCAAGCACCCTTGGAAGCCCTCAGTGTGGATTTTTTGGATTTGAGCTATTGTACTTGGGAGTTGGTTATTGCAAGGGATCAGTATTTGTGTGAAGGAGCCATATTGTACTATTTTTTGTGGCAAATTGTGCAGGATAGGGCAAGATCATGCAGAACCTGGTGAGAAGCAAGACCAGAGGATTGACAGGAAATGGTGGAAGGGGTACAGCAGGGGCCCGTCCTGGCAGGGACCTTCTTCATGGTAGCAGAGGCTTACCTGCCCCCTACCGCCGCACCGGGGACTTGGGCCCTCATGAGCCCTGCCCAAGGACGCCCCGGGTGCAGATCGTGGAGTCCGTGGAGTCGACGCCAGACTTGGAAGCCCGAGAAGAGCGAAGATGCTCAGGACGGAGAGCCCTTGTAGGACATGGGCTAGACATGGAGGACCTGGCCTCCATGTGTGAAAGGCAATGCCGCAAGGCTTGCAATCTCCGCTCCGCTGCGGAGGAGTTGGGGGAGACTGGCAGCAACGGCAGGGCCCGGCGTTACCGGAAGCGCGGGTCCCCAAAACCCGCGGCGGAAGCCAGGGCGATGGAGACGGATCCCAGCCCGGTCAGGCTGTGGTCAGCTGCACATTCCGAGGGGCATTCCGATGGCTATCGGACCGCTTTCCCTTCGGAGTCGGAGGAGATGGCCAGACCGCCCACAAGGGCTCACACGGCCCCCGAACCCAGCCTGGAGCATGACGCCGAGGCGTTGGAGAGGCCTACCAGAGCCAGAACGGCGCCTGTGTCCCGGCACACGGAGCCAAAGCGGGATAACATGGGCGACTCACCCATGGCGGAGGAGTCCGAGGCGCCGGGAACCGTGGGATGCGCCGGATCAGGTGGAAGGCACGTTGAGTGCCACTGCGAGCACGTATCCTTCCCCATCGGCAAGTACCCAAAGATGGGGATGGACGCCATCGTGCAGCACCTCGACCGCCTGGACAACTAGAAGGACGGCCTAGAGGAGGACATCGCGGGGATTCTGGATGACCAGTCGGAAGCGGAGAGAGACATGGCGGAGCTGCGAGCGGAGCAGGAACGGTACCGGGAGAAGCTAGAGATGGCCCTGCAGAAGCAGCAGCGAGTGGTGGACAGCCTCCTCCACCTGGTGGAGGACATGTCGGGACGCCTGAAAAGGCTAGAGGAGTTACAACCCCTCGCCTCGGGTCCGGAGCTCCCGGCAAGGCCGGCAACGGCAGAGCTGGTGGAGCGGGTTTAGACCCTCAAGAGTGCCATGGAGAAACCCATGGGCGGCTCTGCAGAGGCACCTTACGCGCCTCCGCGTGTTGACCCGGGTGCGCTGCCGTTTGTTCCCATGTTCAGCGAATCCATAATGCTCGGGGAGCATACGGCACCGGCTGGGTCCATGCGGGAAGAGCACGCAACCACGCACCTGAGGAGCCTGACGGTACAGATGTCCCATGCCGCCCAGGATCCACCGACCGCTACGACTGCCCATGCAGTTTATGCGGAAGAGGAGATCCAGACCATGCAGGGGCGAACCATGGGAAGGGCCGACGAACATGGCCGAGGCCATCCAGGCGGAAACATGTGGGTGAAGGATCCCACTACCGGGATATGGACAGCCGGTGGAGCAAGTCCTTCCCGCATCCCAAACCCCATGGGTTCAGGCCCAACTGGACCGCACTCCATGGAGGAGAGGGATGTACGGGGAGTGTACTCACACCCCCCGGCCACAGGTGGTATCCGTCTCGGTGGAGTGGTGGCTGCGGACGTCGGAGACGCCATCAGGATTGACGACGTCAGGGGAATCAAAATCCCCTACTACGATGGCAACCCCTCCAACCTGGATGACTTCATCCTGGATTGGGAGGACTTCGCCGAGGAGGTTGTCGGCGAGATGAAGGGAGCGCCAAGGGACAAGTGGGTATGTCGGACGTTCCGGCATAGGCTCGCGCAGGACCTGAAGTAGGAGCTCCGGGATCAGATCCGCGAGGGATTGATCCAGACGGAGCAGGCCTTCCTCCAGTGGCTGGAGGACGAGGAGCGAGTGGATGCCCCCAACCAGAAGTTGGAGGATTTGTGGTCCATTCCGCTGCCGCTGGAGCGCGGGGAGTTGCGGGTCCGGGAATGGAATCGGTACATCTGCAAGTACCGAAGAAGCCTCAAGCTGGTGGAGGACTGGAATGAGTCCAGCGAGATCCGACACCTGCTCAAGGACGTCCTCCCCGGCCACTGGAAGAAGAAGGTGGGGGACGAGGAGAAGAAGAGAGCAAATAAGCGCGTGGCCGTACGGATCATGGCATCGGAGGACACCCACGCCGGAATAATGGAGTTTTTCTGGCGAAACCTCGGCGAGCTCAGCCGAATGTTGGGGTCGAAGAACGCCGTCTACGTGGAGGTATTCGGCGACACCATGGGGCAAAGGTTGATGCGCGTCAACAACGCGGAGTGGAGGCGCGGAGAGCCGCTGAGGATGCAGGTCATCTTCGCCCGCATGAGCCTGGACGAGATCGTGAAGTACATCACGGTGGAGCTGAAGCTCAACGCCAAGAACGAGGCCCACGTGCAGGATCGACAGGGCCATGGACATCGAGGTCATCGGGAAGATCGCCAACACCGAGAGGTCAAGGAGAACACGGTCGGCACGGCGGAGGAAGGGAATGGAAGCGGCCAAGATCTCTGGACTGCGAGCACCCGAGAGGATCATGAAGAAGCCCACTTCTTCGCGTTCGTAGCGCACAATATGAAGTAGCATGGGCAGGACAGGTCCAGGTGGAACTGCCTGGACCCAAGGTTCAACCAGAACCGCAGAGAACCGCGGAGGATCGGGAACCCGCCGCTCTCGTTCCGCGAGTACAGATCACAGCACGACGGTTGCTGGGTCTGCTACGGCAAGGGGAACAACCATGCACATGACCACCGGTATTGCAAGGTATATGAGGCTGACAAGAAGGCCTACTTCGCCGCCCATCCCGACAAGAAGCCCAAGGAGCAACGAATTGCCGATTGGAAGGCAAAGGGCGGAGACGGTGGAAAAGGCCAAGGAAAGGGCCAAGGGAAAGGCGGAGGAAAAGGCTATGGTGGAGGACCCAGCCCAGACCGACGCGTGAGGTCGATTGAGGAGGTTGCTGAGGACATGTTGAGGACGTTGGAGGAACTCAAAGCCCAGCAAGGTGGTGGACAAAGTCTGAGCGGATCGCAGCAGGAGGGAGCCGCGGCAGGCCACGTCTAGAGGAGCCCCCACGGGAGTGGGACCCCGGAGGCCTCTCCTCCGAAAATCAGTGGAATCCTAGAGAAAGTGAAGGCACATCGGGTGCCGAAGAAGGCTCCAGAAGAGCCAAAACCACTGAGTTTCGTCACTCCCAACCCCTGGAGCGCCCTGCCAAGGGAAGTGTATGTGGGCAAGGGACGTGGCAAGAAAGAAGGAGCGACCACGGAGAGCCCCGTGGACGGGCAGGACCAGCCCAGGATCTACACCATCCGTGACCATACCCTCGAAGTCCTGATGCACCCGGATGTGCTAGAGTTGCATGCCGTGAGAGTCGTCCATACACCGCAGGGTGACGAGCGGCAGTTGCACTTGAAGGTGCGTGTACGGTGCGGACAAGAGGAGTTGGTGGTGGATGTTTTGGTGGATACGGGTGCCCAGGTGAGCCTGGTCCGGAGAGGGTTGTTCAAGGAGGAATCCCTGCAGCCCAGCCGTAGACCGGTAAGCCTGAAGGTGGCCAATGGGGAGATTATGGGTGGTGGCACCCATGAGGCCACTATCAGTATGGAATTCTGGGGGCATGAGCGCTTGAACCGCCCTGATTTGGCGAAGAGAAGCACTCTATCCGGGAACTTCTATGTGGCCGATATTACAGATTGGGATATGATCATGGGGTATGACTTCATGGTGGGAAACGCCATTGCAGCCCTTCCTCATCGTGCAACGCTGGTCCGGGAGGATGATGAATGCCTTACATGGCTGTCCACGGACTATGAATGCGGATCATCCGAATGGAATGCTGAGGAAGAGGATCGGATCGCCCAAGCGGTGCAAGCTGTGGGTGCCAAGTCCAGAGGAGACCGCGGAGTTCAGCTCACGGAGTATGGAATGGCGCCGCAGGTGTATGCCAGGATGATTCAGACGCTGGGAGCCGAAGCGCCCGAGACGGAAGTCTTCGCTTCCCGGGATGTGCCACTTTTGAGGAAGTGTAGGAGGCATTGGCATCGAGGAGACTCAGCCTGGCACAGGCATTGGGGTTTGAAGGAGTGGGGGCCCATGTATTGGTATGGCTCCCTGGAAAATACCAGACGTACGGAGAAAGATGTCCTTGATTGATGCCCTAGATATTTTGATGAAATCCTGCAGGTTTTGAAGTTGAAAACCCAAACCAAAGCAGCAAGTAGAGCAAGAACAGGATGTGGATCGAAGGAATGAATAGTTTTGAAATCCAGTGTAACACAGAAGGGCTGCAGAGAGACAAAGCAGGTATAAACACAAAGATTCAATCACAAATGGATAATACAAAAGATTTTATATGAAAACTGGTCTGACTTTTGCCTCCAAGATAGCATGAAGCACTTCAGGTGCACTCTTTTGGGTGAAATGGTGCTGGTTAGGAATGTGGGGCATAGATGTCAGGCCAAGATAGAAAATGACTTGGCCAAGCAACTAAATTCAGAAACATTTAAAAAGTAGAACCACAATAAGTGGTAGAAACAATTGAGTATAGGGGTCTTGGGGTGGGAGACCACTAGGCTTAACCTCCAAGGCCTAAAGCATGAAATGCCTATTTTATTTCGGTATATCCTCCATGAAGGAAGGTACCTCCGCTCAGTTGAGTGGTAGGGGTGAACTTCATGGGGGGCTAGGGTTACTACCCTAGTTACTTTGAGAAAGTGTACTTTAGGCTTCAAAAGAGAGATAAAAATACTTAAGTTAGTCTTAGCATCAACAAAAGGGTTTTAAGGGGGGCTTGGCCTGGATCAAGCCCTCCAAGAAAGACATGGCAGTGACTTTTTCTTACTCACCCCTGGAGTACGAGTTAGCTAAGCTAGTAGGACCAAGGAAGAAGGCTCAAATATTCCCAAAATTACCTCAGAAGATGCATTAAACTTACCAAAAACATCCTCATCAGTTCATAGAAGCCTATCACACCGTAGGTACCCTCGGAAAATAGTGTAATGTACCGTGAATGATGTCCATTCGATGGGGCATTCCTCAAAAGTCGCCGGCTTGCGACAAAAACGTTTGGTAAAAATTTGGGGGTAGGGGGGTTGGAACCCAGGACTCCCTCCCTAGAGCACATATGCTTGCCCACTAGGGTACAGTCGAACGCTCTACTGCGGACGGCGATCGCTGTATAAATAGCGTTTTCGTAAACGTCCTGACCAAGGGCCAGGGCGGAGCAATACTCCCAATGGAGGACACAAATCTCCAGGAGCTGAAAAAAATAGAAAATGTAACCAACAGGGAGTGATTCCTGCGGTTTAGCGAAAGTGGTAGCGATTTAACAAGTCAAATCGCTAAAAATTGACGAAATCACGCGAGAAATCGTCATTTTTACACCAAACCCAAAGTCGCAGACAAGCGCAAAGGAAGCGGACTTCAAAAACAAGGTTGCGCAAGCGTAAACGGCTTTTGAAAAAGAAGGTATGAGCCGTAGTTTTTAAAGTTATAAAGGAAATTTTTGCACAGTTGCATCAAAAATTTTTATAAACTTTAGTGAAAAGTATTCAAACTCAACCCACACCACAGAGCCGGTGGACAACCCACCTCTCAGGTATGCCAGTGTCATCTCACACGCATGCATTGCTTTCGTGTTGGTTGCTTCGTTAAAACGTTAGGGTTGTCAACGCTGTGTTCGTTGGGGGTTCGGGCGCTCATCTCCTTTGCTCTGCACAGGTCAAAACAGGAATGAAAGGTATGCGATGCAAATGGAGCGCGCAGCGCGCACGTAGGGTTAGAATATGCGCTGTGCTCGCAATGCATGTGCCTAATTGAGGCATTCACACGCTGTGACGCTTTCCCTGTACCTCAATTCATCCTTGTTCTCTCTTCACAGGTAAGAAAAGAAAGTGTTTGCTCGTGTGTAGCCGTAGCGTTAAAGTAGGGTTGCTTAAAACGCTTAGGCTTGTTTATAACTCGCAATAGGGTTGTTTTGCGTTCGCTTCACTTCGGCATTCACACGATGCATGGTGAGTAAGGTAGGTAAGCCCAGGAGGAGCTCACCTCCTGGTTGAGTCAGTGTGGTTATGGTTCCGCCTCCCTTCCCTGCATGCGTGCACACGATGCATTAAAGGGATTTGACAGTAGGCCACGCGCTGTGCACGCGGTATGAACCCTTGCCAGTTTACCCAGGGTTTCGCCCTACGTTCCATAAGGGAACGGGCGAAGTCCTTAAGCTTGCTTGCTTGCAACTGGGGTCAGGAACAGTGTATTATAGGGCACACTAAGGAGCGCATAATACGTGGAGTGTGTCTTGGTTCCTCAGTCCTGAACCCAGTTCATTGGCCTCTGTTGTACAGGTGGGAGAGGTTCAGGGTGATTGGTGCACGCAGCAGCTGCCTTCGGCGGCTATCCCATTTTTCTGCCCCAGCTAAACAGGGGCGCTGATCACACAATCAATTGACTGTGGCTCAGCTAGGAGTGGCGAGGGCAGTTCGACTCAATCGACATCCGCGCTGTGCACGCAACAAGAGCACCCCATCCCTCCAAGCCCTAGCAGGGAAACATGTTGTGACGTCCTTGTTAGGCCACAGTTGCTTAGCAGCGCTGTGTTCTCTTGTCTTCTTCACAGGAGGGTCATTAGGACCTGAGACCTCATTGACAGCAACCCCAAGTAGCGTGTGTAGGGGTTAGGGTCAGCAGGCCTGGCAGGAGATGAGTGCAGGTGATGAGTGCTCACCCTGCCTTCGAAGGCCGATGCTGGCGTTAGTGAGTGTAGTGTAGTGGTGTCTCCTGTCCCGCGTGCATTTCTTCGTGGGCAGGGGAGTGCGTTAGCTTTTGGCCTGTAGCAAAAATTGGCGTTTTGTATGCCCTTAGTACACTTGACCACCCTCCCCTCTAGTAGGTAGGGCTTTTGCCGTCTTCCCCCAAGGATAGGCGCCAGCACCCAAATTGGGCGCCATAGGAGTGGTAATAGTACCTGATTAGGACCTTCGGTCCGACGTCAGCGAAGCCCGGTCTCCAGGAGCCACGCCGGGGAGAGAAGTGAGGCACACACAGACATATGTAGCCCACATAGGGGTATGGTAAACCCTGTAAGGAAGGGTAGAACCCCATGGGTCTGGACCAGTCAGGGGTCCTAACTGTGGGCTCGCTTGTCCCCAAGGAGGGAAGACACACCTTGCCTCATAACACCTTGCTTGTCATTCCCCCCTGGTGTAGTAAGCCACCGTTCTTCGTTGGCTCCCCAAGGTCATTACATCAGGGCAGTCCCCATGCAACACGTGGTCAACAAGGCATACACTCGCTGGGTGGCTGCTATCCTGATAAGGGCCACCTGGCCCACGCTGGAAACCACAGGCATGGGTCTGCAGGGCACAGACAGGGTCAGTGCAGTGCTCAGTAAGCAGTAGTCTGTGAAAAACCAATGGCCTTCGGCCAGGGAGTGGTTGTCACGGGGGGCTAACGGTCCTGTCCTGCGATGCAATGCGGGGCAACTGTGACAACTGCTCTTACACCCATACACAGGCACGTCTGCAGAAGAGTGCTCACTGCACCTGTCAGTAGACTGACACAGGGAAATTAGTTTCGCTTTTTACGCTGGGACATAGTCTCAGCACGGGTTAGGACCTGTCCCTCGTTGTTCTCAACGAGGCAGGTGCGGAAGATGGGGTTGATACTCCCGTGTGGTTGTATGAAGGCTGAAATAGGTTCCCAGGTCGCCTCAGATAACCCAAAGCCATCCCACAGGGTTAGGAATTTCCAGCCCTGTTTATACTCGTGGCGAGCAATACCTGCAACCACGTAGTAACCATCGACTGCCATCTCATCGGCAGTCATCTCTTCGAGTTCCTCTGCCTCTTCTGGACTGGCAGCGTTTTCTAGGTCTATACGCTGGACCTCACTGTCGCTGAGGCGCCACCCATCCCAAGACAAATCGTCAGGGGAGTGATAGTGCCTGAACTGTTTAGGTGCACACAGCAGTTCACCACCTAGACGTGGACTGCACCTGACATGGATCCTGGATCCATCTATCCTGATGATACGATAGGGTCCAAAATAAGGGTCCTGTAGGCAGTTACGTGGCCCGGAGGGTAGGCGTGAATGGTGTACCAAAACAAGGTCACCAACCTTGAAGCTTGCAGGTCGCCGTAGGCGGTCTCGTCGGCTCAGTTCACGGTCACGAATGTGTCTCAGGTTAGTCCCAGCCTGGTTAGCCAGAGACTGCTTGTGTTCCAGCCAATCTCCCACAGGGGTCTTGAAGTCCTCAGGAAAGGGGGTTTTGAAGAACCAAGCAGGTCGTCCCCCATGGAACAGTTCGTGGGGGGTGAAACCCGTAGAGGAGCTCCGCTGTGAGTTCATGGTCAGCACTGCCCAGGGCACTAGGCGTACCCAGTCCTTGGTACGCTCCTGTTTCATCAGGATTCTTAAGTTTTGCTCCACCACACGGTTCTGTCTCTCACAGAGAGGGTTAGACGTGTGGGTATAGGGCACACCTGTGGTTACCTCCACGTTGAGGGCATTTAGCACTCGTTTGTACCACCAAGTGTCAGTGCGGATGCGTACATCCTCATCAGAGTGCACCTGCTTAGGTGCTCCATAGGGTTCGAACCATTGTTCGACCAACATTTTCAGAGTCTGCTCACCTGTGATTTTCTTATTGCAAGGGAACACACGGGTGAAGCGAGATAGGCCACAGCTGACCACTAGGCAACTATCATAGCCGCCGAAGCGTGGTAGGCCGTGGATGCAATCCACGTAGAGAAGAGAGTTAGCACAATAGGGTATGGGTAAGCTGGAGATAAGGCCCCTATCCCTACTGTCGCTCTGCTTGCTGGCATGACAGCCACAAGCATCCACAATGGTCTGCATACGCGACCTCAGTTCAGTTAGGGTTAGACTATAGTAGAAACACTCACGGAAGAAGTCCACTGAGCGATTAGCGCCAGTGTTACCAGAACTGAGATGGCACCACTGTGGGCACCCGTCCAGTCGTGCCTCAGGCACCACAATTCGGTCCTCGTAGAAGAGGTACTGATTGTTTTTATACCACTGGTGCCCGTCAATGACACGGGGTTCGAGACCAGTGCTGAGGGTTTGGAGAAATTCTTTATACTGTGACTGATAGTCCGTTAGACTCCAACCCTCCAGGATTCCAGCAGTGCGCATGGACAGGTCAAGCTGGACATCCATACGCTGGAAAGCCCCTCTGGCGAGCGCCTCAGAGCTCTCACCTATAAGCGCATCGAAGTTGTTGCGCGATATATAGTCAGACAGTTCATTCTTTATTCCGGGGATATGATGCACTGTCAGCCTGAACTGGCTCAGGTAAGTCCACCACTGCTTTAGCTTTGCTTTCTCTGGTGGTGGGCCCTTCTGAAAAGACTTCACAGGTTCCTGGTCACAGAATCAGACAATAGGGTTAGATCCCAGGAGTCGGGATTGTGACAAAAGCACCCTCATACCGGCCAGGAGTTCCTGGTCATAGGTGCTGTAATTGGAACGCGCTTGGTTCCATTTCCAATCCAGTGTCCCAGTGGCACCAGTCGCCACTCACTGGTAGGATAGTCATGTTTCAACTAACCATCACGGTTCAGTCCATTAGTACGATAATGGCAGTGGGTTAGTTCAGCGGGGTCTAGCTCCTGCGATTGGTAGATCGTACCACCCCCCTCTACATCACTGGCATCAGTGATCAGGACTATCTCGCCCTTAGGGCGGGGTACTCCCAGGCTGTTGGAGGAGGCAATCTTCTTCTTCAACTCCTGGAAACACTCTTCCTGTCTGGCGGTCCACCTCCAGGGAGTAGTTTTCTTGATTAGGTCAGTGAGGGGGGCAGAGGAGTAAGTAAAATTGTGGATGTGACGCCGATAGAAATTACAGGCGCCGACAAATCTCCTCACGTTGTGTAGACCCTTCTCAGGGTCATCGCGAATCTGCATGTCCTGTAGGGGCTGCATCTTAGACGCGGCTGGTTTCCACCAGCCATACCCCAAGTTGAAACCCAAATATTCCATCTCCTCTTTCATAAACTCTCATTTTTCGAGTTTGATTCGGAGATGGTTTTCTTGACAGACAATGAAAAATTCACGAGGGAGAAGGACAGGATCCTCTTGGGTATTAGTACCCAAACTCACGTCGTCGATGTGAGCCTCCATTTCTGCACCCCGAGAAATCAACTCCTGTACTAGAGGCCTGCGCCTCAGTATGTACAAAATTTTGTTCATTAGCTCCTGGAAGAGCGCTGGGGCATTAGCCACCCCGAAAGGCATAACCTTCCACTTAAAGACACGGCCCTTAGGGGTTATAAAAGCCAGCAGCTCCTGAGCTGCGGCGGTTAGGTCTACCTGCCAGAAACCAGAGCGTTTGTCCATTTTGGTCTTGTACCTGCATTTGGCAATACGCTCCAGGGTATTTTCCATGTTAGGAATACTCCCTGAGTGGTTCTGGGTTTTCTTGTTGACCTTACCATAGTCAACAACCAGTCGTAGGGCACTCGACCCTGGTTTAGCAACCAGGAAACAGGGACTGCAGTGATGGGGGTAGTCTCCCTTCTTATATTCTTCAACGAGGCCAGCATCTATACATTCCTGGATCTGGCGCTCAATTTCTTCAACCTGTTCCTGTGGAGCGGGATAGGGACGACGCCTAACTCACGTCTTTTCAAATTCAGGTTTCAGTTTCAGCTCCATCTGGACCAGTTTTTTACAAGAGAGGGGAGGCAGCAAGGCGCCGAACACCTCCTCATAGGTTATCAGCAGTTTCTTCAGTCGGGGGACAAGGTTAAGACTCTCGAGTTTCTGCAGGAAATCCTCCTCAGCATGGAGGTTGCTCTTTCCATGTTCTTTTTTTTTCTGCCGATCAGCAGTTTCGGCAGGCTCAGAACCATCGTCCTACTCAGGGGAACATTGCTGACCATAGTGCAGAGAATACACTAGCGGTATCTCAGGATCAGGCAGCGTATAGGAATCATCCTCCTCCTCAGACCAGATGGAGGATTTCCAGGTCTGTCTGAGGTATTGCAGCCGCTCTTGGCGCTCAATACCTTCGGCCTCCAGGTACAACAGCCGCCGGAGTTCCTGAGTGTCATGCTCAGACAATGGCATGTTATTAGAAGCAGGCCGCGCCAGAGCATCAGGACTCTGGGCGGGGGGTTCACCTGTGTGCATAGGCTGCATGTGTAGCACTGGCTTCCCAACAGGGGAAGCGGGTTCAGAGGTTGACTCTAGATCTACCTCCTCTAGCAACAGCTGGGCTAGGAAGGCAGTGTGTTTTAGGTCAACACAGCTGGGATCAACAGGAGGAATAGTGCTGGCGATCTCAGGCAATTGGTCGTCAGCATCCTCCTTTACAGCTGCAGGTTCCAGATAGCCATCGGGAGGCTCACACCCTGTAAGTGTGGCAGATAGGTGCTCAGGAGATGGATTTTTGAGATCAGAAAGGGTCAGGCTACAATTTTGGGCCATGACCTCTTCCAGTAGCACCTGGTCTAGGTCACACAGGGGTACAGCATTGAGAGATCCATCAACGATGGACAGGAAACTGGCCCACTCAGGGGCCTGCATAGCTGTGTCTGAGTCCTCAGGCACATAGATGGGGCCGTCTGGGAGTTGCACTCTTCCCACAGTCGTTCGATCTAGCATACGGCGCCAGTAAGCATGATCACCAGAGCAGCCCCAGTCAGGGGTGCACATGACAACCCTTCCTCCCTCATAAGCGATTGTGGTTAGAACCTTCGCGAGCAGGGAGAATGGAGGGTTAGCATACGCTAGGCCCATTGCTTTCCAGAAGAAACGGAAAGCATTGTTCAATTGTTTCAAGCAGTACAACTGCATGATGTGCTGTTGTTGGCTCGCAAACAGTTCCACCTGGATCTCATCCAGGTTTACCTGAAGGGCCGCCAGTCCATTTTCAAGAACGTGACGGGCCAATTGGTAGTTTTCAGTACGATAGTTAGTGTTGGATGCGTAGCGCAGCCCAGACTCTTTTCGTCCTGACAGCTCCAAAGGTACGGAGAACAGCCCACTGCCAAAGTCGCAGTGCAAAGAATAGGGGCGCTGGAAAGACAGCATTTTTACCTGGGGGTTTCTTCGTAGGAAGTCTGTACCAATGACGATGTCAAAGGCGTCGGTGTCCAGCACTCTGCAGTGTTGGGTCATGGTTTTGTCGCCCAGGCATATAGTCACATCGCGCCCCCCCAAGGAATGGATGGTACGCCCATCCCCTATTCTTATTGCCACGGTCCTAGTTTTCTTGAAAGTCCTTAGCAGGCGCCGGGCTACTATGGAAAGTGTTGCACCGGTGCCAAGCACCGCTCGAAAAACTTGATCCCCAATTTTCACGAGGATCCAGAAAACCAAGTCCTCCTCTTCGGAGCCGCCCCCCTACTCCTCATCAGGGAACTTGACATCCACCCCTGTGCCCCTTCCGCCTGTAATCCCTGCTGATTTGCTCCTGATCAACGCTTGCATTTCTCAAGGTCCCGGGTCCAAAATCCAAAAATATAGAAAATCGAAAATACAATCCTCCTTCAACCCTGAACAGCAATCAGATCCCACAAATGCAGCAATAACCCAATTCACAATCCAAATCAGGCTGCGGGCTTCCGTTCAGCACACCGGTCGTCTCACGGTGGCGGGCATGTACAAGAATTGCACCAAAGAGGAAAGCCCTGAAATTGGCATATGAACACAAATAAAGCAAAGTTGGGGAAAGATGGAAACTTACACAATCACAGCCATAGACCCCTCATTCCCTGGACTCAAGACCTTCCCTTGTCTCACCAACATCATGCCCTGAACCCAGTCCAATAAGATAGTTAAATGCCATGTATCAAAAGTCACTACATAAACCCCAAAAATGTGTTCACTCCCAAGCCTCTAAATCCTAGCCCAATAGGGGAGGTGGCGTGTCATGGCCTAGAGTGGCACTCAGGACCATGCCGTACCCTGACATAACCTTGGTTGGACTTGGAGTCGAATGGGCTTGGAGAACTGCCCCATGAAGATGCCCTCACAACATGGCAAAATCAGGCAAATCACACCATTATGCCCAAAAATCAATTATATACTCAAAAATGCATATGGCAAATGTTCATATGCTCCATGCATGTGTCAAACCGGAAGGTAATATACAAGGGTGATATAGACCAAAGGTCCATGCCCAAGAATATCCCATCATTGGCTCCGAAACTCCTCCGGTTATGTACATGACATGCTTCACAAGTCAGCTCATGAGTTTGAGACCTAATTTTGTGAGGCCTCGTGTGCCAAGCCAAAGTGAACACGTGATCCGGCATATGGTGAGGTACAACACCGAAGCATATGCCAACATATAAGCAACATACTATAGTTCACGGATCTCTAGGCACTTTGCTGTTAGCCGACCAGTTGAGCACATAAAACACAAAAATGAGCATAAAATGAGGTCAAAAACATGAAAATATGTCCAAATACCAAGTTGTCATGATACTATATCTCTATGCTCACCCATGATATCCGCTCATGGTTCAATACACAAATGATTGGAACCATTTGCGAACAATTCCCCCACTTGGATCCCCAATCGGGCGCATGGAGATACCTTCGCCACCCATATCTACATGCCCCATGAAAATGGGAGTGCACACATGGATCTCTTTGCCTAACATACCATGAGCAATACATACGCGGTAGACTTGGTCTAGCGCTTTGAATTCCACATTTGAGACATGGGCAAAGCCCTTGTCACGTATGGCTCCCCATCTCTTCGGCCACACGAAGATATATAACATGGGCATGAGCATATCAAGCATATACCATGCATATAACAAATACCCTCAAAATGTGGCTCCCACCATGATATGCCATGTCCCCCCATGGACATAACTTCACGTTAAAAATACGTAAGAACCCAAGGAAAGTTGCCATGCAACCCCAACACTCATGCGGCACACTCGAAAGTCGCATTAAAATATTCGGTTGCACGGTCCAAGAGTTATATGTCACTTTATACCCTCTTGACCCTTATCCCTTGCTACACCGGGCATGTGTGCCCATCAAAGGCGTTTGATGCTTCCTAAATTAACTTGAGACGAAGGCGCTTGCAACCCAACCTTCCTTATTCTCTTTCCTCACACTCGCGCGTAGATGTGGCCCTTCAAAGTGGTCCCACGATTCACTTTTGTTTCCCTTATATCTCCAAGTCAAATGGGTGGCAAGTATAAGGGAAACCTGATTCGGGCATACGGAAAAGAGTATGACCACTCAAAGAAGTCCAAATCAAGTGCGGCGATGTCGAAGTCGAAAATCCGATTTTGACATCGCGAAAAATTCAGATTAAAATTTCGAGTGCTTATTTAGAAAATTGCGGAAGCAACGAACCCTTTGCTGATGAAATCTGACCCTTCAACGGAGTGTCCGCCAAAATATCTGGAAATAACAGTTAACCAATCGGTTAACGCAAAATCGCGAGCCAACTGACGGTCGCCGATACATTGACCATCAGAACGAAAGGCTGAAAAATTACGGAAACATCATGATAATAAAACCCTGTTGATTCCTGATATTCTGATATATAAATCTCAGCTGGCGGCGCCTCGGTACTGAATATGGCCGCTCATAGCCGGAATGGCCAAACCTATCACACTATCACATCGGGTTAGTACAGGTGGATGGGAGAGTATGATATCAGCCAATGGCGGCTTGCCGGCACATAGATACACACCCCAAGTGACCCCAAGATGGCCACGGGGGTCCGAACCGGCTTCACCCCCCTTCTCAGAGCGTTGTTACCGCTCGGAAGTCATTGAAGAGAGGACGGGAGGACCCCAATGGGCTCCAACCCCTCCCTCCATGTCCCAAGGACACATGGAGGCCCCACACACGTCGTAGGCGTCCCCCACGCCCCATGGGAGGGGTGAGGACACTGATAATCGGTGCCCTACGCCATATCCGGTCTCCTCTTGATCTACAACATGGACCAAGGGGATCAAAGATAGAAAAACGTCGTCGGTCGACCTAAATAAGTATACCACAGTAAAATATATATGTGGAGATCCAGTGAAGGGGGTAGATGGCCAATCAAGGCCCAAAAATCCCCGGATGAACGCCCTCACCCGTCTCCCCAAGCACAGACACAAACAAAATGCCAAGGGGGGATCCATTACGGTGCTACAGCAGCAACCAAATGGACCAACACGTCCTTGACATCCAAAGAAATATTCTTTTTCTTTAGGTAGTCCATCCAGACCGTGGTATACCTCGGCACGACACTGCTCGGAGGTTCCCACGAATCCCTGGATGCGGCGAATCCTCTCCAACGGACCTTATAAAGCCTGCCCCCAGGCGTCCCCGGGTCCGGCTTGTCCGCCAGGATTCTCTCGGCGGTGAAGTCGTTGTCCTCACCCTCGTCGTCCGAGTCCACATCGCCGGCCGTGAACTCGAAGGTGACGGGACGTCCGCTGGGGTCTGGTGCTCGGGGACGAAGCTGGGTATGGTCGCGGTCCAGGATCTTGTTATCCCCCACACGAACCGCATACACATCCTGCCCGACCTTCCGCACGATTACCCCCGGCACATACCAAGATGCCTGCCGATGTCTGGACAGGACATCCTTGTGGTGCCGCTGCACCCACACGGTGTCTTGGAGAGCATACTTCTGGACTTTTCCCTGCTTGAAGTACTTGGCCCTCTTGTCATGCTCGTCCTGAAGTGCTTTGCACACTTTGGCCGCCGTGTCGTCGGCCTCAGCCATCATAGCGTTCGCATCCCGGGCCACTTTGCCATGGTTCAACCACGGGAGAGTGCGTGACACTCGATCCCGCAGGAACAGGATGCGATGGGGCGACAGTCCAGTGGGTCCCGGAAGGTCGTGATACGCTTGGAGCACTCTCCACAGCGAGTTATACCAGTTCCGACCCGGTTCGTCAATGTGCAGCTGGCGGAACCTCTCGAACATCTGCCGCCCGGCCACCTCAGCCCGGCCATTCGACCGGCTGTGGTATGCCACGGTCTTGGCGTGCCGAATCCCCATGTGCTTGCACATCGTCTTGAACCACGTCCCCACGAATTGACTGCCCCGATCGCTGCAGATGACAGCCGGGACATCAAAAATCGTCAGCCAATGCCTGATCATGGCATTAGCGACGGTCTTGGCCTGCAGCCCCACTCCATGTTTGTCCTTCTTGTCCTTGTTCTTGGACTTCTTGCCAGGGACCGCCAAGATATACCCACTGTGCCTATCCACCGCCAGGATGACACAGTCGTAGGTCTCTCCTTCCACGGTGACCTCAGGCATGGCGAATACATCCATGGCTACGGACCGCATAGGGGCTTCCGGTATAGCCGTGTACACCGGGTTGCCCGCTGTGGAGTGGTTGGGGATCTTCGTGGCCCGACACACGGAACAGTCGCTGCAGTACCTATCCAGGATGGCGTAGTACCCCGGAGGGAACTTGAAACGCCACTCCAGGTCCTGCTGCATCTTGTCTGGGCCAGGGTGCATGAGCTGGGCGTTGTGCCAATGGTCAATGAGCTCCTCCACTCGGTTCTCTGGCACCAGCAGCTTGTCCTTGAGGAACAACTTGTCGCCATCCTCGGTCAAGCCCTCAGGCCATTCGTCGTCCGACGGGGCGCTCACGGCATTCCAGTACTTGCTCCAGTGCTCGGATGCCGCGTAGTCATCCGACCAGTCCTCTGTGAGCACCGACCTGACTAGCTCTACAGGGGCCACCATCCATTGCTCGAGGGTTTTCTCTCGAATAGCTTGGACGCGGGCACCCCGGAGCTTGGCCAGGTCCGTACGCTTTGCCATCACCACAAAACACTTGACCCCCTCTTGCTCCATGACCTTCTCCATCTCGATGATGCGCTTGGCCTCCTCGGTCTCCTCGGCGTCGCCATGGCTGGATATGTCCATCCACGCCTTACCCGCGGGGTAGGCCCAGCGACTGAGGCAATCTGCCACAGTGTTGTCCTTCCCCGGGACGTACACGATGCTGAGGTCGAACTTGGCGGACGTCTCATGCCATCGGGCCCTCCTAGCCGCTGGTCCTGAGGGGGTGTAGACATGCTCCTTGTGCCAGCTCTGTAGGGACTGGTGGTCCGTGCAAACCACCACCGGCTGCAGTCCGATGTGGCCAGACCACTTCCTGAGCGCACATACAATGGCGTATGTCTCCTTCTCCCTCGCGGTCCATGTTCGGCGTTGGCCCTCGGCCAGGATCCTGCTCCAAAACGCCACGGAAACATGAGTCCCGTCGTCCCGGACTTGCTCGAGGACTGCCCCCACGGCATAGTCCGAGGCGTCTGTCCGTAGCACGAATCCCTTGTCCGGGTCCACCAGGAACAGCCCCAACTGCCCCAGGAGTCGCTCCTTCAGGCGGTTGAACGCATCCTCAGCCTCAGGGGTCCAGGCAAGCTTCTTCTTGCTCCCCTTCCGGCCATCGAATTTGCCCACTTGCAGCATCTTGTGCAGCGGCCCCGAGAGTTCTGCATACATCCGCACATAGCCAGAATAGTAATTGCAGAACCCCATGAAGGACCGGAGTTCGCTGATGGTCTGGGGCTTCTCCCAGTGGTGCAGGGACGCCAGCTTCCCAGGCATGGGACGGCGTTGCCCGTGACCAACCACGTGACCCGCGAACTCCACTTCCTTCACGAAGAGTGAGGCTTTGGTGGGCTTGCACACCATGTTGTGCTTGTCCAACTCGCTGAGCACTCGGCGCAGATCCTTCTCATGCGCGTCGATGAGCTCGTCCTCAGTCATGTTCTCCGTGCCGGACCCGATGATGATGTCATCCACGAAAGGGTCGGCACAGTCCCGGACAGGACCGAGTAGGTCCTCCATCATGCGCTGGAAAGCGGCGTTCCCATTCTTGGCACCCATAGGCACCACTTTCCACTGCATGGGCCCCAGCGGCGTCGACATCGCTGTGCAGGGCCTGGAGTCCGGGTGTAGCGGCATCTGGTGATAGCCGTGTTTCAGGTCTAACACCGTGAAAATCCGCTTTTTCTGTTGCTTTTGGAGGATGGAGTCGATCAGGGGAAGCGAGTACGAGTCGTGCTCGGTCTGCTCCTTCAAACCTCTGTAATCAACCACCAACCTCCATTCGCCCTTCTCCTTCTTGGGCACGATGAAGGCTGGGCTGGCCCATTCACTGTCGGAGGGTTCGATCCATCCCCGCTCAATGAACTCGGCCAACAGCTTCTTCATGGCCTCGGCCCGATCGCCCTGAAGTTGGTACTCCCGATGACGATGGATCTTCGGGTTCGGCTTCAGCTTGATCTTCGCTGTACCAAACCTCCCACGATCTGGAGGGTTCTTGTTGGCGACGCCACTGAATAGCCGCGGATAGGCATGGATCAGCCTCTCCTTCAGCTCGGCGACCTTCGGGTTCTCCTGGGCCTCTTCAGCCGCTTGCTTCGGTATCGATACAACCGACCGCACTGCGGTATAGGCCTCTTCTGGGTCCGAGTCCGACTTCTCCTCGTCCAATATGCCGTCTCCATCGTCGTGGGTCGCGATTCCCACCGAAAATCTTCGAAAATTTGCGGCTTCGGGCTGGTGCTCGTTGCTACCGGTTCCCACTCTTGGAAAACCCCACGTTGGTGGGTCCGACCCAACCGGACCATCATATTGGTCCGCGATGTGATCCATGACCCTCGCCACGAACTCATCCTTCTCGTACTTGCCGGTGACCAACATCTTGTCATCCCACCAATGCGGAGATGTGACCATGGCCCGCCTCTTCTTGGCTGCCACACGGTCGTGCATCCCCATCCGCATGTAGTTGACGACGTCGTCGATCTCGGCGTGGGACAGGACGTCAATGCCTTCCACTGGCTGATCCGTCCCCTCCTTGGGCTCAAACATGACCTTCATGGGCACCGCCTCCACCCTACGGATGAATGCTTCATCACCCGTGGGCTGGGCTTGCGCCCCATCCACCAAGAAAGCCTTGGTACCCCACGCTTGACCCGGGGAGGGCATTGATGTACCCTTTGCGTCGATGAACAGCTCCTCCTCTGGCCCGAATGACATCTCGTTCAGGGTGATGGAGTCCAGCGTCGACTTGAGACCCTCCAGCGGACATGGGGTAGATCCTATGCCGGTTATGACCAGGATCCCCTTCGCCCTATCCGCGATGATCTTCTCCACCGTACGTCTGGTATTGTCCAGGGAGCCATGCCAATACATGGGTCCCCACTCCTTCAAACCCCAATGCCTGTGCCAGGCTGAGTCTCCTCGATGCCAATGCCTCCTACACTTCCGCAGAAGTGGGGCGACCCGGGAAGCGAAGACGTCCGTCTCGGGCGCTTCAGCTCCCAGCGTCTGGATCATCCTGTCGTACACCTGCGGCGCCATTCCATACTCCGTGAGCTGAACTCCGCGGTCTCCCCTGGACTTGGCACCCACAGCTTGCACCGCTTGGACGATCCGATCCTCTTCCTCAGCATTCCATTGAGATGATCCGCATGCATAGTCCGTGGACAGCCATGTAAGGCATTCATCATCCTCCCGGACCAGCGTTGCACGATGAGGAAGGGCTGCAATGGCGTTTCCCACCATGAAGTCATACCCCATGATCATATCCCAATCGGTAATGTCGGCCACATAGAAGTTCCCGGATAGAGTGCTTCTTTTCGCCTGATCAGGGCGGTTCAAGCGCTCATGTTCCCAGAATTCCATACTGATGGTGGCCTCATGGGTGCCACCACCCATGATCTCTCCGTTGGCGACCTTCAGGCGGACCGGTCTCCGGCTGGGCTGCAGGAATTCCTCTTTGAACAACCCTCTCCGGACCAGGCTCACCTGGGCACCCGTATCCACTAACACATCCACACCTTCTCCTCTCGTCCGCACCGTACTCGCACTTTCAAGTGCAACTGCCGCTCGTCGCCATGAGGTGTATGGACGAATCTCACGGCATGCAACTCTAGCACGTCCGGGTGCATCAGGACTTCAAGGGTATGGTCACGGATGGTGTAGATCTTGGGTTGGTCCTGCCCGTCCACGGGGCTCTCCGTGGTCGCTCCTTCCTTCTTGCCATGTCCCGTACCCACATGTACTTCCCTTGGCAGGGCGCTCCAGGGGTTTGGAGTGGCGAAACTCAGTGGTTTTGGCTCTTCCGGAGCCTTCTTCGGCACCCGATGTGCCTTCGCTTTCTCTGGGATTCCACTGATTTTCGGAGGAGAGACCTCCGAGGTCCCACTCCCGTGGGGGCTCCTCTAGACTTGGCTTCCCGCAGCCCCTTCCGGCTGCGATCCGCCAGGACTTTGTCCACCACCTTGCTGGGCTATGAGTTCCTCCAACGTCCTCAACATGTCCTCAGCAACCTCCTCGATCGACCTCACTTGCGGTCTTCGCCACGTCCACCACCATAGCCTCTTCCTCCGACTTTTCCTTGGCCTTTGCCTTGGCCTTTTCCCCCGTCTCCGCCCTTCGCCTTCCAATCGGAAATCCGCTGCTCCTTGGGCTTCTTCTCGGGGTGGGCGGCGAAGTAGGCCTTCTTGTCCGCCTCGTACACCTTGCACTGACGGTGGTCGTGTGCATGGTTGTTTCCCTTGCCATAACAGACCCAGCACCCGTCGTGCTGAGACCTGTACTCTCGGAACGAGAGCGGTGGGTTCCCGATCCTCCTTGGCTCTCTGCTCTTCTTGGGTCCCAGCTGGCTCCATCTGGACCGATCCTGCCCATGGTTCTTCACGTTGTGCGCCACAAACGCGAAGAAATGGGCCTCCTCGTGATCCTCCCAGGACCCGGTCCAGTGGTCTTGGCCACTTCCACTACCATCCTCCGCGGAGTTGGCCGTGTCCTCCTGGATCTCCCGATGATGGCGGTCTTCTCGGTGTCCTCGTTGTCCATGACCATGCCGATCCTGCACGTGGGCCTCGTTCTTCGCATTGAGCTTCAACTCCACCGTGATGTACTTCACGATCTCGTCCAGGCTCATGCGGGCGAAGATGACTTGCATCCTCAGCGGCTCCCCGCGCCACCACTCCACGTTGTTGGGGCGCAGCAACCTTTGCCCCATGGAGTCCCCAAATACCTCCACGTACACGGCGTTCTTCAGGCCCAACATCCGGTTGGGATCGCCCAGGTTCCTCCTGAAGAACTCCATGATACCCGCATGGGTATCCTCTGCCGCCATGATCCGCACCGCCACCCGCTTCTTGGCGCGCTTCTTCTCCTCGTCCTCCACTCTCCTCTTCCAGTTGCCGGGGAGGACGTCCTTCAGCAAGTGGCGGATCTCACTGGCCTCGTTCCAGTCTTCCACCAACTTGAGGCATCTGCGGTACTTCCGCAGATACCGGTTCCACTCCCGGACCCGCAACTCACCGCGGTCCAGCGGCAGTGGAATGGACCACAGGTCCTCCAGCTTCTGATTCGGAGCGTCCACCCGCTCCTCATCCTCCAACCACTGGAGGCAGGCCTGCTCCGTCCTGATCAGTCCTTCCCGGATCTGATCCCGCAGCTCCTCCTTCAGCTCCTGCGCCAGGCGGTGTGGGAATGTCCGGCATACCCACTTATCCCGCGGCGCTCCCCGCATCTCGCCGACGACCTCCTCGGCAAAGTCCTCCCAATCCAGGATGAAGTCATCCAGGTTGGAGGGGTTGCCATCGTAGTAGGGGATTTTGATTCCCCTGAGGTCGTCAATCCTGATGGCGTCTCCGACGTCTCCAGCCACCACTCCACCGAGACGGATACCACCTGTGGCCGGGGGGTGTGAGTACACTCCCCGTACATCCCTCTCCTCCATGGAGTGCGGTCCAGTTGGGCCTGAACTCATGGGGTTTGGAATGCGGGAAGGATTTGCTCCACCGGCTGTCCATATCCCGGTAGTGGGATCCTTCGCCCACAGGTTTCCGCCTGGATGACCTCGACCATGTCCGTCGGCGCTTCCCAGGGTTCGCCCCTGCATGGTCTGGCTCTCGATCTTCTCTTCCGCATAAACGACCATATTCGTCGTGATCGGTACATCCTGGGCGGCATGGGACATCTGTACGGTCAGGCTCCTCGGGTCCGTGGTTACGTGCCCTTCCCGCATGGACCCAGCCGGTGCCGTGTGTTCCCCGAGCATTGTGGATTCGCTGAACATGGGAACAAACGGCAGCGCACCCGGGTCAACACGCGGAGGCGCGTATGGTGCCTCTGCAGGACCGCCCATGGGTTTCTCCATGGCGCTCCTGAGGGTCTAGACCCGCTCCACCAGCTCTACCGCGGCCGGCTTTGCCGGGAGCTCCGGACCCGAGGCGAGGGGCTGTCGCTCCTCTAGCCTTTCAGGCGTCCCGACATGTCCTCCACTAAGTGGAGGAGGCTGTCCACCACTTGCTGCTGCTTCTGCAGGGCCAGCTCCAGATTCTCCCGGTACCGGGCCTGATCCGCTCGCAGCTCCTCCAGGTGGTTCTCCGCGGCCGACTGGTCGTCCAGGATCCCCGCGACGTCCTCCTCTAGACCGTCCTTGGCGTTGTCCAGGCGGTCAAGGCGATGCACGATGGCATCCATCCCCATCTTCGGGTACTTGCCCATGAGGAAGGACACGTGCTCGCAGTGGCACGCAGCGTGCTTTCCGCCGGATTCAGCGCATCCCGCGGTTCCCGGCACCTCGGACTCATCGCCCATGGGCGTATCGCCTATGGCGTCCGTCTCTGGTCCCGTGTGCCGGGGCACAGGTGCCGTCCGGGCCCTGGCTGGCCTCTCCAAGCCCTCGGCGTTGTGCTTCAGGGCGGGCTCGGGGGCCGTATGCGCCCTGGCGATCGGCGCGGACATCTCCGACTCTGAAGGTGGCTCGTAGGCTGTCCGATAGCCCTCTGAGTGCCCCTCAGATTCCCACAGCCTGACTGGGCTGGGGTCCGTGTCCATAGCCCCGGCATCCCTTGCCGCGGACTTGGGTGACCCGCGCTTCCGGTAGCGCCGGGCCCGTCCTCCACTGCTGCCTGAATGGCAGGCCTCATCAGAGTCCTCCGCGGCGGAGCGGAGGTTGCATGCCTTTCGGCAGCGACGCTCACACATGGAGACCAGGTCCTCCCTGTCACGTCCTCCTCTACCCGAATGTCGTACTTCTCTTCGGGCTTCAACTTCCGGAGTTCGCCATGCTCTTGAACGTCTCGGTTCTTCTATGGCTCCAATCTCCCGCGTGGTCTCCACCGAGTCCACAATACGCACCCGGGGCGTACTTGGGCAGGGCTCATAAGGGCCCAAGTCCCCAGGTCGGCGGTTGGTAGGGGCAGCAGGTAAGCCTCTGCTACCATAAAGAAGGTCCCTACCAGGACCGGCCCCCGCTGTGCCCCTTCCGCCTGTAATCCCTGCTGATTTCCTCCTGATCAACGCTTGCATTTCTCAAGGTCCCGGGTCCAAAATCCAAAAATATAGAAAATCGAAAATACAATCCTCCTTCAACCCTGAACAGCAATCAGATCCCACAAATGCAGCAATAACCCAATTCACAATCCAAATCAGGCTGCGGGCTTCCGTTCAGCACACCGGTCGTCTCACGGTGGCGGGCATGTACAAGAATTGCACCAAAGAGGAAAGCCCTGAAATTGGCATATGAACACAAATAAAGCAAAGTTGGGGAAAGATGGAAACTTACACAATCACAGCCATAGACCCCTCATTCCCTGGACTCAAGACCTTCCCTTGTCTCACCAACATGATGCCCTGAACCCAGTCCAATAAGATAGTCAAATGCCATGTATCAAAACTCACTACATAAACCCCAAAAATGTGTTCACTCCCAAGCCTCTAAATCCTAGCCCAATAGGGGAGGTGGCGTGTCATGGCCTAGAGTGGCACTCAGGACCATGCCGTACCCTGACATAACCTTGGTTGGACTTGGAGTCGAATGGGCTTGGAGAACTGCCCCATGAAGATGACCTCACAACATGGCAAAATCAGGCAAATCACACCATTATGCCCAAAAATCAATTATATACTCAAAAATGCATATGGCAAATGCTCATATGCTCCATGCATGTGTCAAACCGGAAAGTAATATACAAGGGTGATATAGACCAAAGGTCCATGCCCAAGAATATCCCATCATTGGCTCCGAAACTCCTCCGGTTATGTACATGACATGCTTCACAAGTCAGCTCATGAGTTTGAGACCTAATTTTGTGAGGCCTCGTGTGCCAAGCCAAAGTGAACACGTGATCTGGCATATGGTGAGGTACAACACCGAAGCATATGCCAACATATAAGCAACATACCATAGTTCACGGATCTCTAGGCACTTTGCTGTTAGCCGACCAGTTGAGCACATAAAACACAAAAATGAGCATAAAATGAGGTCAAAAACATGAAAATATGTCCAAATACCAAGTAGTCATGATACTATATCTCTATGCTCACCCATGATATCCGCTCATGGTTCAATACACAAATGATTGGAACCATTTGCGAACAATTCCCCCACTTGGATCCCCAATCGGGCGCGTGGAGATACCTTCGCCACCCATATCTACATGCCCCATGAAAATGGGAGTGCACTCATGGATCTCTTTGCCTAACATACCATGAGCAATACATACGCGGTAGACTTGGTCCAGCGCTTTGAATTCCACATTTGAGACATGGGCAAAGCCCTTGTCACGTATGGCTCCCCATCTCTTCGGCCACACGAAGATATATAACATGGGCATGAGCATATCAAGCATATACCATGCATATAACAAATACCCTCAAAATGTGGCTCCCACCATGATATGCCATGTCCCTCCATGGACATAACTTCACGTTAAAAATACGTAGGAACCCAAGGAAAGTTGCCATGCAACCCCAACACTCATGCGGCACACTCGAAAGTCGCATTAAAATATTCGGTTGCACGGTCCAAGAGTTATATGTCACTTTATACCCTCTTGACCCTTATCCCTTGCTACACCGGGCATGTGTGCCCATCAAAGGCGTTTGATGCTTCCTAAATTAACTTGAGACGAAGGCGCTTGCAACCCAACCTTCCTTATTCTCTTTCCTCACACTCGCGCGTAGATGTGGCCCTTCAAAGTGGTCCCACGATTCACTTTTGTTTCCCTTATATCTCCAAGTCAAATGGGTGGCAAGTATAAGGGAAACCTGATTCGGGCATACGGAAAAGAGTATGACCACTCAAAGAAGTCCAAATCAAGTGCGGCGATGTCGAAGTCGAAAATCCGATTTTGACATCGCGAAAAATTCAGATTAAAATTTCGAGTGCTTATTTAGAAAATTGCGGAAGCAACGAACCCTTTGCTGATGAAATCTGACCCTTCAACTGAGTGTCCGCCAAAATATCTGGAAATAACAGTTAACCAATCGGTTAACGCAAAATCGCGAGCCAACTGACGGTCGCCGATACATTGACCATCAGAACGAAAGGCTGAAAAATTACGGAAACATCATGATAATAAAACCCTGTTGATTCCTGATATTCTGATATATAAATCTCAGCTGGCGGCGCCTCGGTACTGAATATGGCCGCTCAAAGCCGGAATGGCCAAACCTATCACACTATCACATCGGGTTAGTACAGGTGGATGGGAGAGTATGATATCAGCCAATGGCGGCTTGCCGGCACATAGATACACACCCCAAGTGACCCCAAGACGGCCACGGGGGTCCGAACCAGCTTCACAGCTATGAGGGACCTGGCCATCCAGGCCAAGCGCCTCTTCTTGGAGTTTTTCCCCTCAGGGGTAGCGTTATCCCTGAGGGCGCTTCTTGCGATCACCTGCGGCAGGAGGGGGTGTAGCAGCAGGAGAGGGTGTAGCAAGGGGCGCTGATGAGCGCCTCTGGGGGTTAGGGGGTCCATTTTTGCCACCCCCCTTGCCACCTCCTTTACCACCTTTATCCCCATTCTGGGGGTTTTTGGTGGGTGTTTCGGTCTTCTGGCGTTCGGCCTCCTGACGCTTGAGTTTATCACTCTCGGGTTTCTTGATGTGACATTCGTCTTCGTAGTGACGACGTTTGCCACAATAGCCACAGGTGATGGTACACCTGAAATGATCCTTATGGGTCACAGGTTTCCCATCCTTGGTATGCTGCTGTCGTTTCATCTGCAGCATACAGCTACTGCGTTGATCGCAGTCAGGGGCATGACAAGGCCCCCCCTTGTCATTGACAGGTTTGCAGTAGAGCAAAGGGGGTGTACTTGCCTCAGGTGTAACCTGATTCATGGCACATAGGTTACCCCTTCCTTTACCACCTCCCTGGTTGGCGTTAGTGGGATTTTTAGCCCCTTTCCCTTCGCCACGTTGGGGGGTCGGGTTACCTCCTCGACCCGAGTGCTTCTTGAGGAATTTCTCCATGTGGGAGTCATTCTCCCTTTCAAGAGCTAGCTCCATCAGGAGGTCCACCAGTTCATCGTACGATGGGGTCCGACTCTTCCTCTCAGAGGTAGAGCGGCAATCATCCCACGTACGTTGGGGGATCTTACTCATGAGCCACAGGTGGGGTTCAGTGGCTTCGTAGGAGCCCACGTTCATCCGCGAAAACAGATACTCCAAGTCGCACACGTATTCAGAGATTCGCGCAGCGGATGGAAACTCAGGGAGCATAGGTAGCTCCTCTATCTGTGTGACACACTGAGGTCAGTCTCATAGACTGGGAACGTTTTCTCCAACCTCTGGAGTACCTCTGCCCAGTTGGAACAGGTTTTCACAATCTGTTTCACCTGTTTTTGCAAAAATTTCTTTTTGTATGAGCGCTTCAGCAGTGAGCATTTGGTGCCCACATCCACATGGGATTGGCTTGTCAGCAAAAGAAACTCAGCAAAGTCTTCTGCCCATTCGGGCAGATTTTTGGGGTCGAACTCCGGCAGTTCCAGCTGGATGTTCGCCTGGGCAATAGGTCTGCCCGTCTTCCCACCCCCCGGAGTTAGGCCAGAAGGTGATACGCCGGCAAGAGGTACCAGGGCTGACAGCCCTCTTTTCTCAGTCTCTGTCACAGGCACGTCCTGTAGTTCAGCCATGGGCACTGTCCTGGCACGGGGGTGAAAGGGGCTGGGGCAGGTGACCTTAGGCAACAGCCTTGAGACCCTTGATCTCTTAAGATCTTTGGCCAGGGTACTCAGTCCGGGGGAGGGGGAGGACAACTCTGGCTTGGGTAAGGGTTCTGCAATACCCAGTTTCGCCTTAACGGCCTCCGATAGGGCCGTCACATCTGGATCTTCTGATCCAGACAGAAGTTTGGCCCGCAGTTCGGCCGTATGATCCAGGGCTCCGTAGGTTGGCCTTGGATGATGTTGTCCCTCAACTCGAGTCGGGCCTACTTCGGGAGCCCTTGGGGTTGGACAACATGCTATTGGATACTCGGGTCTCGGTCGTCTTGGCAGGGATGCTGTCTCGGCTCTGTCGGATGGCGGGCCAGAGTGCGTGTAGGACCCTAGGTCTGTACGTGGTCGGGATCCGTGTACTGCCAATGGCTCCTCCCCATCTTCTCCACGAATGGATTTGTAGTACTCCTCATGGAGGATGTATTCATCTATTTTCTTACTCAGTTCCTCGTATTCCTCAGGGCCTCCAATCGCTGTTGAGGATGATGCCGGACAGGCGGATCGGGAGACTGAGGCTGCTACGCCCCTGTGGAGATGATGCAGGCTGTCTCCACCGTTGGCCGCTAAGGCCTCGGTGGTAAGGATTGTATTTTCTTCCGCCCTTCTGCGATCTGGATCTCCTTGGGACCCAGATGGGACACTGAGATGTGGAGCTCGGTAAGGTGGTTCACTCATAGGGTGGGCCATGCTGCCCATTTGTACTTGGACAGTTCTTATGGGCCAGGTCCTGACGCTTGGCGTGGACATGATGAACTTGTTGTTGAGCTTTGTGTGCTGCACTTCTTCTCGGGGTCGGTTCCAAAGGTCACAAGGGACTGTCTCTGCTACCGGAAAGATGTCCTTGATTAATGCCCTAGATTTTTTGATGAAATCCTGCAGGTTTTGAAGTTGAAAACCCAAACCAAAGCAGCAAGTAGAGCAATAACAGGATGTGGATCGAAGGAATGAATAGTGTTGAAATCCAGTGTAACACAGAAGGGCTGCAGATAGACAAAGCAGGTATAAACACAAAGATTCAATCACAAATGGATAAAACAAAAGATTTGATATGAAAACTGGTCTGACTCTTGCCTCCAAGATAGCATCAAGCACTTCATGTGCACTCTTTTTGGGTGAAATGGTGCTGGTTAGGAATGTGGGGCAGAGATGTCAGGCCAACACAGAAAATGACTTGGCCAAGCAACTGAATTCAGAAACAGTTAAAACGTAGAACCACAACACGTGGTAGAAACAATTGAGTATAGGGGTCTTGGGGTGGGAGACCACTAGGCTTAACCTCCAAGGCCTAAAGCATGAAATGCCTATTTTATTTCGGTATATCCTCCATGAAGGAAGGTACCTCCGCTCAGTTGAGTGGTAGGGGTGAACTTCATGGGGGGCTAGGGTTACTACCCTAGTTACTTTGAGAAAGTGTACTTTAGGCTTCAAAAGAGAGATAAAAATACTCAAGTTAGTCTTAGCATCAACAAAAGGGTTTTTAAGGGGGGCTTGGCCTGGATCAAGCCCTCGAAGAAAGACATGGCAGTGACATTTTCTTACTTGCGGTGGAGAAGATCGTCGCGGATAGGGCGAAGGGGATCCTGGTCACAACCGGCATAGGACCGACCCCATGTCCGCTGGAAGGTCTCAAGTCGACGCACGATTCCATCACCCTGAACGAGATGTCATTCGGGCCAGAGAAGGAGTTGTTCATTGACGCCAAGGGTTTATCAATGCCCTCCCTGGGTCAAGCGTGGGGTACCCAGGCTTTCCTGGTGGATGGGGCGCAAACCTAGCTCACCGGTGATGAAGCATTCATCCGTAGGGTTGAGGCCCTGCCCATGCGGGTCATGTTTGAGCCCAAGGAGGGGACGGATCACCCAATGGATGACATTGACGTCCTGTCCCACGCCGAGATCGACCACGTTGTCGACTACATGCGGATAAGGATGCACGACGGTGTGGCAGCCAAGAAGGGGCGGGCCATGGTCACATCTCCGCATTGGTGGGATGACAAGATGTTGGTCACCGGCAAGTACGAGAAGGATGAGTTCGTGGCGAGGGTCATGGATCACATCGCGGACCAATATGATGGTCCGGTTGGGTCGGACCCGCCGATGTGGGATTTTCCAAGAATGGGGGCCGGTAGCGACAAGAACCAGGCCGATGCCGCAAATTTCCGAAGATTATCGGTGAAAAGCGCGCCCCACGACGATGAAGACGGCATATCGGACGAGGAGAAGTCAGACTCGGACCCGGAAGAGGCCTATACCGCAGTGCGGTTGGTTGTATTGATACCGAAGCAAGCGGCTGAAGAGGCCCAGGAGAACCCGAAGGTTGCCGAGCTGAAGGAGAGGCTGATAAATGCCTATCCGCGGCTATTCAGTGGCGTCGCCAACAAGAACCCTCCAGATCATGGGAGGTTTGGCACAACGAGGATCAAGCTGAAGCCGAACCCCAAGATCTATCGTCATCGGGAGTACCAACTTCAGGGCGATTGCGCCGAGGCCATGAAGAAGTTGTTGGCCGAGTTTATTGAGCGGGGCTGGATCGAACCCTCCGACAGTGAGTGGGCCAGCCCAGTCTTTATTGTGTCCAAGAAAGAGAAGGGCGAGTGGAGGTTGGTGGTTGATTACAGAGGTTTAAACGAGCAAACCGAGCACGACTCGTACTCGCTTCCTCTGATCGACACCAGCCTCCAAAAACAACAAAAAAAGCGGATCTTCACGGTGTTGGACCTGAAACACGGCTATCACCAGATGCCGCTACAGCCGGACTCCAGGCCCTGCACAGCGATGTCGACGCCGCTGGGGCCCATGCAGTGGAAAGTGGTGCCTATGGGCGCCAAGAATGGCAACGCCGCTTTCCAGCGCATGATGGAGGACTTACTCGGTCCTGTCCGGGACTGTGCCGACCCCTTTGTGGATGACATCATCATCGGGTCCGGCACAGAAGACATGACTGAGGACGAGCTCATCGAAGCGCATGAGAAGGATCTGCGCCGAGTGCTCAGCGAGCTGGACAAGCACAACATGGTGTGCAAGCCCACCAAAGCCTCACTCTTCGTGAGGGAAGAGTAAGAAAAAGTGCTTTTCCATTGCTTTGAGGCATACTCTAGTTGTATTAGAGATGCACTGAGCATCCATGCATTTCTATCTTAGTATTGGTCCAACCAAAAATGGTGATAACACATTTTGACCTTTGGAACCAAACACCCAATCAGGATATGGAGTGGACCCCTTAATCCCCTTTCAATGTGAAGCAAATCATCTTTTCTTGAGTTTACTGAGAACTGACATATCCAAGGTAGAGCCTATGAATTTATCTATGTTTTTCCATGAATTCCTAGCTATCCTAGTGGTATGCACCCTAGGGGGCTGGGCACCTCTTTTTGAGAGGTCCTGGGTTCAATTCCTGGTCAGCCTAGCTAAGTAGGAAGATCCCATGTGACATGGCAGTGACCTCATCGCCACATGCCCTGCCACCTCAGCACATATGGGACCCAAAACAAAGAGTGCACATCTCCTGAGATGGCACTATGGAGATAGAGTGACCATGGGGCAGTTTTCCAACTCTTTTCCAAAACATTTCAGCTATCTTTGTGAATATGCATTCCAATTTGACCTGAGTTGCAGTTTCTGTGAATATCCTATCATCTTTCACTGTTTACACTGCAGCCCTTCATGCTTTGATCCTGATTCTCTTCTCCTTGCACACCTCTGGCTTGGGTTATCCTGGATTGACTATATTTCTGCAAAACAAAAGGTTTTCATCTCCAAAAACAAGCAGCAGGAAACCCTACACCAGCAGCAAGCAGCAGGAGAGACCAAACACAGTGCTGAAAACACTATAAACTTTTCTGGTAGCAGAGGCAGCCTGTCTCCGCGCACCGGCAGCAACCCCGCGCCGTACATCCAGTGCGCCGAGTACGGGCATATATAAGCAGAAGGGTGACTGAAGATGGACACAAGGAAGGAGGATGCCGACGTGAAGACAGCGCCAGCGCCTGAGGCACCGGCAAGGCCAGCACCTGGCGCTGTACCTTCGGCGGAGCCCTTACATGGGCCAGTGGATGCGGCTGAGGACTCCCTGGATGGACTCTAGACGGCCTTCGGGGCCCTGTCTGTCGATGAGGTGGTCGTGGTCACTCAGCCTGTGAAGAGGAAGAGAAGAGAGAGCGAGAAGGATGCTGGAGAAGAAGCATACGAAGGAGAGGAACAAGGGCAAGACCTGACGAATGACCCTACCTTCGAAGGCGCACCAAGCGCTTCTGGCCTCCACGCATCACCCTCTCCTATGACCACCACACTCCCAGCCGCTGCAACATCCACTTCCACAACCAACCCGCCTATGGCAGAGGGCACAGGCTTTACTGGCATGCCTCCCTACCCCGCCTATGGTATGGGCCCACCTACCACTGCGCTCCATGAGGCAACTACTGCCAGTGAGCCGGTGGCTACCAGCTCTGCGCCGCGATGGTATGCGGCTGAATATCCCCATCCACTACCCGCTACTGGAACCTATGTGGATGTTCCTGGGTATGCACCTGGCTATGCAACCTTGAGTGGGTTGAGGAGAGGACCCGAGTCTCTTGGTGGCAGGAGTAGAGGATCGGGAAGATCCTCCAACAGGTCCCTGACGCGGTCTGAGATCAACGAGGTGCTCCGAGGAGCCACTTCAAAAATCGTGGGCGACCTCACTCAAGAGATCAGAGAGAAGCTGGAGCCCCTGATGATTCCGCCCCAAGCGTCACCTATCTCGGTGGGAATGTCACCCCACCGAGTACAGGCTAACCACCTGGCGGCAGGGTTGACAAATACCCTGGGGAGCCTGAGGAGCAGACCGATGCCGACGCCTGCAGCAATACCGAGAAGTCCTTTCGTGCCGAGAACGGCCCAGCCGCCCTACAGCCACGTGACGAACTCGACGAGGGCCGAGCTGGACCAGCTGGGGCTGACAGCCTTGAGGGCTATGGTGGACGTGGAGCCTTATGGCTCCAGTGATCTAGGCGGAGACCCCTCCGATGATGAGCCGCCGTCGATGACTTCTACTTCGCCCTCGGAGGACGATGACCCTGAGGACCCCGAGGACCCCAAGGGTAAGAAGAAGAAGAAGAAGAAGAAGAAGACCCGACGCCCTGAGGGACGCAGGTCTCAGGAGGCGAAGGCTATTGCCACCTCTGAGATTGTGGTGACCCTGCCTGAGTTCACAGGCAAGGACCTCAGCGAGTTCGCTGAGAATTTTGGCCGGTTCCTACGACTGACCGGCCAAACCCACGCCAGTGGGCGAGTGAAGTGCGATCTGCTCCTGCAGTGCTGCAAGACCAAGTACCTGGAGAAGCAGGTCAGGCAGATCGTAACCAACTCCGCCACCTTTGCCGATGTGTTGGTTGCCCTGGAGAGGCAGTACCCGACCTACGAAACCGACCTCTCCATGAGGGCCGAGATCCAGAACCTGCCCGTGCTGCCCAACAACCCCAAACCTGGCAGGGTCTCTGAGCTGTTGGCTGACTTGGATCACTGGGCTGGACGACTGACGCCCGGTTCCTACAGCAGCGACGACCTGCTGTTCTGGTTGGTGGCCAAGCTGCCTCGAGAGCTATGGGACGAGTGCCATTCGACGGCGGAGCGCAAGGCTAGATCCCTCCGCTACGAGGATCTATGCGTGCTACTCCTGGAGCTGGCGCTGGAGAAGCATAGCGACCAGCACTTGAACAATTACCGTCCTGGAGGAGGAGGTTCTGGAGGTCATGGCAAAGGGTACCAAGGGTCCCGACCTGGGCAGGGGACTACCCCCAAACACGCCCACGCCCGCATCATGGAAAACGTCAAGGAGCTATTCTGGTGTAATGCCAGGGACGAGCAGGGCCACCTGCAGCACGCCCCTGACTGCGAGCAGGGAGACTGCTTTGTAGTCCAGGGGAAGCAGCAGGAGAAGAACACCGGCGCCAAAGCTAAGCTGACGGATCATTACAGGTGCACCATCACGTGTGCATTCTGCGGGAAGCGGAAGCACTACGAGGATGAGTGCTACCATAAGCAACGCCTATCGGCGAAGCTTAAGGGCGAAGATCCTGGCAAGAGCTCAGGCAAAGGTGGAGGCAAAGGCAAAGGCAACGACTCCGGCAAGGGCAAGTCGAAAGGACGTGGTCAAGGGCAAGACAAGGGTCAAGGTGGACGAGGAGGAGGCGCTAACCGCCAGCCCGACAACAAGAACAAGGACACGAACGGAGGCAACCCCAACCCTAATCCAGGGGGGAACTCCGAGCCCTCTGGAGGGCAGTCTGGTCCTACCACACACTCACAAACGCAGGCCCAGCAAGAACAAGGAGCCAAGCGTGAGCATGAAGGTGGTGATGACGGCAACGCTAAGAAGAGGAGCCGTTTCATGAGGATGGCCCGCAAATTGCGGAACAAGGGGTTCGAGGTGACCTGTCCCGCGGAGTTCTGACGAGGACGCTCTGGTGGCACCCAAGACCTGGTGTTTTGGGTACGTATCCGACTAGGGGGACGCGAATACCTGGGGGTATTGGATACTGGCGCCACGATATCTATAGTGACCAAGAAAATTTTACCTTGTGGGAGCCTGAAGAATACCATGACCACCGCTGCTATACGCATGGGGGATGGACATGTGGTGCACAGCTGCGGGGACTGTGAAGTGGAGGTACCTATGGGCTCTCGGACTATCGCCCATCGGTTCTATGTGATGGACACTGAGGCCTTCGACTTTGTACTGGGTACTGACTTCTTCGTACAGCACTCCCTGATACAATCCCTGACGCTGCAAGCGCCCTACCTCCTCTACGTGGACCACGGCAGTGGCAGAGATTCTGTGCCACTGGAGCAGGCGGAAAATACCTCGAGTTACCTGAGACTATCGAAAGAGGAGCCCTCGAACATGATGGCGGCCTCCAAAACTGAGGACTATCAACTATTGGGGGAAGTCCTAGACCAAGGTCTGAAGGAGTTGGGTTACTCTCGAGAAGACCTGAGTGTGGAGTTGTTCGCCAGCGACAAGCAGCATGTACTGGACCTCTACTGCAGCAAGGGGAAGAACTGCAGCTACAAATCTTACTGGCCCTCTTTCGGGATGGCCTACGGGAACCCCAGGTTCAGTGAACTGGGGAAGGTGCTGACCAAGGTGGCCTTGGAACGTTCCCGTATGGTCCTGTGTTCCCCCGATTGGGGAGCCCATGGGGGCAACGAGTACTGGCGAAACCTCCTGGACAGGCTGACTATCAGCTCTGTTCGTTTGCCTGATGAGGCCATCTACGTGCCTCTGGGACGCAAGACGCCTATTGGTAAGCCCGGATGGGGGAGTATGCTGAGCGTGGTGGACGGAGGTCTTACCTCCATTCCCTGGGAGGATCTGGACTCGACTCTGGTCCAGGCTATGCAACGAGAAAGCGATGGACTTGCCTTGGGTGACTTGAAGGATGGCCTGCGACCTTAAGATGCGGTTGAGACTACACCCGGAGGAGATGAGTACGCCGTGACTGACACCAACGCCCCCAACTCTCCCTGTCATGTACCTGTTCCTGATGGAGTCTCTGAGTGTGGACTATCTGAGCTACCTAGCTCTATCCACTCAGATGACGAAACTGAGCACGACGCCTTCTTCGTGCAGACCTGTGTGGAGGAAGTGGAGAACGCCGAGTACGTCGCCCCACTGAAACCCCTACTCTCCATGAGGGTGGAAGACCCCGTGGACGAGGAGCTGGACCCACGATCCAGGCTCAGGGAGTATGTGGATTCCAAGAGGAAGTTGGTGGCGAAAAAGCTATGCTACGCGAAGCCTACCCGCAGCTCATGGCCACTGAAGCAAGGACGTATGGGAGACCTATCCCAATTGAAGGAGGACCTCGAACAGAAGATCACCACCTGGCAAAGGGAAGTAGATCTTAAGCTCATGAAGAGCGTGTGGGGCGCCCATGTGAGGACCCCAGAGGAGGACGACCTCTCGGAGGAATGTGTATGTGAACCCCCTCGAGCGTGCCTATGTTGCCATCGTCCACCGGAAATGGTTGAACAAGACCTTCTATATGCCTACCAAGGGCTGAAGGATACTGACAAGGGCGAAGAGTCGGTGGAGGACCACCTCCCGACGTCTATTACTCAGGGGGCAAGCAACTTACACTCTGACGAGGACATGGAGGACAAGATCAAGGTATTGGACCCGCGGGTACAGAAGCTTATAAGGACCTATCTGGAGGTGTTCGGAGAACTACCCCCTCCAGCCTCCTGTGACAAGCTGGTACAGATGGACCTCAAGCTGAAACCCAAGTTCGTGGGTCACAAGATCCGGAGGAGACCCTATCCAGCTCATAAAGAGCAGGCCGACGAGATTGAGCGACAGATACAAGAATGTATCGACGCTGGCCTAGTCCTGGAGTACAAGGACGGGGACTACCCCCTACACTGCAGCCCTTCATGCTTTGATCCTGAATTCTCTTCTCCTTGCACACCTCTGGCTTGGGTTATCCTGGATTGACTATTTTTCTGCAAACAAAAGGTTTTCATCTTCCAAAACAAGCAGCAGGAAACCCTACACCAGCAGCAAGCAGCAGGAGAGAGAAAAACACAGTGCTGAAACCACTATAAACTTTTCTGGTAGCAGACGCTGAACCACTCAGGGTCCATTCCGAATATGGAGTCTACCCTGGAGAAGATAGCCTCCTGCCGCTACAAGACCAAGATGGACAAGCGAAGCGGATTCTGGCAAGTGGACCTGACACCCAACTCACAGGAACTACTGGCCTTCATCACCCCTCAGGGGAGGGTGTTCAAGTGGAAGGTCATGCCGTTTGGCGTGGCTAACGCACCCGCTCTTTTCCAAGAACTGATGAACGAGATCTTGTCCATCCTACGAAGGAGACCTAAGGTGCAGGAGCTCATATCCCGTGGTGCCCAGATGGAGGCTCACATCGACGATGTATGCCTCAGGACCGATACCCAGGAGGATCACCTAATCCTCTTGGGTGAGTTCTTTGCGGTCTGCCAGGAGAACCACACACGACTCAAGCTGGAGAAGTGTGAGTTCATGCAGGAGACCATGCAGTACCTGGGGTTTGACGTTGGCTATCGGTGGTGGACCCCAGCGGCCTCTAAGGCCAAACCCCTGATGGATGCCAAGGTACGACACGAAGACCCCAAGAGAGGACTTCATGATGTACGCAGTTTCACTGGGGCGTGCAACTTCTATCGCCGCCACATCAAGAACTTCACCTACACCAGCGCCGTTCTGACGGACTTGATCAAGAAGAGTACTACTTGGCGCTGGGGCCCACAAGAGCAACAAGCGTTTGAGGAGCTCAAAGAGAAGGTAGCCAACGCTAAGTGCTTGGGCGTGCCTAGGGCACAAGGGGAGATTATCCTGGTGACCGACGCTAGCAATGTGGGCGATGGTGAAACGTTGTTCCAATGGCAAGCACTAGAGAAGGAGGAGTTCGACTCGGCCATTTCCCAATGGGGGACGGAAGGTCTCAACCGAGATGGAACCCTCAAGCACAGCTACCCTGACGACAAGTGGGTCCTAGTACCTCTGGGCCACTGGAACTGGAAGTGGAACCAGGCCAGGGGGAACTACTCCACCTATGAGCAGGAATTGCTCGCGGGTATGCTGGTGCTATCCTCACAAGCACGACTGTTGGGGAGTAACCCTGTGGTCTGGCTGTGAGACCAAGAACCGGTCCGCAGTTTCCAGAAGGGTCCCCCACCTGAGAAGGCCAAGCTACGACGCTGGTGGACCTACCTCAGTCAACTACGGCTGACGGTACACCATATTCAGGGAGTAAAGAACGAATGTGCCGACTACATCAGCCGCAACAACTTCGACGCCCTGATTGGTGCCCGGTCTGAAGCGCTGGCTAAGGAGGCGTTCAGCCGTATGGACGTCCACTTGGACCTCAACATGACGATGATACGCCCCCTGGATGGACTCCAACAATCGGAGTACCTGAAGGAGTTTGGGGATATCTACAAACGCCTGGAGAAACGCCTTGAATCCCTCCTGGTCAACCAAGACCAGTGGAAGACGGACAAGAGCTACCTCTGGCACGAGGACCGCATAGTGGTGCCTAGTGACCGAGTTCCAGCGTTGCTGAAGTGGACCCATGAGTCCAGCGGTCATGTGGGTGCTGACCGTACCCTGAGGCTGTTCAAGCAGTGGTTCCACACTACGTGGACTGACGACCAACTGCGGAAAACACTCCAGCCCATCGTGGACAAGTGCCCGTGCAGGTCCTGTAAACCAGGGGATATCAGGGACAGAGGTCTCTACTCGACCCTGCCCATCCCTCACTGTGCTAACAGTGGTCTATACGTGGACTACACGGAGATGCCGAAGTTAGGGGGCTATGACTTCGCCCTCGTGGTAACCTGTGGGTTGACCAGGTTTACCAGGGTGTTCCCATGTACCAAGCACATTACCGGGGAGGAGACTATCAAGATACTCCTGGAGGAGTGGTTTTGTGTCTATGGGGCGCGCAAGGAGATCAACTCCGATGAGGACGTGCGAGTACGCTCAGATACTGGCTGGTACAAGAGGGTCCTGAGATCCCTCAATGTCCAGGTGTCTACGGAGATCCCCTACTCGCACACGAGCAACACCCTATGTGAGCGACAGATCCGTGTCCTGAAGGAGAATGTAAGGATATGGTGCAAAACTGAACGCACCAGAGACTGGGTGAGACTACTCCCCGTCATATCCTTGATGATGAACTCCCAAGAGAGTTCGGCTACTGGCTACTCGCCCCATGAGCTATTCCTCGGGCGCCCGGCATGGTTCCTACATGCCCCCTATCCAGAGGACACCCATTCTTCTGTGGGTGAATGGGTCCAAGAGCAACAAGCAAAGGTGGACAAGGCCAAGGCTATGCTCCAGAGAGTGAGGGAGCGTCAGTGGAACAAGAAGAACAAGCACCGAGTACCGGCCACCTACCAAGAGGGGGACTGGGTGCTGGTGCACCACAGTCGACTACCTGCCTGGCCACGCTCTACCAGCGATGACCCATACTTCGGGCCGTACAAGATTCTATCAGTGGATGGACACCATATCACTGTGCGGTGTTCTCCCCGTCTAGGGGGGACCCTGGTGTGCGCTGCTCAACACCTGAAGCGCTACTATGATCCTGAAGACCTCTGTGGGGAGGAGTGGGAGCTGAACGATGAGGAAATCGCCGCTCTGGACCTACAAGGGGCTGCCAGCCCTATGGAAGTTGAAGGTGAACTCCCCGACATGAACGCCGAGGAGATGGCTAAGGAGGGCTTCTACCTGGTGAAGTCTGTCCTACGCCACCGCTATCGCCAGGGTTGGCGCTTCCTCACCCTCTGGGAAGGGTTTGGAGTCGAAGAGGCCACCTGGGAGTCCTTCTCTGCATTTGTTCTACCTGAGGGACACCTAAACTCAGTTCTGGTAGACTACTTGTCCCAGAACAACCTTGGTGAGTTGCTGAGGCTCGCTGAGACGCTTGCCTCCAAGACTAAAGCTAGGGACTGAACCTTACCCTTACCTGCCAAAGCGTATGTGTGAGTGTGCTACTCCTAGGGTCCTGAGAGCAAGCCGCAGAAGTGGTGTCCTAATTATACCCAAGTATGCACGCTTGCTAAACCTGGAGGGTCGGCTTATTGATGCCACGGGGTACGCCCCGGGTCTCCCCTCCCCTAAGCGCCCAATTTCTGTGCTGGCGCAAAACCTTTGGGGAATACCCAGCGTACTAATCCAGGTATTGTTTTCCCTACCTATCTGTCTACTACAGGGTTGGGTTGGGTTGGGTCAAGGCCTCGCCTGGTCGCCTACCCACGGTCCGCGCCGCCTTCCCTGCGGGACCCGACTGGGCGGCCGTACCCGGGTGTCCGGTCACAAGGCCTACCGGACTGTTGACCGCCCCCAGACCCCGCGGTGGCGCTCGTGGGCGGGAGATGCCGCCGTGCCTGTGTGTATGTGCCCTTGTGTGTCTGAGGGGGGGGGGGGGGGGCTGTGGCACACCTGCTTGCTCCATTGTTGTTCGGCGTTGGCGCACATGGCGCGGGGAAGTGTGTGCCTGGTGCTCCAGGCCCCGGCAGGGAGGCTGGAGAGCCTGACGCTGAGCCCGCCGGGGGAGATGTGGGCCTGGGCTCGCAACCTCCACGTCACAAGGACATGCTACCCAACCACTCCACGACTGCCTATTGGCACGGGAAGCCGGTGGTACGTGGCACGACTGGGGTCAGACCCGCACTCCTTGACTGCCTTAGGCACAGGTGGTGCTGCCTCGTGGGCTGGGTCCGGCTCCCACGGCCGAGGGCGTACCCTGGGCAGATGGAGGGGCACCAAGGCGCAGAGTGTGCTTCCCTGCCCTGGGTGCCACCAGTGCTGGCTGCACTGGCTGCGGCGCTACAGCCCGCGTAGACGAGGGGGCCCAGAGGGCACCACACCCGAATGGCCTCTCCGTTGAGGAAGGGGGGGGGGGGGCAGGGGTCGGCTGGTGGCTGTCTGGCCTCCAGGGGTCACCCACAACTGCACTGGAGTGCACGGGGCTGTGCTGGCCTAGGCGTCTGTGATGAAGTTGGTGGGGCACGTGCAAACCTGGAGGTTCCCTAGGCAGGCCGCTCAAGGGATACCCACAGCGGTCAAGCTGTGAGCCCTTCACAGCCTCCACTTTTTAGGCCCTGAGGGCGCCGACTCCGTGCACCCCTCCCGTCGGGGGCGCAGGCTGGGGGGGGGGGGTAGGGTGGTGGATGGGTCTACCTGTTCACTTACGTGGGAGAGGAGGACCACCTGCTGGGTTACCATGCGGGTCCCAGATCCCAACATACTTGTCGCTCGGCGTCCGCTCCCTGAGGGACCTGGATCACCATGTGACGGCCTGCAGTGAGGGTGTGAGGGCATGCGGGGGGGGGGGGGGGGTGCTGGGCCTGCTTTCGGTCCGGCCCCATTTCTGTTTGGGGGGGTGGGGGCAGCAAAAGGTCTGCTCCCCTGTTTCCTGGTCCCCACGAGGAACCAGCCCACGGCCTGCACCCTCGCTTTGTGGTGGCTGAAATTTGGGCCGACAGAGTGTCTACTACAGGGAGCAGTGGCCAAAAGCTATGAAGGCATGAAAACGCCGTTTTGCTAAGTGGCCAAAACACTGACCTAACCACTGCCACAGCCCACCAACCCTGCTAAAATTGCAGGAAACGGGTGGGACAGTGACACACGCACTACAGGTCCTACACACCCTACAGTGGCACCATCCTGGTTGGCGAGCACTGCGCAACTGGCTCAAGCCCCCACTCAGGACTACCACTCCTACACTCACACCCTACTGGGCGTTGCGAAGGCAAATGTCTCATGGGTCCTAGCGACCCTCCTGTGAAATGACAAGAGAACACAGCGTTGCTAAGCAACTGTGGCCTAACAGGGGACGCCACAACGCGTTTCCCCTGCTAGGGCTTGGAGGGAAGGAGTGCTCTTGCGTTCACGGCGCAGATGTCGATGGAGTCGGACTCCCTGCTCTGCCACAGGCAGAGGGGAGTTACTTGTTTGTGTGATCTGCGCCCTTGTTTAGCAGGGCATGAAAAAAATGGTATGCTGCTGCACCAATCACCCTACCTGCCCACCTGTAAAGCAAAGGCAAATGAAGAGGCGTTTGCGGCGGAGGAACCAAGCCACACTCCCCGTATTATACGGTTCTCAGTGTGACCTATAATACACTGTCCGCAAACACGCTGAAGATTCAGCTACCTCTGTCAAGCAAGCAAGCGTTAAGGGACTCCTCAGGTTCTCTTAAAGAACGTACCGAGGAGCCCCTGGGTAGCCTAAACAAGGTTTACCGTGCGCACTTCGCGTGGCCTACCCTTTAATGCGTGTGTGCATGCGCGAGTATGCACGATCCTTTTGGGCAAACCTGCCCATCTGGCCACAATCACGAACTCCACCAGGGGGTGGCCCCGCCTGGGCTTATTCACCTTACCTACCGCTGGAGAGAAGAGCAAGTGAGGGGCGCACGCGAAGAATGTTGCTATGCACTTGTGTGTATGTCTAATCACCCTGATCTGACCGCTAATCATCTGCAATCTTTCTAATCAATCCCTCTATCGCGTTCTATCTTTGTTAGCGCTGCTACAAGACTCGTTCACGAAGACACGAGACGAGCAATGTGTATGCGGCATACGAGAGGAGCATACCTGTAGTTTATACCTGATTCATTGAAGTCTTTTCGTTCATTTTCGAATTCTTGAATTTTTGATTCTTCTAATAGTGTGGGTGGAATCTTTGTGTTTATTTATTAATGTGTGTCTCGTCATTTTCAAGACTACGTGAGACATACGTTTATAATTCCATTATTTCTCCATTTTCCGGCGCTTGGCTAGGAGCCGCTCCCGCGCGCCGCCTTTTTATGCGTATGAATTTCTGGATTTAAAAAAACCAGAGATGACTATAATTTCTATAAAAATGTGCTTCTGATGCACAATTGGATTCTGCTCAGGTGTGTTGTTTCAGAAAAATTCTAGACCGTCATTTGACGGATTTTGATGTCGTCGCTTCTTTTTTGCGTGGATTCGTCCATAATTCTCCCATTCTCGTCTCTGGAGATACCCACGCGCAGCCTCGCTGAGTAGGCCGTGTTCGGGCCGAAACGCAGGTGCCTGGAGAGACTGAGCAGAACCCAAGACCCCACCAAGGGGCCAATTAATTTTTTCCACGACTCCCTCCGCCCTAAGACAGGTCACAGGTCGCCAGCAGGTTTACGAGAACCCATGCGAGTGTGTATATTGTGTCTTGCGTTGGGTTTGTGTCGCGCTGCGTCTTGGAGGGAGGGCTGCACATGCACCTGTTCTGGCATGCTCCCAAACTAACCCAACCAAGCCACGAGAGCCCCGGCAGCGCCATGAGCGCTGATTCTTCTGTAGAAAATGTTACAAACACTGCAGCAAAAGAGCGCCAGCCATGGTGAGCGCCCATTTTTCTGTGTGAGGGAAACTATAGGTATTTTAAAGTAGATGTGGAAACCAAGGAAAGGCCAAGAAAAATTCCCTTTTTCCTAAAATGCGACAGTGGTTGCCACCACAGCACAAGGGGGGAGTAAGAAAAAGTGCTTTTCCATTGCTTTGAGGCATACTCTAGTTGTATTAGAGATGCACTGAGCATCCATGCATTTCTATCTTAGTATTGGTCCAACCAAAAACGGTGATAACACATTTTGACCTATGGAACCAAACACCCAATCAGGATATGGAGTGGACCCCTTAATCCCCTTTCAATGTGAAGCAAATCATCTTTTCTTGAGTTTACTGAGAACTGACATATCCAAGGTAGAGCCTATGAATTTATCTATGTTTTTCCATGAATTCTTAGCTATCCTAGTGGTATGCACCCTAGGGGGCTGGGCACCTCTCTTTGAGAGGTCCTGGGTTCAATTCCTGGTCAGCCTAGCTAAGTAGGAAGATCCCATGTGACATGGCAGTGACCTCATCGCCACATGCCCTGCCACCTCAGCACATATGGGACCCAAAACAAAGAGTGCACATCTCCTGAGATGGCACTATGGAGATAGAGTGACCATGGGGCAGTTTTCCAACTCTTTTCCAAAACATTTCAGCTATCTTTGTGAATATGCATTCCGATTTGACCAGAGTTGCAGTTTCTGTGAATATCCTATCATCTTTCACTGTTTACACTGCAGCCCTTCATGCTTTGATCCTGATTCTCTTCTCCTTGCACACCTCTGGCTTGGGTTATCCTGGATTGACTATATTTCTGCAAAACAAAAGGTTTTCATCTCCAAAAACAAGCAGCAGGAAACCCTACACCAGCAGCAAGCAGCAGGAGAGACAAAACACAGTGCTGAAAACACTATAAACTTTTCTGGAAGTGGAGTTTGCGGGTCACTTCGTTGGTCACGGGCAACGTCGCCCCATGCCTGGGAAGCTGGCGTCCCTGCACCACTGGGAGAAGCCCCAGACCATCAGCGAACTCCGATCCTTCATGGGGTTCTGCAATTACTATTCGGGCTATGTCCGGATGTATGCGGAACTATTGGGCCCGCTGCACAAGATGCTGCAGGTGGGCAAATTCGATGGCCGGAAGGGGAGCAAGAAGAAGCTTGCCTGGACCCCTGAGGCCGAAGATGCGTTCAGCCGCCTGAAGGAGCGACTCCTGGGGCAGCTGGGGTTATTCCTGGTGGACCCGAAAAGGGGATTCGTGCTACAGACGGACGCCTCGGACTATGCTGTAGGGGCAGTCCTCGAGCAGGTCCGGGACGACGGCTCGCACGTACCCGTGGCGTTTTGGAGCCGGATCTTGGCCCAGGGCCAACGTCCAACCTGGACCGCGAGGGAGAAGGAGACTTACGCCATTGTTTTTGCGCTCAGGAAGTGGTCTGGCCATATCGGATTACAACCGGTGGTGGTTTGTACGGACCATCAGTCCTTACAGAGCTGGCACAAGGAGCACGTTGACACCCCCTCGGGACCGGCGGCAAGGAGGGCCCGATGGCATGAGACGTTCGCCAAGTTCGACCTCAGCGTCGTATACGTCCCGGGGAAGGACAACACTGTGGCAGATTGCCTCAGTTGATGGGCCTACCCTGCTGGCAAAGCATGGATGGACATATCCAGCCATGGGGACGCCGACGAGACCGAGGAGGCCAACCGCATCATCGAAATGGAGAAGGCCATGGAGCAAGAGGGGGTCAAGTGCTTTGCGGTGATGGCAAACCGTACAGACCTGGCCAAGTTCCGGGGCGCCCGAGTCCTAGCTATTCGAGAGGAAACCCTCGAGCAATGGATGGTGGCCCCCGTAGAGCTAGTCAGGTCGGTGCTGACAGAAGACTGGTCGGATGACTATGCGGCATCCGAACACTGGAGCAGGTACTGGAATGCCGTGAGCGCCCCGTCGGACGACGAATGGCCTGAGGGCTTGACCGAGGATGGGGATAAATTACTCCTGAAGGACAAGTTATTGGTCCCTGAGAACCGAATGGAGGAGCTCATTGACCACTGGCATAACGCCCAGCTCATGCATCCTGGTCGCGACAAGATGCAGCAGGACCTGGAGTGGCTCTTCAAGTTCCCATGGGGGTACTACGCCATCCTCGACAAGTACTGCAGCGACTGCGCCGTGTGTCGAGCCACGAAAAGCCACAACCATTTCACAGCGGGCAACCCGGTGTATACCGCTATACCGGAGGCCCCTATGCGGTCCGTGGCCCCAGATGTATTCGCCATGCCTGAGGTCACCGTGGAAGGAGATACCTACAACTGTGTCATCCTGGCGGTGGATAGGCACAGCAGGTACATCGTGGCGGTCCCTGGCAAGAAGTCCAAGAAGAAGGACAAGAAGGACAAGCATGGAGTGGGTCTGCAGGCCAAGACCGTCGCTACTGCCATGATCAGGCATTGGCTGACGATTTTTGATGTCCCAGCTGTCATCTGCAGCGATCGGGGAGGTCAATTTGTGGGGACGTGGTTCAAGACGATGTGCAAGCACATGGGGATTCGGCACGCCAAGACCGTGGCGTACCACAGCTGGTCGAATGGCCGGGCTGAGGTGGCCGGGCGGCAGATGTTCGAAGCGTTCCGCCAGCTGCACATTGACCAACCGGGCCGGAATTGGTATAATTCGCTGTGGAGAGTACTCCAGGCGTACCACAACCTTCCGGGGCCCACTGGACTGTCACCCCATGGTATTCTGTTCCTACGGGATCGAGTGCCACGCACTCTCCCGTGGTTGAACCATGGCAAGGTAGCCCGGGAAGCAAATGCTATGATGTCTGAGGCTGGCGACACGGCGGCCAAGGTATGCAAAGCACTTCAGGACGAGCATGAGAAGAGAGTCAAGTACTTCAAGCAGGGAAAACTCCAGAAATATGCTCTCAGAGACACCGTATGGGTGGAGCGGCACCACAAGGATGTCCTGTCCAGGCATCGGCAGGCGTCTTGGTATGTGCCAGGGGTGATTGTTCGGAAGGTCGGGCAGGATGTGTATGCGGTGCGTGTGCGGGATAACAAGATCCTGGACCGCGACCATACCCAGCTTCGTCCCCGAGCACCAGACCCCAGCGGACGTCCCGTCACCTTCGAGTTCACAGCCGGAGATCTGGACTCTGATGAAGAGGGGGAGGACAACGACTTTACCGCCGAGAAGATCCTGATCGACAAGCCAGACCCGGGGACGCCTGGGGGGAGGCTATATCAGGTCTGTTGGAAGGGATTTGCCGCATCCAGGGATTCGTGGGAGCCCCTGAGCAGCTTTCTTCCAAGGTATACTACGGTCTGGATGGATTATCTAAGAAAAAAGAACATTTCCTTGGATGTCCAGGACGTGTTGGTTCATTTGGTGGCTGCAGCAGCACCGTGATGGATCCACTTTCGCATTTTTGTTTGTTTTTGTGCTTGAAAGACGGGGATTTTTGGGCCTTGATTGGCCATATATCCTCTTCACTTGGTCTCCACACATATATTTCATTGTGGTATACGTATTTAGATCGATCGACGACGTTTCTTCATCTTTGATCCCCTTTGTCCATGTTGTAGATCAGGAGGAGACCGGATATGGCGGAGAGCACCCATTATGAGTGTCCGCACCCCTACCTTGGGGCATGGGGGACGCCTACGCCGTATGTGGGGCCTCCATGTGTCCTTGCGACATTCTGGGGGGGGGTCGGAGCCCATTGGGATCCTCCCGTCCTCTCTTCAATGACTTCCGAGCGGATAAAACGCTCTGGGAAGGGGGGTGAAGCCGGTTTGGACCCCCGCTGCCATCTTTGGGTCACTTGGAGTGTGTATCTAGGGGCCGGCAAGCCGCCATTGGCTGATATCATACTCTCCCATCCACCTGACATAGCCTGATGGGATAGTGTGATAGGCTTGGCCATTCCAGCTATGAGCGGCCATATTCAATACCGAGGCGCCGCCGGCTGAGGTTTATATATCAAAATATCAGGAATCAACAGGGTTTTTTTATCATAATGTTTCCGTAATTTCCAGCTATCCGTTCTGATTGTCAATGTATCGGCGACTGGCAGTTGGCTCGCGATTTTGCGGTAACCGATTTGTAAACTGTTATTTCCAGATATTTTAGCGGAAACCCCGATGAAGGGTCAAATTTCATCAGTAAAGGGTTCGTTGCTTCCGCAATTTTCATGTTATACACTCGCAAAGTTAATCTGATTTTTTCGGACATTCAGAATCGGATTTTCGATTTCGAGGTCGCCGCACTGGATATGGTGAATTTCGAGTGGTCCTACATTTTTCCCCGATCACGAATCAACCTTCCTTTTGTTGTCTCCTTCATTTTTCTTGGAGATATAGGCGAAAAAAAATTGATTTGTGAGGCCACTTTGAAAGGTCATATCTCCGGCTCACTGCGAGGAATTTCAATTTTGAGATATGGGCTCGAATCGCCTTGGTCTCAACTTATTTTGAGGAGCGTCAAACGTCTTTCATGTGTACGATTGCCTGGTGTAGCAAGGGATAATGGTCAAGAGGGTAGAAAGTCATTTATAACTCTCCGACCATTCAACCGAATCTTTTAATACGACTTTCGAGTGTATCGCATGAGTGTTGGTGTTGCATAGAAACGTTCCTTGGGTTCCTACGTATTTTTAACGTGAAGTTATGGCCATGGAGGCTCATGACATACCATGGTGGGAGCCATTTTTGAGGGTATGTGTTATATGCATGGTATGTGCTTCGCTATGCTCACGCCAACTTTATATATCTCCGGTTGTAGGAAGATACATGGAGTCGCACGTGGCAATGGCTTTGCCCATGTCCTAATGGTGTGCTCCACAGCGCTAGACTAAGTCTACCGCACATATAGTGCATGTGGGAAGGCTTACGGAGCGACCCACAAGCGCCACTATCAATTTTCCCATTTTCATGGTGCGTGTTGTGAGGAGGTTCGAAGGTGTCCCTATGCGTCCATGTGGGGATCCAAGTGGGGGGATCGTTTGCAAATGGTCCGAAGCAATCGCGTTTTGAACCATATGTTGATACCATGGGTGAGCGAAGTTATATACTGTGGTGATTATCTTGAAATTTAGCAACATTTGCATGTTTTTGACCTCATTTTATGCTCATATTTGTATTTTATGTGCTCAACTGGTCGGCTAACAGTAAACTGCCTAGAGATCCGTGAACTATGGTATGTTGCTTATATGTTGGCATATGCTTCAGTGTTGCACCTCACCATATGCCGGATCACATCGTCACTTTGGCGTGGCACACAAGGCCTCACAAAATTAGGTCTCAAATTCGTGAGTTGACTGGTGAAGCATGGCATGTATCTATAGTTAGAAAAAGTGCTTTTCCAATGCTTTAGGGTATACTTTAGTTGTATTAGAGGTGCTCTAAGCACACGGGCATTTCTATCTTAGTATTGGCCCAACCAAACGTGGTGATAACACATTTTGACCTATGGAACCAAACACTAAATCAGGATGTGGTGTGGACCTCTTTATCCCCAAGCTATAGGCACTAAAACATCTTTTCCAGGGTTGACTGAGAACTGACATATCCAGGGCAGAGCCTATGAATTTATCTATGTTTTCTCATGAATTCGTAGCTATCCTAGTGGTATGCATCCTAGGGGGCTGGGGCACCTCTTTTTGAGAGGTCCTGGGTTCAATTCCCGGTCAGCCTAGCTAAGTAGGAAGATCCCATGTGACATGGCAGTGACCTCATCGCCACATGCCGTGCCACCTCAGCACATATGGGACCCAAAACAAAGAGTGCACATCTCCTGAGATGGCACTATGGAGATTGAGTGACTATGGGGCAGTTTTCCAACTCTTTTCCAAAACATTTCAACTATCTTTGTGAATATGGTATCCGATTTGCCCTGAGTTGCAGTTTCTGTGAATATTCTTACATCTTTCACTGTTTACACTGCAGCCCTTCATGCTTTGATCCTGATTCTCTTCTACTTGCTTATCTCTGGCTTGGGGTATCCTGGATTGGTTGTATTTCAGGAAATAAAACATTTTCCTCATCAAAAACAAGCAGCATGAAAACCCTACACCAGCAGCAAGCAGCAGGAGAGGCACAACAAACTCACAGTGTTGAAATCACTATAAAACGTTTTGGTAGCAAGAGGCAGACTGTCTCTGCGTACCGGCAGCAACCCCGTGCCGTACATCCAATGCGCCGAGATCAGTCATATATAAGCAAGAAGGGCGAACGAAGATGGACACCAAGAAAGAGGACACCGACGTGAAGACAGCGCCTGAGGCACCAGCAATGCCAGCACCTGGTGAACCTGGACCTGAACCTAGCGCTGTACCTTCGGAGCCCTTACATGGGCCAGTGGACGTGGCAGAGGATTCGTTGGAAGGACTTCAGTCGGCCTTCCTGGCCCTCTCAGTCGTAGAGGTGGACACCCATCCTGTGAAGAGAAAGAGAGAGAGAGAGAAGGATGCTGGAGAAAGCATAGCAGACGAAGGAGCAAATCAAGGGCAGGACCCGACGAATGATCCTACCTTCGAAGGCGCACCAAGCGCTTCTGGCCTCCACGCATCACCCTCTCCTATAACCACCACACTCTCAACTCAAGACCCAGCCGCTGCAACATCCACACCCATAACCAACCCGCCTATGGCTGAGGGCACAGGCTTTACTGGTATGCCTACCTACCCTGCCCATGGTGTGAACCCACCTACCACTGCGTTTCCAGAGGCAACTACTACCAGTGAGCCGGTGACCTCCAGTTATGCGCCGCAATGGTATGCGGCTGACTATCACCATGCTCTACCCGCTACGGGAGCCTATGTGGATGTTCCTGGGTATGCAACCCTGAGTGGGTTGAGGAGAGGACCTGAGTCACGCGGGGGCAGGAGTAGAGGATCGGGGAGATCCTCCAACAGGTCCCTGACGCGGTCGGAGATCAACGAGGTGCTCCGAGGAGCCACCTCTAAAATTGTTGGCGACCTCACTCAAGAGATTCGAGAGAAACTGGAGCCCCTGATACCGCCCCAAGCGTCACCTACCACGGTGGGAATGTCACCCCATCGAGTACAGGCCAACCACCTGGTGGCAGGGCTGACAAACACCCTGGGGAGCCTGAGGAGCTGACCGATGCCAACCCCTGCAGCGATACCGAGAAGCCCTTTCGTACGGAGAACGGCCCAGCCGCCCTACAGCCACGTGGCGAATTCTACCAGAGCTCAGCTGGACCGGCTGGGGCTTACAGCCCCGAGGGCAATAGTTGACGTGGAGCCCTATGGCTCCAGTGATCTAGGCAGAGACCCCTCTGATGATGAGCTGCCGTCGATGACTTCTGCTTCGCCCTCGGAGGACGACAAACCCGGAGGAGAATTTTGGCCGGTTTCTCCGATTGACCGGCCAAACCCACGCTAGCGGACGGGTCAAGTGCGATCTGCTCCTGCAGTGGTGCAAGACCAAGTACCTGGAGAAGCAGGTCAGTCAGATCGTGACTAATTCCGCCACCTTTGCCGATGTGTTGGTTGCCTTGGAGAGGCAGTACCCGACCTATGAAACCGACCTCTTCATCAGGGCCGAGATCCAGAAGCTGGCCGTGCTGCCCAACGAACCCCAAACCTGGCAGGGTCTCTGAGCTGTTGGCTGACCTGGATCACCGGGCTGGACGATTGACGCCCGGTTCCTACAGCAGTGACGACCTGCTTTTCTGGTTGGTGGCTAAGCTCCCTCGAGAGCTGTGGGACGAGTGCCGTTCAACGGCAGAGCGCAAGGCTAGGTCCCTTCGCTACGAGGATCTATGTGTACTACTCCCAGAGCTGGCGCTGGAGAAAGAAAGCGACCAGCACCTGAACAAATACCGTCCTGGAGGTGGAGGCTCTGGAAGCCATGGCAAAGGGTACCAAGGATCCAGACCTGGGCAGGGTACTACCCCCAAACACACCCGTATCATGGAAAACGTCAAAGAGCTCTTCTGGTGTGATGCCAGAGACGAGCAGGGCCACCTGCAGCACGCCCATGACTGCGAGCAGCGAGATTGCTTCGTAGTCAAAGGGAAGCAGCAGGAGACCAACACCGGCGCCACAAAGCAGCTACCGGATCACTACAGGTGTACCATCACCTGTGCCTTCTGTGGGAAGAGGAAGCACTACGAGGATGCGTGCTACCATAAGCAACGCCTGTCGGCGAAGCTGAAGTGGGAAGATCCTGGCAAAGGCTGTGGCAAAGGTGGAGGCAAAGGCAAAGGCAACGACTCCGGCAAGGGCAAGTCGAAAGGACGTGGACAAGGGCAAGACAAGAGTCAAGGTGGACGAGGAGGAGGCGCTAACCGCCAGCCAGACAAGGACAACAAGAACACGGACAAGAACGGAGGCAACCCCAACCCTAATCCAGGGGGGAATCCCAAGCCCTCTGGAGGGCAGTCTGGTCCGACCACACCCTCACAAACGCAGGCCCAGCAAGGACAAGGGGCTAAGCGTGAGCATGAAGGCGGTGATGACGGCAACACTAAGAAGAGAAGCCGTTTCATGAGGATGGCCCGCAAGCTGCGGAACAAGGGGTTCGAGGTGACCTGTCCTGCGGAGTTCTGACGGGGACGCTCCGCTGGCGCCCAGGACCTGGTGTTTTGGGTACGTATCCGACTAGGGGGACGTGAATACCTGGGGGTATTGGATACTGGTGCCACCATATCTATAGTGGCCAAGAAAACTTTACCCTGTGGGAGCCTGAAGAACACCATGACCACCGCGGCTATACGAATGGGGGATGGACATGTGGTGCACAGCTGCGGGGACTGTGAAGTGGAGGTACCTATGGGCTCTCGAACTATCGCCCATCGGTTCTATGTGATGGACACTGAGGCCTTCGACTTTGTACTGGGTACTGACTTCTTCGTGCAGCACTCCCAGATACAATCCCTGACGCTGCAAGCGCCCTACCTCCTCTACCCGGACCACGGCATTGGCAGAGAGTCGGTGCCACTGGAGCAGTCGGAACATACCTCGAGCCACCTGAGGATATCAAAGCAGGAGCCCTCTAACATGATGGCGGCCTCCAAAAACCGAGGACTATCAACTATTGGGGGAAGTCCTAGACCAAGGTCTGAAGGAGTTGGGTTACTCTCGAGAAGACCTGAGTGTGGAGTTGTTCGCCAGCGACAAGCAGCATGTACTGGACCTTTACTGCAGCAAGGGGAAGAACTGCAGCTACAAATTTTACTGGCCCTCTTTGGGGATGGCCTACGGGAACCCCAGGTTCAGTGAACTGGGGAAGGTCCTGACCAAGGTGGCCTTGGAACGTTCCCGTATGGTCCTGTGTTCCCCCGATTGGGGAGCCCATGGGGGCAACAACTACTGGCGAAACCTCCTTGACAGGCGGACTATCAGCTCTGTTCGTTTACCTGATGAGGCCATCTACGTGCCTCTGGGGCGTAAGACGCCTATTGGGAAACCCGGATGGGGGAGTATGCTCAGCGTGGTGGACGGAGGTCTTGCCTCCATTCCCTGGGAGGATCTGGACTCGACTCTGGTCCAGGCTATACAACGAGAAAGCAATGGACTCGCCTTGGGTGACTTGAAGGATCGACTACGACCTCAAGATGCTATTGGGACTATACCCGGAGGAGATGAGTACGTCGTGACTAACACCAACGCCCCCAACTCTCCCTGCCATGTACCTGTTCCTGATGGAGTCTCTGAGTCTGGACTCTCCGACCTACGTAGCTCTATCCACTCAGATGAGGAAACTGGGCACGACGCCTTCTTCGTGCAGACCTGTGTGGAGGAAGTGGAGAACGCCGAGTACGTCGCCCCACTGAAACCCCTACTCTCCATGAGGGTGGAAGACCCCGTGGACGAAGAGCTGGACCCTCCATCCAGGCTAAGGGAGTATGTGGACTCCAAGAGGAAGTTGGTGGCGAAAAAGCTATGCTATGCTAAGCCTACCCGCAGCTCATGGCCACTGAAGCAAGGACGTATGGGACATCTATCCCAATTGAAGGAGGACCTCGAACAGAAGATCACCAACTGGCAAAGGGAGGTAGATCTTAAGCTCATGAAGAGCGTGTGGGGTGCCCATGTGAGGACCCCAGAAGAGGACGACCTCTCGGAGGAATGTGTATGTGAACCCCCTCGAGTGTGCCTATGTTGCCATCATCCATCGGAGATGGTTGAACGAGACCTACTATATGCCTACCAAGGGTTGAAGGATACTACCAAGGGCGAAGAGTCGGTGGAGGATCACCTCCCGACGTCTATTACTCAGGGGGCAAGCAACTTACACTCTGACGAGGACATGGAGGACAAGATCAAGCTATTGGACCCGCGGGTGCAGAAGCTTATAAGGACCTATCTGGAGGTGTTCGGAGAACTACCCCCTCCAGCTTCATGTGACAAGCTGGTACAGATGGACCTCAAGCTGAAACCCGAGTTCGTGGGTCACAAGATCCGGAGGAGACCCTATCCAGCTCTCAAAGAGCAGGCCGACGAGATTGAGCGACAGATACAAGAATGTATCGACCCTGGCCTAGTCCTGGAGTACAAGGACGGGGACTACCCCCTACACTGCAGCCCCTGTTTCCTGGTGGCTAAACCTGGGTTTACAGCCGAACGGCTGGTAGTGGACTACGGAGAGCTGAACAAGAACACGCTGAACCACTCAGGATCCATTCCTAATATGGAGTCTACCCTTGAGAAGATAGCCTCCTGTCGGTACAAGACCAAGATGGACAAGAGGAGCGGGTTCTGGCAGGTCGACCTGACGCCCAACGCTCAGGAGCTACTGGCTTTCATCACCCCTCAGGGGAGGGTGTTCAAGTGGAAGGTCATGCCATTTGACGTGGCCAATGCACCCGCTCTATTCCAAGAGCTGATGAACAAGATCTTGTCCATCCTACGAAGGAGATCTAAGGTGCAGGAACTTATATCCCGTGGGGCCCAGACGAAAGCACACATCGACGATGTATGCCTCGGGACCAATAGCCAGGAGGACCACCTAATCCTCTTTGGTGAGGTCTTTGCGGTCTGCCAGGAGAACCACACACGACTCAAGCTGGAGAAGTGTGAGTTCATGCAGGAGACCATGCAGTACCTGGGGTTTGACGTTGGCTATCGGTGGTGGACCCCAGCAGCCACTAAGGCCAAACCCCTGATGGATGCTAAGCTACGACACGAAGACCCCAAGAAACGACTTCTGGATGTACGCAGTTTCACTGGGGCGTGCAACTTCTATCGCCGCCATATCAAAAACTCCACCTACACGAGCGCCATTCTGACAGACTTAATCAAGAAGAGTACTACTTGGCGCTGGGGCCCACAAGAGCAACAAGCGTTTGACGAGCTCAAAGACAAGGTGGCCAACGCTAAGTGCTTGGGCGTGCCTAGGGCACAAGGGGGGATTATCCTGGTGACCGACGCTAGCAATGTGGGCGGTGGTGGAACGTTGTTCCAATGGCAAGCACTGGAGAAGGAGGAGTTCGACTCGGCCATTTCCCAATGGGGGACGGAAGGTCTCAACCGAGATGGAACCCTCAAGCACAGCTACCCTGACGACAAGTGGGTCCTAGTACCTCTGGGCCACTGGAACTGGAAGTGGAACCAGGCCAGGGGGGAATTCCTCCATCTATGAGCAGGAATTGCTCGCGGGTATGCTAGTGCTATCCTCACAATCATAACTGTTGGGGAGTAACCCTGTGGTCTGGCTGTGCGACCAAGAGCCGGTCCACACTTTCCGGAAGGGCCCCCCAACTGAGAAGGCCAAGCTACGGCGCTGGTAGACCTACCTCAGTCAACTACGGCTGACAGTACACCATATCCAGGGAGTGCAGAACGAGTGTGCAGACTACATAAGCCGCAACAACTGCGACGCCCTGATTGGTGCCCGGTCTGAAGCGCTGGCGAAGGAGGCGTTCAGCCGTATGGACGTCCACTTGGACCTCAACATGACTATGACACGCCCCCTGGATGGACTCCAACAATCGAAGTACCTGAAAGAGTTTGGGGATATCTACAAACGCCTGGAGAAACGCCTTGAACCCTCCTGGTCAACCAAGATCAGTGGAAGAGGGACAAGAGCTACCTCCGGCACGAGGACCGCATCGTGGTGCCTACTGACAGAGTCCTAGCGCTGCTGAAGTGGACCCATGAATCCAGCGGTCATGTGGGTGCTGATTGTACCCTGAGGCTGTTCAAGCAGTGGTTCCACACTACGTGGACTGAAGACCAATTGCGGAAAACACTCCAGCCCTTCGTGGACAAGTGCCTGTGCAGGTCCTGCAAACCGGGGGATATCAGGGACAGAGGTCTCTACTCGACCCTGCCCATCCCTCACTGTGTTGACAGTGTTCTATACGTGGACTACACGGAGATGCCGAAGTTCGGGGGCTATGACTTCGCCCTCGTTGTAACCTGTGGGTTGACCAGGTTTACCAGGGGGTTCCCATGTACCAAGCACATTACCGGGGAGGAGACTATCAAGATACTCCAGGATGAGTGGTTTTGTGTCTATGGGGCGCCCAAGGAGATCAACTCCGATGAGGATGTACGAGTACGCTCAGATACCGGTTGGTACAAGAGAGTCCTGAGATCCCTCAATGTCCAGGTGTCTACGGGGATCCCCTACTCGCACACGAGCAACACCCTATGTGAGCGACAGATCCTTGTCCTCAAGGAGAATGTAAGGATATGGTGCAAAACTGAACGCACCAGAGACTGGGTGAGACTACTCCCCGTCATATCCTTGATGATGAACTCCCAAGAGAGTTCAGCTACTGGCTACTCGCCCCATGAGCTATTCCTAGGGCGCCCGGCATGGTTCCTACATGCCCCTTATCCAGAGGACACCCATTCTTCTGTGGGTGAATGGGTCCAACAGCAACAAGCGAAGGTGGACAAGGCCAACGCTATGCTCCAGAGAGTGAGGGAGCGTCAGTGGAACAAGAAGAACAAGCACCGAGTACCGGCCACCTACCAACAGGGGGACTGGGTGCTGGTGCACCACAGTCGACTACCCGCCTGGCCACGCTCTACCAGCGATGACCCATACTTCGGGCCGTACAAGATTCTATCAGTGGATGTACACAGTATCACCGTGCGGTGTTCTCCCCGTCTAGGGGGGACCCTGGTGTGCGCTGCTCAACATCTGAAGCGCTACTATGATCCTGAAGACCTCTGTGGGGAAGAATGGGAGCTTAACTACGAGGAGATCGCCGCCCTAGACCTACAAGGGGCTGCCAGCCCTACGGAAGTTGAAGGTGAACTCCCCGACATGAACGTCGAGGAGATGGCTAAGGAGGGCTTCTACCTGGTGAAGTCTGTCCTAGGCCACCGCTATCGCCAGGGTTGGCGCTTCCTCACCCTCTTGGAAGGGTTGGAGTCGAAGAGGCCACCTGGGAGGCCTCCTCTGCGTTTGTTCTACCTGAGGGACGCCTAAACTCCGTTCTGGTTGACTACTTTTCCCAGAACAACCTTGGTGAGTTGCTGAGGCTTGCTGAGACGCTTGCCTCCAAGACTAAAGCTAGGGACTGAACCTTACCCCTAAGTGTGCTACGTATGTCTGTGTGTGTCTCACTTCTCTCCCCGGCGTGGCTCCCGAATCAACGGGCTTCGCTGATGTGGGACCGAAGGTCCTAGTCAGTTACTAGTACCACTCCTATGGCGCCCAATTTCTGTGCTGGCGCCTATCCTTGAGGGAAGACGGCAAAAGCCCTACCTACTAGAGGGGAGGGGTGGCCAAGTGTGCTAAGGGCATACAAAACGCCCATTTTTGCTAAAGGCCAAAAGCTAACGCACTCCCCTGCCCACGAGGAAAAGCACGCGGGACAGGAGACACCACTACTCTACACACCCTACCTACAGTGGCACCATCCTGGTGGGCGAGCGCTACTGCAACTGGCTCAAGCCCCCACTCAGGATTACCACTCCTACACTCACGCTCTACTGGGTGGTGTTGATGAACAAAGTCGTGGGTCCTAATGACCCTCCTATGAAGAAGACAAGAGAACACAGCGCTGCTAAGCAACTGTGGCCTAACAGGGACGCCACAACGCGTTTCCCTGCTAGGGCTTGGAGGGAAGGGGTTCTCTTGTTGCGCGCACAGCGTGGATGTCGATGGAGTCGAACTGCCCTCGCCACTCCTGGCTGAGGCGCAGTTAATTGATTGTGTGATCAGCGCCCCTGTTTAGCTGGGGCAGAAAAATGGGATAGCCGCCGAAGGCAGCTGCTGCGTGCACCAATCACCCTACCTGCCCACCTGTAAAGCAAAGGCCAATGAAGGGGTGTTTGCGGCTGAGGAACGAAGCCACATGAACCCCGGCAGCGCCATGAGCGCTGAGCTTTCTGTAGGGTAGTGATGAACACAGCAGCAAAAAGGCGCCAGCCATGGTGAGCACCCATTTTCCAGTGTTAGGGAAGCTATAGGTATTTAAAAGTAGATGTGGAAACCAAGGAAAGGCCAAGAAAAAAAATCCCTTTTTCCTGAAAGTTGGACAGTGGTGGCCACCACAGCACAAGGGAGGAGTAAGAAAAAGTGCTTTTCCAATGCTTTAGGGTATACTCTAGTTGTACTAGAGGTGCTCTAAGCACACAGGCATTTCTATCTTAGTATTTGCCCAACAAAAAGTGGTGATGAGACTTTCTGACCCATGGAACCAAACACTAAATCAGGACGTGGTGTGGACCCCTTTATCTCCAAGCTATAGGCATTAAAACATCTTTTCCAGAGTTGACTGAGAACTGACATATCCAGGGCAGAGCCTATGAATTTATCTATGTTTTCTCATGAATTCCTGGCTATCCTAGTGGTATGCACCCTAGGGGGCTGGGGCACCTCTTTTTGAGAGGTCCTGGGTTCAATTCTCGGTCAGCCTAGCTAAGTAGGAAGATCCCATGTGACATGGCAGTGACCTCATCGCCACATGCCCTGCCACCTCAGCACATATGGGACCCAAAACAAAGAGTGCACATCTCCTGAGATGGCACTATGGAGATTGAGTGACTATGGGGCAGTTTTCCAACTCTTGTTCCAAAACATTTCAACTATCTTTGTGAATATGCAATCCGATTTGCCCTCAGTTGCAGTTTCTGTGAATATTCTTACATCTTTCACTCTTTACACTGCAGCTCTTCATGCTTTGATCCTGATTCTCTTCTACTTGCTTATCTCTGGCTTGGGGTATCCTGGATTGGTTGTATTTCAGGAAATAAAACATTTTCCTCATCAAAAACGAGCAGCAGGAAACCCTACACCAGCAGCAAGCAGGAAGAGAGGCACAACAAACACACAGTTTTGAAATAACACTAAAACTGTCTTATATCCGGAGGGGTTTGGGGGCCAATGTTGGGATATTCTTGGGCATGGACCTTTGGTTTATATTACCCTTGTATATTACTTTCCGGTTTGACACATGCATGCAGCATTTGAATATTTGCCGTATGCATTTTTGAGTATATAATTGAATTTTGGGCACTATGGCGTGATTTGCCTAATTTTGGTATGTTGTGAGGTCATCTTCATGGGGCAATTCTCCAAGCCCAATGGACTCCAAGTTCAACCAAGGTTATGTCAGGGTAGGGCATCGTCTTGAGTGTCACTCTAGGCCATGACGAGCCACCTCCCCTATTGGGCTAGGATTTAGAGACTGGGGAGTGAACACATTTTTGGGGTTTGTGTAGTGACTTTTGGCACATGGCATTTAGTCATCTTATTTGACCTGGTTCAGGGCAATATGTTGGTGAGTCAAGGGAATGTCTTGAGTCCAGGGAATGAGGCGTCTATGGCTGTGACTGTGTATGTTTACCTCTTTCCCCAATTTGGCTTGATTGGTGTTCATATGCCAATTTCAGGGCGTTTCCATTATTCTATTGGTGCAATTCTATGTACATGCCAAACGCCCGTGTCTCTGTGTGCACCGTGAGACGACCGGCGTGCTGAAAGGAGTTGTTGAGTGTCAACGCGGGACCTCAAACACCCTTGGAAGCCCTCAGTGTGGATTGTTTGAATTTTGAGCTATTGTATATGGGGGTTGGTTATTGCAAGGGATCAGGATTTGTGTGAAGGAGCCATATTTTACTATTTTTTGTGGGAAATTGTGCAGGATAGGGCAAGATAATGCAGAACCTGGTGAGAAGCAAGACCACAGGAGCGACAGGAAATGGTGGAAGGGGTACAGCAGGGGCCGGTCCTGGTAGGGACCTTCTTCAAGGGTCCCAGGCTGTTTTCCCCTCCGATCCCAATGTATTGATCTGTGATGGGCACAGCTCCCACATGACAAATGAGTTTGTCATTTTTTGTCCGGAAATGGGTGTTGTGTTGGTGTTGCGGCCCCCTTACACGACCGCCGCCTTGCAAGGTGAGGATCGTCGTAGTGTCAGATTGATAAAGGGAGGTTGGAGAGTTGCACGGCATAAAAAGTTGGCCGAGTTGATCGCGAAGGGAATATACCATATGGGCTGTGACCACCTTTGCAATTGCCCGTGTGCTCTGTGGCAAGAGGGCTTTTCAATTGCCAATAATCATCGGGCATGGCAATCCATTGGTGTTGTTCCTTTTGCTTGTAAGGTGTATTTGGAGCTTGTGGAGAAGGAACGGGCCTGGGATAAAGCATGTGCCAAAGTTGATCTTGATGCATCTAAGCTGAATGTGCAAGACATGGTTCAAACCATGTTTTGAATGGACAACAGAGAAGAGGTTGTCAACCGCATAATTGACAAGCCCCATGTTGTGGGACAAGGGTCCAATCACGGCTTATGTTTGTTTTGCTTTGGTGCGCAGGGCTGCGGAGAAGCGAAAAGCAAAGGAGGATGAGGAGGCGAGAAAGAGGCAAGCCCTAGAGGATGAGAAGGCATCAAAGAAACAAGATGCTTGCATCCTTGCCTGCACGCTAACTACATGATTGACTTGTGCGGAGGGTGTGCACAAGTTGATGGTAGAGCAACTAGGAGCCATCCTTCTGAGCCGCAACGAGAAAAAGCCCAAAGGGAAAGCTGCAATGGTTGAAGTAGTCGTAGGTTGTCTTGGCTGCAACCCGTGGCCGATGGAGCACGTAGCTCCAATGCATCACCCACTCCCAACGTTGGCACACTTGCGTCCAGTTGGCCGCCCCTTCCCTTGTTGTTGGATATGTCCTTTCTTTCTTTTCTTTTTTTTTTGGTGCATGTCCTTTCTTTCTTTTGCCATGGCACGTGATCCGTTTGCATGTGCAATGCCCTCATCATCATCACCATCCCCATTGCCATTATCCATCCCGATGTCTGTCGCCAATACCGACTCCAATGCACTTGTGTATGCACTTGCCAGCTTGTGCCCCACGCCCGCTTTGGGTGGCTTGTGCTTGCTGCACACCGGCATTGCACCGGCGACGAGCTAATGCTTTTGACGATGTGTTCTTCAATACATTCATTTAATTCATTACTTGCCAGATTGGTGGTATGTTAGTGGGGTTGGTGCAAGGACAGTCACATGCGGACCCACAAAACCACTTCACCCCCTACCTTCTCCCAAAAATTGCTCGAAGTGAGCAAGAGACGTCCTAGCACGGCCAAGGATATCCTTTTAGAACATGTTTCAAAGGACATTGTAAAAAGGAAGCGCCACAAAACTCACGGGTGGCGCCAAGTTATTTCCCGGGGACATTTGTTGCACTGAGCGTGCAACACGGTGAAAATTGCGCAAAACAGGCGCACCTCCCTACCAGACTTGCCAAATAGCTCAAAGTCCGCAAGAGGCGGCCTACGACGGCTAAGCATATCCTTTTAGTACATGTTTCAAGCCAAGGTAAGGAAGCCAGTTGTTGTTCCAGGATCTAGGTATTGTACCACTACATGAAAGTTGGAAATGAGGCAGTTTTTCCTTTACAAACTTAGGATACATGTGTTCAAAAGTTGACAATAGATTGTGTGAGGCTCCCTTCGTCTTCGTATGTCATAGTTACCCATACAACCCTTGGTAGGCCCCCGGTGGGAGTGAAAGTGGAGGAGACCAAGTTTGTTGTCCGCTCCGGGGGGACAGATCGAGCGGCCTTGAGTGCATATGAGCATTTAGATACCCAAACAACATAAAATTAGGTATGCCAATTCAGTATTCTATTCAAATTAAAATGTTCCGTCGTTAAAAATCAGCGTGCGCTAGTTCTGACGCGTATTGGTACGCCCTTAGATCTTGGTTACTGAAATACTCTCCATGGGGAAGAGCTTGTGGCCTTTCAAACCCATTTTTATACAGTTTTTTGAGGCATATGGATCACTCATTTTAGAGGCAATGTGAGCACTCTTCAAGAGACATGAATAGAGCAAGTAAGCACAAGATATTCCATAATGGAACGCAAATACAAATTGTTCTAGGAGCTTTCCTCGCCTCATGACACAATCTGGTGTCCTGAAAGAGGAAGAGAGGGAAAGCAAGGCAATAACTTAGGTTAATGCACATGTAAACATACCTAAGTACCAAACCATGTGCTAAGGTTAGCTTTTTTAGGAAAAATCACAGTAAATCAGGGCACCACAGGCCCTGTGACCTGAGATTCACGTGGTCAAGGACTGACGTTGACCGGAACTGTCCTATAGTCAACATGTCTAAGTTAGTTGGGGGTCAAACGGAGGTCACATAAGTCAAACTATGTCAAAAACATGTTGAAAGCATGGTTAAAACTTGAAACATGGGTCTGCCCCAATGCGCCAGCCTAGAGGCCTTAAGGCATTCTGGCGCCATAGGATTTTGTTTTGAGAACCTATGAACTTATACTTAATATCCCCCATAGGGGAGGGAACGGCCGTCGCAGCAGGCCGTCTGTGGAAAATTGGCAACATAGTGCATTTTCATGAAACACAAAAATACAAATACAAAGATACACTAACAATCAACAATAATTCATTAAAAGTTGATACGAAAACAACTTTTGTGGAAGCTTTTGCGCACTTTTACGACGTTTTTCGTCAAGAAAATAATGTCGTAAAAATAACTGCGACGACTGGCGCCCGCTGCCGCGCCGTTGGTTTTAATTACTTTGAAGGTTCAATGAACCTTCAAATACATTGGAAACTTCAAAAACTCGAACAAATTCACTAAAATAGCTATTTCCAGGCCAAGCCTGAGCTATTTCGTGATACTACAGACCAGCCGACATCTGCACTGGAGTGTCAGCGTACTCCTGGAGCTTTCCTGGCTTCCAAAGAGATACTTTTACCTACGGAAATGGACTAGCAAATGAGTACATGGCCACATATGCATCACCCCCCTCCTTAAAAGGTTTCTATGAGCTTTGTTTAGAGAAACCGCAAAGGGGTAAAAGTAACTCAGGCTTTGCCCTATATGCTTTTTCTGCTTCAGTGTTTGGACAAACACCCATCCTCAAAAAACAGAGTCCTTGGGCAAGAAGACATAAGCAAAAGAAACAAGTATGAAATCATTGTGGTGCAAGTAAAATGTATGGTTCCAACAACCTTAAAAATAAGTATAGTACAACCAAACAATGGCAAGAATCGCCAGAAAACAGAAGTATTCACAACATATACTCCTGAATATATATCAATTGGACTGTGGCAGGACTGGCAGGAAATGACAAGGGGCTTGGAAAAATCAAACAAAAATGATTAGAGAGAGTTAGCCACTCTCAGAGCCAATTGGGCTCTTATAATTCTTGAAGAACTTCTCCATCTCCTTGTCAAAGATATCCAGCTCCTTGGCTGTGAGTGGACGATGGTCTTTTCATCTCCACGTCGTTGTCTGGCAACGGCTATCTTCGCTGGAGCTGTCCCACATGTCAAATTCTTGGTGCCCTTGTTGTTGGGCTTCATAAAAATCAATTCCTTGTTGGAACTCATTGGGGGCATGGTCATACCATCTAACTGTGCTGCTTTCTGGCCCATTGTTGTTGCTGGACGTCGCTGACGAATTTGTCGTAAATTATTCGGCGATTTTCGCCGCTTCTGAACCAGAGTAAGAGGCTCACCAAGCCTGCTGGTCTTGGTTTTGATCAATTTCCTGATTTTCTTGAAGTTCTTGATGATGCTCTCCAGTCCAAGTACTCGAGGAGGAAGGGGAGTTTGTGGAGGACATACCTTGCTGTATTGTCGCTCCAGGCCTTCCCAGCCCACACCACGGTGTCGACTGGTTGATCTGCAGTCCAATCTTGACCTTGATGAAGAACTTGAGCTCCTTGGATTGGCTCCTTCTGGTAGCTTGTGCCAAGGGTCCACAAACCTTGAAGAACACAAAGAACTCCAAGTTCTTCTTCGGAGCTGCATCGACTCTAGAACAATTTTGACGCGTATTGGTGCGGCCCTCGATTTTTCTTTTGAGGCATGGCGGCCCCCCGCCGAAGAAACACAAAACATTGCTCCCATGCCAGGTTCACCGACCGACAGCCGCACCTGTACAGAAAAAGTTGAAGCCTGCCCAAGGTGCAAAGCACTTTCACTACGGAAACCATGGGCTATAACTTAGCCCACGCAAACTGCACCCTGTTTTGCGCGCCGAACGCGCAGAAAAGGACCGGTTCGCAACAGGGCAAAAAAACTATTTTTTTTGATGTTTGATGAACGTGCTTTTAGACGTAGTGAAATTAATTGCTTTTTTAGTGTTGTGCAACTCCTTGTTCCTCAATGTGACGTTTTTTACATTTCTCTGGCATTCTGAGTTTGCGAGGCCTCGCGCACTCAAGATATTCAAAGTAGAGTCTATCACGAAACCTAAAAACCCGTAAGGACTGGCGTTTGCGGAAAGACGCAGCTCCCACATGGTATTAAAAGTATGATAATGTTGCCCAAGGAGCATTGGCAGTGTATGACTGTCGGACTTCCCATGTTAGGGGAAACACATGTACTGTAAAGTGAGAATAAAATACAAATTTAGGCATCCGGAGCGCGCGAGGCCTCGCGCACTCAGGTCACGTTATGCATTGAATTTGCAGAATGGAAATAACGCGTACAATTGTAGGTACAGTACCAGACGGACAAACACATTTGAGCTTTTCTGTGTATGTGTGTGTAGACACCATGTTGGTCAAATATAACGAGCTATAGAACATTGTCCCACAGAAACAATCAGTGCGCGAGGCCTCGAGCACTTAAACGACGGAAGAAAATGAAAAAGCAGGCAGATCAGGCTACGCCCGTATTTACATTTCCTTTCACGGCTACCACCTGTGACAGTCGATTATACATCGGTAACCTTCGTCATATTTTTCAGAGGATCAGGGGAATGATTTGCTTTTTTCCAACAGCCACACAATGGCAGACATGTCCAGTTCTAATAGCGGCTGTAGCCTTCGCTGCCCGATAGATATGGCTGTTTTTTCCAACTGGGTTTAAAGACTGAAAAAAGAATAGGAAATTGTGGTTGCGAAAACGGTTTTCGGTTACTGGGAACGGAGCGCACGCAGACACCAAATACAATCTGCGGCGGCAGCACGCGCACCAGAAATGACGACAGGAAAAGGCCAGATGTTTTCAAACCCACTTTTTTTAAAGATCGCGGCGCGAAACGATAACCAAAATATGTGCGCAAATGTAATTCCACAGAGAAGGACGCAAAATGCCACTTCGAGCCAGAAAATCCGTAACGCATCGAATGATAGCAGAAGTAAGCAAAGGAGCAGCAGCACTACGAGAGGCATGCGCGGCAGAACCAGCATACCAAACAGCAGACGACCTGTGGAAAGAACTCAAACGAAACGACCCGGCGGCGCAACTGGTTTTAAGATTTGCACAGCGACTCAGGTTCAACAAAAGAACGCGCCACAGTTTACCACCAGCTAAAAGGCAGGAGGACAAGCGCTGGGTGCGCATTTTGCAACAGGAGGGCTGGAACACTTACCTGTTGATGCATCAACGGGCAGTACCAAACAGAAAAAACGGGGAAACAAAGCAGGGTACCTAACGCAAACAGAAAGATGAACAAAAGCACGACTTGGGCAAGCAGACGCTGCCGCAGATACAGTGGACGAACAGGCAGCAGCAGCACTTAAAGCAACGTGGTCACTGGCGCTTTCGTCGTGTTGCGTGCTGTGGATAGACAACTGGTACCGGGCACAATACACGACACACCCAGACGAAAGTGACCGGTCACAAAACTGTACTGCAATGGCAGTACTTCAACTGAAGCAGAGGCCCACGTATTGGGCAGGACATCCAGCCATTGAGGACCTGGCAGCACAGATAACGACAGTCGCAAGGGCTCTGCAACAGCGTGAACGAAGAATCTCCCAGACTCTGCGTGACATGGGGTATGCAGATGGGTGTGCACCAGACACCGGAAACGTGAGAGCACCGTTGGATGTGAGGAGGGATGCAAGGACTTTGCAGGCACCGGTGTGGCCGCCGTTTGCCCTGTCAAAAGAAAACGTAACTGGTGGTGTTGGTCTGTTAAACTTGTTACACTTTGCAAAGGATGTAGCTCAAGAGACGAACAGAGTTTTACCGCTGTTGGTTGACGAAAACATACACCACAGGATACTAAAGTTGTTGTAGGGTGCCAAGAACCAACGATGGAACATACATGCGTACCTGCGTTACGTGCCTGTAGTTTACGGTGTCTGGCATGCCTACAAGTTCGTTGTTACTCATACGTTTCGGGTGTTCTGGCCTATTCTAACTTATCTACGGAAAGGTCTGCTACGACCTGCTTCCACCATACTATCATACCCCAAACTGATAGTTATGGAAAAAAGTATTGCTGCGCTGATGCTTGCCACACTCCCAATACTACGCCTGTATCGGCGCAAGGCACAAGCTGCAACCGCGATCAGTGTTTGTGACACTGCGCATGCCAACAGGGCAGCAGTGGCAAACGCAGTTCTGCATTTGTTGTCGGAATGGTGCCCGCTGCTGTTGTACCAGGGCCACATGGTACGGGAATAGAACTGGTCAGGGGAAAACAACGGTACAGGGTCACGAGCTCAGGAGGTGTTGCAGTTGAGTTTGTGTCTGTTGAGGAGGCTGCGTCGAGGACCGTGTGACACCGTACTGAAGTACGAATGCACCATCATGTGCACATTGTTGTACAACAGCAAGTGGCACCAGGACCTGCACGGTCAGGCACACTCAGAGGAGTTTGGAGAAGGGATGTTGAGCAAGTTGGTCCGGAACAAGGCGAGAAACACGGGTTTTGTTACTGTTGAGGAGGTGGAAAACCATTACTTGTTACTAAAGGGTGGTCCTGGTGGCAAACCCGTGGGGGTGCAAAAAGTGTCCAAGAACCTGGTACACAGGATGCGACAACGACTGACAAGATTTTTGGCGACGGACCGGATTTGCATGGCCTATGTGGAATGGGAGTCGGATAGAGTCAGCACCGTTGCAACTTCGTGGCCGCGGAGGTTACCGAGATTTCCACCCTCACCTACACAACCCCTTGGTTACGACCACTACCGGCTACTTGGTCACAGCGTACCAGATGCCCTCATTGACCAGAAGACAAATCCCACCAACCAACTGAAACGGAAACTGGATGCTGTTGTGAGGCGGAGAACAGATATGGATGCCGACAGACAGGAAGCAGCAACACGCAACATGCGGCAACCCTTGCGGTAACTGACGCCCGCAGTGCGCAAGGCCTCGCGCACTAAACGTTACGAAGGACAGGTATGCAATGCGATGTGAGTGCGCGAGGCCTCGCGCACTGAGTAGTTCGCTAAGTGCCGTAGATTAAGTCACAACAAAGACAGTTGCGGAACGGATTTGCGAAAACAACCTGCAAAATACCGTTTCAACTGATTTCAGAGTTCAAATGACCATGTTTCATGTCATGCAATTTGCCCTTTTTAGGTATTCTTTGGCATCATGAGTGAACCAGGGTCGCCAGAATGTCCAGCACCAGACGCAGAGGCCATGGAGTTGTTACCAGTGACCGACCAAGGGGACACGCTGAAGAAAGGACGCAAGAAGAAGGGTGAGAAGAAGCCAATACCGGAGATGAAGCTCACAGTCTACGTGCAACAGTGGCTGCGGCAGGAGAATGGTAAAGCCGTGAAGGTAAAGATTGCTGAGTGGAGAATTGACAAGACCCAGGAGCGCGGACAGATCCGATCCATCAACTATGACGACGTTGCCAGGAAAGTGACGGGATACCAAGCACTGCCACCAGCTGGACGGTTGCGCGTAACGGCGTGGGAGGATAGTGGTATGACTCGCTTCGCGTTCGATCAAAGACATTTCTTCTCTTTGCTTCGGTACATGATTTGCTTTGCAGATGGCTCACTTTACGTTCTGAATAGTCAACCTCGCACAGAAAAATGCAGAAAGATTCAGAAACTGCGTTTCGCAGAAGGCAAGGAATTGGAGGACTGGCAGGAGTTTTGCTACGTTGACATTCTGAACTACGAAACGCCTTGGAGGATCCGGGCCAAGGTTGCAGGATTGCAACCAGCTAGCAGCCAGTCTGTGACCTCGATTCCGCTGTCTGAGGCGCTGGACAACATGTTGTTGTACATTGAGGACCAGAAGCGGGAAAAAGAGCCAGAAGACTTCGAGCGGTCCAAGATTGCTGTTTCCCAGGCTGCCGTCAACTCTGCGTTTCTTGCACCCGAGGTTTTGGAGGAAGCAGGACACACAGTATGTGTTCGCGTATCGCACGGTTACAGTGCGCAAGGCCTCCCGCACTCCATGACACTGTTTTCCATCGCAGGACTGGACATTCAAGAACTGGAGGGACATCTTCTCTCTGGCGTATTACTGCGGTGGTGAGGCGGTTACTGGCATGAAGAACCTCAAGAATAAGAGCAGGAAAGAGGAAGTTCCAAGGAATGCCTTCAAGAAGCTGGAGGGGCTGCATCTACTGAGCTTATTGCAGAAAGTCTGTGCGCACATGAACCTGAAGGACTCGACCTTACGCACCACCCAGAACTACATTGACGCGCAGATTACGGATCAATGGGTTATTCTCCATCTTGACCATCCGGACAATAAGCAGTATAGCAACCAGACCGCAGGTATGCGTCAGTGTCGCAGCTTCAGTGGGCGAGGGCTTGCGCACTCAACCACTGTTTTTACATCCATACAGCTGCCGATGCGAAGATCCGAGCAGAAGTCACAGCACTGGGCACGCTGCAACTGAAAATTGGGCTGGGAAATCGGGGTTACTGGCCGGACGCAACAAGTACGTAGTATCGGTCGCCGTGGCCAAAATTGAAGACGTTGACCAATGCACCTATGTGGCGGACTGGGGACAAGGGCGCACCTCTGTGTGGAAACAACTGCAAAGGAAGACAGAGGCACAATCATTGGCACCGTCACAGACACAGCTGAGTACTGGTGATGTGATCAATGTCTCCAAACAGGACGAGCAAGGGAGCTAATTCTCTTTGACGGCCTGCCGTATTGAGGATATTGAGGAGACACCGCCAGCCCGTTTCCGGCATCTGCAGTACCCGTTGTGGGTCATCAACGCTGACCTTTTCGTTGAATATGACACTGCAGGATTTGTTCCCAAGTGGCTGTTTGATGTGATGATGCTGGGGCAAGACGTCATTTTCTATGCTGAGGCTGATGTTTTGCACCGTATTGGCCGCGACATACAGAGGCTCTGGCGTATGGACAAGGACAAGGATCCAACCACAGTGCCATTCTACCATGTTCGGTTGCCGGTATACTCTTGGTTATCGGGTCCCGTGACCAGCAGTACGTATCAGTTCGACGAGCACTGTATGTGGATCGGAACAACAAGTCGCTGGGATAAGCAGGTATATCTGCTTCTTTCGCCTGTTACGATGCCGTTGTGTGCGCGAGGCCTCGCGCACTGCTGCCTCCGTTATTGGTCTTTATACATCACATTTGCAGTTGCCGAACTATGTGTCGTATTCCGCTGGACATTTCGAAGAGATGCAGACCAAGAACGTTGGTGGTTTCATGCCTCTGATTCACGTGCTGTGGTACCTGGACAAATATCTTTTGGGCAGTGGGTATTCTGATGCAGTGGTTGTTGTGGACGACACGCCTGCCATGGCCGCAGAGATTGCGATGTCGGACCTCCGTACTAAAGTGGCGTTTCTGGCTGTGTCAGCGATCAAGCAAAAGGACCTTGGGAATGCCGTTGGAGGTGCTCTGCAGCATGCAATCATCATGCGGTACATGTTGGAGGCTGATCAGACGGAGCAGGGAGCAACAGCTGCAACTTGGGATACTCAAAAAGAGTGGCTTCAGCGTGGCATTCCACTGTGGGTTTTGGACAGCAACCGAGGGCATGAAGGGCACCAGCAGGTGCATGCTGCAGAGGCCGTCCAGGAAGATGTCGTGACTGAGGCCCCCGCTGACGACACTGAGCCTGTTGCGCCTGCACCTACCTTGCCAATGCAAGCCAAGGCGAAGAAGACTGCCGAACTTATACCAACTCAGGGTACTGCAGCCGGAAAGGGAACCCTCTCGAGTAGCAAGAAGCAGGCGAAAGGAAAAGAGAAGGAATCGGACAAGCCCGCGGAATCAGACGACGACGATGCCGACAGGGAGGAGCAAGAAGACGATCCGGAGCAAGTACTGGAGACCCAGCAGAAGCGCAAGCGGGCACCCGCCGCTCACTTCGATGCAAGCCCCGAATCTTGTAAGGAACAGCCGAAGAAGAAAGCGAAGACTGCTGCCACCGCTAGTGCAGAGTTCAAGCCGCCCTCGCGTTCTGGTGCCCAGCCGTTAAAGAAGGTCCCTACCAGGACCGGCCCCTGCTGTGCCCCTTCCGCCTGTAACCCCTGCCGATTTGCTCCTGATCAACGATTGCATTTATCAAAATCGAGGGTTCCAAATCCAAAAATATAGAAAATAAAATACAATCCTCCTTCAACTCTGAACAGCAACCAGATCTCACAAATCCAGCATTAATCCAATCCACACTGCGGGCTTCCGTTCAGCACACCGGTCGTCCCACGGTGGCGGGCATGTACAAGAATTGCACCAAGGAAGGAAGCACTGAAATTGGCATATGAACACAAATAAAGCAAAGTTGGGGAAATAGGTAAATATACACATTCACAGCCATAAACCCTTCATTCCCTGGACTCAAGACCTTCCCTTGACTCACCAACATACTGTCCTGAACCAGGTCAAATGAGATGGCTGAATGCCATGTGTCATAAGTCACTACACAAACCCCAAAAACGTGTTCACCCCCAAGCCTCTCAATCCTAGCCCAATGGGGGAGGTGGCGTGTCATGGCCTAGAGTGGCACTCAGGACCATGCCCTACCCTGACATATACTTGGTTGGACTTGGAGTCGATTGGGCTTGGAGAAATGCCCCATGAGTTTGAACTCATAACATCCCCACTTTACCCTCGAAACCCCTTCGGATATGGGCGCCACGCACTGCCCAAGTCAGCCCATGATCTTGAGACCAATTCTTGTGATCCTTCGTGCGCCAAGCCAAATGGAGCACGCAATCCGGCATATGGTGGTGTTCAACTCCAAAGCATATGCCAACATATGAACAACATACCATGGTTCGACTCTCCATAGGTGTCTTGCTGTTTGCCGACAAGCTAAGTACACAAAAAGCAAAAATGAGCAAAAATTGAGGTCAAAAAAAAATATGTCCAAATACAAAGCTGTCATGATAGTGTATCTCTCTGCTCACCCATGATGTCCGCTCATGGTTCAATAAACAAATGATTGGAACCATTTGCGAACAGTTCTCCACTTGGATCCCCAATCTGGCGCATGGAGATACCTTCGCCACTCATATCTACATGCCCCATGAAAATGGGAGTGCACTCATCGATCTCTTTGCCAAACATACCATGAGCAATACATACGCGGTAGACTTAGTCTAGCGCTTTGAATTCCACAATTGGGACATGGGCAAAGCCCTTGTCACGTATGGTTTCCCATCTCTTCGGCCACACGAAGATATATAACATGGGCGTGAGCATATCAAGACAATGCTACCAATATCACACATAGCCCTTAAAATATGCTCCCACCATGGTATGCCATGCCCCTCCATGGTCATAACTTTGGGTTAAATGGACGTGGGAACCTAATGAAAGATGCTATGCTACCGCAAGACTCATGCGCTACACTCGAAAGTCATAATATCAAGTCCGGACACATGGTCAACAAGTTATAAACAAGTTTCTACCATGTTGACCATGGTCCTATGATACAACGACTGTGTGTGCCAACTTAAGGTTTCAGATTCTACTAAAAATAAGTTGAGACTAAGGCGCTTGCAACGCAAACTTCCTTATTCTCTTTCCTCACACTCGCACGTAGATATGGCTCTTCAAAGTGGTCCCACGATTCACTTTTGTTTCCCTTATATCTCCAAGTCAAATGGGTCGCAAGCACAAGGGAAACCTGATTCGGGCATAGGGAAAGGAGTATGACCACTCGAAGAAGACCAAATCAAGTGCGGCGATGTCGAACTCGAAAATCCGATTCCGACATCGCGAAAAATTCAGATTAAATTTTCGAGTGCTTATTTAGAAAATTGCGGAAACAACGAACCCTTTACAGATGAAATCTGACCCTTCATCGGAGTTTCCGCCAAAATATCTGGAAATAACAGTTAACCATTCGGTTACCGCAAAATCGCGAGCCAACTGACAGGCGCCGATACATTGACAATCAGAACGGAAGTCTGAAAAGTTACGGAAACATTATGATAAAAAAACCCTGTTGATTCCTGATATTCTGATATATAGATCTCCGCTGGCGGCGCTTCGGTACTGAATATGGCCGCTCATAGCCGGAATGGCCAAACCTATCACACTATCACATTAGGTTAGGTCAGGTGGATGGGAGAGTATGATATCAGCCAATGGCGGCTTGCCGGCACATAGATACACACACCAAGTTCCCCAAGATGGCCACGGGGGTCCGAACCGGCTTCACCCCCCCCTCTCAGAGCGTTGTTACCGCTCGGAAGTCATTGAAGAGAGGACGGGAGGACCCCAATGGGCTCCAACCCCCCCCCCTCCATGTCCCAAGGACACATGGAGGCCCCACACACGTCGTAGGCGTCCCCCACGCCCCAAGGAAGGGGTGAGGACACTGATAATCGGTGCCCTACGCCATATCCGGTCTCCTCTTGATCTACAACATGGACCAAGGGGATCAAAGATAGAGAAACGTTGTCGGTCGACCTAAATAAGTATACCACAATGAAATATATATGTGGAGATCGAGTGAAGGGGGTAGATGGCCAATCAAGGCCCAAAAATCCCCGGATGAACGCCCTCACCCGTCTCCCTAGCACAGAAACAAACAAAAATGCCAAGGGGGATCCATTACGGTGCTACAGCAGCAACCAAATGGACCAACACGTCCTTGACATCCGAAGAAATATTCTTTTTCTTCAGGTAGTCCATCCAAACCGTGGTTTACCTCAGCACGAAACTGCTCGGAGGCTCCCACGAATCCCTGGATGCGGCGAATCCCTTCCAACGGACCTTATAAAGCCTACCCCCAGGCGTCCCTGGGTCCTGCTTGTCCGCCAGGATTTTCTCGGCGGTGAAGTCGTCGTCCTCACCCTCGTCGTCCGAGTCCACAATGCCGGCCGTGAACTCGAAGGTGACGGGACGTCCGCTGGGGTCTGGTGCTCGGGGACAAAGCTGGGTATGGTCGCGGTCCAGGATCTTGTTATCCCCCACAGGAACCGCATACACATCCTGCCCGACCTTCCGCACGATTACCCCTGGCACATACCAGGTGACTGCCGATGCCTGGACAGGACATCCTTGTGGTGCCGCTCCACCCACACGGTGTCTTGGAGAGCATACTTCTGGACTTTTCCCTGCTTGAAGTACTTGGCCCTCTTGTCATGCTCGTCCTGAAGTGCCTTGCACACTTTGGCCGCCGTGTCGTCCGCCTCAGCCATCATAGCGTTCGCATCCCGGGCCACTTTGCCATGGTTCAACCACGGGAGAGTGCGTGACACTCGATCCCGCAGGAACAGGATGCGATGGGGCGACAGTCCAGTGGGTCCCGGAAGGTCGTGATACGCTTGGAGTACTCTCCACAGCGAATCATACCAATTCCGGCCCGGTTCGTCGATGTGCAGCTGGCGGAACTTCTCGAACATCTGCCGCCCGGCCACCTCAGCCCGGCCGTTCGACCGGCTGTGGTACGCCACGGTCTTGGCGTGCCGAATCCCCATGTGCTTGCACATCGTCTTGAACCACGTCCCCACAAACTGACTGCCCCGATTGCTGCAGATGACAGCTGGGACATGCAAAATCGTCAGCCAATGCCTGATCATGGCATTAGCGACGGTCTTGGCCTGCAGCCCCACTCCATGCTTGTCCTTCTTGTCCTTCTTCTTGGACTTCTTGCCTGGGACCGTCACGATATACCCACTGTGCCTATCCACCGCCAGGATGACACAGTCGTAGGTCTCTCCTTCCACGGTGACCTCAGGCATGGCGAATACATCCATGGCTACGGACCGCGTAGGGGCCTCCGGTATAGCCGTATACAGCGGGTTGCCCGCTGTGGAGTGGTTGGGGCTCTTCGTGGCCCGACACACGGCACAGTGGCTGCAGTACCTATCCAAGATTGCGTAGTACCCCAGAGGGAACTTGAAACGCCACTCCAGGTCCTGCTGCATCTTGTCTCGGCCAGGGTGCATGAGCTGGGCGTTGTGCCAATGGTCAATGAGCTCCTCCACTCGGTTCTCGGGCACCAGCAGCTTGTCCTTGAGGAACAGCTTGTCCCCATCCTCGGTCAAGCCCTCGGGCCATTCGTCGTCCGACGGGGCGCTCACGGCATTCCAGTACTTGCTCCAGTGCTCAGATGCCGCGTAGTCATCCGACCAGTCCTCTGTAAGCACTGACCTGACTAGCTCTACAGGGGCCACCATCCCTTGCTCGAGAGTTTCCTCTCGAATAGCTTGGACGCGGGCACCCCGGAACTTGGCCAGGTCCGTACGGTTTGCCATCACCACAAAGCACTTGACCCCCTCTTGCTCCATGGCCTTTTCCATCTCGATGATGCGCTTGGCCCCCTCGGTCTCCTCCGCGTCCCCATGGCTGGATATGTCCATCCAAGCCTTGCCTGCGGGGTAGGCCCATCGACTGAGGTAATCTGCCACAGTGTTGTCCTTCCCCGGGACATACACGACGCTGAGGTCGAACTTGGCGAACGTCTCATGCCATCGGGCCCTCCTTGCCGCCGGTCCCGAGGGAGTGTCGACGTGCTCCTTGTGCCACCTCTGCAAGGACTGATGGTCCGTACAAACCACCACCGGTTGCAATCCGATGTGGCCAGACCACTTCCTGAGCGCACAAACAATGGCGTACGTCTCCTTCTCCCTCGCGGTCCAGGTGCGGCGTTGGCCCTCGGCCAGGATCCGACTCCAGAACGCCACGGGTACATGTGACCCGTCGTCCCGGATCTGCTCGAGGACTGCCCCTACAGCGTAGTCGGAGGCGTCCGTCCGTAGCACGAATCCCTTGTCCGGGTCCACCAGGAATAACCCCAGCTGCCCCAGGAGTCGCTCCTTCAGGCGGCTGAACGCATCTTCGGCCTCAGGGGTCCAGGCCAGCTTCTTCTTGCTCCCCTTCCGGCCATCGAACTCGCCCACCTGCAGCATCTTGTGCAGCAGCCCCGAGCGTTCTGCATACATCCGGACATAGCCCGAATAGTAATTGCAGAACCCCATGAAGGACCGGAGTTCCCTGATGGTCTGGGACTTCTCCCAGTGGTGCAGGGACGCCAGCTTCCCAGGCATGGGGCGATGTTGCCCGTGACCAACCACGTGACCCGCGAACTCGACTTCCTTCACGAAGAGTGAAGCTTTGGTGGGCTTGCACACCATGTGTAACCGCTGCATAGTGATTGATCTTTGTTGTAACTGCGAATCCTGTAGCCTTGATGCCCCAGGGGTCGTAACGCCCGACACTGCCCCTGATATCTCCGAACCCACATAACCCTCTTCAGACCCATATCCAGCCTCTGGGAGCGACATATGCGAAGTACTTGTAAGTCCTTTGAACTCCATGGTGGAATATGAAGAGTACGAAAACCCTGTCTACAAAAATGGAGCAGACATAGAATCTCAATGCGCATTCATCGCACATAACGACACAACGTGAAATCATTCGAAATAATTTAAATAAATCCGATTGGGAAATCACGAAAGACAAATGCGACTCGACGCGCGCTCACAGGCGACATCTGGCGGCGAACGGAAAGCATGAAAACAGAGCGGAAAATCTACTGCACTAATGTACATCTGAGAATCACTGAAATTAAGATCACATCAGTGTATAATTGAGTGCTGTCACTGCTGCCGTTACACTCCCCCTCGGAAAACATACGCCAGTATGTCAGACTGGGTCAAGTGAAGTGAACGAAACGGCGAAAGTGACCAAAAACCGACTAATCTAAGGCAAAATGTGTGAAATTGAGCTGAATTGAGCAAAATTGTGCTGAGATCTGTGCTTCGCGATGGTCATCGACTTGAATGAAACGTATAGGTACCTCAGGGCACACAGAAAGCTCGAAAATTCAAGCTCGAAAATTCGAAAATTGAAAGTGTGAGTGAAGAATGTACATGATGATCCATGATCCATGATTCATGATGAAATCAGGATCTGACATCTCACTGCCAGAAAACAGAAAACGAGCGTCGCCATGTCGTCGAGCGTCAAAAAAATAGGGTATCCCTTCATGGAGTCCAAGATATGTGAAACTGGCCGGTGTCATTTGCAGTCATAAGACCAGATGCCAGATTATGGTACAAAATGTGCCAGAATTGAGACCAAAATCAGCGAATCGCACACGGATTGAGAGTGGCGAAGTCTGCAGTAGGCCAATATAGGTCCAATTTCTTGTCGTTAGACTCTGTGTGTTGTGGTGAACGGAAATCAAGTTCTGATTCATAGCCAATCCAGGTCAAATCCTCATGATGATGATGATCCCCATGATGGAAATCCAATCATTTAAAGTAATGATAGCCAAGAAAACCCAGTGGGGTATCCCCACACTGTCAGTATTGTTCCCAGGGCTTCATGTTTAATGCAGTATGAGCCAGAATGGGTAATTGACTCGTTATAGGTAGGCAGGTAGGTATCTTCGGGAGCTCGGGATGCCTCCTTTGACATTGCAGGAAGAAGGTCTTACCAAGGGGACGTCCTGTCCCTCCCACTGCCCTATGTCAGGTGCCTCTTGAGCCGCTCCCGCATGTGCTTGGGAAGGCATTGTCGCGGCCACCCGGTCCATGTGTCCCAGGTGGGAGGGTGTCCCCACATGTGTCCATGGGTAGGGCCACATGCCCCCTCCTTTGGGCGGCTGCTCTGGGGGGCTGCCCAGCCGTGTGGAGTATCTCTCACCACGAGGGGTATTGCTCCCGCTTGTCTACGGTACGACCGCCTCACCCTTGTGGCTTGAGTTGCGGGGCCACTCTGCTTGGCAGGTGACCCCCTCCTGGACTGTGTACCGGCTCGCCTGTCACCGGTTGCTTCCATGGCTCCGGGTGACGTTTGCCATGGTCCTCCATGCAGCCTGGCCGGGCTCGGACCAGTGGCTTTGGAGTACCGCTCCTGCCACAGGCCCGTTGGGTCGGCTGGGTCGCCCCAGTGCGTCCGACCCATGGGGTATTGGTTCTTTCCTGGCCCTCCGGCTGCCCTACGTGTGTGCAGCGTCCTGGGCCGTTGGGCTCCTGTTCACCGGTGTGCCCGCGCGGTTTGCTGTGGTGCGTCTGCGGTGTCCTGGGCCAGCTGGCTCCTGTTCACCGGTGTGCCCGCTCGGTGTGTTGTGTTGCATGTGCGGTGTCCTGGGCCCCTGGGCTCCTGTTTACCGGTGTGCGTGCTGTGTGCGGTGCGCGTGTGCCATGGGTGGATGTGTCCCTCTTCCTCCCCCCCTAATGTTCGTTTTTTTTTTTCCTGTTTTTTTTGTTTTTTTGAAAAAAGAAAAAGAAAAAACAAAAAAGAGGAAAACAGAGGCGCGCGTACACTGCAGGCACAGGCATGGGCAGCTGGTGCGGCGGTGCTATAGCGTTGTGTCCTCTGGCGTGTGTCGCCGGTGCTGTGGCGGCGGTCGCGCCCCAGGGGTGCGGCTCGCGTGTCCTGATGTACATGGGTATGGGTCAGGGTGGGTTTGGTTAGGGGTCTCTTTGCTTCTGGTGCTGGCTGGTTAGGCGGCTGTGTGGGCTGTGGCTGTGGGCTGTGTCTACGCATTTCCCTCAGCGGGCCTGGTTTGGAGTCAAGGGTTGACGGTTTCGGGATGTGGCTCGGGTTTGATTTGTGTTGGGGCTTCGGCCCGGTTAGGCTTGGGTCAGGGTGGGTTTGGTGAGGTGTCTCTTTGCTTCTGGAGCTGGCTGGTTAGGCGGCTGTGTGGGCTGTGGGTGTGGGCTGTGGTTGCGTTGTTCCCTCGGCGGGTTTGGTTAGGAGTCAAGGGTTAGCGGTTTCGGGGTTCGGCTCGGGTTTGATTTGTGCTTGAGTTCTGGCTCGGTTAGGCGGTTGCGCGGGGCCGGGCGTGTGGGTAGCGGCGTCCACGGAGTCGTGCGCCCGAGGCGGGTGCGGGGTGGTGCGTGCGGGCCGGCCGTTGGCCGGTGGCCTCACTGGGAGTCCCACACGGAGGGGTCGACGGGCGTGCCGGGGGCGTACGCAGCGTGCAGGTTGGGCAGCAGCGGGCGCACGTGCAGGGCGTCGGCGTGCCCGATGGGGACCTCACTGAGGACCGAGGGGTTGGCGGCAAGTAGTATGCGATGCCCGGGAGGGGTGGTGGCGGGGAGCGGGAGGATGTCCGCGGCCCGCGACGTGGGGGCGAACACGGCGTGGGTCGGGTGCGGCCCCGGGAGTGGTGCTGGGGGGAGCGGGACCACAGGACGGCTGTCTACTGTGAGGTGCCAAGTGCCGCGATGGTGGAGGAGCCGGACTAGGGCGATGCTGTGGTGCAGTGTGTGGGGCTGGGTGCTGGGCGGCGTGGGGACGTGCGGCGGGAGGGGGGGGGGGCGGGGCGGTGGCGTGGGAGGGGGCACGGCGGAGGAGTGACGTCAGCGACGTGTGTGTCGTGCTGAGGGTGGAGAGGAGCCCACGGTATCGGGCCCGGGTTCGGCGCCTTTGGGCGTAGTGGTGCTCGTTGTCGTGTGCGTTGGCTTCCTTCGGCGTCCGGTTTGTTTGGTGACTCCTGGGCGGGGCCTGGCGTGGCGCCCCGTGGTGGTGCTGTGCTGGATAACGGGGTTAAATGGCGGCGCCGCTGGCCGGGGGGTCAGGCGCGTCGTGTTGTGTGGCGCGCAGGGCTCCTGGGGTGTTGTGGGTGTCGCCGGTGTCGGTGCGCCGACGCTTGTGGGGTGGTGAGGGGGCCTGTGCGTGCGGGGCTGAGCTTTGGGTGATGTCCCACAGGCGGATGCCGTCTCGCCGCGCTTCCTGGAGGGTCTCCCGCAGGCGCCTGAGGACGTACGGGTGGTCCTGGGGCGCGGGGAGGTTGCGGGGGTGGACTCCTAGGGGGTGGAGCGCATCGGCCAGCATGGCTTCCCATGCGGCCTGCGGCATCCACCCCCCCGCCGGCCGGAGGCGGCAGTTCTCCGGCGACCCCTTGCGGGGCCGACCGACCAGGCCCTCGAGGGAGGGCTCTCCCCGGGCCCACTTCCGCAGCTCCCAGAGCTGCGTGTGGGTCCAGCGCTGCCACCACTGTTCCTGGGCGGGCCTGCTGTCTTGGGCGGAGGAGTGGGCGTGGGTGGGTGTGATGGGGTCGTGGGGGCCGGCGGCGGTGGCGGGCCTGGGGGATTCCTCGTAGTCCTGTTCCGTGGGGGTGCGTGGGGAGTGGGGGTGCACGCGGATGTGGACCCGCGGGTGTGCGCGTACGGTCTCCGCCTCGGGGTTGGGCGGGGATTCGCGGCGGCGGCGGTAGTGGGGCATGCGTTGCATGTGGGCTGTCATCGGGGGCCGGTAGGGGGGCGGGGGCGCTGCTGGTGGACCCTGGAGCGGTCCGTGGGCCTGGGGTGCGGGCTTTGGGAGGTGGTGGGACGAGGCGCGTTGCGCTTCGGCCGCGGCGCGCTCCGCCATGAAGGTGGTGGCGGTGGCGTCGGTGACGGTGGGGGGGCGCCGCGCTGGGCGCTGCTGCCTTCGGGCCTGGGACGGCTGGGGCCGGATGTCGTAGAGGACATCCTGGGGGGGCCGGGCCCGAGCTGCCGTCGTGGCGCCGGGTTTGGGCTTGGGCTTGGGCTTGGCTGCGGGCCGCCGTTTGGCGGCGGCCTTGGGCTTCGGCTGGGTCGTGGGCATGGGCTTCGCCGGGGCGTGGGCTTTGGCGGCGGTGGGGCTGCTCGCGGTGGGGGCGGGTTTGGAGGCCCGTTTGGGAGGTGTCCCCCGCGGCCTGGGGGGTGGAGTGCTGGATGAGGACGTGGTGGTGGTGGTGGTGGATGAGGTGGTCGTGGTGGTGGAGGTTGTGGAGTCGGAGGCGGAGGAGAGGGCCGCGGGAGACGGCGGAGGGTCCCGGGCCTCGGGGGCGGGCGTATGATGCTGGGTCCTGTAAGTAGCGAGAACGCGGGTGCAGGTTCGGGCATCGGGCGTGTGCGCGCGTTTTCCCTGGTGATCCGTGCGTGCTGGTGCTGGCGTGGCGGTGTCGTCTCGGCTGTGCGGGCACGTGGGTTACCCGGGGGGTGGCCATATCTGCTCCAGGACGCGGGGGTGTGTCTGCTTGAGGTAGTCGAGGGTCTCGAAGAAGCATCGCTGGATGCCGGGCATGTCCTTCTCTGTGAGGTGGGGGTAGTTTTGGGTGGGGGTGTGGGGGCCCGGCCATAGCAGCGCCATGAGGCGGGCTGCCACCATGTACGGGCATAGTTGTGGGGTGGTGGGGCGTGGGGGGGTGGGTCCCCCGCGGTTTGGGGGGGCTTCCATCTGCTGGGGGCGCAGCGTGACCACCCACACCCATCGGTCCGCGGGGATCCCCCAGGTCCGCTGGGTCCACTTGGCGAGGCAATACATCGCCCTACCAAGGCCCTGGTAGCCGCTGCGGATGGAGAGCAGCGCGTCCAGGGATTCGGGTTCCCACGTGCCCCAGATGTGGGGGTCGTCCGGGTCGTCCCCCCTGGCGTACGTGTCGGGGCCTGGGTTGTGTGTGGGGGGCGTGTAGTCGGCGGGGAGGAGGGAGTCGGTGCTGTGTACCACCCAGTGGTCTGTGGGTGCGTCGTAGGTGGTGGTGGAGAGGGTGTAGTGCAGATTGTACATCGGGGTCATGTTCGAGGAGGGGGCTGGCTGCTGCTCGTCGGGGGTGGGGATGTCCCCCGGGACGTGGTGCCGGAAGTTGCTTAGGGAGGCCATCCGGGCCACCCATGTTTCCCGCTCCCATTTTTCCGTGCTGTCGGGGGTGGCGTCGGGTGGGGGGTGGGCCATGTTGGGCTCGCGGTAGCGGGTGCGGCCCTGGGTGCTGTCCCGCTCCGGCACGGGGTGTCCGACCAGGTGTCGCCCCCAGTCGATGGGGGGTACCCAGATCCGGCTCCCCGTGGGGGGCGGGCTCTCGCCGTCTGGGGTGGCGCGTGGGGGGCGCTCGTGTCGGGCGACGTGGAGGAAGGCGTCGAAGAGGAAGTCTCTGACGCCTTCCCCCAGGGTGGCCGCCTGGACCAGGGTGGCCGCCCGGATGGGGGTGCTGGTGCCGGAGGTGCGGAGGTACAGCACGACGTCCTGTTCCCCGACCCCCCGGAGGTGCTGCCGTACCGCTGCGGGGTTGTGCAGGGCGTAGGGTTCGGCCGGTGCGGCGACTGGTGGTGCGGGGTGTGATGGGGGGGGTGGTGTGGGTTGGGGGGGGTGGTCATCGTTGTCGCGCGTGGGGTCCGGTGATGGGGTCTCTTGTGGCGGTCGCGGGAGGGGGGATTCGCGGTGGCATGTGTCGGCGGGGGTATCGACATCGATTGGCTGGTGCTGGCTGCCGCGTGTTGTGTCCGTGGCCTGGTCTCGGGGGGGCGGCGGGGGGGGGTGGTGTGGGGGTGGCGCTGTTGGTGGTGGGGGGGGCGGGGATGGGTGTTGTGCTGGCTGGGGGTCTGGGCGTCCCTGTGGGTCGTGTGGGTGTTGCGTGTGTGCGCCGTGTGGCCCTTGCGGTTCTTGACTGGTTGTGGTGCCGGGGTGTGGGTGGGAGGCGGCCGCATGAGCGTCCGGGTGGGGCTGTGGTCCGTATGTAATGGGTGGCTGCTGGTGGATGGTGCTCGCTGGTATGGGGTGTGGGTGGGGGGGCTGCTGGTGGTGGTGGGCTGGGGGGGGCGGGGGTGGGTGTTGTGCTGGCTGGGGGTCCGGGCGTCCCTGTGGGTCGTGTGGGTGTTGCGTGTGTGCGCCGTGTGGCCCTTGCGGTTCTTGACTGGTTGCGGTGCCGGGGTGCGGGTGGGAGGCAACCGCATGAGCCCCCGGGTGGGGCTGTGGTCCGTATGTGATGGGTGGCTGCTGGTGGATGGTGCTCGCTGGTATGGGGTGTGGGTGGAGGGGCTGTTGGTGGTGGTGGGGCGCCCCTACTCGGTCCTGGTGTTGCCGGTGTGCGTGCGCGGCTCCTCGCGGGTCCATGGGGGTGTACCGTGGCTCGTATGTCGTGGGCCCGTGTAGCGGGGGCGGCGGGTGGTGCTGGACCGCGTGGTGGTGGTGTGGAGGGTGTGTCGGTTGTGTGTGGTACCCCGGCGTTGGTGGGTGTGGTGGCAGGGGCTGGTGGTGGTGGTACACGTGATGGTGTGGTGCCGTGATGTGCGCTATGTGGGGTGGGTGGTTCGCGGGGCCTGGTTGTGCTGGGGCGTGGTGGGGATGTAGCTGGTGGGGGCCGCTGTAGCTTGGGGGCATTAGGGGGTAGGGGTTGGGAGGGACGGGGGCGCGGTGGTGGTTTTGGTGGTGCCATGTCCCCTGGCTCTGCGCGTACGGTGGTCCTGGCATGGTGTGGACGTGTGTGGGCGGTGGTGGCTGACTGGGCTGCAGGGTTTGGGTGCTGCGGTACGGTGGTGGTGGTGGGCGTTGGTGGTGGTGGTGTTGTTGGTGTGCCCCGGGGGTCTGGGCGTGGGGCGGTGCGGTGTGGCTGGACCCGGGCCTTGGTCGGGGCGTCGCGCCCTGCTGGCGGGCGCGTTGGCGGGCCCCCTGGTGCCGGTGCCCCTTGGTCTTCTTGGCCTGGTGGGTGTCGGGGGCGGGTGAACCCCCCTGTCCCCGTGGGGGCGACGGGGAGCGGGCGCGCCAGCGGTGTGCCTCTTGGAGGCTCGTCTTGAGGCCTCTGACGTAGGCCTCCTGGTCCGTGAGGCTCATCTGCGTGGCGGTGGCCTCGTCAGGGGCGGCCAGGTGGGCGTCCCGGAAAGACGCCCAGCCCTCCGGGGGCGTCTGTTGTGCGGGGTGGGGGTGGTGTGCCGGGTAGAGGAGTGCGCTGAGGGGGTAAGGTGTTCCCTTCCGTCGGCCGAGGGCGTTTGCGAACCGGCGGCACGTGGCTCGGAGGTAGGCTGCTATCTCCTCTGGTGCCGTGTCGGCCCACGCTTCCGGCGTCAGGGCTGCTGCTTGGGGGGCCGGGAGTTGTGGGTCTGGGAGGTGTAGGTCTCGGTGGTGGAGGTATAGGGCGAGGAGGATGTGGCGGGCCGCCACGTTCAAGCCGCCTCCGCTGTGGCGTAGGGGTGGGCTGTGGGGGGGCAGGGGTGTGTTGCCCGCGGCCACGGCTATGGCCCATGCGTGGTCCGCCGCGTCCGCCACGTAGTACCCTCCCAGTTGGTCCTGGAGAGTGTCGGTGAGGTACCCGAAGAAGCTGGGGTGGCTGGCGGGGGGGGGTGCGGCTGGGGCCGCGGGCCGTTCGCGGTGGCGGGGGTTGAGGTCCCCGCAGTGGGGGCAGTGGGTGAGGCGGTGCGCGGCTCCCAGGCAGACCCAGTGGTCTGGGTTGCAGGGCAGGGCTGTCTGTGGTAGCCGCTGGCGAACGCAGAGGGGACATGCGGTGGCTGGTGGTTGGTGGTACCTGTGGACGGACGGCGGCGTGGGGGGATGGGGGCTTGTGGCGCGCGCATGCTGGTGGGAGCGTTTGCGGTGCCTGTGGCGCCCGTGTGTGCTGTGCCTGTGCTGTGCTCGGTGGACGGTGTGTAGACGTGGCGGGGGTTCGGTGTTGGTATGTCACGGGGTAGGTTCTCATGGTTGGTAGAACAGGAGTTGGAGGGGGTGGGCTTGGTCTGTTGGGGGCAGGGTTGCCGCATGCTGTAGGTATTTGTGGGTGCGGTATGTGAGCTGCTCCGCCGTCTTGGCAACGGCCGTCCGCTGCATGTGTGCCGCCGTGGCCTGGGGGTCCTCCGCGTGGGTGCGTAGTAAGGTGTAGACGGCAGTGGGGACGAGTCCCCCGCGGACTGCCTCGAGCACCTCCGTCTGCTTGAGGACGGTGGTGAGTTGCTGGGTCGCCGGGGACTGCGCCAGCCATCCGGCGTGCTGTGCTATGGTGTGGGTTGGGTTCCAGTCTGTGAGGGTGTCCAGTCCCCTGTACAGGGGGCACGCCTTGAAGTGGTCCCTTGTTTCTTCTTCCGCGTGGCTGCAGATGCATTTGGTGTGTCCTGCGGGGACGTGGATCGAGCGGCGCGTATACCATCGGTGGTATCGGGTGAGGAGGGGAAGTTGTTCGAGGGCGAGTTGGAGTCGGGGCTTTTGTAGGTGTGCTGGGAGGCTATCCGGGCGCAGGGCTGAGTAGTAGAGGGGGGTGTGGACGGAGTTTTCGAGGCGTCGGAGGAGTTCGGTGTTTGCTGGGTGGCCCAGTGTGGTGGCGAGTTGCTGGATGGGTGTGGGGTAGTGGTACTGCTTGTCTCGATCCGTGTACGGCGTGTCCTCGGGCATCCATTGGGGGGGCTGTGCGGCCAGGGGTAACGGGGGCAGGTGCTGCAGGTGGCTGTGTTGTGGGGTGTCCAGTCGCACGCGTTCGAGCCCTGGGGTGTGGTTGGTGTTCTGGTGTTTGGCCTGCGTGTCTGCGCGTCCATTGCCGTATGCGTAGCGGTGCGACTCCTGCTTGTCGATGTGTAGGGCGTCCTGGGGGTGCATGCCCTTGAAGGCCATCCATAGTCCCAACGCTTGTGTGGTGAGGCCGGAGTCGAGTGCTTTGTGGAGGGGCAGGTCCGCAAGGCGCCTGGTGAGGTGGATGTCGACCGTGGCGTCCACGACTACCCAGATGTTGCGGGGCCGGACCGTCGTGGGTGGCGGTGTGGCGGTGACGGCGTCAGCCATGGTGCGCAGTTCGCCGTGGGAGGACGCCCCAAAGATGGTGGTCCCGGTGTGGTGTTCCACGTGGAGGCCGTCCGCGTGCCGGGTGATGCGCACGGAGGCGCAACCGACCGTGGGGGTGCGTTGCTGGGTGCCGGATGCGTCAGTGAAGTAGATGATGTCGGTGTCGCTGGGTATGGGTAGGCGGGCGATTGCTGTGGGGTGATAGACGTAGATGGGGTTCCCCTGGGTGGTTCTGGCGGTGATTTGCGTGGGTTGCAGTAGTGGCGCTGCATAGACGCCTATTCCCTGGGTGATGATGGCCTGGGCTCGTGGGGTGAGGCGGAGGAGGCCCCTGTCTGGGCGTCCCTGGGTGATATACGCGTACATCAGGTGGAAGAGGTATCCCGTATTGGGGTGGAATTTCTGGCACGTGATGGTCTGTCGCCGCTCCTTGTCGTCTTTGTCGCCGCGGAGGGTGGGGCATTTGTGCTGTAGGGGGCGCATGGGTGCCTCCTGAGGTCCTGCGCGGTGTGGGTCGCAGCGGTCGTACTCCATGGCTACGCTGTCCGGGTCTGCCCGCTCGTTGGTGAACGTCCATGTCGCCGTGGGTGTTCGGGTCCAGGCTACGTGCGCCGGGTGGTCTGGGGGTACCGTGTGAAACCAGGGGGAGAGCCATGCCTGCTGGTCGGCGGTGGCGGCGGCGGTGGGGGTGTGGTAGTGGGTGGAGATGAGGTGCAGCAGGGGCCACGGAGTGTCGAGGGCTGCCGGGCGGCAGTGCCAGCACGTGCGTGGTATGCCCTGGTCACTGTGTCTGACTGGTGGTACATCGGTCTCCGGTGCATTGTGTTTGGGGATGGACCAGGGGGCATGGTGTCGCTGGACGGTGCGGGTAACATGTTTGTGGCCGTTTGGTGCTAGTAGCAGGATGGTGGGTGGTGTCCAGCCTTCGGCTGACGGGGTGGGCTCCCCCTGCGTCGTGCCGCCGTCGTTGGGGGTCTCGTGTTCGCTCAGGCGGGGCCGGGGGCGCTGGCGCTGGAAGGCTGTGTACGCCGTGTTGATGTCCTTGGGCCCCGGCATGTCGCGCCCTGCCTTCGTAGCACATGCGCGGAGGTACGCTTGGAAGACGTGGCGTGCCGGCCATTGTGGGTCGGAAAGGAACGGGGCGTGGTGGGCGTCGCATTGGGCCATGATCTGCATCTGTGTTGGGGTGATATACACTATGGTGATGGTGGCCCCTACGAGGTGCAGGGTGTCCACCTCGCCTGCCGGGCGTCGGTGGATGTCGGTGTGTGTGGCCGAGAGTGGCCCCTGTTGATCGCAGTGGTGGTTTGTCAGGATGGCGTGTGTGTGGTGCGGTAGGAGGAGTTGTAGCTGGGCCCAGATGCCAGTGCTCACGGGGGTGGAGACGCCCTGTTGTGCCAGTATCCACCGGGGGCAGGTGTTGCGGGCCATTTGCGCTTCTTTTATGCGTATGGCCGCCGCCTCGCGAACTTCTGGTTGGTGGTTGTGAGTTACCCTGTGTAGGAGGTGTGCTGCGTGTTTGGCATAGGCCATGTCGACCAGGGCGCCCGTATTGTCTCCGTAGTAGCGCCAGTGGGCCATCATGGCCTCCTTGGGGAAAGACGTGGGCCAGCCTCCGTGTTGCGCCCATGCCTTCGTCACTTGCTGTCGAGCGTGGCGTAGTGCGTCTTGGGGGCGCGGGAGGTGCAGGGCTTGGTACCCGATGGCCGCGTTGAGCACTGCTTCCATGAAGTACGCCAGGCCCTGCGTAGACAGGAGGTCCCCCCTGGCAATTTGGGTTAGCCGGGCGAGGCGCTCTTCTAGCTTGCTTGGGAGTGTGATGTGGTGGTGCTGCGTGGCCTGTGTGACTCCCAGGTGGACTGTGGTGTCTTCCAGGTGTAGGGGTTCGCCTTTCCGGATGTGGGGGGTGGGGGTCTTGGCGTCGGCCAGCCCGACCGATTTGCGGGGGTGCACTAGGAGCTGGTGGGCGTCCAGGTAGGCTGTGGTGAGTTGGAGAATGGCGGACGCTTGTTCGGTGGTCGTTGGTAGCCCTGCGTTCTCAGGGTCGCGGTGGCGGCCGGCCGTAGTGAGGAGGTTGTCATCTGCGAAGTTGATGAGGGGGGACCGTAGCGGGTATGGGGCGTACCCCGGGTATACCCGTGCTAGCTCGAATGCCAGTGGCAGGGTGACGAGGAGGTAGAGGAAGGGGCCTTCGGCGCCTCCCTGGGGGACCCCGCTGTCTGTGCCGGTCCAGGGGGTGAGGCCCGCGGCCGTGATGACGGCGTAGAGTCGGGTTTGGATGTACCCGGTCATGAAGGATAGGAATGGGAGGCCCATGGCATCCCATACCTCCGTGAGGAGCCGGTGTGGGGCGTGGGGGAACGCGCCTTGGACATCGAGGGAGGCGATGATCATCTCGTAGGGGTTCATGTCCAGTGCGGTGTCCTGGAGGAAGATGGCCTCGTGGGGGGACCTGCCGGCCATGGCCCCCCACATGCTGGCGGACACGTGGGCGAAGACCGCTGGCGCGATGCGGCCTAGGATGAGCGTCCACACCAGCTTGACCTCGGTGGTGGCGCATACTATGGGCCGCCAGTTCCCCGGCTGCGCCCAGTCCCCCTTTTTGTAGAGGGGGTGGACCATGTTGGCCCACTCAGGGGGGATGGGCGTGGCGCCCGTGATGATGTCCCACAGGCGGGCTGCCAGGCGGCGTTTGATGGGCAGGGTGAGACATTGGTACGCTTCGGCCGGCAAACCGTCGACGCCGGGCACGACCCCCTTCTTCAGGCGGTCTAGGGCGCCTTGCAGTTCTGAGATGCTGAAGGGGTCGTGTTCGATGGCGCGCCGCTGTTCCCGGTTGAAGACCCTGGGCACATGCTCGCGGATGGTGTTTCTGGTGTGGGGGTCGAGCTCGGGGAGGGCGTCCCCGTGTTGTGCCTGGAACCTGTCCAGGACTGCCTGGAGGACGGCGTCGGGGTCATTGGTGAGGCCTCCTTCGGGGGTGCGGACCGCGTGGATGGTACGGCGCCCCGTGTCCTCCAGGATGCGGCTGACGTACCGTAGGGACTTGTACGGCGTGTCGTTTCTGCCGTATCTTTCGCCTTCCTGGGCTGCTGCCGCTATGCGGTGGGCGTGCCATTCCTGGAGTTAGTGGCGGCGGGTGGTGAGGAGCGCACGGAGGTGGGCGTCCCGGTCTCGTGCCTCCGGTGTGCTGGGGCGTAGCGGGGTGGCGAGTTCCCCTTTCGTGGTCCAGATGTCATGGACGAGTTGCTGGAGGGTGAGGTCTGGTGGTGCTCCCGTGTGGTAGGTGTCACGCTCCATGCCGCATGCTTGTGCCGCCCGGCGCATGGCGGTGGTGAGTGTCGGTGCACCCGGGCGGCGCAGGATGGCGTGTAGGGCCCTGTTATACCTGTGCCAGGCGCCGTGGTCGTCCTCGGCCGGGAACTGCAGTGTGGGTGGGAGGGTGTCGTCTGGCAGGGTGGCCGCGGGTGGGGGTAGGTTGGGGATGATGAGGTCGATGTAGAGGGGCCGTTGGCCCGTGCCTGTGGGCGGGAGGTCCCCGTAGGCTGCTTCGTGGACGCGCACCGTGGTTGGGTCCCCGTAGCACGTGTCGATGCGGGATGGGTGGGTGCCGGCTTGGTGGGGGTAATGGGAGGGTGTGCCGGTGAGCCCTGCCGTGAGGTCGGTGAGGCCCAGTTGGTGCATGGCGTCCCGGACAGCTATGTCGGTGGCTGTGGGTGGGCCGGTGCGGTTGTCGTCGGTGGGAGCGGCGTTTAGGTCGCCTATGATGATGGTGGGTGCCAGGAGGGAGAGTCGGCGGTACGCCAGGCTCAGGGTGTCCAGGAAGTCCTTGGTCTCCTCCCCGAACGGGACGTGCGTGAGCAGCACGTTTAGCTGCCATCCGGGCCCCACGCACTCGTACGCCCCGAGGCGACCATCCACTCCGAGGTCGGGGTGGGCATGTACCGTGACCGATGTCTTATGGTAGAGGGGTACCCCCCGTTCCCAGTGGGCGTGATATTTGTTCCCCTCTGGGTCCAGGATCGGTGCTGGTTCGGGTTGGTCCGCTTTGTGGAGGGCTTGCTCCAGGAACCCCAGGAGGTCTGCGCCTTGGGGGTGCGGCCCGGGCATGGCTTGCAGTGTGGCGGCCTTGGTGGGGTCGTAGGTGACCGCGGGCTCGTTGAGGATGTTGATGCGGGCGTGGGCTTCTGTAGGCGCCGGTTTCTGGGGACCGGTAGTTGGGGGGGCGGGCCGTGGCCGGCCCTGGCCCCGTCAGGCGTTGAGGATGGTCGATGACGCCCTGAGCTGCGGGTGCCCTGCGGTTCCGCTTCTGGGGCTGGGGTAGGGCCCATGCATTGTGGACTTCGCCCGTGTACTCGGTGCCGGTGAGGTGCTCCGTGTCGGGGGTGCACAGCTGCATGGGGACCATCTCACGACCGGCTTGGTCTCGCCAGAGTTCGATGGTGCGCCCCAGCTTCTTGTCGTTGGGGGTGGCCGGGTCCCACTTGACGTGGATCTTGAACCCCTGGTGGTCCCCGGTGACGCGGTACCGGTGCTTGACCTCCTTTGCGGCCCATATCCACTTGGAGGGGCCCGCGGCCGTGGGGTACTCGAAGGGCAGCTGCACCCGGGTGTTGATGGCGTATTCGGGATACAGGGCAGCGGCTTCCTCTTTGGTCCAGCTCTTCGGCTTGGCCCTTGGCTTTGGCGCGGGTTTGGCCTGTGTGGGGGCCTTGCGCTTCTGCGCACCTTGGCGGCGCCGGGCAGCGGGTTGTCCCCGTTGGGGAGGTGCGCCCTGGGGCCGCTGTACGGGTGCGTGGCCCGGTGCAAACACGGGGTGTTCGCGGGCGGCTGGGACGTCGGGCTTGGACGTGGGGACGGGGTCCGCCAGCTGGAACACTTGCTTGGTCATGAGGCCAAGCACTTCCTCGGCCTCCTGCAGGGCGTCGGGCGGGTCCGTGGGCCAGGTGAGGAGCCGGTGCCCGGTGCCTGCCCCGTGGCGGCGCATGTGGGCCGTGTAGCGGGTGGCGTGGCGTGTCCACGCTGGGGTGCGTTCCGGGGGGAGGGGGCCTTCTGGCGCCCCCTGCGCCCAGTAGAGGGCGTAGTGCAGCGCTTCCCAGGCTGCCTCTGGGGCGTGGGGGATGCGTGCGGCGAGTCGCAAGCGGTATCCTCCGCGTGGTGGGGGCGGGACTTCGCCGTCGGGGGCGTGTGCCGTTGCCCGTCTGACCTTGCCGTGGTCGTCCCATTCCACCGTCCACCAGGTGTCCCGGTGTTTGAGGATGTGGACCTCCGTGGTGGCCGGGGGGGCGTCCATGGCGTCCCAGCTGACGAGCTGGATGGGGCGGACCGCAGGGTGGGTCTTCGGGGGTGCTCGCATGTTGAGGATTTGGTGGATGTCCTCGGCGGTGGGGCCCGTGTCGGGGGCGTCCTGCGCTGCTTGGGCTAGAGGTGGGGAGGGGCGGTCCTCCCAGAGGCGGGATGCGGACGCCGTGGCGTACATGGCTGCGATCAGGACGTGTTCCGTCAGCCCTTCCACCATGAGGTGGTTTTCCCCCTCCAGGTCTCGGGGGATGGCGGCTTCCGCCTTTAGGGTGAGGAGTGCGATGGCGCGTTTGGGTCCAGGTGTGGCGTGTGTCGGCTCATCTGGCGGGCGTCCGTCGGATGGGGTGTGGGGGGGGCGCTTCTGGAAAGGGGATGGTTCCACCGCCAGGTGCTCGACAAGGTGTAGTGGTATGGCGTGGTGGCGGTCCGCTGCGGGCAGGAGGTAGGGGTGTGGGTCTCCGGGCACCGTGCCGAGGAATATGCCCCCCCTGTAGGTAGGGGTGGGCAGGGGTTGCTGCAGAGCGCCTGCGCATGGTAGCGCGCACCGAGGGTTGCAGTGGGTGCATGGGGCTGTTATGGGGTGCGGTACCGCGTACACGGTGAAGGGCCCTACCGCTCGCTGGATGTGGCGGGGGATGATGTTGCGGAGGTCCGCCACCCGTGCCGTGCGGCCTTCGCCATAGTATATCCAGAGCGTGTCCTCCAGTGCCATTTTGGGGCGTAGCTTGCGAGCCAGTAGGTTCAAGGTGCTTTTGTGGGTGGCCTCGGTGATGGTGCCGGGCCCAGCGTTAATGCGTGGGAGCAGGTGGCTTTGGTGTTGTGCTGCGGCCCGTCTGCGGGCGGTGTGGAGGGCGGTGCTGTCGGCGGGAGGGGGCGCGTGGTGGGTGGGCCTTTTGCGTGGGGTCGGGGCGACGTGTAGGGGGTGCTTCCATGCCGGGCGTGGGTGGTGTTGCGGTGGCTGGAGGCCAGGGTAGGTGGTGAAGGTGTATACGGTGATGGGGGAGCGCTCATGCGTGGCCTGAAGGTAGTAGTGGTCGCGACCCGTGTTGTGGGTGACGATGACGTTGGGCGTTGGTATGTCGTAGTGGAGTGCGGTATTGGGGAGTTGTTTGGTGATGCGTGCCGTCGCGTCCCCTGTTTTGGGGGCGGTGTCGTGGGGCACGAGGATGTGGACTGCCCACGCATCGTGGGCGGGGAGGTCGAGGTCCGGTAGGGTGGGATGAATGGGGCGTCCCCGGAAGTGTGCGAAAGCTGGGTTGTGGCGTGCCGCCGTTTCCTTGATGACGGCCGGTGCCCATTGGGGTGGCGCCCCAACTTGCTGGGCCATGGCGGCGACGGCGCGGGCAATCGCCGTGAGGTCTGGGCCGATGCCAGGCTGGTCTGCCGGTGGTTGCAGGCCCCCTTCTGGTGCGGGGTGGTGCCACCATAGGGTGTAGCCCTTTTGTGTGTTATCGTGGGGGGTGTGTACGAGGCCCTGGTGGTTGGAGATGGCGGTCTTGAGGGCTTCCGCTGCCTCGCGGTGGAGGGTGCACGTGTAGGCCCAGACTCCGGTGGGGGGGGCCGCCCCGGTGTGGGATTCGGCGGTGGTGGGGGCCGGTTCGAGGGTGTGACTGGTGAGGGAGGGTCTGTGCAGCCCTTCGTGCAGGGAGGCGCACACGTGTGCCCACCTGTCCGCCCATCCCTGTTGGGCGCTTCCTGTGTCTGCTCCTGTGGGTAGTCGCACGATGACCACGTGCCAGGGGTGTGACCCCGGTACTACGGTGGGGGGTGTGGTGTGCTCGTGAGCGTGTAGCCATACTGCGGTGTCCGCGTTCGCCGTCACGTAGTCCTCTCCTTCAGTTGTGTGGACGTTTTCGACGGCGGCCTCTCCCTCCAGGGTGAGGAGGAGGTGTGTGCCGGGGGGCTGCGCGTGCGTCTCCGCGTCCCGGAGCCACAGGTACGTGAGCGCCACGGCGCCGGAGAGGATTTCCCCCCACGTGAAGGTGCCTTCGGGTGATGCCCACTGCAGGGGCAGTGTGCGGCGTCCCCGCGAGTCGTTGGTGGCATGGTAGTCGTGGGGGAGGTGACGTTTGGTGAGCCGGTGCGGCATGCGTTCGGTGGTGGCCGTGGGGGGGTCCCAATTACATTCCTCGGTGGGGGTGCGTCTGCGTCGTCCTCCTGGGGCTGAGCCAGCGGCAGCGCCTGTGCATTGCGTGCGGCGTCGGGTAATCCGCTGTGCGTGAGGGTGTAGAAGCCCTCGGGGGTGAGTTGGAGGACGATGTCCCACTTCGCCGTTTGCTCTGGGGACCATTGGTGGGGCCCGTCCTGCGGTCGGTGGAGGGTGACCTGGTGGCCCCATCTCCAGCTGTGGTAGGCGAGGAGGCTGAGGACGGTGTCTTGCTCCGGGTCCTCCACGCTTTCCATGTATGCCCTCATGTCGGTGACGTCGACGGCGTACTCGTCCTCCCATTCTTGTGTGGGGGTGCCTGGAGGGGGGGGGGCGGTGGTGTACCCGTGGAGTCCCGGCCCCGTGACGTCGGGCAGGTCGCGCTCGAGTGACGCCCGGTACTCGGCGGGCCCGTTGCTGGCTTCGTGGGCGGGGTGGTGGCGCCGCAGGGCGTTGGACAGGTGCGTCCAGGGCGCCCTCCCGCGGGGGGGGGGCCGCGGGGGGGCATTCTGCGGGTTGGGGTCTGCGGGGCTGCTTGCTGTGGGCTCGAGCTCCGGCGGGGTGAGGTCCATATGATGCTCCGTGTCCTCCGTGTGTTGGAGTTCCAGTTCTAGCAGGCTGTCGATGTCCAGGGCCATGGGGTCATCTTGCGTGTTCACGTGCTGGGGTGCTGCTTCATGGCAAGGTGGGCGTGTGATGCTGGTGTTCGGGGCACGTGCGGCGGCCGGTGCGGGGTCGTGCGCCGGGGGAGGCGCGCCGTTTGGCGTGGCTGTGGTGTGTGGCTGCACGCTGGTGGCTGTCCTGGCCGGTGGTGTTGCCCCTGTGTGCGGTTCGGGTTGTGGCCGGTGGTGGGTGTTGAGCTGGCGCGAGGTGTGCGGGGTTTCCAGGGGTGGTGCCGGTGGGGTGGGGTGCGGAGTCGGCGGGGCGTGGCTTCGTTCCTGTGTTGGTGGGCTGTGGTGTCCCGTGCCCCCGGGTGGGGGAGGGGGGTGCGGTGCGGTATGGTGGTGTTGTGCTGTGTGGTGGCCTTCCCGGTGGGGGGGGGGGGGCACCGTGTCCAGATCTGGTGGGGTGGGCTGTCGCCTGTTGTTTGTTCTCTGGTGGTGTGGGGCAGCCCCGCGTGGTCCTTTGATCGTTCTCCTGGTGTGTTTCAGTACGTGGCCTGTGCGGGGTCGGTGTGGCGTAGGGCCTGGGGTCCCCTGGGGCGGGGTGTGCGGGACTGGAGTGTCGCAACCAGGGGGCTGTGGTCGTGTGGTGCTTGGGGGTGCCGGCCCGCCGTTGGGTGGGCCCGTTGGTGTCGGGTATTGCGTTTGCGGGGTCCGCGGGTCGGTGGGTCGCGGCTGCTTGGGCGTGTTGTGGCCCCGGTGCGGTGCCCGCGGGTGGTGAGTGGTGGTGTGTGGTTGGGGTGTATCGTTTCCACGGTGGGAGGGGGGCTATGTGCTCGGGTGTGGGGTGGGCCCGTGGTAGGATGCCGGCGGGTAGCGGGTGTCGGGGCCGCACTGTGGGTGGGTATTCCGCGGCGTCCCCTCCGTGCGTCCCGTGGTGGCCTCTGGTCGGCCGGCTGAAGGGGGTTTTTGGGGTGTACCGCATCCATGGGGGCACCATTGTGTGTTGGGGCGCCGCAGCGGTGGGTGCGGCGGGTTGTGGGGGTGGGGCTTGTGTCGGTGTCGACCGTGTGTTTGGCGGCGGTGTGTCGTGTGTCGTCCTCGGCGGCTCCTCTTGGTGGTCTGTTGTGGTGGTGCCTGGGGGGTGGTCTTGGGCTTTGCGGTTCCTGGGAGGGTGCGGGACATGCGGGGTTGGGCTGGCTGGGGGGGGGGGGGCGCGTGTGTGGGCTTGCGTGTTTGCCCTCTGTTCCCCCCGTGGCCCCTTCCTCTGCCTGTCCCTTACTCCTCTCTTTTCGCTGGCTTGTTTGGCTTTGTTTTTTTTTTTTTTGGGGGGGGGGTGGCTGGGGTGCTGTGCGTGGGCGTGGGTGTGTGCCGGTGTCGGCTCCCGGTTCCCAGACCGCCAGGGTGGGTGGCTGTGGCTCCTGGTTAGTGTCCGGGTGGCGTGGCCGGGCGTGGGCGTGCGTGTGGGTGTGTTCGTGGCGTGGGCTGATGGGGTGGTGGGCAGTGTGGGCGTGGTTGGTTTGTGTGGGTGTCGGGTATGTGTGCGCCGAAGGTGCAGTGGGTTGGGCTGGGGCACCGTGGGCGATGCAATGGGTGGAGGTGATGCTGGTGACGCCTACGGGGGGGTGCTGTAGGCGTCGGAACGGGTCTGTGTTGTTGACGTGGGTGCTTCGGGTGACGCGCCGGGCGGCGACGGGGTTGGTGACGTTGTTGGTGTCATAGGTGACGGGGCGGGCGCTGGGGGGGCCTGCGGCTCCGGTGGTCGCTGTAAGTGGTGCAGTGGGTGGTGGCGCGACTGGTGGTGCCGGCGGTGAGGGTGCTGCCGGCGACGTCGATGGTGAGGGTGCTTTGGGTGATGTCATGGGTGGTGGCGATGTTGATGTGGGTGCTGCAGGTGGTGTGCCGGCTGGTGGCGCCGCTGGTACTGTCCCTACGTAGGGTGTTGCCGGGGGTGCTGTGGGCGGTGGTGTCGTCGGTGGTGCCGATGGTGAGGGTGACGTAGGCGATGCACTGGGTGATGGTGAGGCCGGTGTGTGCCGTAGGTGACGCGTTGGGCACGGGTGGTGGGGGGCCGGAGGGGGGTTTGCCGTTGGTGCAACGGGCGATGGTGGCGTTGGTGCTGCAGGTGGTGGCTTGGGCGTTGGTGCTGTTGGTGATGCCGACGGGGTGGTTTGTCTGCCTGTCTGCCCGCGGAGTCGGTGCCGGCGTTGGGCGGTTGCCTGTGCGTGTGGTGGTCGGTGCGCCGGGCGCTTGGTGGGCGTGGCCGGGTGCGGGTGTGCGTGTTGGTGTGTACGTGGCGCGGGCTGCGGGGGGTCTGCGGGCGTCGGGTGCGCTGTTGCCGTGCGTGTGGTGGTTTGTGTTGTCTGGTGGAGCGTGGCCGGTGTGTGCGTTGCGTGGGTGTTGTGGGGTCTGGTCGGCGTGGGTGGTGTCGGTGTCGGTGTTTGGGGTTGGGTGCTGGTTTTGGGCGTGTCGTTCGCGTGGTGCAGTCGGGCGTGATGGTGGTGCCGCTAGCGGCGTCCATGGTGACGGTGCTGCAGGTGGTAAGGGTGGGACGGTGGTGTTGGCGGTTTCCGGTGTGGGTGGTGTGAAGTGTGGGGGTGTGGCAGGTGTGGTGCGGGGCGGATGGTGGTGTGCTTGGCGCCGGCGTCGCGAGTGCTGCCGGGGGGGAGGGTGTTGTTGGTGATGTTGTGGGCGGCCGGTGGCGGGTGGTGGTGGTGGTTGTGGCTGGACTGCTTGGTGGTTGTGGTGTCGGCGGGTGGTTCTGTGTGTGGTGGCGGGTGGGCGTGCTTGGTGGTGGTGATGGTGTGTCCTTGCGGGTGGTGTTGGGTGTGGTACCATTGGGCGTGTGGTTTGCGATAACTGAGCACTCACCCCTCCGGGTGGCGCGGGCCCGGTGGTCCGGTAGCCCGTCCGGCAGGTGGCGCCGGGTGCTCACGCGTTTCTCCGGACGGCGGCTGCTCCGTAGCCGGCAGGGGCTGGGTTCACTGCCGGGCGCACACACGTCCCTCCGGACGGCGGCTGTTTCGTAGCCGGCAGGGGCTGGGTTCACTGCCGGGCGCACACACGTCCGTCCGGACGGCGGCTGTTTTGTAGCCGGCAGGGGGTGGGTTCACTGCTGGGCGCACACACGTCCATCCGGACGGCGGCTGTCGCGCTGTGGGGACTGCGGGGCTTGGACTTGTTCTTGGCGGCTCGTTCGTCGTCGGGTGTGGGTGTTTGCCGTGGTGGTGTCGTGTTTTTGTGCCGTGGTGCGTGCTGGCGTGCGGTGCTGCGTGTGTGCCCTGCTTGGCCTGTGTGTGGCGCGCGCTCCTTGCCCGGGCGTGCTGCTGCGCAGGCGCGGGGACACACCCTCTCTCTGGCGGGCCCGTTTGGCTCCATGGCGGGCCCTGTTGGTGCCCGGCTGTGGCCCGGCGCGCGGCAGTGGGGTGTGTGCACGTTGGGGGGGGGGGGGGGTTCGGACCCCTCTTCTCGTTTTCCCCGCCTTGTCCCTCTGTCCCTCTTCGCCGGCCTGCCCTGCCTGCCCACCCTCTTCGTACCCGCTGGGTTGGCCTTGGCCGGTCGGTTGGTCTTGGCGGTCTGACATTGTGTTTCTTTCCTGCAGGGCGGCGTGGGCTGGGTTCGTTTTGGGGGCGGGTTGCTCGTGTGGTGTGCCGCGCCGCTTGGCTCCTGTTCACTGGTGTGCACGCCCTGCGTGTGGTGTCGCGTGTACGGCGTCCTGGGCCCCCCGGCTCCTGTTCACCGGTGTGCACGCCCTGCGTGTGGTGTCGCGTGTACGGCGTCCTGGGCCTCCCGGCCCCTGTTCACCGGTGCGCACGCTCTGCGTGTGGCGTTGCGTGTACGGCGTCCTGGGCCTCCCGGCTCCTGTTCACCGGCGTGCACGCTCTGCGTGTGGTGTTGCGTGTACGGCGTCCTGGGCCTCCCGGCTCCTGTTCACCGGTGTGCACGCCCTGCGTGTGGCGTCGCGTGTACGGCGTCCTGGGCCTCCCGGTTCCTGTTCACCGGTGCGCACGCTCTGCGTGTGGCGTTGCGTGTACGGCGTCCTGGGCCTCCCGGCTCCTGTTCACCGGTGTGCATGCCCTGCGTGTGGTGTCGCGTGTACGGCGTCCTGGGCCTCCCGGCTCCTGTTCACCGGTGTGCACGCCCTGTGTGTGGTGTCGCGTGTACGGCGTCCTGGGCCTCCCGGCCCCTGTTCACCGGTGCGCACGCTCTGCGTGTGGCGTTGCGTGTACGGCGTCCTGGGCCTCCCGGCTCCTGTTCACCGGCGTGCACGCTCTGCGTGTGGTGTTGCGTGTACGGCGTCCTGGGCCTCCCGGCTCCAGTTCACCGGTGTGCACGCCCTGCGTGTGGTGTCGCGTGTACGGCGTCCTGGGCCTCCCGGCTCCTGTTCACCGGTGCGCACGCTCTGCGTGTGGCGTTGCGTGTACGGCGTCCTGGGCCTCCCGGCTCCTGTTCACCGGTGTGCACGCCCTGCGTGTGGTGTCGTGTGTACGGTGTCCTGGGCCTCCCGGCTCCTGTTCACCGGTGTGCACGCCTTGCGTGTGGTGTCGCGTGTACGGCGTCCTGGGCCTCCCGGCTCCTGTTCACCGGTGTGCACGCCCTGTGTGTGGTGTCGCGTGTACGGCGTCCTGGGCCTCCCGGCCCCTGTTCACCGGTGCGCACGCTCTGCGTGTGGCGTTGCGTGTACGGCGTCCTGGGCCTCCCTGCTCCTGTTCACCGGCGTGCACGCTCTGCGTGTGGTGTTGCGTGTACGGCGTCCTGGGCCTCCCGGCTCCTGTTCACCGGTGTGCACGCCCTGCGTGTGGTGTCGCGTGTACGGCGTCCTGGGCCTCCCGGCTCCTGTTCACCGGTGCGCACGCTCTGCGTGTGGCGTTGCGTGTACGGCGTCCTGGGCCTCCCGGCTCCCGTTCACTGGTGTGCACGCCCTGCGTGTGGTGTCGTGTGTACGGTGTCCTGGGCCTCCCGGCTCCTGTTCACCGGTGTGCACGCCTTGCGTGCGGTGTCGCGTGTACGGCGTCCTGGGCCTCCCGGCTCCTGTTCACCGGTGTGCACGCCCTGTGTGCGGTGTCGCGTGTACGGTGTCCTGGGCCTCCCGGCTCCTGTTCACCGGTGTGCACGCTCTGTGCGTGGTGTTGTGTGTACGGTGTCCTGGGCCTCCCGGCTCCTGTTCACCGGTGTGCACGCTCTGCGTGTGGCGTTGCGTGTACGGCGTCCTGGGCCTCCCGGCTCCTGTTCACCGGTGTGCACGCTCTGTGTGTGGTGTTGCGTGTACGGCGTCCTGGGCCTCCCCGCTCCTGTTCGCCGGTGCGCACGCTCTGCGTGTCGTGTTGCGTGTACGGCGTCCTGGGCCTCCTGGCTCCTGTTTACCGGTGTGCACGCTCTGTGTGTGGTGTCGCGTGTACGGCGTCCTGGGCCTCCCGGCTCCTGTTCACCGGTGTGCACGCCCTGTGTGTGGTGTTGCGTGTACGGTGCCCTGGGCTCCCTGGCTCCTGTTCACCGGTGCGCACGCCCTGCGTGTGGTGTTGTGCGTACGGTGTCCTGGGCCTCCCGGCTCCTGTTCACCAGTGTGTACGCTCTGTGTGGGTGTGTGGTGGCGGGTGGGCGTGCTTGGTGGTGGTGTTGGTGTGTCCTTGCGGGTGGTGTTGGGTGTGGTACCATTGGGCGTGTGGTTTGCGTTTACTGGGCACTCACCCCTCCGGGTGGCGCGGGCCCGGTGGTCCGGTAGCCCGTCCGGCAGGTGGCGCCTGGTGCTCACGCGTCCCTCCGGACGGCGGCGTGGTGTTGCGTGTACGGCGTCCTGGGCCTCCCGGCTCCTGTTCACCGGTGTGCACGCTCTGCGTGTACGGTGTCCTGGGCCTCCCGGCTCCTGTTCACCGGTGCGCACGCCCTGCGTGTGGTGTTGCGTGTACGGCGTCCTGGGCCTCCCGGCTCCTGTTCACCGGTGTGCACGCTCTGCGTGTACGGTGTCCTGGGCCTCCCGGCTCCTGTTCACCGGTGCGCACGTCCTGCGTGTGGTGTTGCGTGTACGGTGTCCTGGGCCTTCCGGCTCCTGTTCACCGGTGTGCACGCTCTGTGTGCGTGTGCGGTGTCCTGGGCCTCCCGGCTCCTGTTCACCGGTGTGCACGCTTTGTGTGTGGTGGTGCGTGTACGGCGTCCTGGGCCTCTCGGCTCCCGTTCACCGGTGTGCACGCTCTGTGTGTGGTGTTGTGTGTACGGCGTCCTGGGCCTCCCGGCTCGTGTTCCCCGATGTGCACGCCCTGTGCGTGGTGTTGCGTGTGCCGTTTGGCCCTTTTGCGCCTGTGTGGTGCGTGTTGTGTTGTGCGTGTGGTGTCCTGGGACACTTGGTTCGTGTTCTCCGGTGTCGCGGTGTGTTGCGGTGTGTGTGTGGTGTCCGGTGTGCGGTGCTGCGTGTGCGGTGTCCTGGGCCTCCCGGCCCCTGTTCACCGGTGCGCGTGCTCGGTGTGTTGCGTGGTGTGTGCGGTCTGGGTGTGGGTGCGTTCTCGCGTGTGCCATACCGTGGCCGCGTCGTTGCGGACTCTTTGTTTTTGCGGATACATTTTTCTTTACACTTTGCTCCCTATGGCGTCTGATTTATTCTTCCCGTTTTGCACTCTTTGATTTTTGCGACGCCCAAGAGTAAGCGTGTCTTAATGCATGCATGGCGGTGTATGTTATTTACGCGTTGGTTTACGGACTCGTTGCATTTTGCGACGCCCAAGAGTAGGCGTGTGTGTTTAATGTATTCATGCTATGCCACTTATTCTTCATGTGTTGGACTCTTTGTTTTTTGCGTCGCCCAAGAGTAAGCGTGTCTTAATGCTTGCATGGCGGTATATGCTGCTTAACCGTTGGTTTGCGGACTCTTTGTATTTTGCGACGCCCAAGAGTAGGCGTGTTCGTTTAATGCATTCATGCTATGCTACTGATTCTTTGTGTCTTGGACTCTTTGTTTTTTGCGACGCCCAAGAGTAAGCGTGTCTTAATGGGCTCAAAGGTGGGTGGGGAGGTGCATGGAGAAGGAAAAAGGAAGAGGAAGCGTGCAATTCGGAGGGTGTGGCGTGTTAGTTATCCATTTCTCCGGTGTTTACGCGCCGCTCGTGTTGCGGTTGTCTTTACCTATACGGCGTGTTAGGGGGCGGGAGGCACGGTTTGTGGACTCTTTGTTTTTTGCGACGCCCAAGAGTAAGCGTGTCTTAATGTATGCAAGGCGGTACAAGGTACTTACTCGTTGTACCTTGGGTCTCCCACGCTACTTATTCCCTTTGTCTTGGACTCTTTGTTTTTTGCGACGCTCAAGAGTAAGCGTGTTTTAATGCATGCATGGCGGTATATGCCTCTCTCTCTTTGGTTGGTGTTGGGGCGCGCACAAGTCCCCTACTCCTATTGCATGCACTTTGCTAAGTGATTTGGGGCATTTGACTCGTTATAGTCCCAGAATGTATAAGCATCCAATGCTTGGTACTGGGAAATTGCCAAAATTGAGCTGATTCTGAGGGGGATTCCAACACAATCCACAGATGAACAGCGAGTGGACACAAGTAAGAACACCATCGTCGTCACTTGGTCTATATAAGCCCTTTGACAGTGGTCGTTTGGAAGAGAAACCAACTGTCTCAATGTAAGAGCTGATGGAAATCACATTCTCAGCAGATCCGTCAAACACATGAAATGAATCAGACTCAGTCATGTGCGAGAATCTCTGTAATGAGCACGAACTCAAACGAGTACTTCCCAAGGCGAGTAGGGGGGTCAAGTCGACAGCAGAACACGAGAGGGTCGTCGTGGTTGAGGATAATGGCCTTTCGGATCTTCGGATTGGAATCATCTACAATGAAGCACATGATTCACATGATGACCATGATGGGAATGATGGATGGAATGACCAGGATGACCCCAGAATGTCCCATCATCTGTTCGTCGAACCACATAGACGATGCGTCAGGACTGTATTGTCCCCATGCCGAGGGTATATGTCGACCGTAAACCTTCTCGAAAGTTCCGGCGATTCAAATTCTGATCAGATCTTGTCTCGAATAGATTCTGCCACAATTGGAGCTTCTTCTTGTGCTTGTAAGTCTTCCTTGGTGACACAATCTTTGATCAGCGAGAGCTCCTTGTCAATCTCAGGGTGCTTCTTCAGGAACTTGATGAAAGTATCCGTATACCCATGGATAAAACTTGAAGCTGGCTCCCATTTGTCCTCCTGTTGACCGAATCCTTTCCATCTGCACAGAAAGTACCACTTGTTTCGAGCATTCTTCTTGTAATCAAGGATCTTCTCCAACTCGAAACTGCTTGTGACCATCTTCCTGTCGCTCAGGTACTTCGAAGTCCAATAGAGAGGCTTGAACCTTCCTTTGGGGCAGGGTACTTCGGCCTTCAAACGATCACGATGTACTTCTTGATGCCTGCCTGGCTCAATCTGAATGTTGAATGTAGTCTCACTTAGTTGACCACTGACTTGGAATGGGCCGTCCAACAAAGGTAACAATTTGTTGTCGTCCTTCAGGGTCTCGTCTGACTTACGAAGCCAAACTTGCTGGCCTTTCTCGAAGGGTTTTCCTTGCGTTCTTGACTTATTTTTGAAATTCAACCAATCTGCTTGACTTTCCACTTTGGCTCGGATCCACCTGGACTCTAGATCCTTGATCCTTTCAAACCATTGCGAGGCGTCGTAGCACTGCCTTGGATGATACATCACTGGTCCTGGACCCATCTTCTCACGACCAAAAACCAGCTCATTTGGACTTAATCCAGTGTAATTCTTGGTGTGATGGTATCTTCTCAAGACACAGTAAATTGTCTGCAACCAATTGTAGTCTTTTTCAGTCGCCAGGAATTTTCTCAGAATGCTCATGAGAATCCTTCCAGCGCGTTCAGCAGGGAGGGCTCGATGGTCGTAGACTCGGGCACGAAGATGATGAACTCCCAATAGAGCACACATGTTCTCCCACCAAGTCCCAATGAACTCCTTCCCACTGTCCGTCAGAATTTCACTGGGTACATCCCAGTTACTCATCCACTGACTTGCAGTCCACTTGGCAGCCATTTCAGAGGTGAGATGCTTCGTGTTGCAAGGGAGGACCTGGATGTAGCCACTGTGGCGGTCTTGAATTAACGAAACCCCATCCATAGGCTTCCTCGTGTAGAGACATTCCTCTTGGATCTGTCCCAACTCGAAGACATCTGCCGTCACCTTGTCGAACAACCTCTCAGGAATTGGTAATCCCTTCAGTAATCCTTCTGCCTTTTGATTCTTGGGGATGGTCGCCTGACATTGCTTGCATCCTTTGGCAACTCGTTCACAGGCACTCTTGAGGTGCCTTGTGTACACTCTGTGGCGTAGCTCCTGCTCCAGCACACGAGAATGTGTGTGGGCTGTCTCATTCCGATGCCAATGTTTGACATATTGGTCAATCAGACAATCAGGAACACCAATCCGTCCTTGCCAAAATAACTTGTCGCCTTGGATTTTGAAATTAGATGTCTCTTCAGAGTCGTAAGGCTTGTCCCCTTTCAACTTGTGGTATACAGACCCAAAGAATCTGTCCTCCTTGTACATCTTCGTCCAATCCACATAGAGGAAGGAAGTTTCCTTGTCCTTTTGTTGTGGAGGGAGCGTGGATTTCGCTTTGGATCTCGTCGTACGAAACACATTCAGGAGTGGCAGCGACGACTCAGAGTCAGAGTTAACTCCTGCAGTCTGATCTGCCTTGGTAATCTCCTTGCATCTGACCAATTCCACCTTCATCCGATTTTTAATCGAACATTGAAGACAATCTTTCTTGATCAGTGCTTGTTCCTCCTTGTCGAACTCGATCACTTCAGCTTTATCCGTCGCTGTCCCATGAAAACTCACTTCAGAGTAAGCCTCTGAGGCTGGGTAGGCCCAGCGACTCAGGGCGTCCGCCACTGTATTGTAGCGACCCGGAATGTAAGTCACATGGAGGTCAAATCTGCTGAGAGTTTCATGCCAACGGCCTCTTCTCCCAGCTGGTCCACCAGGGGTATCCACACGTTCTGTCCTCCAGCTCTCCAGTGACTTGTGGTCAGTCAGTACCTCAACGCGATGGCCCAAGATCCAACCTTCATAACGCCGTAAGGCACAAAGGATTGCGTAGGCTTCTTGTTCCCTTGGACTCCAATTTCGCTGTCTTGTTGTAAGCTTGCGAGACGAGAAAGCCAGAGGATGATGGTGACCTTCGTCATCGACTTGTTCGATCGTAGCACCAATGGCGTAACGACTGGCGTCTGTACGAATATAAAAAGGTCATCCATCCAACCACGGAGTCTTTAATGTAACCACATTTGCCAGTGCTTCCTTGAGACCAGTAAAGGCTTCTTCACATTCTGGTGTCCACTTGAGCTTGACTTGAGATCCCTTCTTTCCTTCTATTTTGCCAACCTTCAGTAACTCTGTCAATGGACTAGAGAGCTTGGCGTAGAGAGGAAGGAACTCGTGGTAATAATTGCAGCAGCCTAAAAAGGCACGAAGCTGCGTGATGGTTTTAGGCCTTTCCCATAGCTGCAGGGCAGCCATTTTTCCTGGGGCTGGTCTTCTTGTCGCATCTTCCAAGACAGAGCCACAAAATTCCACACTCTGGAGGAACATTTTGCCCTTCTTGGGTCCACACACAAGCTTCTCTTGTCGAAGGACTTCCAGAACTTTTCGAACTTGTTCTTCGTGCAACTTCAGGCACTCATCAAAGTTTTTTCCCAACGGCGTGGCAATCAGAAGGTCGTCAATGTAGATGCTGCAGAATTCTTGTAAATCCAGAGACTTGTGCTTCTGAAATAATATAGTACCCATCATCTTCTGGAACATCGACGACGCATTCTTCAGACCCATCGGCAGTACAGTCCACTGGACAGTGCCACAGGGCGTGCACATTGCCGTCAAATGCCTATCCTCCTTTCGAAGTGGCATTTGGTGAAAACCATGGCGCAAATCCAACACAGTAAAGAGTTTGCCTTTGGCTCTCGCGGCGATCTCCTTCTCGATTAAAGGAAGAGGATGCGCGTCTGGTACTGTGGCGGCATTCAGGGCTCTGTAATCCACCACTAGACGCCAAGCATCTATGCTGGATTGGTCAGCAGGTGGGGGTTTTGGCACAGTAAATGGTGCTGAACACCACTCAGAACTCATGCAGCCCTCCAACCAACCGATCTCATAGAGATTGCGCTCAATAATCTTTCGCAGGGCATCTGCTTTGGTGCCGTGTAGATTGAATGGACGTTGTTTGTGCACCTTTGAGCCTTCAATTATGTCAATCTTGGCTTCCCCATTTTCACATCGAATTGGGTGGTTTTTCCACAACTTCCCACTCAGCACGTCATGTTGATAATCTTCGAACACTGCGTCCCTTCTTGCAGATATCTTGTCTCCGTCGACCTGATTCCCACATTTAATCACCGACATTATGTCCACCAATTTGCGAAATGTTGGTCGTGGTCTCATGTTCTTGGCCACTTCATTCCAAACTTCTTCGTCGCATTGTTGGCGGATGGAGCTCACCTGAGCTCGCTCCTCCGTGGGATCCCACCAATCAAAGGGGTCCACGAATGTCTTGAAGGGATGGTCGGACGAATTCAGCTTCATTCCTGTCAATTCAGGCGGGATTCTTGGAGATTTGTCATCATTCTTGCTTGAAATCTGGACTTTTTTGGCTTGATTCTTGTCTGATGGGGACGAATTGTAATGGATGGAGGCGTTCTCTTGAGGGACGCCGATTGTCCTTCCCTCCTTCCGCGACGATACGTCGGGATTCCGCTCTCGATCGTCTTCATCCACCTCAATTTCGTCGATTCTTGAGGAATTTGAAATGACCTCTTCTGTTCCCATTTCACTGTCATCTTGCCAATAATCTCCGAGATTCCCGTCAACTAAGCACGCAAACGTCCTCCACGAACGCTGTGGCAAAGGCTTGCCATTGTCTTCGCAATACAGCTTCACTCCTTTGTGAGGTAGCTCGACAATGTCGATTGAAATGTCCATAATGTCCTTGAACCACTCTTGTCTTGGCCAAATGGGGACAATTAAAATCGCCTTTGCGCCGGATTGCTTCAGCTTCTGCACCACACGAGGAGAAACGTCAAAGGGCGGATTGATCCAAAGAGGTTCAGACCAGTCCTCACTCCAGGCATCGTCGTAGAACTTCGGAAATCTTTTATTCTTCTTGTTTGCAAAGGCATCAACTTGAGGACGAAAATTGTGGTTCCTTTCGAAATAATCCACCAGAACGTCCCGCCATTTGTCGACCACTCGATAGCAAACTGACTTCCACTTCTTGCAGTTCAAAGATTCCACCTTTCCTTCGTCGAATTCTTCTTGATTCCTTGTCCATTCCGGCCCATCTTGCTGAAAATGCAGCTTATTTCGCTCCCTGAAATCATGGATACTCTTGGTATATGGGTGCAGATAATACAAGTCGGACGGGTCGCTGGTCGACGGATCCTGGAGGAAGCATGTCCTGTGTCCCATGGGCGACACACGGTGAGCGTGAAGCCAGGGTTGACCCAAGAATAAATCATACTTTATGCTGGCTTCGTAGAATTTTCCAGCAAACCACTCCTCCGTGACCGTCTCTTCCACGCTCCAGACAGATTGTTTCACCAATCTGACCGCCAATTCTGCTTCTCTGTCGCCACCGTCAAGGCGATGTCCGCTGACTCCCTCCAGCTGGACAGGGGTCGAGGACATCTTCGCCTCATCCTCCTGCAGAAAGCCTTTCCTCACCAGATTGACTTCTGAACCATTGTCAATCAGACATCTGGCAAGTTTAACCTTACTATCCGTCGTTCTGACCTGGATCCAGCAGACAAACTCGCGCTCCTTGCCTCGCCGGACAGCGCTGAGGACCCAGGCAGGGTACAGGAGGCCAGAGGAGCGCGCCAGCCGGTCCCAGCAGCGTCCATCCACCGCCCCAACTACCCTGATGGGTTTTGTCTCCTGCCACTCAACCCCAGTGTTGGGATTTGGGTCAAGTTGGCTTCCCTATTGCCATTCTTCTTCTTCGTTCGGCTGTACGTCCTGTACTTATCCTTCGTCAACCCATTCTTCTCCTGCTTCGACGGCATTCACTCCTTTTCCACGTTCACGACCACCAAATGACTTTCCACCACCACCTTTCTTACCTCCTTGGCCTTTGTTGTTGGAGTTGTTGGAATTGGGGTTGGATTCGTTGCCTCGACCTCCAGTATCCTTGTTGTTGCAGAAGGTCTTGTTCGCCGGCGTCTCCGCGTACAGGGGGTTGCCATTCACCTTGGAATCATCCTGATTCCCGGACTTTCCTTGGCCTTTGCCACCTTTTTCACCAGATTTTCCACCAGATTTCTCACCAGCATCGGTCCATCTTGAGCCACTTGTATCTCCGCCTTGCTGCGAGTAATCTTTTTGTGTCCAGTCTCTGTTCTTTCTTTTGGACTGCCCTTTACCCTTTCCCCTTCCATGCTGGTCAGCATCTCGTGCTCCATCCTGCTGGGGATTTTTGGGGAAATTTCCCTTTCCATCCATTTTGGACTGAATTGTCGTGAGATCTGAGGGCGTCCACCTGTGATCTGCGGTCGTGTGAGTCGCTGCTCGACCTTCTTTTCCAAGGGCAATGCAAACAGAGCATCCCTTCTCACCAACGGCGTTGACCTTGCCTCCGAAGCCATGTGCATCCTGGGACTTCTGGCGTTCTAAGTTTGCATACTTTTGAAGCTGGTCCCAGATTTGCTCGACTCCATACGAGAAGATCCACGGTCGTACCCTCAAAACTGTTCCCTTATACTTCACTTTTCCATCTACCATGCTGCAGAAAAACTCCGACTGTTCAGAATCGTGGAAACCAACTCTCCATCTGCCCTCACGAATAGTGATGTCCTTCAATCCAGTAGCACTGATAGAGTGTAGCAACTCACGAACTGCCATTTTTCCCATAGTCTCCGGCATTCCTCGGACTTCAACCCAGTTGCCCAGGACTTTTTGGTCCGCCTGAGAGTCCCTGATCTTCTGCTTGGTCTCCGGCGTGAGCTTGCTCAGGAGGATCCTCTTCATCTCGCCTTCAGAAAGTCCTTCTCCAGAGTTCTCCGCCTCTTGCACCAAAAACTCCCAATCTTGCCTTGCTATTTGGATCTCTTCCAGAAATAATTTCCTCTATCGCCCTGAAGTTCTCCAGACGGTTCCTGTAGTGATCTTCAGGAAGTCGAGAGCCTTTCTTCTTGAGACTTCAGTACAGCTCTTCATACGTCAGGGGATCTCCTTGATTTTGTCTTTCCACATAGAGATTATATGTACTTTCTCTGAGCTTGCCAGTCAAACAGTCCATCAACCCAAGGATCCAGAGTTCCTTGTCCAGTTTCTCCGTCTGCAGCCACACCATGAGCTGCCTCTCGAAGGACGCCCAGTAATTTGGGTGTCCTGAGAACTTCGGCTGCTTCATTACAGACCCTCGAAGCCTCATGTGCAACGGGTTCAGCAGGTGGTTCAGGTTGAAATTTGTGGCTGTGCCAACCGGATTGACGAACACTGGGTTGACTGCGGCGCCTCCAATTGCCTGTGCCTGCGCAATTGCGGCCGCCAGCAACGCCTGGTCCACAGTAGGCTGCACGAACGGAGTTGGTTGTGCTTGATGCAGCCTCATCTCCTTCAATTTCTTCTGCTTTTCTTTTATCTTGGCTTCGTTTTCTTTCTGCTGCCGGTCCTTCTTCTTCAAAGCCATTGATCGCTCCTTCACGGTGGTCCTTGCTTCTCCATCAATGTCTCCGACAGTACCAACAGACAGTACAGACCTCTCCGACGAAGATTCTCCTCCTTCGGTACCCAGATTGAACCCAATAGGACTTCCAAATCCAGTAGGGGGGATACCAGAAATTCCAGTAAAAGCTGGATGGTGGCCAGTAAAAGCTGGGGGTGCTGGAGAATGTGGAACGCCGTAAGGCGTGGATGCAGGTGCAGCTGAGGAGGTAGGTGCTGGGTGGCTTGCCATTGTAGGCGCTGGTCCAGTGAGCCCAGTAGTGCTCAGATTTTGTACCAGATCTGTAAGCTTCTCCAGCTTCTGCTCCATCTCCTTCCACTTGCTGTCGTCATCCCTCTTTTTCTCCTTGGCGGCCTTCTTCAGCTCCTTCACCCTGTTTTCCAGCGACGAAATCTGTCTTCGACAGGAGCAGTCCTTGGCGCACTCACCACAGGAAGGGCATCTTGTCCCTTTTCCTTTGCTTCTGACCTCGTTGACCCAAGTGTCAACACTGGAGGCAGAGCTGGGGAAATTGGACAGTTGCTTCCTGGAGAGGTGGGAATGTGTCGAATCACACCTCATTTCGTCGACCTCGTCGTCGTTCCGACCCAAGGCGCCCGACAGACCAGCGTGCGGATGCACATTCTGGCGTCTCTCCTCGGCAATGATGGCCATCTGCACCATCACGGCGGCCTGGTTGTCGAACTGGTCCATCAGCTCCTCCCAGTCCTCTTGCTCCTGCAATGTGGCGTCAAATCTCGACCGGCCGCTGTCCCTGAGGAACTGGCACGACGCCCTGTACCAGTCCCTCAGGCGGCCACGATAGCCCGCCTCCGCCAATAGCCAATTCTGGCGGTGCAGGAATTCCTCATTCCAGATCTGCTGGAAGTGGTTTTCCCAGTGATCACCACTAATTCCAGTACCAGACTGCTCTCCTTCGCTGCTGCTGTCTTCAAGATCAGGTAGAGCGTGAGAGGAGGAACCAGATTCACTCGAGGAGGGAGATTCTCGACCGGGTTTAAGGTTTGGTGGGGCGTTCACACAACAATCAGCACAAGTATGAACTCTAGGCCAATGCCTATGGCCACAGTAAGGACACTCAGAAGGTTGATCCTCGGCTTGCTGGGGAGATGCCACAAATGTAACCTCAGGCGGAACACGCAGTGACCCAGAACGAGTAATAGCCCCGCTAAAGTCCGACGATCTCAGAGTGTCAGTGGAGATTCCAGAAGCAGAGTCATGATTTCCTCTGCTACCATGTAACCGCTGCATAGTGGTTGATCTTTGTTGTAACTGCGAAGCCTGTAGCCTTGATGCCCCAGGGGTCGTAACGCCCGACACTGCCCCTGATATCTCCGAACCCACATAACCCTCTTCAGACCCATATCCAGCCTCTGGGAGCGACATATGCGAAGCACTTGTAAGTCCTTTGAACTCGGTGGTGGAATATGAAGAGTACGAAAACCCGGTCTACAAAAATGGAGCAGACATAGAATCTCAATGCGCATTCATCGCACATAACGACACAACGTGAAATCATTCGAAATAATTGTCATAAATCCGATTGGGAAATCACCAAAGACAAATGCGACTCGACGCGCGCTCGCAGGCGACATCTGGCGGCGAACGGAAAAGATGAAAACAGAGCGGAAAATTTACTGCACTAATGTACGTCTGAAAATCACTGAAATTCTGATCACATCAGTGTATAATTGAGTGCTGTCACTGCTGCCGTTACACCATGTTGTGCTTGTCCAACTCGCTGAGCACTCGGCGCAGATCCTTCTCATGCGCGTCGATGAGCTCGTCCTCAGTCATGTTCTCCGTGCCGGACCCGATGATGATGTCATCCACGAAGGGATCGGCACAGTCCCGGACAGGACCGAGTAGGTCCTCCATCATGCGCTGGAAAGCGGCGTTGCCATTCTTGGCGCCCATAGGCACCACTTTCCACTGCATGGGCCCCAGCGGCTTCGACATTGCTGTGCAGGGCCTGGAGTCCGGGTGTAGCGGCATCTGGTGATAACGGTGTTTCAGGTTCAACACGGTGAAGATCCGCTTTTTCTGTTTTTTTTGGAGGATGGAGTCGATCAGGGGAAGCGGGTACAAGTCGTGCTCGGTTTGCTCTTTCAAACCCCTGTAATCCACCACCAACCTCCACTCGCCTTTCTCCTTCTTGGGCACGATGAAGGCTGGGCTGGCCCACTCACTGTCGGAGGTTTCGATCCATCCTCGCTCAATGAACTCGGCCAACAACTTCTTCATGGCCTCGGCCCGATCGCCTTGAAGTTGGTACTTCCGATGACGATAGATCTTGGGGTTCGGCTTCAGCTTGATCCTCGCTGTGCCAAACCTCCCACGATCTGGAGGGTTCTTGTTCGCGACGCAACTGAATAGCCGCGGATAGGCATTGATCAGCCTCTCCTTCAGCTCGGCGACCTTCGGGTTCTCCTTGGCCTCTTCAGCCGCTTGCTTCGGTATCGATACAACCGACCGCACTGCGGTGTAGGCCTCTTCCAGGTCCGAAACCGACTTCTCGTCGTCCGATATGCCGTCTTCATCGTCGTGGGGCGCGCTTCCCACCGATAATCTTCGAAAATTTGCAACATCGGGCTGGTTCTTGTCGCTCTCGGCACCCATTCTTGGAAAATCCCATGTCGGCGGGTCCGACCCAACCGGACCATCATATTGGTCCGCGATGTGATCCATGACCCTCGCCATGAACTCATCGTTCTCGTACTTGCCGGTGACCAACATCTTGTCATCCCACCAATGCGGAGATGTGACCATGGCCCGCCTCTTCTTGGCTGCCACACGGTCCTGCATCCCCATTCGCATGTAGTTGACGACGTCGTCGATCTCGGAGTGGGACAGGATATCAATGCCATCCACTGGCTGATCCGTCCCCTCCTTGGGCTCAAACATGACCTTCATGGGCACCGCCTCCACCCTACGGATGAATGCTTCATCACCCGTGGGCTGGGCTTGCGCCCCATCCACCAGGAAAGCCTTGGTACCCCACGCTTGACCCTGGGAGGGCATTGATACACCCTTGGCGTCGATGAACAACTCCTCCTCTGGCCCGAATGACATCTCGTTCAGGGTGATGGAGTCCAGCGTCGACTTGAGACCCTCCAGCGGACATGGGGTGGATCCTATGCCGGTTATGACCAGGATCCCCTTCGCCCTATCCGCGATGATCTTCTCCACCGTACATCTGGTATTGTCCAGGGAGCCATGCCAATACATGGGCCCCCACTCCTTCAAACCCCAATGCCTATGCCAGGCTGAGTCTCCTCGATGCCAATGCCTCCTTCACTTCCGCAAAAGTGGGGCATCCTGGGAAGCGAAGACGTCTGTCTCGGGCGCTTCGGCTCCCAGCGTCTGTATCATCCTGGTATACACTTGCGGGGCCATTCCATACTCTGTGAGCTGAACTCCACGATCTCCCCTGGACTTGGCACCCACAGCTTGCACCGCTTGGACGATCCGATCCTCTTCCTCAGCATTCCATTGGGATGATCCGCATGCGTAGGCCGTGCACAGCCATGTGAGGCATTCATCATCCTCCCGGACCAGCGTTGCAGGATGGGGAAGGGCTCCAATGGCATTTGCCACCATGAAGTCATACCCCATGGTCATATCCCAATCTGTAATGTCGGCCACATAGAAGATCCCGGATAGAGTGCTTCTCTTCGCCAGATCAGGGCGGTTCAAGCGCTCATGTTCCCAGAATTCCATACTGATAGTGGCCTCATGGGTGCCACCACCCATAATCTCTCCATTGGCCAGCTTCAGGCGTACCGGTCCACGGCTGGGCTGCAGGGATTCCTCCTTGAACAACCCTCTCCGGACCAGGCTCACCTGGGCACCCGTATCCACCAGAACATCCACCACCAACTCCTCTTGTCCGCACCGTACACGCACCTTCAAGTGCAACTGCCGCTCGTCACCATGCGGTGTATGGACGACTCTCACGGCATGCAACTCTAACACGTCCGGGTGCATCAGGACTTCGAGGGTATGATCACAGATGGTGTAGATCTTGGGTTCGTCTTGCCCGTCCACGGGGCTCTCCGTGGTCGCTCCTTCCTTCTTACCACGTTCCTTGCCCACATAAACCTCCCTTGGCAGGGTGCTCCAGGGGTTGGGAGTGGCGAAACTCAGTGGTTTTGGCTCTTCTGGAGCCTCCTTCGGCACCCGATGTGCCTTCGCTTTCTCTGGGATTCCACTGATTTTCAGAGGAGAGACCTCCGAGGTCCCACTCCCGTGGGGGCTCCTCTAGACTTGGCTTCCCGCAGCCCCTTCCGGCTGCGATCCGCCAGGACCTTGTCCACCACGTTGCTGGCCTTTGAGTTCCTCCAACGTCCTCAACATGTCCTCAGCAACCTCCTCGATCGACCTCACTCGTCGGTCTTGGCCAGGTCCACCACCATAGCCTCTTTCTCCGCCTTTTCCTTGGCCTTTGCCTTGGCCCTTTCCCCCATCTCCGCCCTTCGCCTTCCAATCGGAAATCCGCTGCTCCTTGGGCTTCTTCTCGGGGTGGGCGGCGAAGTAGGCCTTCTTGTCCGCCTCATACACCTTGCACTGACGGTGGTCGTGTGCATGGTTGTTTCCCTTGCCATAACAGACCCAGCACCCGTCGTGCTGAGACCTGTACTCCCGGAACGAGAGCGGTGGGTTCCCGATCCTCCCTGGCTCTTTGCCCTTCTTGGGTCCCACCTGGCTCCATCTGGACCGATCCTGCCCATGGTTCCTCACGTTGTGCGCCACAAACGCGAAGAAATGGGCCTCCTCGTGATCCTCCGGGGACCAGTGGTCTTGGCCACTTCCACTACCATCCTCCGCAGAGTTGGCCGTGTCCTCCTGGATCTCCCGATGATGGCGGTCTTCTCGATGGCCTCGTTGTCCATGACCATGTCGATCCTGCACGTGGGCCTCGTTCTTCGCATTGAGCTTCAACTCCACCGTGATGTACTTCACGATCTCGTCCAGGCTCATGCGGGCGAAGATGACCTGCATCCTCAGCGGCTCCCCGCGCCTCAACTCCACGTTGTTGAGGCGCAGCAACCTTTGCCCCATGGAGTCTCCAAATACCTCCACGTACACGGCGTTCTTCAGTCCCAACATCCGGTTGGGCTCGCCCAGGTTCCTCCTGAAGAACTCCATGATACCCGCATGGGTATCCTCCGCCGCCATGATCCTCACCGCCACCCGCTTCTTGGCGCGCTTCTTCTCCTCGTCCTCCACTCGCCTCTTCCATTGGCCGGGGAGGACGTCCTTCAGGAGGTGGCGGATCTCGCTGGCCTCGTTCCAGTCCTCCACCAGCTCGAGGCATCTGCGGTACTTCCGCAGATACCGGTTCCACTCCCCGACCCGCAACTCACCGCGGTCCAGCGGCAGCGGGATGGACCACAAGTCCTCCAGCTTCTGGTTCGGAGCGTCCACCCGCTCCTCATCCTCCAACCACTGGAGGCAGGCCTGCTCCGTACGGATCAATCCTTCCCGGATCTGATCCCGCAGCTCCTCCTTCAGGTCCTGCGCCAGCCGGTGTGGGAATGTCTGACATACCCACTTGTCCCGCGGCGCTCCCCGCATCTCGCCGACGACCTCGTCGGCGAAGTCCTCCCAATCCAGGATGAAGTCATCCAGGTTGGAGGGGTTGCCATCGTAGTAGGGGATTTTGATTCCCCTGAGGTTGTCAATCCTGATGGCGTCTCCGACGTCCTCAGCCATCACTCCACCGAGACGGATACCACCTGTGGCCGGGGGGTGTGAGTACACTCCCCGTACATCCCTCTCCTCCATGGAGTGCGGTCCAGTTGGGCCTGAACCCACCGGGTTTGGAATGCGGGAAGGACTTGCTCCATCGGCCGTCCATATCCCCGTATGGGGGTCCTTCGCCCACAGGTTTCCGCCTGGATGACCTGGACCATGTCCTTCGGCACTTCCCATGGTTCGCCCCTGCATGGTCTGGCTCTGGATCTCCTCTTCCGCATAAACTGCATAGGCAGTCGTAGTGGGCGGTGGGTCCTGGGTGGCATGGGACATCTGTACCGTCAGGCTCCTCGGGTCCGTGGTTGCGTGCCCTTCCCGCATAGACCCAGCCGGTGCCGTTTGTTCCCCGAGCATTGTGGATTCGCTGAAGATGGGAACAAAAGGCAGCGCACCCGGGTCAACACGCGGAGGCGCGTATGGTGCCTCTGCAGGACCGCCCATGGGTTTCTCCATGGCGCTCCTGAGGGTCTAGACCCGCTCCACCAGCTCTACCGCGGCCGGCTTTGCCGGGAGCTCCGGACCCGAGGCGAGGGGCTGTAGCTCCTCTAGCCTTTTCAGGCGTCCCGACATGTCCTCCACCAGGTGGAGGAGGCTGTCCACCACTCGCTGCTGCTTCTCCAGGGCGAGCTCCAGATTCTCCCGGTACCGGTCCCGTTCCGCTCGCAGCTCCTCCATGTCTTTCTCCGCGGCCGACTGGTCATCCAGGATCCCTGCGACGTCCTCCTCTAGACCGTCCTTCGCGTTGTCCAGGCGGTCTAGGCGATGCACGATGGCGTCCATCCCCATCTTTGGGTACTTGCCCATGAGCAACGACACTTGCTCGCAGTGGCACTCAGCGTGCTTTCCACCTGATCCGGCGCATCCCGCGGTTCCCGGCGCCTCGGAGTCCTCCGCCATGGGTGTGTCGCCCATGCTATCCCGCGTTGGCTCCGTGTGCCGGGCCACAGGCGCCGTCCTGGCTCTGGCGGGCCTCTCCAACGCCTCGGCATCATGCTCCAGGCTGGGTTCTGGGGCCGTGTTTGCCCTTGTGGGCGGTCTGGCCGTCTCATCCGACTCCGAGGGTTGCTCATAAGCTGTCCGATAGCCCTCGGAGTGCTCGGAGTCCCACAGCCTGACCGGGCTCGGGTCCGTATCCATAGCCCCGGCGTCCCCTGCCGCGGGCTTGGGTGACCCGCGCTTCCGGTAGCGCCGGGTCCGTCCTCCGCTGCTGCCTGAATGGCAGGCCTCATCAGAGTCCTCCGCGGCGGAGCGGAGGTTGCAGGCCTTGCGGCAGCGACGCTCGCACATGGAGACCAGGTCCTCCATGTCACGTCCTCCTCTTCCCGAATGTCGTACTTCTCTTCAGGCTTCAACTTCCGGAGTTCGCCATGCTCTTGAGCGTCTCGGCTCTTCTCTGGCTCCAATCTCCGGCGTGGTCTCCACCGAGTCCACAATACGCACCCGGGGCGTACTTGGGCAGGGCTCATAAGGGCCCAAGTCCCCGGGTCGGCGGTAGGTAGGGGCAGCAGGTACGCCTCTGCTACCATAAAGAAGGTCCCTACCAGGACCGGCCCTTGCTGTGCCCCTTCCGCCTGCAACCCCTGCCGATTTGCTCCTGATCAACGATTGCATTTATCAAAATCCAGGGTTCCAAATCCAAAAATATAGAAAATAAAATACAATCCTCCTTCAACCCTGAACAGCAACCAGATCCCACAAATCCAGCAATAATCGAATCCACACTGCGGGCTTCCGTTCAGCACACCGGTCGTCCCACGGTGGCGGGCATGTACAAGAATTGCACCAAGGAAGAAAGCCCTGAAATTGGCATATGAACACAAATAAAGCAAAGTTGGGGAAAGAGGTAAATATACACATTCACAGCCATAAACCCTTCATTCCCTGGACTCAAGACCTTCCCTTGACTCACCAACATACTGCCCTGAACCAGGTCAAATGAGATGGGTGAATGCCATGTGTCATAGGTCACTACACAAACCCCAAAAATGTGTTCGGTCCCAAGCCTCTAAATCCTAGCCCAATAGGGGAGATGGCGTGTCATGGCCTAGGGTGGCACTCAGGACCATGCCCTACCCTGACATATACTTGGTTGGACTTGGAGTCGATTGGACTTGGAGATATGCCCCATGAGTTTGAACTCATAACATGCCAAAAACTGCCAATTCACACCATATTGGCCATATATCAAATATATGCTCAAAATTGAAGTTACCACTTATCCGAAGGCTCAAATCATGCACCGAATCGAAGTCTAGTATTCATGGAGAATAGAGACCAAAGGTCAATGCCCATGTACATCCCCACTTTACCCTCGAAACCCCTTCGGATATGGGCGCCAAGCACTGCCCAAGTCAGCCCATGATCTTGAGACCAATTCTTGTGATCCTTCGTGCGCCAAGCCAAATGGAGCACGCAATCCGGCATATGGTGGTGTTCAACTCCAAACCATATGCCAACATATGAACAACATACCATAGTTCACGGATCTCTAGGCACTTTACTGTTAGCCGACCAGTTGAGCAAATGAAACACAAAAATGAGCATAAAATTGAGGTCAAAAACATGAAAATATGACCAAATACAAAGTTGTCATGATAGTATATCTCTCTGCTCACCCATGATATCCGCGCATGGTTCAATATACAAATGATTGGAACCATTTGCGAACAATTCCCTCACTTGGATGCCCAATCGGGCGCATGGAGATACCTTCGCCACTCATATCTACATGCCCCATGAAAATGGGAGTGCACTCATGGATCTCTTTGCCAAACATACCATGAGCAATACATACGCGGTAGACTTAGTCTAGCGCTTTGGATTCCACAATCGGGACATGGGCAAAGCCCTTGTCACGTATGGTTCCCCATCTCTTCGGCCACACGAAGATATATAACATGGGCGTGAGCATATCAAGACAATACTACCAATATCACACATAGCCCTTAAAATATGCTCCCAACATGGTATGCATTGCCCCTCCATGGTCATCACTTTGGGTTAAATGGACGTGGGAACCTAATGAAAGATGCTATGCTACCGCAAGACTCATGCGCTACACTCGAAAGTCATAATATCAAGTCCGGACACATGGTCAACAAGTTATAAACAAGTTTCTACCATGTTGACCATGATCCTATGAGACAACGAGTGTGTGTGCCAACTTAAGGTTTTGGATCCTACCAAAAATAAGTTGAGACTAAGGCGATTGCAACGCGACCTTTCTTATTCTCTTTCCTCACACTCGCGCGTAGAAATGGCCCTTCAAAGTGGTCCCACGATTAACTTTTGTTTCCCTTATATCTCCAAGTCAAATGGGTGGCATGCACAAGGGAAACCTGATTCGGGCATAGGGAAAGGAGTATGACCACTCGAAGAAGACCAAATCAAGTGCAGCGATGTGGAGGTCGAAAATCTGATTTCGACATCACGAAAAATTCAGATTAAAATTTCGAGTGCTTATTTAGAAAATTGCGAAGCAACGAACCCTTTACAGATGAAATCTGACCCTTCATCGGAGTTTCCGCCAAAATATCTGGAAATAACAGTTAACCATTCGGTTACCGCAAAACCGCGAGCCAACTGACAGGCGCCGATACATTGACAATCAGAACAGAAGGCTGAAAAGTTATGGAAACAGTATGATAAAAAAACCCTGTTGATTCCTGATATTCTGATATATAGATCTCCGCTGGCGGCGCTTCGGTACTGAATATGACCGCTCATAGCCGGAATGGCCAAACCTATCACACTATCACATTAGGTTAGGTCAGTCGGATGGGAGAGTATGATATCAGCCAATGGCGGCTTGCCGGCACATAGATACACACCCCAAGTGACCCCAAGATGGCCACCGGGGTCCGAACCGGCTTCACTGTCTCGTGGTACCGTTGGCTCTTTAAGTGGGACAAGTGCGGTGGCAAGAAGCCTGGGTTCCAGGTTTTAAGGTTGCGGGACCGAAGAAGAAATAAGTCACCCCCAACCCAAGTGTTTCGCCTCTTTTTGCAGTCATGTGTGCGCGAGGCCTCGCGCACTCGCCTTCGACGCGAATGCAGTTATATGCCCTTAAGGGCTTGTACATTTTTGCCGAGCTTTTATTTCAGTGTTTGTATGTTGTGTACTTCCTGTCCTGTTTTTGATGCCTTCTGTACACAATTGTTTCCATGACCTTGATTGCGCGAGGCCTCGCGCACTCAGGGACATAAAAAAGCAATTTATTTTGCAGGACAAACATAGGTGCAACTGGAGACCCGCAGAATGTCACTTTTGAAACTGAGCTCCCGAACAGGCACGCACCAGTTGGGTTTGGAAATACAAAAGAGACAAGATTGGTAAAACACACCCTTCAAATCAGACAAAATAATAGTTTCTTTTAATAACCAAAAAGTGGAAAAAACCAGCAAATTGGGTAAAATTGTATTTTTTCGGTGGTATCTGAGTCATGTGTGCTGCAAATGTCAAAAAAAAATAGATTTTCGGGCGGTCATTTTTTAGGTCCTTCTCTTCCAAAAGGGGGTGCAGTTTGCGTGGGCTAAGTATAACCCTAGTGACCCCTTTTGCACACCTTTGAGCGTAGCGGTTGAACAGCGGTTGAACCCAGTTGAACAGCATGTTGCTGTTCAACCCCCCAGTTGAACTCGGTTGAACGCGGTTGAACAGTTCAACTGGCCTATCGCGCCAATCGCTGGCGCGTGCTCGCGCGATCACGCGTTCAACAGTGGTTAATTGGTAAATGTAGCCTGTCCCACAATTTTGGTTTTGAGCTGTTCCCTAAACCCCAGTTAAAACCTGGAACCTACTACCAATGGGCAGGTGGCGGTGTGGTGACCACATACATGAAAACTGGAGCCGGCACGTGGTGGCCAACACGTGGCGGTAAAGGGAATGCACATGGTGTGTAGTAGTTGCCACCTGCTCGCTTTTTACTATATACATGACGCATTGAATTGAAGAATATTTAATTTCACCTTTGTGCAATATGGTAGTGTCACCAAAAATAACGTAACAATAAGAACAAATTAGAGCACCAAGAGATTCCCCATTGTGGTTCCTTACTTGTATGCAAGGATCCCTCTCATTTTACAATCAAAAATGCCAACGTCAAACTTGAAGCAATGTATTGCAGATCACTACACTGGATTACAATCGGATGAATTGATGAGTGATTTGGTCAACTTGTTCACCGCATCCAAGGGTGGTCGTACACTATGGGAACGCCTCAAGACTAGAATGGGTAGTGGGCGGCGTAGTCGACGCAATGACCGGAAGGTCATGGAAAGGGTGTTTACACCCAAGGATGCCGTCCGGTTGATCCTTGACTTGGAAATGCCGAAAAGAAGGTGCTCTACATGTCCTACATGCATACCATGGTGCGTTGCATGTATGCAAGGAGTGTTCAACCGTATGCGAGATGCGTTCAAGTGTGCGGTTGAACACATATGAAACAAATGCGACTCATGTTTGTGCAACATAGAGTGCCTACCTAGGTTTCATCGAACTATCATGTATATGTCTTCTTCCACATGCAATTGTGGCCCCATTTACATGCTACCATCAAGTGTTTTTTCATGAAAACAACAAATTGAACATTTGTTAAAGTCATGTTCAACTGCCCGGTTGAACAAGTTGAACGATTTCAACCAACGCTCACGTTGTGCACCAACGTTCACGTTGTGCGCGTCACTTTGTTCGAATTAACATGCCTCAAATTTAGGTACAAGAATCTAATATCTTGGGCCAACCGGCGAACAAAAGCTGCCCAAGAAAAGTTGGATGTTCATTGGGTGCACCCATTTCCATCTTTCAAGCGTATGCACCGTGAATGGCAACGATTGGGTAAGGCGCAAAAATTGGAAACCACTATTCACAATGGCAGAGTTGGTGTACGATGGGACTTACCGCATTTCTTTAATTATGTCCAAACACAAAAGGAGCTCATGGAGTCCATGGACTTTCCAATGATCGATGGCGAGCAATTATTCGTCATCATAATTAGAGGCGACGGGTTCCCATGTGGCTCACGCCCATGGGTGCAAATTGCGATTGGCTTTGCCAATCACATGGAAAAGGCCCGCACTCTTCAATATAATTGGACATTGGATGTCGCATTGACATCTGAACATGCCGACGAAGCAATGCGTGTCTTATTTTGTGCCACGTTGCAACACATCCAAACTATCATTGATAGTGGATACATCCAAATGAATAATGTTTATTATCGTGCACGAATCATGTTGGGTGGAGACTCTCCATGGTTGCGTCTACTTTTAGGATTGTCGCCTTACTATGCCATTGGAAGCATCTACTCTTTTTCCACATGGTGTAGTAGGCGTGAACGATGGATGAACACTAAGGTGCGGCGCACAACGCACCTTGATGGAAAATTCCGCGCTTTGTACGATAAAGGTTTGGATTGCACTACGGCCAAAGGGTGCACTTCAAAACCAATGCTCCGCGTGGATGACCGCACACGGTTCATTGTGATGTGCATTTTGCACTTGGTGATCTGACTTGGCGACTACCTTACACACTTCATTCGCGCGTTTTGCAAACGTTTGCCGCCTCTTGTCCGTGCACGCGTGCAAACCGTGTTGAATGAATCTAAGACTAATGTTAGTCTCAAAGGTAAGGCAAGCCCGGACGGTGAGGAGACATGGCGTCTCCTCGCTAACTGGACAATAATAGGTAAGACCATGAAGTTGCCTCCAAAGTATATATCTGTTGTACAAGAAATGGCAAACCTTTTGACGGCCATGCAATCATGGCGCTACGAGGCCGCGGCCCTTTCAGAGTGTAAACGTGTGGCACGTCGATTTCAGAAATTAATTTGTCCGCATAAGCGGTCACCTTACCTTTTGTGGCTTAGAAGAGAGGCTACGGAGGTTCTGAAAAATATTTACCCATGGGGGGCGGGAATGTTTAGTGGGGATATAGTAGAATCACTAAACTATATATCAAAAGACCACTTCTTATGCTCAAGTGGGCGTGGTGGTGGCCCCGGTGGGCGTGTAGCTCGTGATAAGCGCATGCTAAAACAAGCGCACGAAAGGATCTTTCTGGCAAAAGAGCTGTCACGGTGGGAACGTACGAGTGCGGGTGGAGAATGATCAAACTCTAGGTGTGGGCTATGTGGTTTGTCGTTGGTGCTTCATACTTTATGCTCCGTGTTCCGTGTGCAACCGTGTTCAGCGGCACTTCAAGTTGTTCAACCGGTCGGTTGAGGTGTGCAAGCATGTTCAACCGCGCGAGTGTCTATTTTTCTTTGTTTTTAGGGGGGCGTCATGGAAGGACAACAAGCGTCGGCGCAACAAGCGATTGGGCTCGCACTCATGCAGTTCTTACAAGCCGCACAAGGGGTACAAGGACCGCAAGCACCACAAGGTGCCCAAGTGCCGCAATTGGGACCACCGCAATTGGCCGCGCCGCAATTGCCACACCCAAATGTAATTGCGCCGACCCAAAGTGGGCCTACGGGATCAACGGGGCCGATAGGCGGGGGTACAACAGGAGGAGCATCGTTGCCTTTGCCACAAGTGGTCCCAGCGTTGGATGCTTTGTTCCCAGCGAAGGAGGAGTTGACCCAATTTGAGGTGTGCCACGACTCATCGTCGTTGGCGGATGACTCCCCTCAATGGAGATGGCTCCGGGACATCACACCCCGGTTCATGTACCGGAGGAGTGTCGGGGTGTGGATGATAAAAAAGGCCCAGTATGACCTCCATGGCCACCGGAGCCACCCGTGGACAACGAAAGCACTCACAGCCCAGAATTGGGCCGAGTGGAAACTTTTGAGGATTGGTTTGAGCACGCGCCCCGGAATTGCCATGACGTTGTCGGAGACCGCCCTCCATGCCCTCTTTAGGGTATGGGAATCCTACGGGCTGGGGACTGCAGTGGCACCCCAATGGACCGGCCCTGGTTGTGCTGGCCGAACTGGCGGCCATGGCAAGGGCCATGGGCCGCAATTCTTTTTTAAAAACGTGGAGTCCGTGCCGCACAATTGGTATGACGCCTCCGACGCCACCAACTACAACGCGTCACCGACATCCATGGTCGAGGTCGGGGGAACCATATCAAGTGGCGGGCGCAGCAAGAAGTCCAGCATGGAGGAGGCACCTGCAGCGGTTGCACCACCAACCACACTACCCAATGCGGCCACAAGCACTTCGTCAATGATGCGAGGCGTGGAGCAGGTGTGTGCAACAAGTGTTCAACCGGTGTTCAACCGTGTTCAACCGGGCAGTTGAAGCAAAGCGAACGGAGAGAGTATGGATACAGTCCGTGTGTGACACGTTCGGAGAGGATGTTTTGGGCAATTGGTGGCTAGGACATTGAGACCTGCATGTCTGGGATGCATACATGGTTCAATAATTGAATACCCTGTGTTAGTGCGCTGAGGGTGCCGTGCATATGAGGTGGTGGCCACATGTGTTCAACCGGTGTTCAACCGGTCGGTTTCGCACCTCAACCCCATTCAACCGCTCATCTCTCTTAGTTGTCGGCCCAAGACGTCCCACCCCACATGTTCGTCATTGACAAACGCGGACCGGCGGTCATGCTCCATGGAGCATGGCCGCCATTACCCATCGATGAATGGTGGCATGGGCCAGGTGCACGGGTTTCCGATCGCGACGCCCTCGTGAAGAAATGGACCCGAGGACTCCATCGCGCACTCCAAGAGCTTGCACATGGCGGGTCCCCACATGCGATTGACACACATGCGATTGGCACACCCATGGAGTCCACCCCAAAGCATCGTACCAGGGTGCAAGCAAGTACCACGGTGCAAGCAAGCGCACCAGCGGAAGAGGTGATGTCCCCATGTTCCTGCGTATGCATATGCCTCTACATTTGGTTGCAATGCGCCTTCACAACGTCGAAGCATGCCGGTGCTATAGTGTGTGGCGGTACGTCGTGAAACACGGTTGAACACGGTTGAACACTTCAACCGGTCGGTTGAACACGGTTGAACGCGGTGGAACTCGGTTGAACTCTCTGCAACGCTTTTGCATAGGAGATGATGAAAGTGCAACGATTGGAGGAAAAACGCCGCCTCGACGAGAAGCGCCAAGAGGCACGTGAGACGTTCGGGTTGCCAGCGGGATCCGCAGTACGGTGGGTGCTGACCGAGGGTCCAGACAAGCGCCACCGCATCGCAGTGGGCGCCGTGGCAAAGCCAACGAAGGACAACCCCAAGCCACGGAAGGGGGAGGAGATGGTGAAACTCCCCCCCCAATGGCCCGGAGAGCAGAGTGAGGCCAACGTCACGTGGCCAGTCATTGTGCGCCTCCGCCACACAGCGTTCACCAGCGAGGATGAGGCAAAGGCCATGTCGGCGAAGTGGGAGGAGAACATGGAGAAAGCGACCAAGGAAACCGAGAGCGGAGATGCAAGACATGGAGGCCACGACAAGGAAACCGAGAGCGGAGATGCAAAACATGGAGGACAAGACGCGGCAACCGAGAGCGGAGATACAAAAGATGGAGGTCAAGATGGGGCAAGCACGGAAGCAATCGCAAGCACGGAAGCAATCGCGGGAAGTACCACCAATGCGTCGGACAATGGCACCAAGGAGGACTCCGAGGATCCCATGAAGGAGAGCACTTCAAATGACGTGGACGATTCCAACAAGGAGGGCATGTCCGTGGAGGATTCGAACAAGGAGGGCACGTCCGTGGACGATGCCAACAAGGAGGGCATGTCCGATGCCCTCAACAACCCCAAGGTGGAGCACGATGCCAAGGAGAATGAACGACCTCATGTTGGAGATGATGCAAAGGAGGAAGGTGGACCTCAGGACGGCATGCACGAAGGTGGGAGCGAAAGGGCAATGGCGAGCACAAGGGAGAAGGAGTGTGCCGATGATGGGAAGGAGGAGGTCGGACCGGAGACGCAAGCGCTATGGGCCGTGGACTCAAAGTGACTAGCCGACAAGGTCCATGAAGCCTTACAAGGCTTGAAGGGATGGCTCCGCAAGAAGAAACATGGAACAGAGTACCGCTGGATCCTATGGGGAGCAACAAGGAAGTTTCCGACGTTTACACAAGTGGGCATGTCTAAGAGGACACATGATGATGCACATGTTGTGCGCCTTGTAAATAATTTCCTCACGGTTTGTTTACCGTCCCTCAGTTACACCGCAATTTCCATCGTGTGGGGCAACGGATGTGCACCCATGGATGTACACAAACATCCAAGGGATGACTCCGCGTTGAGTGGGGTGGTGGCGGTGGGTGATTTCCGTGGTGGTGGTTTCTTTACTACGGCGTGGACGGGTGGTGGGGGGGAGGGGGGGGCGCAGCGTCAAGCATGGATGCAATGTGGGCGTCAAATTGTGCAAGGGGTTGTTGTGGATGCACGAAAGGGGGTGATTTTCAATGCGTGGCGTACGCATGGGCCGGAGCGATGGAAGGGTGAAAGGTATGCCACCGTGGCGTATACATCTATCGCGTGGCACCGCCTTCCCGCTCCGATGCGCACTGAACTCCTGGACCTGGGGTTCCCATGGTGACAGGCACTGGGATTGTTCATCCAATTTGACGTGAATTGTTCGTGCCATTGTGGTGTGATTGCGATTACGTGCGGCATTTCTCCTAACGCGCTCCAGTGTGTGTTCAACCGTGTTCAACCGTGTTCAACCGTGTTCAACCGCGCGGTTGAACACGCAGTTGAACATGGCCGAACGCGTATGGGCGGCAATATGAAAGTAGCAGAAAATCCATGGTTTTGTGGTTATAATTGATTTGGATAAGGCAGGTGCACACTGCAAAAACCTCTGAACACCATCCACGATAGAATGGAAGCCAAAGGACCACAATGAAGGTCAAAGCTTAGGGGAATGTGTCAAGTGGGGTGTTCAACCGCATGGTTGAACACCAAGGCGGCGTTGACGCTACTCTTGGACATGATAGAAAGGGAGTGGCAATGTGAGGGGTATGGCATGGAATAGTGCATTGGGCATTAGTATGTTGTTAAAAGCATGGTACATCGTCATGAATGGTTTGGAATGGCATGGTGATACGTCAAAAGTTTAATTTTTGGTAAAATTGCACTACGCGCGGTGGGGGTGTTCAACCGCTGTTCAGGGGTGGTTCAAGGGCCCAGGTGAAGTCAGTTGAACACCGGTTGAACATAGGACATGGCACCATGGTGTGCAAAAGGGGTCACTAGGGAAGCAGGCCTATCTTGTTTGCAACATGTGGACCTGGCCAGTGGCAATGTGGTTTTGTGCCGGATGGTCACTGAAGTTGTTTCAGTGAAAAAGGAGAAAACGATAAGTGTGCATTTTTGCTGAGTGTTATCATGGTGGTGTGTAATTACATGAATTGGAGATGGAAAAGAAAATGAAAAAGAAAAGCAAGAGCACTGCTGAGACCGATGCACAATAGTTCCCTCTCCTCCCGAGACGAGTGCACACACAGCCAGTCAACTGTCATCTTGTTGTATGTTCCGTTTGAATCGTCTGAGAAACAGTTCCATCATATCTGCTGAGTATTTGTGTGAGTTATACGCCTCCGGCTAGCTTTGGATGACCCATTGCCAGGCGTCCAGTTTAACTTCATGTTTGCGTCCACCAGTTAGAGCTTGCTCCATCTTGTTGCGTGGGCGAAGATCTCCAACATTTTTCTACTGGTGGATCTCAGGTAAGGTGACAGGTGATTTATCCTCTGGTGTGTGGTCGGGCATCTGGCTCTAAAACCTCTCTTGATCAGCTGGCTGATCGTAAGCGGTGATAGGTCCTTCTACCCAGTAAGATTTGGACTGCTGGTTGGTTGAGGGGATTGAGCTTGCTTCGGACGGGGTATCCCAGGACGCGCCTGATGGCGTGCTTTCTTGAATTGATCCGCTGTTGGACGAGGAACTGGAACTTCGTCTTCATATGTCATAGTTACCCATACTACCCTTGGTAGCCCCCCCGTGGGAGTGAAAGTGGAGGAGACCAAGTTTGTTGTCCACTCCGGGGGGACGGATCGAGAGGCTTTGAGTACACATGAGCATTTAGATACCAAAACAACATAAAGATAGGTATGCCAAATCAGTATTCTATTGAAATTCAAATGTTCTGTCGTTAAAAATCAGCGTGCGCTAGTTCCCACGCGTATTGGTACGCCCCTGGATCTTGGTTACTGAAATACTCTCCATGGGGCAGAGCTTGTGGTCTTTCAAACCCATTTTATACTCTTTTTTGAGGCATATGGGGCACTCATTTTAGAGGCAATGTGAGCACTCTTCAAGAGACCTGATTGAAGCAAGTAAGCACAAGAGATTCTGTAATACCACGCAAATACCAATTGTTCTAGGAGCTTTGCTCGCCCCATGACACAATCTGGTGTCCTGAAAGAGGAAGAGAGGGCAAGCAAGGCAATAACTTAGGTTAATGCACATGTAAACATACCTAAGTACCAAACCATGTGCTAAGGTTAGATTTTTAGGAAAGGTCACAGTAAGTCAGGGCACCACAGGCCCTGTGACCTGAGATTCAGGTCCTCAACGACTGTCGTTGACCGGAACTGTCCTATGGCCAACATGTCTAAGTCAGCTCTGGGTCAAACCAAGGTCAAACAAGTCAGACAATGTCAAAAACATGTTGAAAACATGGTTAAAACGTGAAACATGGGTCTCCCCTCATGCGCCAGCCTAGAGGCCTTAGGGCATTCTGGCGCCTTATGATATTTTTTCTGAGAACGTATGGACTTGTACTTAATATCCCCCATGGGGGAGGGAACGGCCGTCGCAGCAGGCCGTCTGTGGAAAATTGGCACGATAGTGCATTTTCATGAAAAATGCCATAAAATACACCAAAAATCCAGAATAATTCATTGAAAATTGATATGAAAACAGCTTTTCTGGAGCTTTTACGCACTTACACGACACTCTTCGTCAAGAAAACAATGTCGTAAAAATGACAGCGACGAATGGCGCCCGCTGCCGCGCCGTTGGTTCCGATTACTTTGAAGGTGCAATGAACCTTCAAATACATTGGAAACTTCAAACACCTTAAAAAACTTATCCAAATAGCTATTTGCAGGGCAAGCCTGAGCTATTTCGTGATACTACAGACTACCCGACATCTGCACTGGAATATCAGCGTACTTCTGGAGCTTTCCTGGCTTCCAATGAGATACTTTTACCTACAAAAATGGTCTAGCAAATGAGGACATGGACACATGTGCATCAGTTCCGGAGGGACTGGGCGCTTCCGTTAAGTCCCTCCGGAACCTTTGCGAGGCCGGTTTTAGCTGGACGCCTCGATGGTTTAAGGTTTTGACTGTTCAGACCTATCAAGAACAATGTAAATCAACCCCCTAGCCATCCAACATCCTTCCGTCGGCAGAGAAATCGTTCGATTTCTGGCGCATAAAGGCGCCGCTCCCTCCCGCGCCAAAGATTCAAGGTGTTGTCAGCTGGCAGAATGTATTTAAATAATTCAAGGGCCATTTTTGGTCTTAAATTATACCTTTTAAAGTTTGAAATACTACTACGTTCATCAGTGCAACAAAACATTGATACACTAAGGTGGTAGACAAAGTGGTCCAACCCCAAATACCAGCGCTTACATGACGTCCCTTATTTTGTAAATTCCTCAGCTCCAAGGAAATATTTCCCAACAAGTAAGATTTTATTTCAAACTTCAATTTTTGTACTTCCCATTGCAAACTTACTACTAAAAAACTCCAATCCTAACTAATTGTTTGAGAGCATGCAAAATGGTACACCTATTGGCTTCCTTACCTCACATTCTAGAAAATAAAACCACAAAACTCACCGGTGGCGCCAAGCTACCCCCCAGGGACATTCGTTGCACCCGCAAAAACACTGCGTGCCACTGTGGCGGTCAAACTTGGGGATTCCCACTCCCCGACCAAGATAGCTCAAAATGAGTATGCGACAGCCTAGCGCGGCCAAGCATATCCTTTTAATAGTTGTTTCAAAGCACATTGTCAGAAAAAAAGCGCCACCAAACTCACCGGTGGCGCCAAGTTACCCCCCCGGGTTTGTTGCACCCACCGTGCAACATGGCAAAAATTGCCCAAAACAGGCGACCCCCCCTACCATCCTTCCCGAATAGCTCAAAGTGAGCAGGAGACGGCCCAACACGGCCAAGCATATCCTTTTAGTACATGATTCAAGCTACCTTCCCAAAAAAAGTGCCAAAAAATTCACCATTGGCGCCAAGTTACCACCCCGACACTCTCGTTACACCCCCGAAAATACTGTGTACGATTGTGGCAGTCTAACTTAGAGAGGCCCGGCCCTCAACCAAAAAAGCTCAAAGTGAGCAGGAGAGGGCCTGGCAGGGCCGGGAATATCCTTTTGGAACATGTTTCAAAGGCCATACTCCAAAATAAAGGCGCCACCAAACTCACCGGTGGCGCCAAGTTGAGTCCCGGGAGAAAAAACCCCCCCCCCTAAAAATTAGAGAAATTTTGAAAAAATTTTACAAAGTCAAAATGAAACATTTCAAAATGTTTCAAAACCCATTATATATGAGTGAGATGTAAATACAGTGTTGTATTCGATACAAAAAAAGGGTTTCTAACAAAGAAAAACGGTTTGTTAAAGGGCATAGTGGCACCAAGTTATCATTTTTGGGGGGTGAACGCATGTGAATGTGTATGCAAGTGTGCACTTGGTGAGTTTTAGGTAAGTTCGTGGTATTGTGCCGCTTATGTGCGCTTTCCCCGCCCCATCTTTGACGTCTACATGTGCCCATGGATGCGCTGGAGCACACTGAGTGGTAATTGGTAAGAATGTCGAGCCGGGGCGCCCGCCCCTGCTTTGTTTTTTTAAAAATTTCGACCGTACTAGGACAAATCTATAAGCAAAAGCGCCAGGAGGATAGCTGGCGGCGGCGCTGGTCCAGCGATCTGAGTGTAGGAGCCGCAGCCGACAGGCGTGGGTTCCATCCCCGGTGCACGGGCTGTAGATTGGTGGCGCCGGCGCAGAGATTTTCAATGTTTGAACAAAGTGTAAAGTTTTTCCCAATGAAAATTTGACGCAACCCGAAAATGAGTCTACTTCAAGCAGCTAAATCTAGGGTCCCCTAGCAAATCCTCTCCCCCCTACCTGGGATCCCATTTCCCATCAATGCAGCTGCCATGGCGTCCACATCCGGGGTCAAAACTCGGTGGCAGCCAAGAGAAAACCGCAAAATTTGAACGCGGGTGTAAATCTATTAACCGCCGCTGGTAGCCCTTATCCCGGGATTCGACGTTTTGAGCCATTTCAGCACATTCGGCTGCTCAGATTCGTCAGATTCAAGCCGCGATCCTGGATTTCAAGCTCCTCCAGTCCACTTCAAGCCGATGACTGACAGTTCAACGATCTATTTGTTCAATTACAGGTAGATTAGATGACACTTCGATTGTTTGCACCAACTTGTCCTCATCTGTTGGTAGGATGCATTGCGATGCATTGCAAATGGCATATTAGAATGTCACCCGAACAACAGCTCAATCAAAGTCAGGTTTCGTTTCAGCTCCAGCTCATCAAGATGCCACTTGGACAATCAGTGCAGTTGTAGCTTTGGCACTTAAAGTCCATCGGGCCGGTTCGGGCCCCCGTGGCCATCTTCGGGTCACTTGGGGTGTGTATCTATGTGCCGGCAAGCCGCCATTGGCTGATATCATACTCTCTCATCCACCTGACCTAACCTGATGTGATAGTGTGATAAGCTTGGCCATTCCAGCTATGAGCGGCCATATTCAATACCGAGGCACCGCCAGCTGAGATTTATATATCAAAATATCAGGAATCAACAGGGTTTTTTTATCATAATGTTTCCGTAATTTTTCAGCTATCCGTTCTGATTGTCAATGTATCGGCGACTGGCAGTTGGCTCGCAATTTTGTGGTAACCGATTGGTTAACTGTTATTTCCAGATATTTTAGCGGAAACCCCGATGAAGGGTCAAATTTCATCAGAAAAGGGTTCATTGCTTCCGCAATTTTCATGTTATACAGTCGCAAAATTAATCCGATTTTTTGGGACAATCAGAATCGTATTTTCAATTTTGAGGTCGCTGCACTGAATATGATGAATTCTGAGTGGTCCTACATGTTTCCCCGATCACGAATCAACCTTCCTTTTGCTGTCTCCTTCATTTTTCTTGGAGATATAGGCGAAACAAAATTGATTCGTGAGGCCACTTTGAAAGATCATATCTCCAGCTCACTGCGAGGAATTTCAATTTTGAGATATGGGCTCAAATCCACTTGGTCTCAACTTAATTTAGGGAGCGTCAAACGCCTTTGTTGCGCACACATGCTTGCTGTAGGAAGGGATAATGGTCAAGGGGGTAGAAAGTGATTTATAACTCTTGGACCATGCAACCAAATTTTTTAATGCAACTTTCGAGTGTACCACATGAGTGTTGGTGTTGCATAGAAACTTTTCTTGGGTTCCTACGTATTTTTAACGTGCAGTTGTGGCCATGGAGGGTCATGAGATACCATGGTGGGAGCCATTTTTGAGGGTATGTGTTATATGCATGGTATGTGCTTCGCTATGCTCACGCCCATTTTATATATCTCCGGTTGTAGGAGGATATATGGAGTCGCACGTGGCAAAGGCTTCGCCCATGTCCTAATGCTGTGCTCCATAGCGCTAGACTAAGTCTACTGCACATATAGTGCACGTAGGAAGGCTTACGGAGCGACCCACAAGCGCCACTATCAATTTCCCCATTTGCATGGTGCGTGTCGTGAGGAGGTTCGAAGGTGTCCCTATGCGTCCATGTGGGGATGCCAGTGGGAAATTGTTCGCAATTGGTCCCAAGCAATTGTGTTTTGAACCATATGTTGATACCATGGGTGAGCGAAGTTATATACTATTGTGATCATCTTGAATTTAGCAACATTTGCATGTTTTTGACATCATTTTACGCTCATTTTTGTATTTTATGTGCTCAACTGGTCGGCTAACAGTAAAGTGCCTAGAGATCTGTGAACTATGATATGTTGCATATATGTTGGCATATGCTTCGGTGTTGCACCTCACCATATGGCAGATCACGTGGTCACTTTGGCGTGGCACACGAGGCCTCACAAAATTACGTCTCAAATTCGTGAGTTGACTTGTGAAGCATGGCATGTATATATACGGAGGGGTTTGGGAGCTGATGTTAGAATATTCTTGGGCATGAATCTTTGGTCTATATCCCCCTTGTAGATTACTCTCCAGTTTGACACATGCATGGAGCATTTGAATATTTGCCGTATGCATTTTTGAGTATATAATTGAATTTTGGGCACTATGGTGTGATTTGGCTAATTGTGCTATGTTGTGAGGTCATCTGCATGGGGCATTTCTCCAAACCCAATCTACTCCAAGTCAAACCAAGTTTATGTCTGGATAGGCCATGGTCTTGAATTCCACTCTAGGCCATGACGAGCCACCTTCCCTATTGGGCTAGGATTTAGAGACTGAGGAGTGAACACATTTTTGGGGTTTGTGTAGTGACTTTTGGCACATGGCATTTAGTCATCTTATTTGACCTGGTTCAGGGCAATATGTTGGTGAGTCAAGGGAAGGTCTTGAGTCCAGGGAATGAGGGGTCTATGGCTGTGACTGTGTATGTTTACCTCTTCCCCCAATTTTGCTTGATTGGTGTTCATATGCCAATTTCAGGGCTTTTCCATTATTCCATTGGTGCAATTCTATGTACATGCCCAACGCCCGTGTCTCCGTGTGCACCATGAGACGACTGGCCTGTTGAAAGAAGTTGTTGAGTGTCAACGCGGGACCTCAAGCACCCTTGGAAGCCCTCAGTGTGGATTTTTTGAATTTTGAGCTATTGTACTTGGGAGTTGGCTATTGCAAGGGATCAGGACTTGTGTGAAGGAGCCATATTTTACTATTTTTGGTGGGAAATTGTGCAGGATAGGGCAAGATCATGCAGAACCTGGTGAGAAGCCAGACCATAGGAGTGACAGGAAATGGTGGAAGGGGTACAGCAGGGGCCGGTCCTGGTAGGGACCTTCTTTATGGTAGCAGAGGCGTACCTGCCCCCTACCGCCGCACCGGGGACTTGGGCACTCATGAGCCCTGCCCAAGGACGCCCCGGGTGCAGATCGTGGAGTCCGTGGAGTCGACGCCGGACTTGGAAGCCCGAGAAGAGCAAAGATGTTCAGGACGGAGAGCCATTGTAGGACATGGGCTAGACATGGAGGACCTGGCCTCCATGTGTGAAAGGCAATACCGCAAGGCTTGCAATCTCCGCTCCGCTGCGGAGGAGTTGGAGAAGACTGGCAGCAACGGCAGGGCCCGGCCTTACCGGAAGCGCGGGTCCCCAAAACCCGCGGCGGAGACCAGGGCGATGGAGACGGATCCCAGCCCGGTCAGGCTGTGGTCAGCTGCAGATTCCGAGGGGCATTCTGATGGCTATCGGACCGCTTTCCCTTCAGAGTCGAAGGAGATGGCCGGACCGCCCACAGGGGCGCACACGGCCCCCGAACCCAGCCTGGAGCATGATGCCGAGGCGTTGGAGAGGCCTACCAGAGCCAGAACGGCGCCTGTGGCCCGGCTCACGGAGCCAAAGCGGGAGAACATGGGCGACACACCCATGGGCGAGGAGTCCGAGGCACCGGGAACCGTGAGGTGCGCCAGATCAGGTGGAAAGCACGTTGAGCGCCACTGCGAGCACGTATCCTTCCTCATCGGCAAGTACCCAAAGATGGGGATGGACGACATCGTGCAGCACCTCGACCGCCTGGACAACCAGAAGCACGGCCTAGAGGAGGACATCGCGGGGATCCTGGATTACCAGTCGGAAGCCGTGAGAGACATGGCGGAGCTGGGAGTGGAGCAGGACCGGTACGGGGAGAATCTGGAGATGGCCCTGCAGAAGCAGCAGCGAGTGGTGGACAGCCTCCTCCACCTGGTGGAGGACATGTCGGGACGCCTGAAAAGGCTAGAGGAGTTACAACCCCTCGCCTCGGGTCCGGAGCTCCCAGCAAGGCCGGCAACTGCAGAGCTGGTGGAGCGGGTTAAGACCCTCAGGAGCACCATGGAGAAACCCATGGGCGGCCCGGCAGAGGCACCTTACGCGCCTCCGTTTGTTCCCATGTTCAGCGAATAAGTATTGCTTGGGGAACATACGGCACCGGCTGGGTCCATGCGGGAAGAGCACGCAACCACGGACCTGAGGAGCCTGACGGTACAGATGTCCCATGCCGCCCAGGATCCACCGACCGCTAGGACTGCCGATGCAGTTTATGCGGAAGAGGAGATCCAGACCATGCAGGGGCGAACCATGGGAAGGGCCGACGGACATGGTCGAGGCCATCCAGGCGGAAACCTGTGGGTGAAGGTCCCCACTACGGGGATATGGACAGCCGGTGGAGCAAGTCCTTCCCGCATCCAAAACCCCATGGGTTCAGGCCCAACTGGACTGCACTCCATGGAGGAGAGAGATGTACGGGGAGTGTACTCACATCCCCCGGCCACAGGTTGTATCCGTCTCGGTGGAGTGGTGGCTGCGGACGTCAGACACGCCATCAGGATTGACGACCCCAGGGGAATCAAAATCCCCTACTACGATGGCAACCCCTCCAACCTGGATGACTTCATCCTGAATTGGGAGGACTTCGCCGAGGAGGTTGTCGCCGAGATGAAGGGAGCGCCAAGGGACAAGTGGGTATGTCGGACATTCTGACACAGGCTGGCGCAGGACCTGAAGGAGGAGCCCAGGGATCAGATCCGCGAGGGATTGATCCAGACAGAGGAGGCCTGCCTCCGGTGGCTGGAGGACGAGGAGCGAGTGGACGCCCCCAACCAGAAGTTGGAGGATTTGTGGTCCATTCCGCTGCCGCTGGAGCGCGGGGAGTTGAGGGTCCGGGAATGCAATCGGTACATCCGCAAGTACCGAAGGAGCCTCAAGCTGGTGGAGGACTGGAATGAGTCCAGCGAGATCCGACACCTGCTCACGGACGTCCTAACCGGCCACCGGAAGAAGAAGGTGGAGGACGAGGAGAAGAAGAGAGCAAAGAAGCGCGTGGCCGTACGGATCATGGCATCGGAGGACACCCACGCCGGAATAATGGAGTTTTTCTGGCGAAACCTCGGCGAGCCCAGCCGAATGTTGCAGTTGAAGAACGCCGTCTACGTGGAGGTATTCGGCGACACCATGGGGCAAAGGCTGATGCGCCTCAACAACGCGGAGTGGAGGCGCGGGGAGCCGCTGAGGAGGCAGGTCATCTTCGCCTGCATGAGCCTGGACGAGATCCTGAAGTACATCACGGTGGAGCTGAAGCTCAACGCCAAGAACAAGGCCCACGTGCAGGAAAGACAGGCCCATGGACATCGAGGTCATCGGGAAGATCGCCAACACCGAGAGGTTAAGGAGGATACGGTCGTCACCGCGGAGGAGTGGAGTGGAAGCGGCCGGGAGGATCATGAAGAAGCCCACTTCTTCGCGTTCGTAGCGCACAATATGAAGGAGCAAGGGCAGGACAGGTCTAGGTCGAACTGCCTGGACCCAAGGTTCAACAAGAACCGCAAGGAACCGCGGAGGATCGGGAACCCGCCGCTGTTGTTCCGCGAGTACAGATCAAAGCACGACGTTTGCTCGGTCTGCTACGGCAAGGGGAACAACCATGCACATGACCACCGGCATTGCAAGGTATATGAGGCTGACAAGAAAGCCTACTTCGCCGCCCATCCCAACAAGAAACCCAAGGAGCAACGAATTGCTGATTTGAAGGCAAAGGGCGGAGATGGGGGAAAAGGCGAAGGAAAGGGCCAAGGGAAAGGCGGAGGAAAAGGCTTTGGTGGAGGATCGGCCCAGACCGACGCGTGAGGTCGATCAAGGAGGTTGCTGAGGACCTGTTGAGGATGTTGGAGGAACTCAAAGCCCAGCAACGTGGTGGACAAAGTCTGGGCGGATCGCAGCAGGAGGGAGCTGCGGCAGGCCACGTCTAGAGGAGCCCCCACGGGAGTGGGACCCCGAAGGCCTCTCCTCTGAAAATCAGTGGAATCCCAGAGAAGGTGAAGGCACATCGGGTGCCGAAGAAGGCTCCAGAAGAGCCAAAACCACTGAGATTCGTCACTCCCAACCCCTGGAGGGCCCTGCCAAGTGAAGAGTATGTTGGCAAGGGACGTGACAAGAAAGAAGGAGAGACCACGGAGAGCCCCGTGGACAGGCAGGACCAGCCCAGGATCTACACCATCCGTGACCATACCCTCGAAGTCCTGATGCACCCGGATGTGCTAGAGTTGCATGCCGTGAGAGTCGTCCATACACCGCAGGGTGACGAGCGGCAGTTGCACTTGAAGGTGCGTGTACGGTGCGGACAAGAGGAGTTGGTGGTGGATGTTTTGGTGGATACGGGTGCCCAGGTGAGCGTGGTCCGGAGAGTGTTGTTCAAGGAGGAATCCCTGCAGCCCAGCTGTAGACCGGTACGCCTGAAGGTGGCCAATGGAGAGATTATGGGTGGTGGCACCCATGAGGCCACTATCAGTATGGAATTCTCGGAGCATGAGCGCTTGAACCGCCCTGATTTGGCGAAGAGAAGCACTCTATCCCGGAACTTCTATGTGGCCGACATTACGGATTGGGATATGATCATGGGGTATGACTTCATGGTGGGAAACGCCATGGGAGCCCTTCCCCATCGTGCAACCCTGGTCCGGGAGGATGATGAATGCCTTACACGGCTGTCCACGGACTATGCATGCGGATCATCCCAATGGAATGCTGAGGAAGAGGATCGGATCACCCAAGTGGTGCAAGCTGTGGGTGCCAAGTCCAGAGGAGACCGCGGAGTTCAGCTCACAGAGTATGGAATGGCGCCGTAGGTGTATGCCAGGATGATTCAGACGCTGGAAGCCGAAGCGCCCGAGACGGATGTCTTCGCTTCCTGGGATGCCCCACTTTTGAGGAAGTGTAGGAGGCATTGGCATCGAGGAGACTCAGCCTGGCACAGGCATTGGGGTTTGAAGGAGTGGGGGCCCATGTATTGGCATGGCTCCCTGGAAAATACCAGACGTACGGTGGAGAAGATCGGCGCGGATAGGGCGAAGGGGATCCTGGTCATAACCGGCATAGGATCCACCCCATGTCCGCTGGAAGGTCTCAGGTCGACGCTGGATTCCATCACCCTGAACGAGATGTCATTCGGGCCAGAGGAAGAGTTGTTCATCGACGCCAAGGGTTTATCAATGCCCTCCCCGGGTCAAGCGTGGGGTACCAAGGCTTTCCTGGTGGATAGGGCGCAGGCCCAGCTCACGGGTGATGAAGGGTTCATCTGTAGGGTTGAGGCGGTGCTTATGCGGGCCATGTTTGAGCTCAAGGAGGGGACGGATCAGCCAATGGATGGCATTGACGTCCTGTCCCACGCCAAGATTGACCACGTCGTCAACTACATGCGGATGGGGATGCACGACCGTGTGGCAGCCAAGAAGGGGCGAGCAATGGTCACATCTCCGCATCGGTGGGATGACAAGATGTTGGTCACCGGCAAGTACGAGAAGGATGAGTTCGTGGCGAGGGTCATGGATCACATCGCGGACCAATATGATGGTCCGGTTGGGTCGGACCCGCCGACGTGGGATTTTCCAAGAATGGGGGCCGGTAGCGACCAGAACCCGGCTGATGCCGCAAATTTCCGAATATTATCGGTGGGAAGCGCGCACCACAACGATGAAGACAGCATATAGGACGAGGAGAAGTCGGATTCCGACCCGGAAGAGGCCTATACCGCAGTACGGTCGGTTGTATCGATACAGAAGCAAGCGGCTGAAGAGGCCCAGGAGAACTCGAAGGTCGCCGAGCTGAAGGAGAGGCTGATAAATGCCTTTCCGCGGCTATTCAGTGGCGTTGCCAACAAGAACCCTGCAGATCGTGGGAGGTTTGACACAGCGAGGATCAAGCTGAAGCCGAACCCCAAGATCTATGGTCATCGGGAGTACCAACTTCAGGGCGATCGGTCCGAGGCCATGAAGAAGATGTTGGCCGAGTTTATTGAGCGAGGCTGGATCGAACCCTCCAACAGTGAGTGGGCCAGCCCAGCCTTTATCGTGCCCAAGAGAGAGAAGGGGGAGTGGAGGTTGGTGGTTGATTACAGGGGTTTGAACGAGCAAACCGAGCACAACTCATACTCGCCTCCTCTGATGGACTCCATCCTCCAAAAAAAACAAAAAAAGCGGATCTTCACGATGTTACACCTGAAACACCGCTATCACCAGATGCCGCTACACCCGGACTCCAGGCCCTGCACAGCGATGTCGACGCCGCTGGGGCCCATGTAGTGGAAAGTGGTGCCTATGGGCGCCAAGAATGGCAACGCCGCTTTCCAGCGGATGATGGAGGACCTACTCGGTCCTGTCCGGGACTGTGCCAACCCCTTTGTGGATGACATCATCATCGGGTCCGGCACGGAAGACATGACTGAGGACGAGCTCATCGAAGCGCATGAGAAGGATCTGCGCCGAGTGCTCAGCGAGCTGGACAAGCACAACATGGTGTGCAAGCCCACCAAAGCCTCACTCTTCGTGAGGGAAGTGGAGTTTGCGGGTCACGTTGTTGGTCACCGGCAACGCCGTCCCGTGCCTGGGAAGCTTGCGTCCCTGCACCACTGGGAGAAGCCCCAAACCATCAGCAAACTCCGATCCTTCATGGGGTTCTGCAATTACTATTCGGGCTATGTTCGGATGTATGCGGAACTATTGGGCCCGCTGCACAAGATGCTGCAGGTGGGCGAGTTCGATGGCCGGAAGGGGAGCAAGAAGAAGCTTGCCGGGACCCCTGAGGCCGAAGATGCATTCAGCCGCCTGAAGAAGCGACTCCTGCGGCAGCTGGGGCTATTCCTGGTGGACCCGAACATGGGATTCGTGCTACGGACAGACGCCTCGGACTATGCTGTAGGGGCAGTCCTCAAGCAGGTCCGGAAGGACGGGTTGCACGTACCCGTGGCGATTTGGAGTCGGATCCTGGCCGAGGGCCAACGTCGAACCTGGACCGCGAGGGAGAAGGAGACGTACGCCATTGTTCCTGCGCCCAGGAAGTGGTCTGGCCACATTGCATTACAACGGACGGTGGTTTGTACGGACCATCGGTCCTTACAGAGCTGGCACAAGGAGCACGTCGACGGCCCATCGGGACTGGCGGCAGGGAGGGCCCTATGGCATGAGACGTTCGCCAAATTCGACCTCAGCGTCGTATACGTCCCGGGGAAGGACAACACTGTGGCGGATTGCCTCAGTCCATGGGCCTACCCCGCTGGCAAAGCATGGATCGACATTTCCAGCCATGGGGATGCCGAGAAGACCGAGGAGGCCAAGCGCATCATCAAGATGGAGAAGGCCATGGAGCAAGAGCAGGTCAAGTGCTTTGTGGTGATGGCAAACTGTACAGACCTGGCCAAGTTCCGGGGCGCCCGAGTCCAAGCTATTCGAGAGGAAACCCTCGAGCAATCGATGGTGGCCCCCGTAGAGCTAGTCAGGTCGGTGCTGACGGAAGACTGGTCGGATGACTATGCGGCATCCGAACACTGGAGCAGGTACTGGAATGCCGTGAGCGCCCCGTCGGAGGACGAATGGCCTGAGGGCTTGACCCAGGATGGGGATAAATTGTTCCTCAAGGACAAGCTATTGGTCCCTCAGAACGGAATGGAGGGGCTCATTGACCACTGGCATAACGCCCAGCTCATGCATCCTGGTCGGGACAAGATGCAGCAGGACCTGGAGTGGCGCTTCAAGTTCCCACCGGGGTACTACGCCATCCTGGACAAGTACTGCACCGACTGCGCCCTGTGTCGGGCCACGAAAAGCCGGAACGATTTCACAGCGGGCAACCCGGTGTATACGGCTATACCGGAGGCCCCTATGCCGTCCGTGGCCATGGATGTATTCGCCATGCCTGAGGTCACCGTGGAAGGAGAGACCTACGACTGTGTCATCCTGGCGGTGGATAGGCACAGCGGGTATATCTTGGCGGTTCCTGGCAAGAAGTCCAAGAAGAAGGACAAGAAGGACAACCATGGAGTGGGTCTGCAGGCCAAGACCGTCGCTAATGCCATGATCAGGGATTGGTTGACGATTTTCCATGTCCCAGCTGTCATCTGCGGCGATCGGGGGAGTCAATTTGTGGGGACGTGGTTCAAGACGATGTGCAAGCACATGGGGATTCGGCACGCCAAGACCGTGGCGTACCACAGCTGGTCAAATGGCTGGGCTGAGGTGGCCGGGCGGCAGATGTTCGAAAGGTTCCGCCAGCTGCACATTGACGAACCGGGCCGGAATTGGTATAATTCGCTGTGGAGAGTACTCCAGGCGTACCACGACCTTCCGGGGCCCACTGGACTGTCGCCCCATCGTATCCTGTTCCTACGGGATCCAGTGTCACGCACTCTCCCGTGGTTGAACCATGGCAAGGTAGCCCGGGAGGCAAATGCTATGATGTCTGAGGCTGGAGACATGGCGGCCAAGGTATGCAAAGCACTTCAGGACGAGCATGAGAAGAGGGCCAAGTACTTGAAGCAGGGAAAAGTCCAGAAATATGCTCTCAGAGACACCGTATGGGTGGAGCGGCACCACAAGGATGTCCTGTCCAGGCATCGGCAGGCGTCTTGGTATGTGCCGGGGCTGATTGTTCGGAAGATCGGGCAGGATGTGTATGCGGATCATGTGGGGGATAACAAGATCCTGGACCGCGACCATACCCAGCTTCGTCCCCGAGCAACAGACCCAAGCGGACGTCCCGTCACCTTCGAGTTCACAGCCGGAGATCTGGACTCTGATGACGAGGGGGAGGACGACGACTTTACCGCCGAGAAGATCCCGATGGACAAGCCAGACCCCGGGACGCCTGGGGGGAGGCTATATAAAGTCCGTTGAAAGGGATTTGCCGCATCCAGAGATTCGTGGGAGCTCCCGAGCAGCTTTGTTCCAAGATATACTACGGTGTGGATGTATTATCCAAGAGTAAAGAACACTTCTTTGGATGTCAAGGAGGTGTTGATCCATTTGGTGGCTGCAGCAGCACCATGATTGATCCACCTTGGCATTCCTGTTTGTATCTGTGCTTGGGAGACGGCCGAGGGCGTTAATCCGGTTATTTTTGGGCCTTGACTGGCCATATATCCTCTTCGCTCGGTCTCCACATATATATTTCATTGTGGTATACGTATTTAGATCGGTCGACGACGTTTCTCTATCTTTGATCCCATTGGTCCATGTTGTAGATCAAGAGGAGACCGGATATGGCGTAGGGCACCAATTATGAGTGTCCTCACCCCTCCCTTGGGGCATGTGGGACGCCTACGCTGTATGTGGGGCCTCAATGTGTTCTTGGGACATGGGGGCGGGGGTTGGAGCCCATTGGGGTCCTCCTGTTCTCCCTTCAATGACTTCCGAGCGGATACAACGCTCTGAGAAGTGGGGTGAAGCCGGTTCAGACCCCCGTGGCCATCTTTGGGTCACTTGGGGTGTGTATCTAGGGGCCGGCAAGCCGCCATTGGCTGATATCATACTCTCCCATACACCTGACCTAACCTGATGTGATAGTGTGATAGGCTTGGCCATTCCAGCTATGAGCGGCCATATTCAATACCGAGGTGCTGCCGGCTGAGATTTATATATCAAAATATCAGGAATCAACAGGGTTTTGTTATCATAATGTTTCCGTAATTTTTCAGCTATCCGTTCTGATTGTCAATGTATCAGCGACTGGCAGTTGGCTCGCGATTTTGCCGTAACCGATTAGTTAACTGTTATTTCCAGATATTCTAGCGGAAACCCCGATGAAGGGTCAAATTTCATCAGAAAAGGGTTCGTTGCTTCCGCAATTTTCATGTTATACACTCGCAAAATTAATCCAATTTTTTCTGACATTCAGAATCAGATCTTCGATTTCGATGTCGCCGCACTGGATATGATGAATTTCGAGTGGTCCTACATGTTTCCCCAATCACGAATCAACCTTCCTTTTGTTGTCTTTTTCATTTTTCTTGGAGATATAGGCGAAACAAAATTGATTCGTGAGGCCACTTTGAAAAATCATATCTCTGGTTCACTGCGAGGAATTTCAATTTTGAGATATGGGCTGGAATTGACTTGCTCTCAACTGGATTCAGAAAGCGTCAAACGTCTTTGATGTGTACACATGCCTGCTGTAGCAAGGGATAATGATCAAGATGGTAGAAAGTGATTTATAACTCTTGGACCATGCAACCAAATTTTTTAATGCGACTTTCGAGTCTACTGCATGAGTGTTGGTGTTGCAGGAAAAAAACTTTTCTTGGGCTCCTACGTGTTTTTAACGTGAAGTTATGGCCATGGAGGGTCATGACATACCATGGTGGGAGCCATTTTTGACGGTATGTGTTATATGCATGGTATGTGCTTCGCTATGCTCACGCCGATTTTATATATCTCCGGTTGTAGGAGGATACATGGAGTCGCACGTGGCAAAGGCCTTGCCCATGTCCTAATGGTGTGCTCCATAGCGCTAGACTAAGTCTACCGCACATATAGTGCACCTGGGAAGGCTTACGGAGCGACCCACAAGCGCCACTATCAATTTCCCCATTTTCATGGTGCGTGTTCTGAGGAGGTTTTAAGGTGTCCCTATGCGTCCATGTGGGGATCCAAGTGGGGAAATCGTTTGCAAATGGTCCGAAGCAATTGTGCTTTGAACCATTTGTTGATAGCATGGGTGAGCCAAGTTATATACTATTGTGATCCTCTTGAATTTAGCAACATTTGCATGTTTTTGACCTCACTTTATGCTCATTTTTGTATTTTCTGTAATCAACTGGTCGGCTAACAGTAACGTGCCTAGAGATCTGTGAACTATGATATGTTGCTTATATGTTGGCATCTGCTTCGGTGTTGCACCTCACCATATGCCGGATCACGTGGTCACTTTGGCGTGGCACACGAGGCCTCACAAAATTAGGTCTCAAATTCGTGGGTTGACTTGTGAAGCATGGCATGCATATATACGGAGGGGTTTGGGAGCTGATGTTAGAATATTCTCGCGGATGAAGCTTTGGTCCACATCACCCTTGTATTTTACTTTCCGGTTTGACACATGCATGGAGCATTTGAATAATTGCGGTATGCATTTTTGAGTACATAATTGAATTTTGGGCACTATGGTGTGATTTGCCTAATTGTGCTATGTTGTGAGGTCATCTGCATGGGGCAATTCTCCAAACCCAATCTACTCCAAGTCCAACCAAGTTTATGTCAGGGTAGGGCATGGTCTTGAGTGCCACTCTAGGCCATGACGAGCCACCTCCCCCATTGGGCTAGGATTTAGAGACTGGGGAGTGAACACATTTTCAGGGTTTGTGTAGTGACGTTTGGCACATGGCATTTAGTCATCTTATTTGACCTGGTTCAGGGCAATATGTTGGTGAGTCAAGGGAAGGTCTTGAGTCCAGGGAATGAGGGGTCTATGGCTGTGACTGTGTATGTTTACCTCTTTCCCCAATTCTGCTTGATTGGTGCTCATATGCCAATTTCAGGGCTTTTCCATTATTCTATTGGTGCAATTTTATGTACATGCCCAACGCCCGTGTCTCCGTGTGCACCGTGAGACGACCGGCGTGTTGAAAGGAGTTGTTGAGTGTCAACGCGGGACCTCAAACACCCTTGGAAGCCCTCAGTGTGGATTTTTTGGATTTGAGCTATTGTACTTGGGAGTTGGCTAATGCAAGGGATCAGGATTTGTGTGAAGGACCCATATTTTACTATTTTCTTGTGGGACATTGTGCAGGATAGGGCAAGATCATGTAGAAACTGGTGAGAAGCAAGACCATAGGAGTGACAGGAAATGGTGGAAGGGGTACAGCAGGGGCCGGCCACTAGTATACTTGCTCCTGGTGCTGCCTAAGTCTAACTTAGAATCGACACGCCAAATACAACAATTGAGCACACAGCATATGACCTTGCACAAACTACCTTAAATGGTAACTCGCTTCGAAGTGCTCCTTGTTGGGGCTATCACCTGCACACTTAGCCTAAATTCATCGTTGATTGCACCGGTGTCAACTTAATGTAAGCCGCAGTCTACTACTAAACATTCCTTGTCCCTTTTCCGCTCGATTGCTAACTAACTACGGGAGAAACAACCCTAAACGAGCTACAAAAAAAGCTCACTAGTTTTGACCTCCTCCTTGCAATGGTCGTCACTCTCACATTTAGCCCAAATCTACCGTTCATTCTACCAGTGTCACCTCAAGGCAACTCACATTCCACCATCAACCACCCTTTCTGCCTGTTCCACTCAACTATTAACGAAGTACAAAGCACGGAGTTACAACAATCCCGCACTAGCTTTGAATTCTACCTTGTTGCAGTTGCCAATTGGACATTTTACCCAAACTCATTGCTATTGCAACCATTTGATTCGACATTTTCAGTAGACGTTTCATATTCGGGCCGACAAAACCACTTGGTGATCCTTCCAGTCTGCCTGCTTTGTTTCTTTGCCTACTCCTGCTTTTGATCTCGGAGTTTTTAAAATGAATTCAAAGGATTGGCACTGCGGGTAGTCCAAAGGCACCAAGATAGATTCAATCTAAGCACAAAGGGTTGCGAAAGATAGTGTAGAATGATCTTTGTGCTGCAGAAATTCAAAATGAATCGCATTGCATGAATTCATGCACAATTCGGGAGTCAAGTTTTGAAGTAAAAAGAAAAAGACGTTGATGTTCTTTCTTGCCTGCTTTGTTTCTTTGCCACTGCCTTGCTCCAAGTATTTATGAATGATGATCAGACAGACAATGCAGGAACGCCAACATGGATCAAAACATACACCAAGTCCTGCAGATAGATAGTGTGGAAAGGACCTTACACTATAGACAGGAAAACTGAATCACAATGCATAGATTAATGCGGAATAGAAGAGATGGTCAAGTTTGGACATACAAACAGTGTAATAATCCTCCGCATCCCTCTTTCTCAGTTTGAGGTTCACGTTGAGATACGAATCCTTTAGTTTGTTGCCATATGTGATGATGTGGCATGGCTCTGTGGCTGTGAGGTCAGTGTAATAGGACCTATATTACGTAGGCCTTTCCGGAATCGAATCCATGACCCTCAAAAAGGCGAGCCTCATACCCTGAGGTGCCTAGAACTAGCATAGATAGGGAAACCATGAAAAAGATAGAGAAAACTGAAGGGCACCTGCCTCTATGTCAGTGTGTCACAATTGAGGACACTTTGCACACAAGGGCTTAAAGAAAGCATATGGGATGTGATTATGGGCCTGTAGTCTCCAATGTAAATGAAAGATAGATCAAGGGGTTTTTGGGACAGAAAGTTTGTGAAAACCATGGTAGAGGTTTACCAATGTTCAAACATTCAAAAGGATCACACGGAAATTCAGTAAATAGATAAACAAAGGAAAACATTTCTAATTTCGATAACTTGTGGAAATACGTTTGGTAATTTTCTATTGGGCTGGTAGGGTAAAACAACAACGTGTTAGAGCCACGTCAGCTTAAGGGTAGTTGGACTATTTTACAACGAAAGACAGTTTTTCTTACTCTTCCCTTGTACTTCGTTGGATCCAATGTTGTCAAGGTACATTGGAAAATTGTGGAGGAAAAGAGCAAAATTTCATTGCTAGTGGCGCTGCAAATGTCGTCCTATCATGCATCCTGATTTAATAGCACCAAAGGAAACATCAGATTCAACCAGGCTATGTAAAGGTACAAGAAATAGATATTGCATTTTGCAATACAAGTGAAATTGTATGTCGCGCGCGATCGCAGCAGAGAAAAATTGTAAACCAAGAAGAAGACGCACAGCCAAAAAAAAAGAAAAAATCGTTTTTTCCGCCCTCTGAAACCCTCAGAAATCTTTGCGCCGCTTTTTGACGACGTCGAAACCCGTAGGACGCGCATGGAAATCGAAGAACAAAAGAGCGACAACGGCGGCTAAGAGGAATGTTGCGTGCCCCAAAACACCTAGCAAAGTGCGTGCCGTAGGAGCTAGGCGACTGGTGCGCGTCAAAAAAAAAAAACAAAGGGAGAGACACATACATAGATGGAAAGAAGAGAGCGCACGAGTAACCAACGCACAAGAACCTCGAAAGACCAAACGCTGACGGCCACGGACCACGGGGAAACAATGGTATGTCAAACAAGTATGTTACGAGCTCATGCATCCCACACCATCCCCCCTACATATGCATAGGTGTGGAAACCAAGTATGTTGCGAAGGAGGGCGCCGAAGGGACTACGCCACACATAAAGACAAACAACGAAACAACTGCACGTGTCAAGAATCATGCATACATACACATGCCATGCCCACATGTCCATATGTCCACAGACGCCAACACCAATACCGAGGCGCACGCAAGGTACATGAAGACGGAGACAAGGTCAAGGAGAAACATGGTATAACAAACAAGACAACCAAAAAGGTATGGGAAGCCATATAAACACGAAGGTATGAAAACAAAAAAGGGAGAAGAGGTATGAACGCCAACCGCCCCCCGCCACACCCACACAGCCCCTACACCTTGCGCACGCTCTCTATAGGGGAAACAAAAGGTACGACAATGAGTATGTTATGGCACAGACACGCTAGACACGTATAAGAAGACCGCGTCCGCCCCAAGAGGGGGAAAAGGCACCACGGTACGGCAAAAAAAAAGGGAGAGGAGAGGTATGAAAGCCCGCCACCCGCCACGCCTACACGGCCCCTGCACCTTGCACACGCTCTCCACCGGGGAAGCACACAAGGTGAGACAATGAGGTATGTCATCGAATGCACTACGAGAACGAGAAGACCGCAACGTTAGCCCCAAAAAAAATGAAAGAAGAAGCATGGTAAAACAAACAACAAAACTAAATAGGTAAACAAAAAAAAGAAAACACCAAGGTTTAAAAACAAAAACAAAGGAGGAGAGGGAGGAGCGCCATCGGCCGCCCGCCACACCGACCCAACCCCTCTACGCCCTGCCCACGCTCTTTACAGGGGAAACACACAAGGTATGACAGTAGTGAGGTATGTTACCGAACCGTAACACGTAGCACCACACCCAACCGCTCCTCTACGAAAGGCGAAAAATGGGCAAAGGGAACAGACACCAAACGAAGGAGAGGGACGTGGATAAAGGTCGCAACGCCGCCCCCTCTACCCAACGACGCGTTACACATTTACAGGACCTCCTTTTCTGCCTTTTATCCCGACCATGTCGGCCGACAACGCGAACGGAACCGGGTATTACATACCCCAAAATCCACAGACTGCACACACACACACACACACGCCGCAAGCCTGCCAAACACGAACCCCACACACCACCCACACCAACACGAGGCAGGACACAACACACACACACACACCAGGGCCACGGAGAAGGCGAGGGACCACCAACCACAACACAACACACCAACACACGCGCACAACACCGCCACGCCACCGCCACAAGGAAACCCCCGCCAGGAAAGGAAGACGGGGAGCAGCTCCCGGGGCCCCCAGCAAGGAGTGGCGAGGGAACCCCCACCACCACAACCAGCGGGCCCCAGCCAGGAGAGGCGGGGAACCGCACCCACGCCCCTCAATCAGGAGTGGCGAGGGACCACCACCCACAACCGCCGGCACCGGACCCCAGCCAGGAGTGGTGGCGCACCGCAACCAAATCCCTCAGCCAGGAACTGGCGACGGAGTAGCCACAACCTGCACAACCGGCGGACCCAAGCCAGGAGTGGCGGCGAACCGCACCCAGGACCCTCAGCCAGGAGTGGCGAGGGACCACCCACAACACACACCAACCACACCTGCACAAACACCAGCCGCCAGCCCCAACCGAGAGAGGCGGGGACAAGCAACCAAAGACCACCGACACACCACAGACGCAAAAACACCAGCGCACGCGGAAGACATACCCACACCACAGCACCCACACCACCACAAACACAGGCACCACAAACACGCAAAACACACCAAAACACGAGCTCCACACGAAACAGCCAGCGCCACAAACACAAACAACACCAGAAACCTCAAAACCCCCACCCGACCCCCACGAAACAACCCACCACCACCACCGCAGCCGGCAGAACACAGGCAGGAGTGGTGGGGTACCGCAACCAGCATCCCAGCCAGGAGTGGCGGGGAACCGCACTCAGGACCCTCAGTCAAGACTGTTGAGGGACCACCCAGAACACACACCAGCCACATCCACACAAACAGCAGCCGCAAGCCAGCTGAGAGAGGCTGGGACAAGCGGCCAAAGACCACCGACACACCACACGCACACACGCACGCACACCAGCGCATGCAGAAGACACCACCACTAACACAGGCACCAAAAACACACAAAACACACAACAGCACGGGCACCACGCACACCCGCCCGCACCACAAACACACACAACACGGGGAACCCCTCAGCCAACCCCCAAGAAACTAGCCACCACCACCACCGCGGCCGGCGGACCACAGCCAAGAGTGGCGGGGAACCGCAACCAGGATCCTCAGCCAGGAATGGGGAGGGGCCACCCACCATCAACACCAGCGGACCCCAGCCAGGAGTGGTGGGGAACCACACCCGGGGCCCTCAGCCAGGAGTGGCGAGGGAACACCCACCACCACCAGCAGCAGACCACAGCCAGGAGTGGCATGGAAACGCACCCAGGACCCTCAGCCAGGAGTGGCGAGGTACCACCCACCACCACAACCAGCGGGCAGCAGCCAGGAGTGGCGGGGAATCGCACCAAAGCCCCTCAGCCAGGAGAGCCGAAGGGCCACACACAACCACCACCAGCGGACCCCAGCCAGGAGTGGCGGGGAAACGCACCCCGGACCCGCAGCCAGGAGTGAAGAAGAACCACCCACCACCAGCGGCAGCGGACCCCAGCCAGGAGTGGCGGGGAACCGCACCCAGGATCCTCAGCAAGGAGTGGCGAGGGACCAACCACCACCACCGGCAGCAGGCCCCAGCCGGAAGTGGCGGTAAACCGCACCTGGGACCCTTCGCCAAGAGTGGCGAGGGACCACTCCCCAAGCACCACCAGCAGACCCCAGCTAGGGGAGGCGGGGTACCACACCCAGGGCCCTCAGCCAGGAGTGGCGAGGGACGAACCACCGAGGCAAACACAGCGCGAGGGGGGGGACAGGACGAGAGGAGCCCACAAGGGACGCAGGCGAGGGGCCCGGCCTCAGAGGTTTGGCCCCCCCCCCCCAGTGATCGTATCGTCCCCACCTGAGCACACGCGATAAGGTGGGATACGCCCAGGACCGTTGGTCAGCGGCCCGAGGTGGCACCGGCCTGGGGGGAAGGTGACGAAGGGGCCTGACAAGGAGCACTCCTGAATGCATGTACTGCGGTTTGTGCCCAGCGAGGGGCTGCGGGAAGAGCACACCGTCCATCGGGGCAGGCAAGAGACGCACTTGTCCTGCAAGGACTCCCCTGCAATCCACAGAGTATCCGACCCGGGTGTGGGGAACGGCCGGAGTACCTGGCTACGACGCAGGTTGATTTGTACGGAGCGGGTACAGATGGATGGCCCGTACAACAGCGTTACACGCTGACGGGGATTGGAAGCATCGGCCCGCCCAAGGGGAAACACCAGGAGATGCAGCTGGAGCCAGCGTCAAGCCCCCTCCGCCCCACCCAGCCACACTGCACACCAACCATAACCCGGGTAGTCCCGGAGCAGGCACCAGGGGAGCAACACGCAAGGCAACGGAGCCAGGGGGAAGAGGGGGAAGAGCACGCAAGGGGGCAGGGGACCACACCACCACCAGCAGACCCCAGCCAGGAGTGGCGGGGAACCGCAACAAGGCCCCTCAGCCAAGACTGGCGAGGGGCAACAACACACAGCCCCCACACCCACACAAAGCTGCAAACCCAAGCCCAGAGAGGCAGGCGTCAATCAAAAACACCACCGACACACGACACACGCACCCGCACACACACGACACACGCCACCTACACCACCACTGCCGCCACCAACACAGGCGCCACAAACGGACAAAACAGACGAAAGCACGAACTCCGCCCGCACCACTAACACGCACAACACCAGAAACCCCCCAACCAACCTCAAAGAATCCCAAAAACCCTCAGCCAGGAATGGCGAGCCCGAACGACGAACCCCACCAAGGAACAACGGGTAACGGCACCCAAGACCCTATGCCAGGAGGGGCGAGGAGCCGCCCCGACACCAAAAACACCGCTAGGACTAGCAGGTCAACTGATCAGCAGCGCCACCCACCAGGCCCTCAGCCAGTAGTGGCAAGGGCCCACGCCCAGCACCAGCCAACGACCAACCACGCCCAGACCCACACCCATCACCATCGACTGCAGCACCCTCGCCATCAGCATCACCAACGGCACCTACAACCAGAGTGTCACCTGCGACATCCTCGCCAAGGGTATCACCCGGAGCGTCAACTGCAGCACCCTCACCGTCGGCAATGCTGGCGACAACAACACCGCGTACATCACCAACGGCAACCTCACCATGGCAACATCCAGAACAACGCCCTCGCCTTCGGCATCCCGGCCGCCGACGACACCCGGTGCAACACCTGGATCACCACAGGCATCACCAGCAACAACCCCAACACCCGACAAATCACCTACGGCACGCTCGCCATCATCTGACCAACAGGACGAGCAAACCAGCCAGCAACACCGCCTGCCAGGCCCTCTTCCGAGATGGGCGAGGGCCCACGCCAAACTCGGCCAATGACCACCCACGCCACGCACAAACCCACAACCAGAACCTCCACCGGCAGCACCCTCACCATTGGCATCACCAACGCCACCATGAACCAAAGCATCACCTGCAGCACCCTCACCATCGGCATCACCGGCGGCACCGCCAGCCGCAGCATCACCTACAGCACCTCACCCTACACGCAGCGTCACCCGCTACAACACCTGCATCACCCTCGCCAACGGCATCAACGACACCATCACATACACCACTCCCACCATCAACATCACCAGCGGCACCCTCCGCCAGGCCAAGATGTGCCCCGACACCAGAGGCGACCAACGCCACCAGGACCGGCGAATCAACAAACTATCAACACCCACCAGGCGCTCTGCCAGGAATGGCGAGGCCCCATGCCCAGTACCATCACCAGCAACACCCTCACCACCGGAGCATCGCCAGAGTCGCCATCCACCAAAGCAACACCTGCGGCACCTACACCGTCGGCATCACCAGCGACACCAACACCTGGTGCGCCACCTACACCTCCCTCACCAATGACATCACCCGGAGCATCACCTGCAGCACCCTCACCATTGGCATCACCAGCGACCCCAACACCATGTGCATCACCTACGGCACCCTCACCGTCAGCATCACCAGAAGCACCAACAGGACTGGCCGGCCCACAGGCCAGCAACGCCGCCGACCAAGCCCCGAACCGGGAATAGCGACGGCCCACGCCCAAACACAGGCCAAAGACCACCCACACGCGGACCAACACCAGAACCACCACCTGCAGCACCCTCACCATCATCATCACCAGAGACACCGTAAACTGTAACATCACCTGCAGCACCCTCATCATCGGTATAACCAGCAGCACCATCAACCAAAGCACCCCCTGTAACACCCTCAACACCGGCATCACCCGGAGCATCACCGACAGCACCCTCAATATCGGCATCACGAGCGACATTGCCACCCACCCGCAGCATCACCACCCACAGCGCCCTCACCCTAGGCCCCATCCGGTACAACACCTGCAACACCATCACATCCACCACCCTCAGCAACAATAACACCAGCAGCACCATCCGCCAGGGGGTTCGAGGAGCTGCCCCGACACCAGAGGCGACCAACACCGCCAGGACCGACACGCCCAATGACCAGCAACGGCCACTGGACCCTCCGCCGGGAGTGGCGAGGGCCCGCGCCCAGAAGCACCGACGACCACCCAAGCGCGGGCCCACATCCAACACGTGCAGCACCCTCACCATCAGATCGTCACCAGCGGCCCCATCCACCAATGCATCAACCACAACGCCCTCACCATCGACATCGCCAGCGGCGCCAACACCCCGAGCACCGCCTGCAGCACCCTCACCGTCAGCCTCACCAGCGGCACCAACCCCCAACGCGTCACCTACACTACCATCACCAACGGCATCACCCCGACCACCACCAGCATCACCCCCACCGTTGGCATCACCAGAGGCACCGCCACCCAGCCGCAACATCATCACCTACAGCACCCCCACCCTGGACATCGCCCGGTGCAACACCTGAAACTGCAGACGCCACCGACATTGAGAACACCATCACTTGCGCCACCCTAAGCATCAGCACTCTCCGCCAGGACTGGCGAGGAGCTGCCCCGACACCAGAGACGACCAACACTGCGTGGACCGGCGAGCCAACCGATCATAAACGCCCACCAGGGCCTCGGCCAGGAGTGGCAAAAGCCCACGCCAAGAACCGCCAACAGCCACAAATGGGAGGACCCACAGCCACCACCATCACCAGCAACACCCTCACCATCAGAGAATCGCCAGAGACGCCATCCACCAAAGCATCACCTGCGGCACCCTCACCGTCGACATCACCAGCGACACCAACACCCGATGCACAACCCCCCCCAACGACACCACCCGGAGCATCACCGGCAACACCCTGAAGGTAGGCATCACCAGAGACAACAAACTCGTTGCCTCACCTTCAGCACTCTCAACATCGGCATTACCAGGCACCTCAAGAAAGTTTTATAGTGATTTCAACACTGTGTGTTTGTTGTGCCTCTCCTGCTGCTTGCTGCTGGTGTAGGGTTCCTGCCGCTTGTTTTTTGATGAGGAAAATGTTTTTTTGTTGAGATACAACCAATCGAGGATAACCCAAGCTAGAGAGATGCAAGTAGAAGAAGGTCAGGATCAAAGCATGAAGCGCTGCAGTCACAAAGAGTTAGCCAAAAACAACTATCAACAATAGACCACAGCAATTAGCACACATTGCAACTCAGGATAAAATATTTTACATGTTTGAAAAAAACTGATTGGAAAACTGCCCCAAGGGCTCACTATCATCCACAGTGCCATTTTGAGATGTGCACTCCTTGTTTTTTGGTCCCATAGGTGCTGAGGTGGCATGGCGTGTGGCGATGAGGTCACTGCCATGTCACATGGGATATTCCTACTTAGCTAGGCTGACCGGGTATTGAACCCAGGACCTCTCAAAAAGAGGTGCCCCAGCCCCCTAGGGTGCATACCACTAGGATAGCTAAGAATTCATGAGAAAACATAGATAAATTCATAGGCTCTGGCTTCAGTATATCAGTGCCTCAGCAACACAGGAAAAGATGCTTTAGTGCCTATAGCTTGGGGATAAAGGGGTCCACACCACATCCTGATTTAGTGTTTGGTTCCATAGGTCAAAATGTGTTATCACCTCTTTTGGTTGGGCCAATACTAAGATAAAAATGCCTGAGTGCTTAGAGCACCTCCTATACAACCAAAGTATATCCTAAAGCATTGGAAAAGCACTTTTTCTTACTCCCCCCTTGTGCTGTGGTGGCCCACTGTCGCATCTTCAGGAAAAAGGGATTTTTCTTGGCCTTTCCTTGGTTTCCACACCTACATTAAAATACCCATAGCTTCCCTAACACTGGAAGGGAGCACTTTACCATGGCCAGCGACTCTTGCTGCATTGTTGATGACAATCTCGAACAGAAAGCTCAGCGCTCTTGGCGCTGCCAGGGTTCCTGTGGCTTGGTGGGGTTAGAGTAGGGCATGCCAACACCATATGCATGTGCATCCCTCCCTCCAAGCTGCCGCGTAACACAACCCAACGCCAGACTCTGATAGTGACGCGTTTCCGTGGGGGGCCTGGCCACGGGACGCTGCGGTGACACGCACAAGCAAGCAGGCAGGCAAAGCACTGCGCTCACAGGGGCATCAATACGCTCGTGTCATGTGACAAAGCGTTTCGGGATCCTTGCCACTCTGAAACAAGGGAACAAAAGTATATACAGCAACACATCAGGGTATGTACACATGGGGTTTAGACTGGACTGGGATAAGGGCATCACAGGACAATAGACACTCAGTCCCAACTCGTATCCCAGTCCCACGTCCGACCCTCACAGTGACTGGTGGGGGCGGGGGCTCAAACACAACCCATGCCCTGCTCAGTCCGGACCCTGAAACCCTGCCAATAGGGGAGGTGTCCCGCCCAGCCACAGGCGAGTTCCTGGGAACTAAGCAGCTCCTATGCCAACTGATGATGGTCCCCCATGCTCCCTGGACGGCGGGTCCCAACCTTTCTCTGAGCCAGAGATATGGCCCCGCCATTATCCCCTAGGAGTTGGTAGCTGAAAATGGGCTGTTTCAGCCCAAACTGATATTAGCTCAAAAATCTCCAAAATTGACCCCTTGTCCGGACCCGCCAGAGGTAGGGACGAGGCAACTGACCCTATGCTCTTCGCTCAGGAACTTTCTGGAGCCCTCACGCAACCTGGTTCCCTCTGAGGTCCCGGCATCAGGGCACCACAGGTTCGTCAAGTGGGGTCATAATTGCCAAAACTGCAAAATCGGCCGTCTGGGGCGACCGTCCAGGGTAGGAAACCTTGGCGACTCTGTCGCGCCAAGCCTTGATTCACGACTCTTGATATCCCCTATGGTCCCATGCCCTGGGTTATCGCTTGCTGTCATGCTGGCTGCTTACTGTTCACCAAGGGGATGAACACGCGGATGGGGCAGAAAGCAGCATGCGGTGCAAACGGGGGGATCATGGATCGCACCAAAAGTTGAATAGCTCCGGATTATCCTGAGGAGCATATACGAAACTCAATGGCGTTCAACCCTCAGTCATAAGCTTCAAAAATCGCCTTTTTCATCTGGCTAGATCATGTGCCCGATCGAGATATGGTAATTCCAATATGGCATACAATGGCAAAAACAGCGAAATATGGCCAAAACAGCCCACACTCATGATTCCATATCTCCATGGCCACGGCGAGGATCCTTTCAACCAAAGATGCTATAGACACATGGGACTGAGGTCCCAATATATGCCACTTGCCAACCTTGATGGTCGCCTCTAGCTATTTTCCCCATTGGAGGGAAAGTGATACACAAATGGGGCAGAATGGCAACATACCCCAAATTGGGTGACTCACAACTCTCCCTTCGGGAGGAGAGGCCACATGAGGAAACAGCCCATTCGATGCGGGTTTATGTGCCCTCTCCGAATTGCCCTTACCCTTGGTCAAGTGGCGCACGCAACCTCAGGGGTGAAATCAGGGGGAGAAGGGGTTTGTGGCCATTCTGGGCAAAACGGCCAAAATTCACCGGAAGGTGGTCCCTCCAAAAATCGTATCTCCGTATCACAAGAGAAAGGAGCCTCGGGCTTTTGCATGGATGCAAACCGAAGCTTTACTTCCCTTTTGCAACAGGGGTTGAGGTTCAAAGCATAATGGAAACATTTTTAACACCTCGATCCTTGAAGCACACTATTTATGGGAAAAAGTGCATATATCGGCGATATTGGCATGAACCTATCTTTGGGTCATTGAGGAGCAAAAATATGAGTAAACACTTTCGGAGTAGGCCCATAGTATGTGCCTTCAAATATGCACACTATGGTTAGATTGTCTCCGCCCACTCGTGTCATTAGTGCTTGCATATGAGCGCGTGTGCAACGAGGCAGTATGGCCCGCGTGCTCACAAGGCGAAATTATATAAAATGGAAGACAAGGTTGTAAAAATCAACCAAGCCATCCACAATGTCTTTCATGGTCTCTACTTTACATATTTTCTTGGTTCGAGGCTCAACTCCCCATACGCTTCGAGTACGAGCCTCAGGAGGTTTGGCCATTTTGGCCTAATTTTCGACCAAAACTTGCCCTCTTTCGAAAATCGAGTTTTTGTACGCATTGAATTGCGTGGAGCCATCGTTGAGTTGGCTCCAAAAACGAAAATAGCCTAGGGCTTTTGGTCTTGTAAGCATTGTGTTCGGTTATTAACTTTCATGCCCACAAGGCCACAAAGTCAGCGTTTGCGCACGCAAACGACTTGGGTTTGCGAAACCCATAGGCTGCCTAAAACATCGCCATTGCCCGCTTCCCTATACAAAGTAATATGCCCACGTGAAAGTTGCATGGATGAAAGGCATAGGGGGGGAATGTAGGGTTCTGTCCGAACTCATGGTCCTTGAGAACCATGCCTTCAAGCGATCGACGGAAAAGCTTGCGTGTTGATTTTCTCGAAGACGCAACGGCGAAAAATTCTGGTGAACACACCAGATGAAAGTACATTGGAAACCCTCTAGATTCAGCCCCTAAGTTCTCTTAGAACCTCAAAGGTACTCGAGAAAAATCCCCCACAAAATTCGCCACGGAGAAGCGACGAAAGCGCGCGAACAGGCGACATCAGGCGGCGATTTCACGACAATTAGAATTCGCGGTAGAAATGGGGTATGTCACCGATTTCGAACCGAAAATCGCCTAAGACAATAAAATTATGGTCATTCTACATCGATTTATTGGTTAGAGATCGGATTCCAGATTCCGCGGGTTAGAGAACAGGGTAACCCTGCTGACAGCCTGTGTCAACGGCTTCCGCACGGGTGTGACGGCCCACAGGCCTCCGGGCCATGGGCCATAACGGGTGTGACGGCTCACGTGCCTCCGGGCCATGGGCCATAGGTTCTGTGTACCGCTTCACCCCCCTCCTTAGAGCAAACCCTGGGGGGGGGCTCGATAACACCCAAGCATGGCAGCGCGTACCCAGGACCATCCCCTCAAGGGGGGGGGCGTCACATCCTCACTTCAGGCCGCCTTGCGGTTTAGGTTGCCCATTGCAATCCCACGGTAAGACAGGTATGATGCTGTAAAAGCTTGTAGCGCATGTATAGTATCAAGTATCAAGTCCCGGGTCGTGGCGGCGATTGTTCGGCATCCAAAGGACCCGTTAACCCATACCAGGCGCACCGGGTGCCGGCTGCGACGGTCACTACCACAGTGGCAGTGGCATACACGGCCAACATAGGCGTCACGAGACGACCGAGGTGGTCCCACAGGTCGCAGGCGACCACAAAGATCCATCAGGCTACCCCAGGCTTCCCAAGGCCGCAGTCTGGGGGAGAGTCCCCACGGGTCCTTCCTTGGGCGCACCACGTTCATATCCACGACGCGAGTCCAGAGTGGTAAAGCCGAACGAGCTCCTCCATAAGGGATCGGGCATCAAGGCCGTCTTTTCCCTCGCCCCATTACCACGAAGGCCATGCATGGGGGAGTCCCCATGCAGTCTGGGCGGTGGCGTCGACTCCTCAAACCACCAGTTTCGCAGGCAGACTGACCGAGGTCAGGACACCGGAGGTCGCCACCCGACTGCAAGTGCGTCTGCGAGTCGGTAGGCTCACACTGGGACTGACAGTGGCGGACCGCTGGGAGTGTAGTCAGGCAACTGGGCTTCCCGCCTGGCGCCATCAGAATCTCAGCACATCACAGCCTCTAGGGCACACGGTATCACGGGCACTCAAACAGAAGAATCTGTACTTAGGTACTGGTCCAGGCTGGACCTTATGTAAGAGCGTGTACACGGCGACTCAGGGCGCCTTCGTATGCCGATTTGCATCCCTTCGGGGGGAAAAACAGTCCACATCTCGGTGATGGGCTGACAACTCTTAACATACAGATGCACATATCCTGGGGGGGCAGAAAAACAAGCAATAAGCAGGGTAATAGGCGTGTAAACACACTCTGGACAGAGCGCCAAACCACGCCCCGGTTAGGATAAGGCATCTGCAGGAGGGTGGACAGGAAAAGGCCTGAGTTCAGGCCATATATAGTCTGCAGACACACGTAGACTGGTCTGGATCCCGCAAGTGCCATGGGACCAGACCACACACCCAAAAATGGCAATGCCGATGACAGCGGCATCCGTTGCGCAACGTCGTATGGGCTTCAAGGCCCTAAGAGCTCTGGAAATGTTAAGGTCAATCGCCCTGCCTGGTTTCCCAAGGATTCAGCAGGCGGGGAGTGACGAATAGAAGTGGAAGAGAGGGGCCATCCTCCTCTGGATTCAGCAGGGGGGGTATATGGCCACTCTGATGGCAGGTCACCGGAAGATGGAAGAGAGCAAGCAAGTGAGGGACGATCCGTCGACCAAACAAGCCCTCAAACTGCATCAGGGGAGAGCTCAGGGCGGCGATCAGGCGCCCCTGGCTGCAATCGCCCGGGTGAGTGTTGCCAAGTCCGAGACATGGATCTTGGTCTTGTGCTTGCGGATGTAGTCCATGAAAGGAGTATTAACCCGCGGCACGAACGAGGAGACGGGTTCCCAGGTGTCGTGGGACGGCCCATAGCCTCGCCAACGAACCTTGAACTCCAGGCCTCCGGGTGCCGAGTGCTCGACGGTATAGTCGTCCTGCTCAGCATAGTCGTCGTCCGAATCAGCCTCATGTGCGGCATAGTCCAGGGACACATGCTGGCCACGGAGGTCGGGTTTCGCACACGGAGTTGACTCTCGTGGCGCTCCCGGAACTGTCCGTGACCCACCTTGATGCGGTAGGTGTCCTCACCAATCCTGCGGACCACCTCTCCGGGTGTGAACCAGGTTTTGGTGCGGTGGGTGCCCATAGGGCGGGGTCTGATCACCCACACCGGGTCTCCCACCCTGAACTTTTGCGCTGTCGAGCTCGGGGCGGACTTCTGACGCTCAGCATGCTCCTTCTCGAGCTGCTGGCGGACGTCCCGCGCCGTTCCCTCTTGCCGCGCAAAGAATTCCTTGGCGTCCATGGCCATGCCATCACCAGACAAGGGAAGTCCCCGACCCAGGGGGTCCCTGCGGAACAAAATCTGGTGAGGGGACAAACCACCCGGAGTGGGGGTGTCATGATGGGCCTTCAGAGCGGGCCACATCTCCTCAAACCAGTTCCGACGTGGATTGGTGATGTGAATCTTGCGCAGCTCCTCGAACAGCTGCCGTCCAGCCACTTCAGCCCGGCCATTGGACCGGCTGAGATAGGCGACGCTCTTGGCGTGACGTATTCCCATGAGGGAACACATGGCCTTGAACCAGCCACCAGTATACTGGGGCCCTCGGTCACTGCAAATGGTGCGGGGGATGTCAAAGACGGTCAGCCAATGACGAATCATCATGACTGCCACTTCCTTGGCAAACAACCCCTTTTTGCGTGCCGGAAGGGCTACTACGTAGCCGCTGTGGCAATCCACACGAAGGACCACACAGTCAAAGGTCTCCTTGCCAATGCGAACTTCGGGCATGCAGAAGACGTCCATGGCAACGCTCTCCATGGGCTGGTCAGGCACCGGAGTCCATTGGGCTTCTGTAATAGGCCGGCCTGGGCAACTAGGACAGGGCTGCAGGAGCCCTACCGCGATCGCGCAGTCGCAATTCGCGATCGTGCATTCGCAGACGCAAATGTCAGAGTGGAATCAGAACAGAGAAAGAAAGAGGAAAGCTCTGTGTTACGTTATTTTGTGGTTGCTTATTTATTATTAATTCTGTGCTTGGCATTCTTTTGGTTGTTGTAGATATGTTGCATGGAGGGGTGCCAAAGTCCCCAAACTGCCCACGCTCGTGACGCCGGCAGTGACCGCTCAGGCAAGCAAGGGACTCCGTGCTGAACAACGACAATGGAGATCAAAACTCCTTGGTGCTTATGAAGGTGCAGGGTTTGCGTGCGGGATGTGTAGATCAGTGCATGCGAAGCGCAAAGTACAAGGAGCGCAGAACAAGCAGGATCCAAGGAGTGCAGAACAAGCAAGGAAAAGCAGCAACCACTAAGGGGAACAAACGTCAAAGGTTTTGAGAGTTTAGAAAAAAGGTGTGCTACAAGAAAAAGAGGTTACAAGAGTTGGAATAAACAAGGAGAACGGGTTTTGGAGAAATCGCAAGAGTTTTGGGTTACCTCCGCCGAATGCCTTACAAGACTCTCAGCTAAGTACGAATGCCCCGAAGCTCTCCAACTGCAGCGCTGAGGCAGCCCCGCGAGTGCACAGTGCAGCGATCGAGCAGCAGGGCAAAGCCAGCTGAGTTGGGGGACGCGTGCAAGAAGAACAGCACCAAAATTGGTACGATACCAGCGCTGCGCTACAGCGCTGAGAGAGACCCGAAGTATGAGCGCCGCGTTGAGGGCTGAGAGGGAACCGAAGTATCAGCATTGCGCTACAGCGCCGAGGTCAGCACAAGGAGACTCGCACAGCACCAGCGATGCGCTACAGCGCTGAGAGGGAACCGAAGTACCAGCGCTGCGCTACAGCGCTGAGAGGGAACCGAAGTACCAGCGGCGCTACAGTGCTGAGAGAGACCTGAAGTACCAGCGGCGCTACAGCGCTGAGAGAGGACTGAAGTACCAGCGCCGCGCTACAGCGCTGAAAGAGGACTCAAGTACCAGCGCTGAGGGATGCGTGGACTGTAGCAGGAGGCCACGCTCGTGAGCAAAGTGCAGCGCCAGCGTTCCGGCGAATACCGCCTCGAGGCTTGTCTACGCCATCTGCAGAGGCAAGGGTAGCGACACAGCAGCCGGATTAATGCAGCTCGGATGAGCGGATGACCACCTCCTCTTCCGGCGAGATTACGCATTCTAAATGAGGCAGATGACAAAATGAGTTTGTCACTGAGGCGCTGACAGCCTCGGTGACGTTGGTTTTTGATATATATGCATCGAGTATAAATGCACCTTTGCCCTGGTTTGTCTTGGTGGAGCCTCTTTTGTTGTATAGTAAAGGCACCAGGACAACAGGGCAAAGGTGCTACGAATGGCGGGGTGTGAGACTGCTGGGCGGGTGGTAGGCTGCAGTATGTGTGTGTGATTGCCTAGTTGAGGCCCCACCCACTGGCGGGCGAGTGCATGGCTGGTGGGGTGCTGTGTGTGGTTGTGGGTACGCGTAAGGGTCAGCCTCTAGGACAGGGGTGGTGGGGGAAACAGTCCAGGTAGGACGTATGCAATGGGTGTGGTCGAGCAAGAGTAGCTCCCTTCTAGCCCCAATAAGTATCCCCCAGAAGCTGGACGCCTTTGGTGCCCAGGCCAGCAAAGACTCCACCATCAAGACTGCAGCTCTGCAAGCAAGCATGCAGCCGCAGCCCGCCCCCACGCCCCAAGTTATGCCTTTTGTAGGTTTTGTTGCCCAGGCCAGCCATTGGTTTTGGCTGTATATCAGACTCTCGACGCTGCGTGTAGTGTCTAAGGAGGGGAGTGTAATAGGCCGGCCTGGGCAACTAGGACAGGGCTGCAGGAGCCCTACCGCGACCGCGCAGTCGCGATTCGCGATCGCGCATTCGCAGACGCAAATGCCAGAGTGGAATCAGAACAGAGAAAGAAAGTGAGAAGCTCTGTGTTACGTTATTTTGTGGTTGCTTATTTATTATTAATTCTGTGCTTGGCATTCTTTTGGTTGTTGTAGATATGTTGCATGGAGGGGTGCCAAAGTCCCCAAACTGCCCACGCTCGTGACGCCGGCAGTGACCGCTCAGGCAAGCAAGGGACTCCGTGCTGAACAACGACAATGGAGATCAAAACTGCTTGGTGCTTATGAAGACGCAGGGTTTGCGTGCGGGATGTGTAGATCAGTGCATGCACAGCGCAAAGTACAAGGAGCGCAGAACAAGCAGGATCCAAGGAGTGCAGAACAAGCAAGGAAAAGCAGCAACCACTAAGGGGAACAAACGTCAAAGGTTTTGAGAGTTTGAAAAAGAGGTGTGCTACAGGAAAAAGAGGTTACAAGAGTTTGAATAAACAAGGAGAACGGGTGTTGGCGAAATCGCAGGAGTTTTGGGTTACCTCCGCCGAATGCCTTACAGCTTCCCCCTTGACGTTCCGGGTATCGGGATTGCAGGCCTGACAGACCGAGCAACCCTTCCTGACCTTCTTGATGGCGGTGTAGAGACCGATCTGGTCGATCTCAAACCGGCGCTGCATGTCCAGGGCTTGCTTCTTGACCCCTGGGTGCAGCATGTGGTGGTGCCAAGCCTCACATAGCTCGAGCACTCGGGACTCTGGGACTAGCAGCTTACCATTCCGGTAGAGCTTGCCATCTTCCTCAGTCAGCCCCTTTGGCCACTTCTGCCCGTCATCAGGGTCGGTCACAGCCCTATATTCGGCCTGAAAGGCCTCAGACTTGGCGTAGTCGTCGGTCCAGTTGTCCTGGAGGCAAGATTCGGGGAAGAGGTGCTTGTCGGACTCAGATCCATCAGGGGCGAGTACTCTGACCGCTCTGCCCATCCTCGTTCCGAGGGGGGCATCCGCAGCCATGACGACGAAGCATTTAACACCCTCCTCCTTCATTAGACGCTCCATTTCAATGATCTTCTTGGCCTCAGCGGTCTCAGCCTCAGCGCCATGGGCAGACAGGTCTGTCATGCCCTTGCTGGCGGGATAGGCCCACCTACTGAGACAGTCCGCCACGGTGTTGTCCTTACCAAGAACATACACAACCGTGAGGTCGAACTTGGCCAAGGTCTCATGCCATCTTGCCCGTCAGGAGGCGGAACCAGAGGGGGTGTCCACGTGCTCTTTGTGCCACGACTGCAGACTCTGATGGTCGGTGCAGACAGTTACGGGATGGAGGGCTATTGACGCGTTCCCGTGGGGGGCCGGCCACGGGACGCTGCGGTGACACGCACAGGTGAGCAGGCAGGCAAGGCACTACGCTCACAAGGGCATCAATACGCCTGTGTCATGTGACAAAGCGTTTCAGAATCCTTGCCACTCTGCAAAGAGGGAACAAAAGTATGTACAACAACACATCAGGATATGTACACATGGGGTTGGGACTGGACTGGGGTAAGGGCATCACAGGACTATAGACACTCAGTCCCCACTCATATCCCAATCCCAGGTCCGACCCTACCAGTGGCTGGTGGGGGCGGGGGCTCAAACACAACCCATGCCCTGCTCAGTCCGGACCCTGAAACCCTGCCAATGGGGGAGGTGTCCCGCACAGCCACAGGCGAGTTCCTGGCAACCAATGAGCTCCAAGGCCAACCGACAGTAGCTCCCTATGCTCCCTCAACGGCAGGTCCCAACTCCCCTCTGAGCCAGAGATATGGCCCCGCCATTATCCCTCAGGAGTTGGTAGCTGAAAATGGGCTGTTTCAGCCCAAACTGAAATTAGCTTGAAAAACTCCAAAATTGACCCCTTGTCCGGACCCGCCAGAGGTAGGGACGAGGCAACTGACCCTATGCCCTTCGAGTGCGAACTCCCTGGAGCCCTCACCCAACCTGGTTCCCATTGAAGTCCCGGCATCAGGGCAACACGGACGAGTCAAGTGGGGTCATGATGCCAAAATTACCAAAATTGGCGTCATTCCCACGCGCGGCTCGCCCGGCCAAGGTAAGGCCAATGGCTCACAGGGTAGGAGGCAGGACCTAGGACTTGAATCTGAGTGCACAACTTGAATTTAGGTCCCGACTCCTTATGGGGTTAGAGAAATGGGGCCGCCAATTGACCACACGGAAGAGGGAAATTGGGGTCCCAAAATTGGGTCATTTTGGCTGCTTGAAATGAGCCAAAATTCAGTGTGCTCCCAATAGAATATCTCCACGCCGGCTTGGAGATCGGATCCGGCATTCCATACGTGATCCACCTGGAGTCCAACTGAGACTCCCATGCCCTTGGCCCTCAAAGATCTCCATGCCACCCGGCGTGGTGACGATCCCAATTGTGTCCACAAATGCAAAAATGGCAAAACTGCCCATACTCAATTTGGCCTAGCGCCTTAACGAAGGCGGCTCCGCTTCGCCCACGTGGTGTGTGGACCATGGGGACCATTACCCATAACACCCATGTCATATATGGTCCATTGGTCCATGCGTCCGGCGTGCACGAGGGTTGGAACATAGTGCACGGCGGGCAGCAAAAGTGGAAAAATGCTCAAAATGGCCAAAAATGCGCACACTCATGGTTGGGGCAAATGAGGCACATGCCCGACTTGGACCGGGGTGTGCCATAGGATTGATATCAAGTCATATGTGTCCAACATATCTTTGGGGCGTCGCCCAACTCCTCCGGTATTGGGAATGGCAGGGTCGCCAAGTGAGCCCATGATTTGGGATAGACCCAAATCGCCAACATGGCGGCCACGGTATGCCAAGCCTAAGAGGAGTTATTCGCCAGGTCCAAGATATGTTGGCTACCGAAGTATGTACCCTCACAACATACTTGGGTCTTGATGTCAATTGAGCGCACCGTTGAGATACACGGTTGCCACTTGACATCATGACGAGCCAAAAATGGCAAAATTGGCACAATGACACACAAAAGTGCCTTGAAAGGCGCACAATTATATTATAATATCTTCGTCTTGGATCGTGCAATTAACTAATCCTTCTAAACACAATGACTTGACACCAATGACCTTCGATCCCACATATGTGCTCCACTTGGGGCGCCTTGATAGGTTACGAGCGCTGCTTCCCAAGTGGGCACATGAAAATATGGAAAATTGTAAAACACACACCTTGCTCCCAACGTATCGCTTCGGGATCACCACACAAGCTTCCCTTCACGAAGGTTAGGCTTGCAATTGAGTGTAGAGAGTATGGAGAAGGTGCTTGCACAATATGAGGTCCATTGGCGGGTTCGACTTGGAGCAATGGACCCGCCAAATGGGCACGCAACACAACACATGGCACATACCACATATTGCCCAAAAATGTGGCTCCCACCACGATATGTCATGCCCCTCCAAGGGCATAACTTTGTGTCAATCGCTCATAGGAACTCAAGGAGAGTTCCTATGCAACACCAACACTTGCGCGCTACACTCCAAAGTTATCTTAACGCACGCAATATCATGGTCAATGAGTTGTAACGCAAACTCTACCCTCTTGACCATGATCCATTACACTAGCGCGCACGTGTGGAAACGCAAGGCATATAATGCTTCCTAAATTACGTCGGGAGTATTGTGAATACATCCCACGTTTCCCTATCGTAATTCCTCGCAAGCAACACGAGATATGACCTTCACAAGTGGCCTCACGAATCAACTTTGTTTTGCCCATATCTTTAAGACAAATGGAGGGCAGGATAAAAGGGAAGTTGATTCGTGCATACGGAAGCACGTAGGTCCACTCGAAAGAGGTCAAATCAAGTGCGGGGATGTCGAAGTCGAAAATCCGATTTCGACATCCTGAAAAATTCGGATTAAGGTTGCGAGTATTAATTATGAAAATTGCGGAAGCATCCATGCAGTTCCTGGCGACTTTGGAGCCTTCGTGACGGATAGCGTTAAAATTTCCATTATAAACAGTTAAACTGGCGGTTACGGTAAAGTCGCGAGCCAACCGCCAGCAGTCAAAACAGTGAGTATCAGAACGGAAGCGTAAAAATTGACGGAAACAATATGAAAATAAAACCCTGTTGATTCCTGATATTCTGATACACAAATCTCCGCTGGCGGTGCATCGGTTGCCGATGCGGGGCTTCACGGCACGGAACACGCCGTGCATGGGGTTAGTGGACCGGAGACCGGTTGTATGCCGTAACCTGGCCATGGGGTTCTGGGTACCGCTTCACCCCCCTCCTTAGAGCAAACCCTGGGGGGGCTCGATAACACCCACGCATGGCAGCGGGTACCCAGGACCACTCCCTGAAAGGGGGGGGGGGTGTCACATCCTCACTTCAGTAAGTCACAGTAAGATAGGTATCCGACAGTGGGGTAGGTATGCTGCCGTAACAGCTCGTAGCACATGTATAGTATGAAGTATCAAGTCCCGGGTCCTGGCGGCGATTGTTCGGCATCCAAGGGACCCGTTAACCCATACCAGGCGCACCGGGTGCCGGCTGCTACGGTCACCACCACAGTGGCAGTGGCATACACGGCCAACATAGGCGTCACACGACGGCCGAGGTGGCCCCACAAGTCGAGAGCGACCACAAAGATCCATCAGGCTACCCCAAGCTTCCCAAGGCCCGCCGACTGGGGAGAGTCCCCACGGGTCCTTCCTCGGGCGCACCATGTCCATATCCATACGACGCGAGTCCAGAGTGCCATAGTCGAACTCCTTACGAACCCCAAATCGTAAGGGAACTCCTCTTGAAGGGATCGGGCATCAAGGCCGTCTTTTCCCTCGCCCTACTGCCACGAAGGCCATACAAGAGGGAGTCCTCATGCAGTGTGGGCGGAGGCGTCGACTCCTCAAACCACCAGTTTCCCAGGCAGACTGACCGAGGTCAGGAGCACCGGAGGCCGCCATCCGAATGCAAGTGCGTCTGCAAATCGGTAGGCTCACACTGGGACTGACAGTGGCGGACCGCTGGGAGTGTAGTCAGGCAACTGGGCTTCCCGCCTGGCGCCATCAGGATCTCCACACATCACAGCGAATAGGGCAACACGGTATCACGGGCACTCAAACAGTAGAATCTGTAATCAAGTACTGGTCCAGGCTGGACCAGGCTGTAAGGATATGTACACGGCGACTCAAGGCGCCTCTGTATCCCGATTCGTGGTGAAAAACAGTCCATCCCTCAGCGATGGGCTGATGACACTTAACATACAGATGCACATATCCTGGAGGGCAGAAAAACAAGCAACAATTTGGGTAAATAGGCGTGTAAACACACTCAGAACAGAGTGCCAAACCACGCCACGGTCAGGATAAGGCAAATGCAGGAGGATGGACATAATAACGCCTGAGTTCAGGCATATATAGTCTCGAGACACACGTCGACTGGTCTGGATTCCGCAAATGCCATGGAACCAGACCACACACCAAAAAATCGCAATGCCGATGACAGCGGCATCCGTTGCGCAACGTCATATGGGCTTCAAGGCCCCAAGAGCTCAGAATTATGAAGGTCAGTCGCCCTACCTGGTTTCCCAAGGATTCAGCAGGCGGGGTAACGAGTAGAAGAAGAGAGGGGCCATCCTCCTCTGGATTCAGCAGGGGGGGGTATATGGCCACTATGTCACCGAAAGATGGAAGAGAGCAAGCAAGTAAGGGACGATTCGTCGGCCTCACAAGCGCTCATAACACATCAGGGGAGAGCTCAGGGCGCTGATCAGGCACCCCTGGCTGCGATCGCCCGGGTGAGTGCTGCCAAGTCCGAAACGTGGATCTTGGTCTTGTGCTTGCGGATGTACTCCATGAAGGGAGTATTGACCCGCGGCACAAACGAGGAGACGGGTTCCCAGGTGTCGTGGGACGGCCCATAGCCTCGCCAACGAACCTTGAACTCCAGACCTCCGGGTGCCGAGGCCTTCGGACGCTGAGCCAGGATCTTCTCGACAGTATAGTCGTCCTGCTCAGCATAGTCGTCGTCCGAATCGGCCTCATGTTTGGCGTAGTCCAGGGACACATGTCGGCCACGGAGGTCGGGTTCCCGTACACGGAGTTGACTCTCGTGGCGCTCCCGGAACTGTCCGTGACCCACCTTGATGCGGTAGGTGTCCTCACCAATCCGGCGGACCACCTCGCCGGGTGTGAACCAGGTCTTGGTGCGGTGGGTGCCCATGGGGCGGGGTCTGATCACCCACACCGGGTCTCCCACCCTGAACTTCTGCGCTGTCGAGCTCGGGGCGGACTTCTGACGCTCAGCATGCTCCTTCTCAAGCTGCTGGCGGATGTCCCGCGCCGTTTGCTCTTGCCGCGCGAAGAATTCCTTGGCATCCATAGCCATGCCATCACCAGACAAGGGAAGTCCCCTACCCAGGGGGTCCCTGCCGAACAGAATCTGGTGAGGGGACAAACCGCCCGGAGTGGGGGTGTCATGATGGGCCTTCAGAGCAGGCCACATCTCCTCGAACCAGTTTCGCCGTGGATTGGTGATGTGGATCTTGCGCAGCCTTCGAACAGCTGCCGTCCAGCCACTTCAGCACGGCCGTTAGACCGGCTGAGATAGGCGACGCTCTTGGCATGACGTATCCCCATGAGGGAACACATAGCCTTGAACCAGCCACCAGTAAACTGGGGCCCTCGGTCACTGCAAATGGTGCGGGGGATGTCAAAGACAGTCAGCCAATGACGAATCATCATGACTGCCACTTCCTTGGCAAGCAACCCCTTTTTGCGTGCTGGAACGGCTACAACGTAGCCGCTGTGGCGGTCCACACAGAGAACCACACAGTCAAAGGTCTCCTTGCCAATGTGCACTTCGGGCATGGAGAAGACGTCCATGGCCACGCTCTCCATGGGCTGGTCAGGAACCGGGGTCCATTGGGGTTCCCCCTTGACGTTCCGGTTATCGGGATTGCAGGCCTGACAGACCGAACAACCCTTCCTGACCTTCTTGATGGCGGTGTAGAGAACGATATGGTCGATCTCGAACCGACGCTGCATGTCAAGAGCTTGCTTCTTGACCCCTGGGTGCAGCATGTGGTGGTGCCAAGCTTCACACAGCTCGAGCACCCGGGACTCCGGGACTAGCAGCTTACCATTCCGGTAGAGCTTGCCATCTTCCTCGGTCAGCCCCTTTGGCCACTCCTGCCCGTCGTCAGGGTCGGTCACAGCCCTATACTCGGCCGCAAAGGCCTCAGACTTGGCGTAATCGTCGGTCCAGTCGTCCTGGAGGCAAGACTCCGGGAAGAGGTGCTTGTCGGACTCAGTTCCCACAGGGGGTGCCGGACCGGGCCTTCCGCCCGCGGCACCCACAGGGGCGAGTACACTGACCGTTCTGCTCACCCTCGAAGCGAGGGGGGCATCTGCGGCCATGACGACGAAGCATTTGGCACCCTCCTCCTCCATCAGGCGCTCCATTTCAATGATCCTCTTGGCTTCAGCGGTCTCAGCCTCATCGCCATGGGCAGAGATATCCTGCATGCCCTTGCTGGCGGGATAGGCCCACCTACTGAGACAGTCCGCCACGGTGTTATCCTTTCCAGGAATATAAACAACCGTAAGGTCGAACTTGGCCAAGGTCTCGTGCCATCTTGCCCGTCGGGAGGCGGGACCCGAGGGAGTGTCCACGTGCTCCTTGTGCCACGACTGCAGACTCTGATGGTCGGTGCAGACGGTGACGGGATGGAGGGCTATGTACCCAGCCCATTTCCTGAGAGCCATGACAATGGCATACGCCTCCTTTTCACGGGGCGTCCACGTCCGTCTCTGGCCTTCCGCCAGGACTCGGCTCCAGAAGGCCACGGGCACGTGCCTCCCATCGTCAAGCACTTGCTCCAACACAGCGCCAATGGCGTAGTCGGAAGCGTCGGTGCGCAGGACGAACCCTCGGTCGGGATCCACGAGGTGCAGACCCACTGCGGATAGCAGCGCCTGCTTCATCCCCTCAAAGGCACGGTCAGACTCTTCAGTCCAGACCAAAGCCTTCTTGGACCCCTTCTTGGTCTCCTCTCGGTTGCTCTTGAGCATGGTCGTCATGGGGGCTGCATACTCGGCATACATTTTGATATACCCCGAGTAGTAGTTGCAGAACCCCAGATACGCCCGTAGCTCAGAGACCGTTTTGGGCTTTTGTCAGTGCTCGATCGCAGCCACCTTGCCAGGTATGGGCTTTCACTGCCCGTTCCCGACTACGTGGCCAGCGAAGACCACCTCGCTTACCGCAATGGTGGCCTTGTCACTGCTGCCCGTGAGTTTGTGCCGAACCAGAAGGTCCAGCACCCGAGTGACGTCCCTCTCGTGTGCCTCCAGGAGCTCCTCGTAGCTCATGCTGGGGTCCCCGGACGCGATAATCACGTCGTCCACGAAGGGGTCCGCACAGTCGCGCACCGGCTCAAGCAGGTTCTCCAGCATCCGCTGAAAAGCCGCATTGCCGTTGGTAACGCCCATGGGCATCACCTTCCACTGGAGAGGTCCAAGTGGGGTGCTCATGGCTGTGCAGGCACGGGACTCCTCGGCGAGAGGCATCTGATGATAACCATGTTTCAGGTCAATCACCGTGAAGATCCTCCGCCGGTGTTGCTTTTGCAGCATGTCCTCAATGAGGGGCAGCGTATATCTGTCGTGCTGCGTTTGGGCGTTCAGGCCGCGGTAGTCGACCACGAGCCGCCACTCACAGGCAACCTTCTTGGGGACGACGAAGCAGGGAGAGGCCCACTCGGAGTGGCACGGCTCAAGCCAGCCTCTCTGGATGAAGTCACGGAGGATCTTCTCCATGGCCTCTTTCCTCTCGCCCCTCAGGGCAAACTCCCGGTGCCGATACACACGGGGGTCCTGCTTCAGTCCTATCTTGGCCTCGCCATACGGTCCACGCACCGGTGGGGGAAACACAGGCTTACCGCTGAAGAAGGTGTCACCATACTTCTGCTTCAGCCTGGCCCTCAATGCCTGGATCTTGGGGCAGTCATCGGACTCCGCCTTGGCTTTTCCGGGCACTTGAACCACGGAGCTTACTTGAGGGGTAGCGACCCCGCTCGCTTTCGGCTCAGGTGGTCTTCCCAGGTGGCCCAAAGGGCCATCTCTGGTCTTGCCTCGGAACAGATCGCCGTAGGTGGGTGGGTTACCGCCAGGCGGCTCGTCTTGGCTGGACATGTGATCCAGCACCCTCTGCACGAAGGTATTCCCGTCATAGGAACCGGAGACGATTGAGTCCACTTCCCACCAGGCTTTGTCCTGGCCTTTGCCCTCACGCTGGTTTCCCCAGTCGTGAAAGGGCTGATCCATATACCCCTGAACCAGATCCCACTCCTCTTCAGTGAGGGGGTCTTCGGAGTCCGATTCTTCGATGTCAACAGGGGGAACCGCAAAGCATTGCCTCCAAGGCTCTGCTATGATACGGTTGACACACACGAAGTCCGTGGTGTCGGCCTGATCAAGGCCCCCATCCACATAGTGGAATTCTGTTGGCCATCTCTGGGGTGGCATGGGCTGTCCCTTAGCGTCCTGATAGACACTCTCTCCAGCCGGTAGGACGACCTTGTTCAAGGTCATGTTGGTCAATGAGGCTACCCAATGTCGGGTACTTTCCTCCTCGGTGCATCCCATAGGAACAACCAGCACTGCCTTGGAGCGGTCCTTGCGAATCTTCGCTATCGCTCTTGGAATGTCCCAACGGGGGCAATGGATCCACATCAATCCCTGATGCGGACCCCAGTGCTTCTTCCACGCGGAGTCCTGGGCGCTCCAGTACTTCTCACATACCCGCAGATGGGCGGAGGTTCCTGAAGAGAACGCATCCAGGGCCAGATCCGACGCTCCCAGGTCCGCGACCACTCGGTACGCCACTTCCGGCCTTACGCCGTACTCCTGGTTCGCTGGCCCAGTAGGCTCAGTGTCCAGCGCGGCCACTTCGAGCTGATTGCGTTCGGGGTGGATCCATTGGCATTCCACATGGTGCTCAGGTGACGAAAGCCACGCGAGCTGGTCGTCCTGGTACAGGGTCATGGAGGCCTGGGCCGGGAGGACGCCGGAGTCCGTCTCCATCATGAAGTCGTACCCGACGATCATGTCCCAGTCCATCTCGGCCTCGTAGAAGCTACCGTGCAGGAGGATTTCCCTGCCGAGGTCTGGGCGGCTCAGCTCACGATGGTTCACGAACTGCAGCCCAATGGCCGCTTCCTTCGTGCCTCCCACCATGTACTGGCCGTTCGCCACCTTCAGCCTGACAGGTTTCCGACTGTCGGTAAGACACTCTGGCGGAAGCAGGCCAGCCTTGACCAAGCTGACTTGAGCCCCCGTGTCGACCAACACGTCGAAAACCTTTTCCACTTCCCCGCATAAGGCACGGACCTTAAGGTGCAACTGCCGCTCGCGACCGACACGGCGCACGGCGTGCAAACTCAGGATCTCCGGCCGTTCCAGAAGCTCCACAAGCGACTGGTGCAGGTCGTGGACAATGGGCTCAGGCTGCCCATCTGCAGCATCCAGCTGCGGTCCGGGTGACCCTCCGATACTCTCGGATAGATCCTGTAGTACATCAAACACGTTCTTGGTCGCGAAGGACGGACGGGTGCAAGGGTTCGTGCCTTCACTTGCCCTCCCCTTGCCTCCGCGACTGGGCGCCGGACCGGGCCTTCCGCCCGCGGCAGTCCCCTTGTGCTTATCGACTCCCGACTGGGATGGATCGGCGCTTCCCACGTCACCATCCTGCGACCGCCTTAGCTGGGGCCCTTGGCTGCAGGGGCTCCGCTAGGGGGCGTCAGTTGTGGAAGAGGGGGTGTTCTCCTCGGCCTCAACGTCGTTGACGCCCTTCTTTCTTCCCCCTTTACCTCCTCCTTTACCCTTCTTGTCCTTGTCCTTGTTCTGGTCATTCTGGCTGTTTTCCTTGTTCTTGTTGTCCGACCTGGGGACCCAGTTCCGCTTGATCTCCTGGATCTCCTTGGCCAACTCGGTCCCCACCGACGACATCAGCTTGGCCAGCTCGTCCTTGTCGACCTCCATTTTGGCTTCCCGGATACCCGCGGGCGCACGCTTCTTCGACCCGTGCGCCTTCTTGTAAGCCTCCGTGTCGGCCTTGTGGACGGGGCATGTTCGGTGGTCATGGTTGAAGCCTTTCTTCCTCCCATAACACACGAAACAGCCCTGAGGGTGAGCTCGTATGAACTCCCCAAAGGACAGCGGAGGGTCGCCAATGCGGCGAGGATCTCTCTTCTCCTGCTTCCTCCAACCCTGCTGCAGGGGCTTCCAGTTTCCCGGCTTGCTCCCCGTGTTCAGGTTCTTGGCCACGAAGGCACAAACGGCCACTTCGGCGGGCTCATCGTCGTCGTCATCGTCGACGAGAGTCTCATCGCCGCCGGCTCCCGCTGGGTCCATGGCAGATTCCCCGCCAGGTCCCTCGCCAACGTAGTTGACGTCGCGGTCGCCGGGCCTCAACCCGCGGGTGTGGTGGAGGTTTCGGTACTCCTTGAGTACTTCCTCCCCAACCCACTCCAGGATCTCGTCGCAGCTCATCCGCGCCGGGATGGGCTGCAGACGGATGGTCTGGCCGCTCAACTCACAATCGTCAAGGCGCCACATCGCGGTCTTCTCGCGATCGCCCGAGACGGTGATGAGAAGAGCGTTCCGCAGGGAGTGCCGTTTGACATCCCGGGCCACGTTCTTCTTCGCCCAAGACACAACGTTCGTATGATACTCCTTGGGGAGCATCATCTTGACCGTGTGGTTGGACTTGGCCCTCTTGGATTCCTCCTTGGTGACCCTCTTGATCCATGCTTCCGGCAGCATGGAGAGCAGGCGAGCCTGCTCGTCACCCTCGTTCCAATCCTCCACATTGCGGCGGAAGAGGGTGTATTTCCCTCGGAAGTCACGCCAGTCCCGTAGGCGGATCTCCCGTCCATCATGCTCAAGCTTGATGGACTTCCAGCGCTTGGCAGCCACCTGCGGAGCGTCCACCCGCTCCTGCTCGTTGAGCCACTTCTTGGCGTCCTTGAGGGTCTTGATTTTCCCCTCCTTGGTCGCCACGAAGTATAGCTCGCCGAGCACTTCCGGCAGGCGGTACCTGAACCGTTTGAAGACATATCTCTCCGCATCCGCGGGAGGTAGGTCTTCAGTGACGGTCAGCCCCCAATCGTCCAGCTTCTCTAAGAAGCGGTCGAGGTTGAGGGGGTTGCCATCGTACATGGGGGGCTTGATGTCCTTCAAGTCTTCCCACACGGCGGCGTCCGCGGCCTTAGAGACCATGAACGCCGGCCGCGAGGTCGACCGAGGTTCCCATCGCCCTCGCCCACGGACTCCCACGGCCGCCACGTCCATCTCCTCCATGGAATCCCTGTGGCTACGCCGCGGTTCCTCCACGTACGCTGAACCGAAATGTTCACGCCGTACTGCATCCATGTACGCGTCCTCATCACGGCGCCGGCAGCTGCGTTCAGCGGCCTCCCGTCGTACACCACGCGGCGGGCTGATGTCGAACTCCTCCAGGTCCAGGTCCAGGTCCAGGTCCTCACCTTCGCCGACATCCCACTCCACGTCTCCTCTGGGGACCTCATCCCTGAGTCCCCCATAATGTCCTCCAGCCCTGGGGATTGGCGCCGGGGCTGGTGCCGGGCGTCGGGGGCGTACAGGCGTCCGCGGTGGGGCACGGCGGTTGTAGTAGTCCGCGCTGAGCCACTCATCGCGCCATTCCTCACTGCCACTGCCGGGCGGCACGCGCTCGTTGCGGCGGCCCGCGCTGTGGTGAGAGGGGGCGGTGAGAGAGGGGGCACTGGCGCTGGGGCGACTCCTGGGGGCTCCGCCGGGGGCGTGGGGTCTGCCTGGACCTGGTCCGGGTCCCCAGCCGTCGTCCGACGAGCCAGACTCCAGGGGTGGCTGGTCGCTGCCGACTCTCCCACGGGCTTCCAGCGCATCCAGCCTCTCCTGCAGGCCGCTGACGACGTTGGTCAGCGACTTGGTCTCGGCCCTGGCGATGTCCAGGTCCTTCTGCGCGCGCGCGGCGACCCCGGAGATGCGAGCCATCTCAACCTTGCCCGTGTCTACCTCGCACTCGAGGGCAAAGACCCTCCTGCGGAGGTAGACAATCCACCGCCAGGTGGAATCCGGGTCGCCGTTCCCTGGTGGGTCGTCGGGGTCCCCAGGGGGTCCTCCAGGAGGGCCTCCGCCGGGTCCGCCCGGTCCAGGGGGTCCTCCCCCGCCCGGTGGTCCGCCTCCAGGGGGTCCACTTGGTGGGCGTCCTCCAGGGGGTCCAGAAGGTCCTCCGCCAGGGGGTCCCGGTGGGTCTCCGCCGGGTCGCCTCGGTGGGTCCGAGGATGGGCGCTTCCTCGTGATGCCGAACTCCATGTCGTCATCTCCGTCCATGTCGCCCCACCTGGGCGTCTCGGTCACGGAGGACTCGGAGCTCCGGTAGGGAGGAGGGGGATCCTCATCCTCACCTTCCATGGGGACGTCTCCGCCACCTCCGCCCGTCCAAGCCACCACTTGGCGATGTCGACGGCCTCGTTCATCCCCGTCACTGGCGGTGAAGAAGGGGTCACTGTCGTGGGGGTGCCCACCTGCTGGCCTCCGCAGCCTCTCGGGGGTCTTCCCCTTGCCCTTCCTCCGTCGACGGGCGGTGGTGCTACCGCTCCCACTGCTGCCCGTGTCCGCCTCATCCAGCTTCATCCTGGAGGAGGCGTCCCCTTCGAAAAGCCTTCGAAGGGTCTCCACTCGCGATCCTCCCGGGGGAGTCTCGTGGCGGAGTTTGGCCTCTGCCTCCTCCATTGCGGCGGCGGTGGCTGCGGCAGCTCGCGCTTCGGCTTCTTCCCGAGCACGAGCCGCCTCGGCTTCCCGGGCCTGCAGCAGCTGCGCCTTCTGCGCCTCCAACGCCGCCAGCTCCGCCTCCGTCTTTTGCCTTCTCCTCAGCGACCTTCCGTCGCGCGGCCTCGATGGCTTCCTTCTTGGCGGCATCCTCCTGGGCCTTAGCCGTCGCTTCGGCGTGGGCCCTTTCCTCCGCCTCCTTCTTTGCCCTCCCTTGGGCAAGCGCCTCTTCCAACGCCTTCACCTCGGCCTCCTTGCAGGCAATGTCCTCCTGCGTCAGGCGGGCTTCCTCGTCGGCTGCCGCCAACTCACCGTTGACCTGGGCAGTTGCTGCCCCATGGGCGGCCACGGCCGTGAGTCCGGCCGCAATGGCCGCCACGGTCTGAGCGTGGATGGCCATGCCATGCGCCCACTGCGCAGCCTCCTCCTGGGCGATGCCGGTGGCGCCCTCCACGGCAGCGCTGTACTGCCTGGCCCGTTGCCGGGCAACCCGACGGTTGCAGGGCACCCCACAGGCGCGCTCACAGGCGCGCGCCACGTCACTTTCGGGAGCGACGCTGCTGCTGGAGCTGGCCTGGTCGGCCGGCGTCCTCCCGCGGTGGGCCGACTCGATGTCGCTGCTGGGGCCTGCTGAGGCCTGCCGGGCCTTCAGGAGCAGCGAACGGGGCTTGGCCTGGGTCTGCTTGGCGACTTGGATGTAGTCGCCAAGGGTGGTGGAGCCGGGGTGGTGACCACCATTGGGCCGTTGGGGACTGGGGGCTGGGGTTCCGCCCTTGGCGCCTTGGGCGGCTTCGGCGGCCAGGGACTCTTGGTACTCCCGCCACTTCCGGTCCTGCTTCTTGTCCCCGGCGGACCGCTTCTCCGTCGCCGGAGACGCGCTGCTGCTGCCCTGCAGCCTGCGCTCACTCCCCGGTTCGGGGAACTTCTTCTCGATCACGTCCCACAAGGAGACGTTGATCGAGGCGCCCGACGGGTAGGCGTTGGGCTCCTCGTTCTCCTCAATCCCGTCGGGACGCAGGCCTTCGCCGGGCCTGTCCGGCCTGGTCCACGTCCTCCAGCGCCTCTGCTGGTGGCGGTACTCGTACCCTTCCGCCCGCAGCCAGTCCTCCACGGCCTGCAGGCGGTCGGGGGCGATGTCCGTGCGGAGCTCGAAGCTCCTGGGCATGCCGCCTTCGCACTGGGGGTTGCTGTGGCGGTAGTGCTGGTCCCAAACCAACCCACGCAGCAGGCGTGCTGCATGGGGGTGGGGCCGCGGCCACGTCCTGCCCGCTTCCTGCCAATTCACCATGGCAGCGGGGGCGTAGTTGATCTTGAGGTCCTTGATGTGCACTCGTTCAACTCAACGAACTGGTTGTGGTTGTTGAGGAGGGTGCTGCAGCACTGGATTGGAAGTGCGGCTGGTGCTGGTCAGCCGGTGGTTGTGGAGGTGGTTGACGCGGCCTTGCTGGTCGGCCGATGGGACTCCGGGTCGGCCGATGGGGCTGATGCAGGGGTCCTGGTCTGTGCACCTCTTTCACGGTTGCTGCGCGGTCAGGGCGATGCACTGGACGGCGCTGCGGGCTCCGTGACGAACTCGGCGCTGTCGCTGAGTGGCGCTGCGAGCCGCTGCGCTGCGCTGCGAGACGCTGCGCTGCGCTGCGAGCTGCGAGCTGCGCCGCGCTGCTGCGGCGCGCTGCTCGGGGTTGGTGGCCCCGAGTGGCACGCGAGGGTTGGGTAACCCCGCGGCGGTGAAACGCTTTTGACGCGTTCCCGTGGGGGGCCGGCCACGGGACGCTGCGGTGACACGCACAGGTGAGCAGGCAGGCAAGGCACTACGCTCACAAGGGCATCAATACGCCTGTGTCATGTGACAAAGCGTTTCAGAATCCTTGCCACTCTGCAAAGAGGGAACAAAAGTATGTACAACAACACATCAGGATATGTACACATGGGGTTAAGACTGGACTGGGGTAAGGGCATCACAGGACTTCAGACACTCAGTCCCCACTCATATCCCAATCCCAGGTCCGACCCTCTCAGTGGCTGGTGGGGGCGGGGGCTCAAACACAACCCATGCCCTGCTCAGTCCGGACCCTGAAACCCTGCCAATGGGGGAGATGTCCCGCACAGCCACAGGCGAGTTCCTCGGAAACAATGTGCTCCAAGGCCAACCGACAGTAGCTCCCTAGGCTCCCCTAACAGCAGGTCCCAACTCCCCTCTGAGCCAGAGATATGGCCCCGCCATTATCCCTCAGGAGTTGGTAGCTGAAAATGGGCTGTTTCAGCCCAAACTGAAATTAGCTTGAAAAACTCCAAAATTGACCCCTCGTCCGGACCCGCCAGAGGTAGGGACGAGGCAACTGACCCTATGCCCTTCGAGTACGAACTCCATGGAGCCCTCACCCAACCTGGTTCCCTTTGAGGTTCCAGCATCAGGGCAACACGGACGAGTCAAGTGGGGTCATGATGCCAAAATTACCAAAATTGGCGTCATTCCTATGCGCGGCTTGCCCGGCCAAGGTAAGGCCAATGGCTCACAGGGTAGGAGGCAGGACCTAGGACCTCCATCTGAGTGCACAACTTGGATTTAGGTCCGGGCTCACTATGGGCTTAGGGAAGTGGGGCCGCCAATTGACCACACGGAAGGGGGAAATTGGGGTCCCAAAATTGGGTCATTTTGGCTGCTTGAAATGAGCCAAAATTCAGTGTGCTCCCAATAGAATATCTCCACGCCGGCTTGGAGATCAAATTCGGCATTCCATACATGATCCACCCGGAGTCCAACAGAGACTCCCATGCCCTTGGCTCTCAAAGATCTCCATGCCACTCGGCGTGGTGACGATCCCAATTGGGTCCACAAATGCAAAAATGGCAAAACTGCCCATACTCAATTTGGCCTAGCGCCTCAACGAAGGCGGCTCCGCTTCGCCCACGTGGTGTGTGGACCATGGGGACCATTACCCATAACACCCATGTCATATATGGTCCATTGGTCTATGCGTCCGGCGTGCACGAGGGTTAGAACATAGTGCACGGCGGGCAGCAAAAGTGGAAAAATGCTCAAAATGGCCAAAAATGCGCACACTCATGGTTGGGGCAAATGAGGCACATGCCCGACTTGGACCGGAGTGTGCCATAGCATTGATATCAAGTCATATGTGTCCAACATATCTTTGGGGCGTCGCCCAACTCCTCCGGTATTGGGAATGGCAGGGTCGCCAAGTGAGCCCATGATTTGGGATAGTCCCAAATCGCCAACATGGCGGCCACGGTATGCCAAGCCTAAGAGGAGTTATTCGTCGGGTCCAAGATATGTTGGCTACCGAAGTATGTACCCTCACGACATACTTGGGTCATGATGTCAATTGAGCGCAACGTTGAGATACACGGTCGCCACTTGACATCATGACGAGCCAAAAATGGCAAAATTGGCACAATGACACACAAAAGTGCCTTGAAAGGCGCACAATTATATTATAATATCTTCGGCTTGGATCGTGCAATTAACTAATCCTTCTAAACACAATGACTTGACACCAATGACCTTCGATCCCACATATGTGCTCCACTTGGGGCGCCTTGATAGGTTACGAGCGCTGCTTCCCAAGTGGGCACATGAAAATATGGAAAATTGTAAAACACACACCTTGCTCCCAACGTATCGCTTCGGGATCACCACACAAGCTTCCCTCCACGGGGGTTAGGCTTGCAATTGACTGTAGGGAGTATGGAGAAGGTGCTTGCACAATATGAGGTCCATTGGCGGGTTCAACTTGGAGCAATGGACCCGCCAAATGGGCACGCAACACAACACATGGCACATACCACATATTGCCCAAAAATGTGGCTCCCACCACGATATGTCATGCCTCTCCAAGGGCATAACTTTGTGTCAATCGCTCATAGGAACTCAAGGAGAGTTCCTATGCAACACCAACACTTGCGCGCTACACTCGAAAGTTTTCCTAACGCACGCAATATCATGGTCAATGAGTTGTAACGCAAACTCTACCCTCTTGACCATGATCCATTCCACTAGCGCGCACGTGTGGAAACGCAAGGCATATAATGCTTCCTAAATTACGTCGGGAGTATTGTGAATACATCCCACGTTTCCCTATCGTAATTCCTCGCAAGCAACACGAGATATGACCTTCACAAGTGGCCTCACGAATCAACTTTGTTTTGCCCATATCTTTAAGACAAATGGAGGGCAGGATAAAAGGGAAGTTGATTCGTGCATACGGAAGCACGTAGGTCCACTCGAAAGAGGTCAAATCAAGTGCGGGGATGTCGAAGTCGAAAATCCGATTTCAACATCCTGAAAAATTCGGATTAAGGTTGCGAGTATTAATTATGAAAATTGCGGAAGCATCCATGCAGTTCCTGGCGACTTTGGAGCCTTCGTGACGGATAGCGTTAAAATTTCTATTATAAACAGTTAAACTGGCCGTTACGGTAAAGTCGCGAGCCAACCGCCAGCAGTCAAAACAGTGAGTATCAGAACGGAAGCGTAAAAATTGACGGAAACAATATGAAAATAAAACCCTGTTGATTCCTGATATTCTGATACACAAATCTCCGCTGGCGGTGCATCGGTTGCCGATGCGGGGCTTCACGGCACGGAACACGCCGTGCATGGGGTTAGTGGACCGGAGACCGGTTGTATGCCGTAACCTGGCCATGGGGTTCTGGGTACCGCTTCACTATGTACCCAGCACATTTCCTGAGAGCCATGACGATGGCATACGCCTCCTTTTCTCGGAGCGTCCACGTCCGTCTCAGGCCTTCCGCCAGGACTCGGCCCCAGAAGGCTACTGGCACGTGCCTCCCATCGTCAAGCACTTGCTCCAACACAGCGCCAACGGCGTAGTCGGAAGCATCAGTGCGCAGGACGAACCCTCGGTCAGGATCCATGAGGTGCAGACCCACTGCGGATAGCAGCGCCTGCTTCATCCCCTCAAAGGCACGGTCGCACTCGTCATTCCAGACCAGAGCCTTCTTGGACCCCTTCTTGGTCTCCTCTCGGTTGCCCTTGAGCAAGGTCGTCATGGGGGCTGCATACTCGGCATACATCTTGATATACCCCGAGTAGTAGTTGCAGAACCCCAAGTACGCCCGTAGCTCAGAGACCGTTTTGGGCTTTTGTCAGTGCTCGATCGCAGCCACCTTGCCAGGTATGGGCTTCCGCTGCCCGTTCCCAACTACGTGGCCAGCGAAGACCACCTCGCTTACCGCAATGGTGGCCTTGTCACTGCTGCCGGTGAGTTTGTGCCGAACCAGAAGGTCCAGCATCCGGGTGACGTCCCTCTCATGTGCCTCCAGGAGCTCCCCATAGCTCACACACGGGTCCCCGGACGCGATGATCACGTCGTCCACGAAGGGGTCCGCACAGTCACGCACCGGCTCAAGCAGGTTCTCCAGCATCCGCTGAAAAGCCGCATTGCCGTTGGTAACGCCCATGGGCATCACCTTCCACTGGAGAGGTCCAAGTGGGGTGCTCATGGCTGTGCAGGCACGGGACTCCTCGGCGAGAGGCATCTGATGATAACCATGTTTCAGGTCAATCACCTTGAAGATCCTCCGCCGGTGTTGTTTTTGCAGCATGTCCTCAATGAGGGGCAGTGTATAGCTGTCATGCTGCGTTTGGGCGTTTAGGCCGCGGTAGTCGACCACGAGCCGCCACTCACCGGCCACCTTCTTGGGGACGACGAAGCATGGGTAGGCCCACTCGGAGTGGCACGGCTCAAGCCAGCCTCTCCCGATGAAGTCACGGAGGATCTTCTCCATGGCCTCCTTCCTCTCGCCCCGCAGGGCGAAGTCCCGGTGTCGATACACACGGAGTCTGGCTTCAGTCGTATCTTGGCCTCGCCATACGGTCCACGCCCCGCTGGGGGAAACACAGGTTCTCCGCTGAAGAAGGTATTCCCATACTTCTGCTTCAGCCTGGCCCTCAATGCCTGGATCTTGGGGCAGTCATCGGACTCCGCCTTGGCTTTTCCGGGCACCTGGACCACTGAGGTTACTTGAGGGGTAGCGACCCCACTCGGTTTCGGCTCAGGTGGTCTTCCCAGGTGGCCCAAAGGGCCATCTCTGGTCTTGCCTCGGAATAGGTCGCCGTAGGTGGGTGGGTTGCCTCCGATTGGCTCGTCCTGGCTGGACATGTGATTCAGCACCCTCTTTACGAAAGTATTCCCATCATAGGAACCAGAGACGATCGAGTCCACTTCCCACAAGGCTTTGTCCTGGCCCTTGCCCTCACGCTGGCTTCCCCAGTCGTGAAAGGGCTGATCCATGTACCCCTGAACCAGATCCAACTCCTCTTCCGTGAGGGGGTCCTCCGATTCTCCGATGTCAACAGGGGAAACCGCAAAACATTGCCGCCATGGCTCCGCTATGATGCGGTTGACACACACGAAGTCCGTTGTGTCGGCCTGTTCAAGGCCCCCATCCACATAGTGGAATTCCGTTGGCCATCTCTGCGGTGGCATGGGCTGTCTCTTGGCGTCCTGATAGACACTCTCTCCAGCCGGTAGGACGACCTTGTTTAAGGTCATGTTGGTCAATGAGACCACCCAATGTCGGGTGCTTTCCTTCTCGGTGCATCCCATAGGAACGACCAGCACTGCCTTGGAGCGGTCCTTGCGAATCTTCGCTATCGCCCTTGGAATGTCCCATCGGGGGCAATGGATCCACATCAAACCCTGATGCGGACCCCAGTGCTTCTTCCACGCGGAGTCCTGGGCGCTCCAGTACTTCTCACAAACCCGAAGATGGGCGGAGGTTCCTGAAGAGAACGCATCCAGGGCCAGATCGGAAGCTCCCAGGTCCGCGACCACTCGGCTCGCCACTTCCGGCATTACGCCGTACTCCTGGTTTGCTGGCCGAGTTGGCTCAGTGCCCAGCGCGGCTACTTCGAGCTGATTGCGTTCCGGGTGGATCCATTGGCATTCCACATGGTGCTCAGGTGACGAAACCCACGAGAGCTGGTCGTCCTGGTACAGGGTCATTGAGGCCTGGGCCGGGAGGACGCCGGAGTCCGTCTCCATCATGAAGTCGTACCCAACGATCATGTCCCAGTCCATCTCGGCCTCGTAGAAGTGACCTTGCAGGAGGATTTCCGTGCCGAGGTCCGGGCAGGTCAGCTCATGGTGGTTCACGAACTGCAGCCCAATGGCCGCTTCCTTCGTGCCTCCCACCATGTACTGGCCGTTCGCCACCCTCAGCCTGACAGGTTTCCGACTGTCGGTCAAAGACTCTGGCGGAAGTAGGCCAGCCTTGACCAAGCTGACCTGAGCTCCCGTGTCGACCAACACGTCGAAGACGTTCTCCACTTCCCCGCAGAAGGCACGTACCTTAAGGTGCAACTGCCGCTCACGCCCCACACGGCGCACGGCGTGCAAGCTCAGGATCTCCGGCCGTTCCAGAAGCTCAACAAGCGACTTGTGCAGGTCGTGGACAATGGGCTCAGGCTGCTCATCCGCAGCATCCAGCTGCGGTCCGGGTGATCCTCCGATACTCTCGGATATATCTTGAAGCACATCAAATACATTCTTGGTCGCGAAGGATGGACGGGTGCAAGGGTTCGTGCCTTCACTTGCCCTCACCCCGCCACCGCGACTGTCCGGTGCCGGACCGGGCCATCCCGCCCGCGGCAATCCCTTTGTGCTTTTTGTCTCCCGACTGGGATGGTGTGGCGCTTCCCACGACACCATCCTGCGACCGCCCTAGCTTGGGCCCTTGGCTGCAGGGACTCCGCTAAGGGGCGTCGGTTGTGGTAGTAGGGGTACTCTCATCCGCATCAACCTCGTTGACACTCTTCTTCTTTCCCCTTTTCCTACCTTTCTTGTCGTTGTCCTTGTTCTGGTCGTTCTCTTTGTTCTCCTTGTTCTTGTTGTCCGACCTGGGGACCCAGTTCCTCTTGATCTTCTGGATCTCGTTGGCCAACTCGGTCCCCACCGACATCAGCTTGGAGAGCTCGTCCTTGTTGACCTCCACCTTGGCTTCCCGGATACCCGCGGGCGCACGCTTGTTCGACCCGTGCGCCTTCTTGTAGGCCTCCGTGTCGGCCTGGTGGATGGGGCATGTCCGGTGGTCATGGTTGAAGCCTTGCTTCCTCCCATAACACACGAAACAGCCCTGAGGGTGAGCTCGTATGAACTCCCCAAAGGACAGCGGAGGGTTGCCAATGCGGCGGGGATCCTTCTTCTCCTTCTTCTTCCAACCCTGCTGCAGGGGCTTCCAGCCTCCCCGGTTGCTCCCCGCGTTCAGGTGGTTGGCCACGAAGGCACAAACGGCCATCTCGGCGGGCTCATCGTCGTCGTCATCGTCGACGAGAGCATCACCCCCATCGGCTTCCGCTGGGTCCATGGCAGCTTCCCCGCCGGGCCCCTCGCCAACGTAGTTGACGTCACGGTCGCCGGGCCTCAACCCGCGGGTGTGGTGGAGGTTCCGGTACTCCTTGAGTACCTCCTCTCCACCCACTCCAGGATCTCGTCGCAGCTCATCCGCGCCGGGATGGCCTGCAGACGGATGGTCTGGCCGCTCACGTCACACTCGTCAAGGCGCCACATCGCGGTCTTCTCGCGATCGCCCGAGACGGTGATGAGGAGAGCGTTTTGCAGGGAGTGCCGTTTGACATCCCGGGCCACGTTCTTCCTTGTCCAAGCCACCACGTTCGTATGATACTCTTTGGGGAGCATCATCTTGACCGTGTGGTTGGACTTGGCCCTCTTGGCTTCCTCCTTGGTGACTCTCTTGATCCATGCTTCCGGCAGCATGGAGAGCAGGCGGGCCTGCTCGTCACCCTCGTTCCAGTCCTCCACGTTGCGGCGGAAGAGGGTGTATTGCCCCCGGAAGTCCCGCCAATCTGGTAGGCGGATCTTCCGTCCATCATGCTGAAGCTTGATGGACTTCAATCGCTTGGCAGCCACCTGCGGAGCGTCCACCCGCTCCTGCTCGTTGAGCCACTTCTTGGTTTGCTTGAGGGTCCTTTATTTCCCCTCCTTGGTCACCACGTAGTATAGCTCTTGGAGCACTTCCGGCAGGCGGTACCTGAACCGTTTGAAGAAATATCTCTCCGCATCTGCGGGATCCATGTCTTCAGTGACGGTCACCCCCCCATCGTCCAGCTTTCCAAAGAAGCGGTCGAGGTTGAGGGGGTTGGCATCGTACATGGGGGGCTTGATGTCCCTCAGGTCTTCCCACACGGCGGCATCCGCGGCCTTAGAGACCATGAACGCCGGCCGCGAGGTCGACCGAGGTTCCCATCGGCCTCTCCCACGGACTCCCACGGCTGCCACTTCCATCTCCTCCCCGGTATCCGCGTGGCCCCGCCGTGGTTCCTCCATGTACGCTGAACCTAGATGTTCACGCCGTACTCCTTCCATGTATGCCTCCTCATCACGGCGCTGGCGGCTGCGTTCAGCGGCCTCCCGTCGTACACCACGCGGCGGGGAGATGCCGAACTCCTCCAGGTCTTCCTCACCTCCGCCGATATCCCACTCCACGTCTCCTCCGGGGACCTCATCCCTGAGTCCACCATAACGCCCGCCAGCCATTGGGATTGGCTCTGGGGCTGGTGCGGGGCGTCGGGGGCGTACCGGCGTCCGCGGTGGAGCACGGCGGTTGTGGTACTCCGCACGGAGCCACTCATCACGCCACTCCTCACTGCCACTGCCGGGCGGCACGCGCTCGTTACGGCGGCCCGCGCTGTGGTGAGAGGGGGCGCTGAGAGAGGGGGCACTGGCGCTGGGGCGACTCCTGGGGGCTCCGCCGGGGGCGTGGGGTCTGCCTGGACCTGGTCCGGGTCCCCAGGCGTCGTCCGACGAGCCAGACTCCAGGGGTGGGTGGTCCCTGCCGACGCTCCCACGGCCTTCCAGCACGTCCAACCTCTGCTGCAGGCCGCTGATGACCTTGTTCAGCAGCTTGGTCTCGCCCCTGGCGATGTCCAGCTCCCTCTGGGTGGTGGTGGCGACCTTGCCGCTCTTGACCATCTTCATCTTGGCGATGTCAAGCTCCCTCTGTGCGCCCGCGGCGACCCTGGCGATGCGAGTCATCTCGCCCTTGCCCGTGTCTACCTCGCGCTCGAGGGACTGGACCCTGCTGCGGAGGTGCACAATCCACCAACAGGTGGCATCCGGGTCGGCGTTCCCTGGTGGGTCGTCGCGGTCCCCAGGGGGTCCTCCAGGAGGGCCTCCGCCGGGTCCGCCCGTTCCAGGGGATCCTCCCCCGCCAGGGAGTCCGCCTCCGGGGGGTCCACTTGGTGGGCGTCCTCCAAGGGGTCCTGACGGGCCTCCGCCAGGGGGTCCCGGTGGGTCTCCGCTGGGTCGCCTCGGTGGGTCGGTGGATGGGGGCTTCTTCATGTAGTCGAAGTCAATGTCATCATCCTCGTCCATGTCGCCCCACCTAGGCGTCTCGGTCTCACACGGGGAAGACCCTGAGCTCCTGTAGGGAGGCGGGAGATCCTCACCCTCACCTTCCGGCTCCATGGGGACGTCTCCGCCTCCTCCGCCAGCCACTCCTCTGCGATGTCGGCGGCCTCGTTCATCCCCGTCGCTGGCAGTGAAGAAGGGGTCGGAGTCGTGGGGGTGTCCGCCCGCCGGTCTCCGTGACCTCTCGGGGGTCTTCCCCTTACCCTTCCTCCGTCGGTAGGCGGTGGGGCCACTGCTCCCACTGCTGCCCGTGTCCACCTCCTCCGGATCCAGCGCCATCTTGGAGGAGGCGTCCCCTTCGAAAAGCTTTCGAAGGGTCTCCACTCGGGATCCTCCCGGGGGAGTCTCGCGGCGGAGCTTGGCCTCCGCCTCCGCCATTGCGGCGGCCGTGGCTGCGGCAGCTCGCCCTTCGGCCTCCTCCCAGGCACGAGCCGCCTCGGCTTCCCGGGTCTGCTGCAGCCGAGCCTTCTCCGCTTCCAACGCCGCCACTTCCGCCTCCGTCTTGGCCCTCTTCTCGGCAACCTTCCGTCGCGCGGCCTCGATGGCGTCCTTCCTGGCGGCGTCCGCCTGGGCCTTGGCCGTTGCTTCGGCGTGGGCCCTTTCCTCCGCCTCCTTCTTTGCCCTCTCTTGGGCAAGCGCCTCTTCCAGCGCCTTCACCTCGGCCTCCTTGCAGGCAATGGCCTCCTGGGTCAGGCGGGCTTCCTCACCGGCTGCCGCCACCTCACCCGTGATCCGGGCAGTCGCCGCCTCATGCGCGACCGCAGCCGTGAGACCGGCCGCGATGGCCGCGACGGTCGAGGCGTGGAAGGCCATGCCTCTGCCCTACTCTGTGGCCTCATCCTCGGCGATCCTGACGGCGCCCTCCACGGCAGCGTTCCGCTGCGTGGCCCGTTGCCGGGCAACCCGAAGGTTGCATGGCACCCCACAGGTGCGCTTGCAGGCGCGCGCCACATCCCTTTGTTGGGGAGCGATGCTGCTGCTGGAGCTGGCCTGGTCGGCCGGCATCCTCCCGCGGTGGGCCGACTCCACGTCGCTGCTGGGGCCTGACTTCCTCAGGAGCAGCGGACGGGGCTTGGCCTTGGCCTGCTTGGCAACTTCCAGGAAGTCGCCAAGGGTGGTGTGGCCGGGGTGGTGACCACCACGGGCTGCGGGCTGGGGTTCCGCCCTTGGCGCCTTGGGCAGCTTCGGCAGCCAGGGACTCCTTGTACTCCCGCCACTTCCTGTCCCGCCTCCTGTCCCCGGCGGACCGCTTCTCCTTACCAGGTGACGCACGGCCGCTGCTGCTGCCCTGCAGCGTGCGCTCGGTCCCTGGCTCCGGGAACTTCCTTTCGATCATGTCCCACATAAAGACGTTGATCGTGGCGCCCGACGGGTACTCGTTGGAGTTCTCGTCCTCCTCAATCCTGTCGGGGCGCAGCCCTTCGCCGGGCCTGTCTGGCCGGGTCCAGACCCTCAAGCGCTTCTGGAGGAAGCAGAAGGCGAATCCTTCCACCCGCAGCCAGTCTTCCACTGCCTGCAGGCGGTCGGGGCCCATGTCCTCGCGGAGCTCGAAGCTCCCGGGCATGCCGCCTTCGCACTGGGGGTGGCTGTGGCGGTAGTGCTAGTCCCACACCAACCCACGCAGTAGGCGCACCGCATGGGGGTGGGGCCGCGGCCACGTCTTGCCCGCTTCTTGCCAGTTTACCATGGCAGCGGGTGGGCGTACTTGGTCTTGAGGTCCTTGGTGGTGGTTGTTGAAGCGGTTGCTCCGGTGTGGTTGTGGAGGTGGGTGACGCATCTGGGAGTGCGGCCTTGCTGGTCGGCCGATGGGACTCGCTGATGAGGGAGTCCTGGTCTGTCCACCTCCTTCACGGTCGCGGCGCTTCCGTGGTCGCTCAGGGCGATGCTCTGGGCGGCGCTGCAGGCTCCGTGATGGTCTCCGAGTCCTCGGGGTTGGGGTGCTGCTCGTACCCCTCGAAGGCCCCGAGTGGCACGCGAGGGCTGGGTAACCCCGCGGCGGTGAAACGCTTCTGACGCGTTCCTGTGAGGGGCCTGGCCACGGGACGCTGCGGTGACACGCACAAGCAAGCAGGCAGGCAAAGCACTGCGCTCACAGGGGCATCAATACGCTCGTGTCATGTGACAAAGCGTTTCAGGATCCTTGCCACTCTGAAACAAGGGACCAAAAGTATGTACAGCAACACATCAGGATATGTACACATGGGGTTAAGACTGGACTGGGGTAAGGGCATCACAGGACAATAGACACTGACGCAGAATCAGACCCTTGGTCTGTCCTGCCTCGATGGCTACTCGAAGAGCCGCCCCGACAGCGTCGAAGAACACGCGCGCACCGCAGAATACAGGCGCACGCTCCAGAGCTTGCGTGTTGTGATCAGGACGCTGAATCGAGATTGTACGAAGTATTGCGTGAAATATAGCGTGCATTATGCATTATTATTATTATTATTATGCATTATTGTTTTGTGTGCACACAGCTCGGATTGTGTCATGGAGCAGCAGGACTTGGCAAAAGTCCTTGAACTTTTCGTAGCTGGCAATACGAGTTCAGCACGATGACAGTCTGATGGAGCAGTATGGTGCAACGTGTTCTGTCGCTACTGCCGTGTGCTCTGCTGGTTTGCTTTTGTGCTGATGCGTCCCCCAAGCAGGATTAAGTGAAACTCTGGCAGCGTGACTCGAGATCATCGGCTTCAAAAATCATGAACAGCAGGACTTTCGGGTTTTTGCAGTGGTGAAACTGAGGTTCTTTTGCGGCGGCGGTACTTTTGGGGTGTTTGGAAAACCCACAGATGGAAACGAAGGACCCAGGAGAAAATTATTTCCATAAGTATCCGTAGACGCAATCCCCGGTACCCTGGACCTGCTTCAGAAAAGTTCAAATATATTGCCATTTCCGCGCTCAACAACCGACTGAAGATCGTCCGGAACAGCACCCTTGGATGCCAGAAGGTCGCCGTTGGGTCCATCATGGTGCGCCGACAACTTCAATCGCGACGCCGGTTGGCGCTGAGAGGACTTTTGGCGGCACAGTGTGACCAGCGTGCAGGTTCGTGGATTTTCGCCTGGAGCACGGTTCAGCGCGTGAGGTAGGACCTGACCAAGGAAACGGCGCCCGCCGTGGAGCCAGCCGGGCCTGGTTGACCCCCGCGAACCGATGGGGCCTTGATGCAACCGAAGGCAGACGTCGACCCTGAAGCCACCAGCAGCGCCTCGATCCACCGAGAGCTGTCACCGACGTTGCCGACGCATCCTCTTGGCTAAACCTATGTCTGGGATTTTAATTATCAACTTTGGTCTGCAGCGCGTGCGGACTAGAGTTCAGTCTGTTCCCTGATGCAAGTTTTTTTTATTATATTATATATTGCGCTTTTGTTCATCTGTCGCAATATACAGTATGTGTGCAGCCTCCCACGGCTGACATTCCGCAATGACCACACACCACGCCGCAAGGTAACCGACAGCCTTGAGGAGCGAGAGCGGCACCATGGTCGGTGCTGTGAGGTGTATACTATGGCATGTGGGTGTCAGGTCGGCCGGTAGGGAGTTCGGAGCGACCTGCGGACCCTGCAGTTCGTTCCTGAGAGGGGGGTGACGCAGAATCAGACCCTTGGTCCGTCCTGCCTCGATGGCTACTCGAAGAGCCGCCCCGACAGCGTCGAAGAACACGCGCGCACCGCAGAATACAGGCGCACGCTCCAGAGCTTGCGTGTCGTGATCAGGACGCTGAATCGAGATTGTACGAAGTATTGCGTGAAATATAGCGTGCATTATGCATTATTGTTTTATTATTATGTTGTTTTATTATTATGCATTATTGTTTTGTGTGCACACAGCTCGGATTGTGTCATGGAGCAGCAGGACTTGGCAAAAGTCCTTGAACTTTTCGTAGCTGGCAATACGAGTTCAGCACGATGACAGTCTGATGGAGCAGTATGGTGCAGCGTGTTCTGTCGCTACTGCCGTGTGCTCTGCTGGTTTGCTTTTCTGCTGATGCGTCCCCCAAGCAGGATTAAGTGAAACTCTGGCAGCGTGACTCGAGATCATCGGCTTCAAAAATCATGAACAGCAGGACTTTCGGGTTTTTGCAGTGGTGAAAGTGAGGTTCTTTTGCGGCGGCGGTACTTTTGGGGTGTTTGGAAAACCCACAGATGGAAACCAAGGACCCAGGAGAAAATTATTTCCATAAGTATCCGTAGACGCAATCCCCGGTACCCTGGACCTGCTTCAACATTCAGTCCCAACTCGTATCCCAATCCGAGGTCCGACCCTCTCAGTGGCTGGTGGGGGCGGGGGCTCAAACACAACACATGCCCTGCTCAGTCCGGACCCTGAAACCCTGCCAATAGGGGAGGTGTCCCGCTCAGCCACAGGCGAGTTCCTGGAAACTCAGGGGCTCCAAGGCCAACTGACAGTGGCTCCCCATGCTCCCTGGACGGCAGGTCCCAACCTTCCTCTGAGCGAGAGAGATGGCCCCGCCATTATCCCCTAGGAGTTGGTAGCTGAACATGGGCTGTTTCAGCCCAAACTGATATTAGCTCAAAAGTCTCCAAAATTGACCCCTCGTCCGGACCTGCCAGAGGTAGGGACGAGGCAACAGACCCTATGCCCTTCGCTTACGAACTCTCTGGAGCCCTCACCCAACCTGGTTCCCTCTGAGGTCCCGGCATCAGGGCACCACGGGTTCGTCAAGTCGGGTCATAATTGCCAAAATGGCAAAATCGGCCGTCTGGGGCGACCGTCCAGGGTAGAAAACGTTGGCGACTTTGTCGCGCCAAGCCTTGATTCACGACCCTTAATATCCCCTATGGTCCCATGCCCTGGGTTATCGCTTGCTGTCTCGCTGGCTGCTTACTGTTCACCAAGGGGATGAACACGCGGATGGGGCAGAAAGCAGCATGCGGTGCAAACGGGGGGATCATGGATCGCACCAAAGGTTGAATAGCTCCAGATGAGCCAGAGCAGCATATGGGAAACTCAATGGCATTCAACCCTTGGGCAAAAGGTACAATAATCGCCTTTTCTTTCTGGCTAGATTCCGTGCCCCATGGAGATATGGTAATTCCAATATGGCATAGAATGGCAAAAACAGCGAAATATGGCCAAAACAGCCCACACTCATGATTCCATATCTCCATGGCCACGGCGAGGATCCTTTCAACCAAAGATGCTATAGACACATGGGACTCAGGTCCCAATATATGCCACTTGCCAACCCTCATGGTTGCCTCTAGCTATTTTCCCCATTGGAGGGAAAGTGATACACAAATGGGGCAGAATGGCAACGTACCCCAAATTGGGTGACTCACAACTCTCCCTTCGAGAGGAGAGGCCACATGAGGAAACAGCCCATTCGATGTGGGTTTTTGTGCCCTCTCCGAATTGCCCTTACCCTTGGTCAAGTGGCGCACGCAACCTCGGGGGCGAAATCAGGGGGAGAAGGGGTTTGTGGCCATTCTGGGCAAAACGGCCAAAATTCACCCAAAAGTGGTCCCTCCAAAAATCGTATCTCCGTATCACAAGAGAAAGGAGCCTCGGGCTTTTGCATGGATGCAAACCGAAGCTTTGCTTCCCTTTTGCAACAAGGGTTGAGGTTCAAAGCATAATGGAAACATTTTTAACACCTCAATCCTTGAGGCACACTATTTATGGGAAAAAGTGCATATATCGGCGATATTGGCATGAACCTATCTTTGGGTCATTGAGGAGCAAAAATATGAGTAAACACGTTCGGAGTAGGCCCATAGTAGGTGCCTCCAAATATGCACCCTATGGTTAGATTGTCTCTGCCCACTCGTGTCATTAGTGCTTGCATATGAGCGCGTGTGCAACGAGGCAGTATGGCACGCGTGCTCGAAAGGCGAAATTATATAAAATAGAAGACAAGGTTGTAAAAATCAACCAAGCCATTCACGATGTTCTTCTTGGTCTCTACTTTACATATTGTCTTGATTCGAGGCTCAACTTCACATAGGCTTCGAGTACGAGCCTCCAGGGGTTTGGCCATTCTGGCCTAATTTTCGACCAAAACTTGCCCTCTTTCGAAGATTGAGTTTTGGTACGCATTGAATTGCGTGAAGCCATCATTGAGTTGGCTCCAAAAACGAAAATGGCCTAGGGCTTTTGGTCTTGTAAGCATTGTGTTCGGTTTTTAACGTTCATGCTCACAAGGCCACAAAGTTAGCGTTTGCGCACGCAAACGACTTGGGTTTGCGAAACCCATAGGCTGCCTAAAACATTGTCATTGCCCGCTTCCCTATACAAAGTAATATGCCCACGTGAAAGGGGCATGGATGAAAGGCATAGGGGGGGAATGTTGGGTTCCGTCCGAACTCATGGTCCTTGAGAACCATGAGTTCGAGCGATCGACGGAAAATTTTCTCGAAGAACCAACGGCGAAAAGTTCTGGTGAACACACCAGATGAAAGTACATTGAAAACCCCTCTAGATTCGGCCCTTAAGTTCTCTTAGAACCTCAAAGGTACTCGAGAAAAATCCCTCACAAAACCCGCCACGGAGAGGCGACAAAAGCGCGCGAACAGGCGACATCAGGCGGCGATTTCACGACAATTAGAAATCGCGGTAGAAATCGGGTATTTCACCGATTTCCGACCGAAAATCGCCTAAGACAATAAAATTATGGTCATTCTACATCGATTTATTGGTTAGAGATCGGATTCCAGATTCCGCGGGTTAGAGAACAGGGTAACCCTGCTGACAGCCGGTGTCAACGGCTTCCGCACGGGTGTGACGGCTCACAGGCCTCCGGGCCATGGGCCATAACGGGTGTGACGGCTCACAGGCCTCCGGGCCATGGGCCATAGGTTCTGGGTCCCGCTTCAATAGGACCCTCGACCCAAGTCTCAAGGAACCTGATGGAGACACCTGTCCTGGTACTGGGGCGAGGATGCGCTGATTTAATTAGAATTGCCCCTTGGAGGGGTCTTGATTCTGGTTCAGTCTCCTGCTGCTGCTTTTCGGCCAGAACAGCGGCCTACTCAGCGAGGCTTTGCGAGGAGGTCTGTACAACGGAGGAATGGGAGAATGAGGGACAAATCCACGCAAGCGCGAAGCGACAACACCTAAATCCGTAAAATGATGGCCCAGAACTTTTCTGAAGGCACACACCTGGACAGAATCCAATTGTGCATCAGATGCACATTTTTATAAAAGTATTGTAGTCATCCCTTGATTTTTTAAATCAAGAAATTCTTACGCAGAAAAAAACGGCGCGCCGGAGCGGCTCCTAGCGAGGCCCCGGAAAATAGAGAAAAAATGAGATTATAAACGTATGTCTCACGCAGACAGGAAAATGACGAGACACACATAAATGGATGCGATCAAAGATTCCACCCACATGGCCAGAATCAACCAAAAATCAAGAATTCGAAGAATAAGAATATGACTTCAATGAATCAGGTATAAACTGCAGGTGTGCTCGTTCTGTTTGCCCGACGCACAGTGCTCGCCATGTGTCGTCGTTTTCAAGCCTGGTAGCACGATAGAACACGATAGAGGGATAGATTAGAAAGATTGCAGATGATTAGAGGTAAGATCAGGGTGCTTAGACATACACACAAGTGCATAGCGACGTTTTTCGCTTGTGTCACGCTTTTCTCCTCACCTTGCTTCACTCTCCAGCGGTAGGAGAGGTGGGTAAGCCCAGGTGGGGCCACCCCCTGGTGGAGTTTGTGATGGTGTGTAAGATTGGGAAGTTTGCGAAAGGCAGAGCGTCCACTCGTGCATGCTCGTGCATTCACACACGCATTAAAGGGTGAGCCACACGAAATGAGCGCGGTAACCCTTGTTTAGGTTACACAGGGGCTCCTCGGTACGTTCTTTAAGATAACCTGAGGAGTCTCTTAACGCTTGTCTGCTTTACAGGGGTGTTTGAGGACAGCGTATTATAGGTCACACTGAGAAGCGTATAATACGTGGAGTGTGGCTTGGTTCCTCAGCCGCAAACATCCCTTCATTGGCCTTTCCTTTACAGGTGGGCAGGTAGGGTGATTGGTGCAGCAGCGTTCGTTTTTTTTTCTTGCCCTGCTAAACAAGGGCGCTGATCCCACAATCAGTTAACTGCGCCTCAGCCAGCAGTGGCAAGGGCAGCTCGACTCCATCAACATCCACGCTGTGCACGCCACCTGTGCGCCTCTGCCCTCCAAGCCCTAGCACGGAACCGTCTGGTGACGTCTCTGTTAGGCCACAGTTGCTCAGCACGTTGTGTTCCCTTGTCTTCTTCACAGGAGGGTCATTAGGACCCACAACTTTATCTTCAACACCACCCAGTAGAGCGTGAGTGTAGGAGTGGTAATCCTGAGTGGGGGCTTGAGCCAGTTGCAGTAGCGCTCGCCCAGCAGGATGGTGCCACTGTAGGGTGTGTAGGACCTGTAGTGCGTGTGTCACTGTCCAAACTGTTTCCTGCAATTTTAGCAGGGTTGGTGGGCTGTGGCAGTGGTTAGGTCACCGTTTTGGCCACTTAGCAAAATGGCGTTTTCATGCCTTCATAGCTTTTGGCCACCCCTCCCTGTGGTAGACAGATAGGTAGGGAAAACAATACCTGGATTAGTACGCTGGGTGATCCCCCAAGATTTGGGGCCAGCACAGGAATTGGGCGCTTAGGAGAGGGGGGACCCGGGGCGTACCCCGTGGCATCAAAAAGACAACCCTCCAGGTGTAGCAGGCAAGCAAACTCGGGTATAATTAGGACACCACTTCTGCGGCTTGCTCTCAGGACCTTAGGAATAGCACACTCACACATACGCTTAGGCAGGTAAGGGTAAGGTTCAGTTCCTAGCTTTGGTCTTGGAGGCAAGCGTCTCAGCGATCCTCAGCAACTCACCAAGGTTGTTCGGGGACACGTAGTCAACCAGAACTGTGTTTAGGCGTCCCCCAGATAGAACAAACGCAGAGAAGGGCTCCCAGGTGGCCTCCCCGACCCCAAAACCTTTCAAGAGGGTGAGGAAGCGCCAACTCTTGCGGTAGCGGTGGCGTAGGACAGACTTCACCAGGTAGAAGCCCTCCTTAGCCATCTCCCCGGCGTTCATGTCGGGGAGTTCCCCTTCAACTTCCATAGGGCTGGCAGGCCCTTGTAAATCTAGGGCGGCGATCCCCTCGTCGTTAAGCTCCCACTCTTCCCCACAGAGGTCTTCAGGGTCATAGTAGCGCTTCAGATGTTGAGCAGCGCACACCAGGGTCCCCCCTAGACGGGGAGAACACCGCACGGCGATACGGTGTCCATCCACAGATAGAATCTTGTAGGGCCCGAAGTATGGGTCGTCACTGGTAGAGCGTGGCCAGGCGGGTAGTCGGCTGTGGTGCACCAGCACCCAGTCCCCCTCTTGGTACGTGGCCGGTACTCGGTGCTTGTTCTTCTTGTTGCACTGACGCTCCCTCACTCTCTGGAGCATAGCCTTGGCCTTGTCCACCTTCGCTTGTTGCTCTTGGACCCATTCACCCACAGAAGAATGGATGTCCTCTGGATAGGGGGCATGTAGGAACCACGCCGGGCGCCCTAGGAATAGCTCATGGGGCGAGTAGCCAGTAGCTGAACTCTCTTGGGAGTTCATCATCAAGGATATGACGGGGAGTAGTCTCACCCAGTCTCCGGTGCGTTCAGTTTTGCACCATATCCTCAAATTCTCCTTGAGGACACGGATCTGTCGCTCACATAGGGGGTTGCTCGTGTGCGAGTTGGGGATCCCCGTAGAAACCTGGACATTGAGGGATCTCAGGACCCTCTTGTACCAGCCGGTATCTGAGCGTAGCCGTATGTCCTCATCGGAGTTGATCTCCTTGGGTGCCGCATAGACACAAAACCACTCCTCCAGGAGTATGTTGATAGTCTCCTCCCCGGTAATGTGCTTGGTACATGGGAACACCCTGGTAAACCTGGTCAACCCACAGGTTACCACGAGGGCGAAGTCATAGCCCCCGAACTTCGGCATCTCCGTGTAGTCCACGTATAGAACACTGTTAGCACAGTGAGGGATGGGCAGGGTCAAGGAGAGACCTCTGTCCCTGATATCCCCTGGTTTGCAGGACCTGCACGGGCACTTGTCCACGCTAGGCTGGAGGGTTTTCCGCAGTTGGTCGTCAGTCCACGTAGTGTGGAACCACTGCTTGAATAGCTTCAGGGTACCGTCAGCACCCACATGACCGCTGGACTCATGGGTCCACTTCAGCAGCGCTGGGACTCTGTCACCAGGTACCACGATGCGGTCCTCGTGCCAGAGGTAGCTCTTGTCCCTCTTCCACTGATCTTGGTTGATCAGGAGGGGTTCAAGGCGTTTCTCCAGCCGCTTGTAGATATCGCCAAACTCCTCCGATTGTTGGAGTCAATCCAGGGGGCGTATGATAGTCATGTTGAGGTCCAAGTGGACGTCCATACGGCTGAACGCCTCCTTAGCCAGCGCTTCAGACCTGGCACCAATCAGGGCGTCGAAGTTGTTGCAGCTGATGTAGTCTGCACACTCGTTCCTCACTCCCTGGATATGGTGTACCGTCAGCCGTAGTTGACTGAGGTAGGTTCACCAGCGCCGTAGCTTGGCCTTCTCAGGTGGGGGGCCCTTCTGGAAAGTGCGGACCGGCTCTTGGTCGCACAGCCAGACCACAGGGTTACTCCCAAACAGTGGTGCTTGTGAGGATAGCACTAGCATACCCGCAAGCAATTCCTGCTCATAGGTGGAGTAGTTCCCCCCGGCCTGGTTCTATTTCCAGTTCCAGTGGCCCAGAGGTACTAGGACCCACCTGTCGTCAGGGTAGCTGTGCTTGAGAGTTCCATCTCGGTTGAGACCTTCCGTCCCCCATTAGGAAATGGCCGAGTCGAACTCCCCCTTCTCTAGTGCTTGCCATTGGAACAACGTTCCACCACCGCCCACATTGCTGGCGTCGGTCACCAGGATAATCTCCCCTTGTGCCCTAGGCACGCCCAAGCACTTAGCGTTGGCCGCCTTGTCTTTGAGCTCGTCAAACGCTTGTTGCTCTTGTGGGCCCCAGCGCCAAGTAGTACTCTTCTTGATCAAGTCCGTCAGAATGGCGCTGGTGTAGGTGAAGTTTTTGATATGGCGGCGATAGAATTTGCACGCCCCAATGAAACTGCGTACATCATGAAGTCCTTTCTTGGGGTCTTCGTGTCGTACCTTAGCGTCCATCAGGGGTTTGGCCTTGGAGACCGCTGGGGTCCACCACCCATGGCCAACGTCAAACCCCAGGTACTGCATGGTCTCCTGCATGAACTCACACTTCTCCAGCTTGAGTCGTGTGTGGTTCTCTTGGCAGACTGCAAAGAACTCACCCAAGAGGACTTGGTGGTCCTCCTGGGTATTGGTCCCGAGGCATACATCGTCGATGTGTGCTTCCATCTGGGCCCCAGGGGATATAAGTTCCTGCACCTTAGGTCTCCTTCGTAGGGTGGACAAGGTCTTGTTCATCCGCTCTTGGAACAGAGCGGGTGCGTTGGCCACGCCAAATTGCATGACATTCCACTTGAACACCGTCTTCTGAGGGGTGATGAAGGCTAGTAGCTCCTGAGCGTTGGGCGTCAGGTCCACTTGCCAGAATCCGCTCCTCTTCTCCATTTTGGTCTTGTAGCGACAGGAGGCTATCTTCTCAAGAGTAGACTCCATATTAGGAATGGACCCTGAGTGGTTCAGCGTTTTCTTGTTCAGCTCTCCGTAGTCCAATACCAGCCGTTTGGCTGTAGACCCAGGTTTAGCCACCAGGAAACAGGGGCTGCAGTGTTGGGGGTAGTTGCCGTCCTTGTACCCCAGGAGTAGGCCAGCGTCGATACATTCTTGTATCTGTCGCTCAATCTCGTCGGCCTGCTCTTTAGGAGCTCGATAGGGTCTCCTCCGGATCTTGTGACCCACGAACTCGGGTTTCAGCTTGAGGTCCATCTGTACCAGCTTGTCCAATGAGGCTGGAGGGGGTAGTTCTCCGAACACCTCCAGATAGGTCCTTATAAGCGTCTGCACCGTGTGTCCAATAGCTTGATCTTGTCCTCCATGTCCTCGTCAGAGTGTAAGTTGCTTGCCCCCTGTGTAATAGACGTCGGGAGGTGATCCTCCACCGACTCTTCGCCCTTGGTAGTATCCTTCAACCCTTGGTAGGCATATAGTAGGTCTCGTTCAACCATCTCCGATGGACGATGGCAACATAGGCACGCTCGAGGGGGTTCACATACACATTCCTCCGAGAGGTCGTCCGCCTCTGGGGTCCTCACATGGGCACCCCACAAGCTCTTCATGAGCTTAAGATCTACCTCCCTTTGCCAGGTGGTGATCTTCTGTTCGAGGTCCTCCTTCAATTGGGATAGATCTCCCATACGTCCTTGCTTCAGTGGCCATGAGCTGCGGGTAGGCTTAGCGTAGCATAGCTTCTTCGCCACCAACTTCCTCTTGGAGTCCACATACTCCCTTAGCCTGGATCGAGGGTCAAGCTCTTCGTCCACGGGGTCTTCCACCCTCATGGAGAGTAGGGGTTTCAGTGGGGCGACGTACTCGGCGTTCTCCACTTCCTCCACACGGGTCTGAACGAAGAAGGCGTCGTGCTCAGTTCGTGATCTGAGTGAATAGAGCTAGGTAGCTCGGATAGTCCGAACTCAGAGACTTCATCAGGAACAGGTACATGGCAGGGAGAGTTGGGGGCGTAGGTGTTAGTCAGGACGTATTCATCTCCTCCGGATATAGTCTCAATAGCATCTTGAGGTCGTAGTCGATCCTTCGAGTCACCCAAGGCGAGTCCATCGCTTTCTCGTTGTATAGCCTGGACCAGAGTCGAGTCCAGATCCTCCCAGGGGATGGAGGTAAGACCTCCGTCCACCACGCTGAGCATACTCCCCCATCCAGGTTTCCTAATGGGCGTGCTACGCCCCGAAGGCACGTAGATGGCCTCATCAGGTAGCCGAACAGAGCTGATAGTCAGCCTGTCCAGGAGATTTCGCCAGTACTCGTTGCCCCCATGGGCTCCCCAATCCGGGGAACACAGGACCATACGGGAACGTTTCCAAGGCCACCTTGGTCAAGACTTTCCCCAGTTCACTGAACCTGGGGTTCCCGTAGGCCATCCCGAAAGAGGGCCAGTAAAATTTGTAGCTGCAGTTCTTCCCCTTGCTGCAGTAAAGGTCCAGTACATGTTGCTTGTCGCTGGCGAACAACTACACCGTCAGGTCTTCCCTAGAGTAACCCAACTCCTTCAGACCTTGGTCTAAGACTTCCCCCAATAGTTGATAGTCCTCAATTTTGGAGGACGCCATCATGTTCGAGGGCTCCTCCTTTGATACCCTCAGGTAGCTCAAGGTATGTTCCGACTGCTCCAGTGGCACAGACTCTCTGCCACTGCCGTGGTCCACGTAGAGGAGGTAGGGCGCTTGCAGCGTCAGGGATTGTATCTGGGAGTGCTGCACGAAGAAGTCAGTCCCCAGTACAAAGTCGAAGGCCTCAGTGTCCATTACATAGAACCGATGGGCGATATTTCGAGAGCCCATAGGTACCTCCATCTCACAGTCCCCGCAGCTGTGCACCACATGTCCATCCCCCATTCGTATAGCCGCGGTGGTCAGGGTGTTCTTCAGGCTCCCACAAGGTAAAATGTTCTTGGCCACTATAGATATGGTCGCTCCGGTATCCAATACCCCCAGGTATTCGCGTCCTTCTAGCTGGATACGTACCCAGAACACCAAGTCCAGGGCCCCACCGGAGCGTCCCCATCAGAACTCCGTGGAACGGGTCGCCTGGAACCCGTTGTTTCGCAGTTTGCGGGCCATCCTCATCAAACGGCTCCTCTTCTTAGCGTTGTCGTCATCACCACCTTCATGCGCACGCTTGGCTCCTCGCTGGGCCTGCATCTGCGAGCGTGTGGTGGGACCAGACTGCCCTCCAGAGGGCTGGGAGTTCCCCCCTGGATTAGGGTTGGGGTTGCCTCCGTTCTTGTCCGTGTTCTTGTTGTCCTTGTCTGGCTGGCAGTTAGCGCCTCCTCCTCCTCCACCTTGACTTTTGTCTTGCCCTTTTCCACGTCCTTTCGACTTGCCCTTGCCGGAGTCGGTGTCTTTGCCTTTGCCTCCACCTTTGCCAGAGCCTTTGCAAGGATCCTCACCTTTCAGCTTTTCTGACAGGCGCTGCTTGTGGTAGCACTCATCCTCGTAGTGCTTCCTCTTCCCACAGAAGGCACACGTGATGGTGCACCTGTAGTGATCCGGCATTTTCAGCTTGGCGCCGGTGTTGGTCTCCTGCTTCTTTCCTTGGACTACGAAGCAGTCTCGCTGCTCGCAGTCAGGGGTGTGCTGCAGGTGGCCCTGCTCGTCTCTGGCATCACCCCAGAAGAGCTCTTTGTCATTTTCCATGATACGGGCGTGTTTGGGGGTAGTCCCCTGCCCAGGTCTGGATCTCTGGTACCCTTTGCCATGGCTTCCAGAGCCTCCACCTCCAGGACGGTAGTTGTTCAGGTGCTGGTTGCTTTCTTTCTCCAGCGCCAGCTCCAGGAGTAGTACACATAGATCCTCGTAGTGGTGGGCTCTAGCCTTGCGCTCTACCGTTGAACGGCACTCGTCCCACAGCTCTCGAGGGAGCTTAGCCACCAACCAGAAAAGCAGGTCGTCGCTGCTGTAGGAATCGGGCGTCAATCGTCCAGCCCAGTGATCCAGGTCAGCCAATAGCACAGAGACCCTGCCAGGTTTGGCGTTGTTGGGCAGCATGGGCAAGTTCTCGATCTCGGCTCTGATGGAGAGGTCGGTTTCATAGGTCGGGTACTGCCTCTCCAAGGCAACCAACACATCGGCAAAGGTGGCGGACTTAGTCACGATTCGTTTGACCTGCTTCTCCAGGTACTTGGTCTTGCAACACTGCAGGAGCAGATCCCACTTGACCCGTCCACTAGCGTGGGTTTGGTCGTTCAATCGGGGAAACTGGCCAAAATTCTCAGCGAACTTGCTGAGGTCCTTGCCTGTGAACTTAGGCAGGTTCGGCACGCTCTTGGAGGTGGCAATAGCCTTAGCCTCCTGAGACCTGCGTCCCCCAGGGCGTCGGGTCTTCTTCTTCTTCTTCTTCTTCTTCTTCCCACTTGGGTTCTCGGGGTCCTCCGGGTCGTCGTCCTCCGAGGGCGAAGCAGAAGTCTTGGACGGTGGTTCATTATCGGAGGGATCTCCGCCCAGGTCACTGGAGCCGTAGGGCTCCACATCCACCATTGCCCTCAGGGCTGTCAGCCCCAGCTGGTCCAGCTCGGCTCTCGTGGAATTCCCCACGTGACTGTAGGTTGGCTCGCCGTCCTCGCCACGAAAGGGCTTCTAGGTATTGCTGCAGGGGTCTGCATCGGCCGGCTCCTCAGGCTCCCCAGAGTGTTTGTCAGCCCTGCCACCAGGTGGTTGGCCTGTACTCGATGGGGTGACATTCCCACCGTGGTAGGGGACGCTTGGGCCGGTATCAGGGGCTCCAGTTTATCTCGAATCTCTTGAGTGAGGTCGCCAACAATTTTAGAGGTGGCTCCTTGGAGCACCTCGTTGATCTCCGACCGCGTCAGGGACCTGTTGGAGGATCTCCCCGAATCCTCTACTCCTGCTCCCGCATGACTCAGGTCCTCTCCCCAACCCACTCAAGGTTGCATACCCAGGAACATCCACATAGGCTCCCGTAGCGGGTAGACGATGGTGATAGTCAGCCGCATACCATCGCGGCGCAGAACTGGAGGTCAACGGCTCACTGGTAGTAGTTGCCTCTGGAAACGCAGTGGTAGGTGGGTTCACACCATAGGCAGGGTAGGTAGGCATACCAGTAAAGCCTATGCCCTCAGCCATAGGCGAATTGGTTTCACGGTGTGGATGTTGCAGCGGCTGGGTCTGGAGTTTGGAGTGTGGTGGTTATAGGAGAGGGTGATGCGTGGACGCCAGAAGCGCTTGGTGCACCCTCGAAGGTAGGATCATTCGTCGGGTCGTGCCCTTGGTCTGCTCCTTCTTCTGCTATGCTTTCTCCAGCATCCTTCACTCTCTCTCTCTCGTTCTCTTCACAGGATTGGTGTCCACCTCCTCTACTGAGAGGGCCCGGAAGGCCGACTGAAGTCCTTCCATCGAATCCTGCGCCACGTCCACTGGCCCATGTAAGGGCTCTGAAGGTACAGCGCTAGGTCCAGGTCCAGGTTCACCAGGTGCTGGCATTGCTGGTGCCTCAGGCGCCGTCTTCACGTCGGTGTCCTCTCTCTTGGTGTCCATATTCGTTCGCCCTTCTTGCTTATATATGATTGATCCTGGCGCACTGGATGTACGGCACGGAGTTGCTGCCTGTACGCAGGGACAGTCTGCCTGTTGCTACCAGAACGTTTTATAGTGATTTGAACACTGTGTGTTTGTTGTGCCTCTCCTGCTGCTTGCTGCTGGTGTAGGGTTCCTGCTGGTTGTTCTTTGATGAGGAAAATATTTTTTTGTTGCAATACAACCAATCGAGGATAACCCAAGCCAGAGATAAACAAGTGGAAGAAGGTCAGGATCAAAGCATGAAGGGCTGCAGTCACAAAGAGTTAGATAAAAACAACTATCAACAATATACCACAGCAATTAGCATACATTGCAACTCAGGATGAAATATTTTACATGTTTGAGAAAGCCTGATTGGAAAACTGCCCCAAGGGCTCACTATCATCCACAGTGCCATCCTGAGATGTGCACTCTTCGTTTTTGGGTCCCATAGGTGCTGAGGTGGCATGGCGTGTGGCGATGAGGTCACTGCCATGTCACATGGGATATTCCTACTTAGCTAGGCTGACTGGGTATTGAACCCAGGACCTCTCAAAAAGAGGTGCCCCAGCCCCCTAGGGTGCGTACCACTAGGATAGCACAAAAAAAAACATAGATAAATTCATAGGCTCTGCCTTCAGTATATCAGTGCCTCAGCAACACAGGAAAAGATGTTTTAGTGCCTATAGCGTGGGGACAAAGGGGTCCACACCACATCCTGATTTAGTGTTTGGTTCCATAAGTCAAAATGTGTTATCACCACTTTCGGCTGGGCCAATACTAAGAAACAAATGCCTGAGTGCTTAGAGCACCTCTAATACAACTAAAGTATACCCTAAAGCATTGAAAAAGCACTTTTTCTTACTCCTCAACACCCAGTACATCACCTACAGCACCCTCACCGTCGGCATCACTGTAAGGTCTTCGTGCAAGCTATATTTTCGCTTTTTTCAGTGTACTTTCCTGATACATGTTTGCATACTGAAATTGACTGTCTCAGCACGGTTTTGGACATTGTTGGTATCAATGAATCAGGAGTTTCTGTAGTTTTACACTGATGGTGTTTTCAACATTTTTTGTACTATAAAACTGAGTTTTGGTCGGCGACGGCCAGTCCTGAGATCGCGCGCGCCGATTCAGAAATTGTCGATTGCTGACGATTTTAATGAGATTTCATCAGTTTTATTGTTTAGATTATTTGTAATTCAGTTTCAAGACTGGGTATATGTTACGGCACTATCGCAGCGCCGTTCCGTGCTAGCTTCTTTGGCCCAAGTAGGCCATGTTCACGATTTTTTACAAAATTGCACGTAGCTCAGATCGTGAAGTTACATGCATCAAATGACAGTTCATCAGTTGGCCTTTGCATCCATATGTTCATTGGGTTTCCAAACGCGTCAGTGCACCGGCACCACGCGTTGGGGGGAGACACGTGTTCATTGTGCATTGCTGCATTGCTTTGCTTATATTTCAATGTTATTTGTCTCCCTTTGTTAATATCTTCCTTAGGACATGAAAGGGACCGCTTCCGAATCACTCTCGTGATTTCGTCGAATGCGTAGTATGTTTCTGTCGCATTGTGTGGTCGCCTTTGGGGTACGGTTTTGGGTTATTTGAAGGAAAACTTGGGCAAGGTCAAGGAAAGCAAGTTCAAGGTTACTCAGTTCAAAAAATGAAAAGAATTTCAAAGCGCCCTCAATGACGACAACGACGACGACGTTGAAGACGACGACCAGGATGACGCAAACATCGTCGACAAGATCTATGGAGCAATTGGTAAACCCCAAAATTTTTGTTCAAGAAGATCTTTGGTGCCTACACCATTGGAGGACAATTTGACTACTTTGAGCTCTATTACAAGGACATTGACGACCAAGGAGACCTTCAGCATCACGCTGGGAGTGCCCGGAGCTGGAGAACAAGCTGCAGCGCGAACATCCCAATGGTGTTTGCGACTTGGTACTTTTCTATGATTACTCCAATTTTTGGTGCCATGGACAAAGCGCCAGGGACCTTTGGATGGTACTCAAAAATATATCATGACCATGGTGAGTTTTCAACCTCTAGCAAGGACGACAGCGCTGCCCACAGCCTGCAGATTACAAGGCGGTCAAGTTGGAAGTCAAAAATATGAAGATTTCGGAAAATATAATTCATGGTATTGGCCAAGAAGATTGGTGACCATAATTGTAATCATAATGAGTATGAGCCATGAGAAATGGTCCTTCTGGTTATTCCTGTATTATATTGTATGATCAGTGGATGATTTTACAAACTGTGAATTGTTCTGATTTTCTTTGTGTTGTCTTTGGTTTCAGGGTCAGGAGATCTCAGAAGAGCATTTTTTTTATGTTTGTTTACTATTTTTTTTGACTATTTTGCTTTTGGAGAAAGCACATATTTCTCCGGGTTCTCTTGGGTGAGTCTGAGCTTGAGAGGGGAGTGTTAACCCGGTAGAACTATGTGGTGGTTAACACCCGACCCAAATGCTTTGCCTTTTTCCCACCCAATTTTGTTGTTGCACTACACCTTCTTTGTGCTTTTCAGCCTGAGATGTATCTCAGGACTTGGGAGGGGAGTGTAAGGTTTTCTTGCAGTCTATATGTTCCTTTTTTCAGTGTAAATTACTGATACATGTGTGTATACTGAAATTGACTGTCTCAGCACGGTTTTGGACAGTGTTGGTATCAATGAATCAGGAATTTCTGTAGTTTTACACTGATGGTGTTTTCACCATTTTTTTTACTATAAAACTGAGTTAGGGTCGGCGACGGCCAGTCCTGAGAGGGCGCGCGCCGATCCAGAAATTGTTGATTGCTGACGATTCTAATGAGATTTCAATCAGTTTTATTGTTTAGATCATTTGGTATATCAGTTTTAAGACTAGGTGTATGTTACGGCACTATGGCGGCGCCGTTCTGTGCTATTTTTTTGGGCACAAGTAGGCCATGTTCACGATTTTTTACAAAATCTTAGCTAGCTCAGATGCTGAAGTTACATGCACCAAATGACAGCCCATCAGTTGGGCTTTGCATGCATATGTTGATTGGGTTTCCAAACGCTTTGGTGCACCGGCACCACGCGTTGGGGGGAGACCCGTGTTCATTGTGCATTTCTGCATTGTTCTGCTTATATTTCAATGTTATTTGTCTCCCTTTGTTCATATCGTCCTTAGGACATGAAAGGGACCGTTTCCAAATCACTCTCGTGATTTGGTCGAATGCGTAGTATGTTTCCGTCGCCTTGTGTGGTCGCCTTTGGGGTACATTTTTGGATTTTTTGAAGGAAAACTTGGGCAAGGTTCAAGGAAAGCAAGTTCAAGGTCACTGATTTGCAAAAATGAAAAGATGTTAAGCCGGTAGAACTATATGGTGGTCAACAATTACCAGATGCACCAGCAGGACCGGCGGGCCAACAGGCCAGCAACGCCGCCCAACGGGCCCCCAGCAAGGAATAGCGACAGCCCACACCCAACAAAGGCTAAAGATCACCCACAGGCGGACCCACACCCAGAACGACCACCTACAGCACCCTCACCATCATCATCACCGGCGGCACCGTAAACCGGAACATCACCTACAGCACCCTCACCGTCGGCATCACCAGCGACACCATAAACCAGAGCATCAAATGCAACACCCGCAGCATCGGCAACACCCGGAGCATCAACGACAGCACCCTCACTGTGGGCATTACCAGAGACACCATGACCCACTCGCAGCGCTACCACCGAAAGCGCCCTCACCCTAGGCATCACCAGGTACAACATCTGCAACACTCTCGCCATCGGCATCAACAACACCATCACATCCACCGCCCTCACCGTCGGCAACACCAGCGGCACCTTCCGCCAGGGGTTTCGAGGAGATGCCCCGACAACACCAGAGGCGACCAATATGCAAGAACCGGCACGCCAATCGACCAGCAACGCCCACCGGAACCCTCTGCCAGGAGTGGCGAGGGCCGTCGCCCAGAACCACCCACGTCCACCCATGCGTGGACGCACGTCCATCACCTGCGGCACCCTCACCGTCAGAGCATCACCAGCGGCACCATCCACCATTGCATCACCTGCAGCCCCCTCACCATCGTTGTCAACAGGGGCGCCAACGAGCGGAGCACCACCGGCACCACCCTCACCATCACCATCACCAGCGGCACCAACACCCGGTACGTCACTCACATTGCCATCACCAACGGCATCACCTGAATGATCACCGGCACAAGCCTCACCGTTGGCATCACCAACGGCGCCGCCACCCAGCCGCAGCGTCATCACCTGCACCAACCGCACCCTCGACATCGCCCTGTGCAACACCTGCAACTGCAAACCCCACCGACATCGACAACACCATCACCTACACCACCCACCACCAGGATTGGCGAGGACCTGCCCTGACACCAGAGGCAACCAACACCGCCAGGATCGCCGAGCCAACCAACCACCAACGCCCACCAGGCCCTCCGCCGGGATTGGCGAGGGCCCCCGCCCAGAATGGCCGACGACCACCCCTGCGCGGACCCACAACGAGAACTATCACCTGCAGCACCCTCACCGTCAGCCGTAACATCCACTGCAGCACCCTCACCATCAGAGAAAGCGTCCCCAGCATTGCATCGCCAGCGGCACTAACACCGGGGGCATCACAGGCAACATTCTCACCGACGCAAATACCCGCTGCGACACCTACACCACAGTCAGCAACGGCAACACCAGCGGCACCATCACGCGATACATCACCCACATCACCATCGATATCTGTACCACTGGCAGCACCATCGCCTAGATACGGTTCCCCCATCCCATCCCCCAGGAACGGTAACATCGCCTGCACCACCCCCACCATCACCTGGCACCCCCGCAATCGGCGTCAGTAGCGCCACCATCACCAGTTGCAGCACCTTCCCTCACTAGCAGCACCATGAACCGGACCATCACCGGCAACGCCCTAGCGACACCGTCAACTGTAACACCACCGCAGCACCCTCACCATTGACGCCATCAGCGAGACCATCACCCGGAGCATCAACGTCAGCACACTCAACGTAGGCATCACCAGCAACACTGACGGGTAACCCTAACCCTAACCAAAACCCAAACGCCAACCTGCGGCACCCTCACCAACGTCATCACCAGGGACACCATTGCATCACCTGCAGCACCCCCACCAACAACATCAGCAGCGGCGGCCACTGACAGGATCGGCGCGGAGCCACCCAACACCGACAGGACCAAGAGACGACAAACACCGCCAGAACAAGCAGGCAAGCCGGCCAACAGCGCCCACAACAGGCCAACGACCGCCCGCATGCGGACCCATACCCAGAACCAGCACCTACAGCACCATCAACGTCATCAACACCACCAACAACCGTAACACCGCCTGTAACACCCTCACCATTGGCACCACCGGCGACACCGACCCCCCGTGCGTGCGACACCAGCGGCGCCCTCATCATCGGCGTCATCAGTGGCACCTACACCCGGGGCGGAACCTACAGCGCCCTCACCATCACCACCACCAACCTTGATGAAGTATCGTCCGCATCACCACCACCCAGTGTCCTCACCCACAGCACCCTTGCCATCGGCATCACCAGCAGCACATTCACCCGTTACATCACCGGCAGCGCCGTCACCACCAGCACCACAACCCATAGCAACACCTGCGCTCACCATTGGCTTCACCAGCGGCACCATCACCCAGTTTATCGCCTCCAGCAACCTCATTGTTGACACGACCAGCACCACCATCACCCTGACGGAATCTACCCGCAGTCCAAGGACGGGTCTGTTTTTTTTTGTTCTCAACAGTATCAACTTGTTCTGGGGCTGACGTCCCCCAAAGAAAGTCCTCATGAGAGTATGTACACTACATGGATCATAGAATACAACACAGAAGCAGCTTGCCGAGGAAGTGGAGGAGGAAATGTGGTTTCTACTTATACGGGACGTAGAGTACAAAAGGGATGAAAGAGGATGACATGAAAGGGTTGCGGCTATGGTACAAGTCGCCCCACGTGAGGGCAGTGCGTGTGTACGGTGTTTGTGTGGTGCATTGAGTGTGGTTTGCTTGTGTGTGTGTGTGGTGAAGTGTGTTAAGTGTATGTGTATGTGAAGAGTCAAAGGGGTGCGGTCCCGAAGTACAGAAGGAGTGGACGAAGTGGTGGTCGTAGGTAGATAAGTGAACTGGACAAGCTGTAGGCACAGAGCCTCTTCACCAAAAGGCTACTACTGCCATGCCCCCGCATTGCTTTTTGCAAAAGCCCTGCTTTCACCCCTGGGGGAAAAGACCACTGGCGGATGCAAGCAGAGCCCACTGGCAGACGCAAGCAGAGAAGAGACAGGAGTATCAGCATAAACAGTTCAAGAAGTCTGCAAATATATATATATATATATATATCAAATATATACATCCAGCTCTAGCGGCTGCTGAAAAAAAAGAAGATGGGAGCGGAATTAATTAGCTGACCCGTGAGGCTTGCCGGGCGTGCCAGCGGGGGCACTGGATGTCAACACGTGAAAGGCCAATGAGTCGGCGCCAAGCAGCATTACAGACGCACCGTGGGTACAAGCGCACGCCCCGCGGTGTTGACTCAATCTCGGCGTCGAGAGGGTCCGGATGTAGCCAATCCGGGTCTTGTGTTACCGTTGAGGTCGACAGCGCAGTACTATAAGGCCCAGACAGTACATGAAGTGGAGCGTCTGGCTCTGATGTACTATCGTAGTCCCAGAACTTTCCACATGGGATGTCGGGCGTAGAAGTGTCCTTCAAGGCGGGGCTGGAGTCGGATGAACTTTGCAGACTAGGTAGATCGCATGCAGAGACAGACTGATCGCTAGGCGGCTGTTCTGAGAGGTCATCGGCCAGAAAGGGGCGCCACGGGTAGGTAGGAGGGCCGACTGGTTGTGGTTGGACAATTCGCGGTTCGGCTGCCGCCAGTGATCTGCAAAAGGGCGTCCCCTTGATTTTGCGGTTGCCACGTGGGTGTTTTCTCGTGCCCACCCGTCGAGATCGTCGCGGGCGTGGCGCATCGTTGCCCTTCTTGGGCAATTGCATTGGAGCGGCTGCCCCTGTGCGAAGCGGCTTGCGTACAAGGGTGTAACCCGGAGGAGCAGACTTGAATGTCTGGGGAGTCTCGGCCGGGAACTCTTGGCGGTCATCTAAGTCGGGTGTTGCGAGGTCAGCAAGCCCTTGGAACGGGTTGGTCGTAGCGAAGGGCGAGATACATGTCGAGCCATCTGTGCTAGATGCACGAGAAGATCGTGGAGAGGCGCGGTTACTGCGGCGTCCAAGGGCCGGTGACTCGGGCGGTCTTGGTGAACTTTCCACTCTCAGAGGAGGGCATATTGTGATCCCCTGTAGCATATACGAGCCCGGGGGCGGTGCACAGCTGTGCAGGGTGGCAAACTGGTCTGCCAAGCGCGTGACTATTGGTATGTTAGGTGCCGCACTGCAGGTAGGCGACGGCAGACGGGGCTAAGGCTCAGGATGCTGAGGACCGTAGGCTTCATCGCTAGGCAGACAGTAAGGGGAGTGGGCAAAATTGACATTAGTTTGACTGACGTTCGCCACAGGTTGCCCCGTTGTGTTGGAGAACGTACCCGGAACGTCGCACGCGGCAGCATTCTCTGGGATACAGCCTTCAGGCACAGCGGCGGGCCAGTAGGCATCGTAGTACACGTGAGTCTGGTACGCCTGGGCGGAGCTGTCGGCACACGGACATTGCTGCTCTACTAAGGGATTGTCTTGGTAGTAACAGGCGGTGTTCTGAGTGGCGTCGGTTCGCGGCCAGTAAGCAGTGCAGGGGGACGTTGAACAGGGCTACTCTACAAAAGGATTGCCTGGGTAGTAACTGGCGGTGCTCTGTTTGGCGTCGGTCCACGTCCCGTAGGCAGGCCAAGGGGATGGTGAACACAAATCTTGACAGGCGCCATTAGCGTAGCGCGGAAAGGCCTGAAGGGGAATGCGAGGGAAAAGATGCGAATTTGCTTGTAGATAATGTAGCTTGATTTGCTGGGCTTCGTGCAGCAGTAGGCTGGTGAGGTGTGTAGCATTTAAGAGCAGGGCCTGCAATATGTCGCTGTTGGGAAGGCTGGCGACTCACGACGGCGACATCCTGGATCTCGGTGTTGGGGCTGATCACTTCACGGTGGCCATCATTTCACAGGGTAAAAACCCGGGGAAAAGCCCGTGTGAAAGGTCCTGCTGCTGGCTTTCCAATTGTTACATGTTGAGGCTCATTATGATCCGCCTGCGGGTTTTACCCAAGGACGGGTCCGTTCCCAAGAACCGCGGCGTCACCTGCAGTACCCCCCACCATCAGCAACACCACCGGCTGCATCACCAACACCACCTTCACCCGCCACCGCCACCACCGGCGGCACCACCACCCGGTACATCACCTACCACACCCTCACCGTCGGCGTCACCACCCTCACAGTCAACCGCTGCACCCCCTACGCTACCCTCACCACCGGCACTTCCTACCGCACCCCCACCATCGGCGTCCTTGACCGCACCACCCAATGTATCACCGACAGTGCCCCTCACCATCACCACCACCAACCAGGGTCCTTCAACCGGGGTTTCCAACAGTCCGGTCCGGATACATCAAATCCACATCACCGCTGCCAGACACCGTGGCATCACCTCCCGCACCCTCACCATTGGCATCACCGGCAACACCACTGCCCTTCACGTCACCTGCAGCACCCTCACCATTGCCATCGCCATCTGAACCATCACCAGGTAACATCTACACCACCCTCACCATGGGCATCACCAAAGGCACAACCAACCGCTACAACCTCAGCAGCACCACCAGCGCAACCAGCGGCACCATCACCTGTTACCCAAGCTACAGTACCCTCACCATCGACATCACCAACCTCACCATCAACTAGCGCGTTACCTGCACCACCCTCAGCACCGGCATCACCAGCGCCACCACCACCAGCTACATCGCCTACAACACTCTCACCAGGGACATCACCGGCGGCACAATGCCGTTGCATCACCTGCACCATCAGCTACACCACCCTTACATCGGCACCACCAGCGACGCAATCACCCACTACATCACCCACACCACCCTCACCATCAGCATCACCACAGCACGACGACCATACCATTGGCATCATCAGCACGCCACCTACCAACAGGCCACACAGGGAAAACCCCACAACACCCCACTAGACCCCACCAGACCGCCCCACGACCTGAGATCCGCCCCGGGGAGACGGGGCCGACAAACGCAACACACCACACCCCAGGGGTCAGGGGTCACGGGGAACAGCAGAGCGAGCACACCACGAGCCACACGCGTCATCCACCCTGCCCTACACCGCCCTGCGACATAACAACCACACTGTCCCCCCGCATCCCCCGACAGGAAGTGCGCTGCAGCCCACTGCCCCTGAGACGACGACTACGACGTCCTCCCGACCATCCAACACCTACTGGCAGCCACGGCCCCGCGCCCTCACACCCATCAGCAAACCCTAGAACTGCAGGACCCCGACCACCCCATACAACCCCACCCCGTATCCCCTGCAGCCGCCCCAGACTAGACCGCGGAACACCAGCAAAAAGAATTCGACCGCGCCGGCACGCCCCCACCGCTCCCGTCGGCAAAGGATAGCTACGCCACACTGGCCATCACCCTAACCCACCCTATGGACGCCGAGCAATACTACCAATACTTCCTCCAAGAACTCTCAACAAATCCCGCGACCCTCCAGGGGTGGAGACAGACGAAAGGGGGCGACAACGAGTGGGGCCCAAAAGACGACCATCTCTGGGAAGACACCTGGGACGGCACCATGGACACTTTCCTGGAAGCAGCAGCCACGACCTACCCCCGCCCACGCGGGGACACCCGGCATGGATTCCACGCCCTCCTTGCGTTCCACAGCTGAAAACACCGCCACACCGGCATTCTCCGCCCCCTCGACCACAATCCGCAGCGATGGACGCCTGAAGACGACGCCACCACCGCCGTCACCATACAGCAAGACCCCGAGAACCCAACAGGATATAATCTTCCCTGGAGCGATCCGGCACCGCACCCCTTTGCCTCCCCGACCCTCCAGGACATCTTCGCCACCATCGGCGCAGGACTACAAGAAGCGAAAGCCCCTGAACAACCAGACGACAAGATGCCCCAAGCTCCGTCCCCACCAACCACACAGGAGCGCCCCCACCAAGAGCCCCTCGCCGACCCCATCACCAAAATGGAACTCCCCCCACAACACCGCACCAACCCTGACCGCAACTGGTCTCGGAACCTGCGGCAGGAACGGGCAATCCACAACGGGACGCTCCGGTGGGACAAAATCACACCGGGGCTCCGAGCCATCCGCCTCCACACAATCACCGAACACAGCGACAGCTGGGCACTACCGGCAGACCGCCAGCACCTCCTCTTCACCATCCAAGGGGATGCCACCATCACACCAACAGAGGAAGACCCCATAACGGCGGCCCCCGCCGACGCCGTCCACATACCCTCACAAACGTCGTTGGGACCCATAATGGTACACCAGGGCCCCACCCCATGGCAGGCCATTGTCATCACCTACCCCGCCCCCAGCGACTACACACACACCTGCTAACAGAAGGTGGGAGGACATCCCTGGAGACCTCCTTCAGGAACACCTAGGACGCACACGCACCCACCACACCTTCCGGCCGGTGCGAGGGGTAGCCCAAGCGCCACACTGCATACACACCCCAGGGTTATGGGCATACGCCACGCCCGTAAGCCCACAAGCAGCGAAGGGCATCAGGAGCGCTCTTTCCAGCCAGCAAGCCGAGATTCAAACCCCGCACCGCAACACCCAACGAGGCTACATCATTTGGTAGGCATGTCAAGACCACGACACCCTCACCCCCCAGCCAGGCCCCACCCCCCCTGGACACTAACACCACCGCCCTTCTCCAGGCCGTGACGGCAGCAGCCACCCAGGTGGGGGCCCCAGAAGCCTGGAGCCCGCAGTACCTGGTGGGGACCAAAGTAGCGCCGCACACAAAATCTCAAGACAAACCCTCGGCACCTAAGCCGCTCCACCCCCCACTCAAACTGGAAACGACAGAAGACGCCCCAAACAACGAATAGGCGTCCCACTACATCATCCCCCACACCACCACCCACAAAAGCGACGCCGTCAAGATCACCGTCACCCGCCACCTACCCCACACCACCCCGGTGTATGAGCTCACGGCCCCCAACATCCTCATCACCCATCGCCGACATGCTGAGCGGTACACCATCCAGGCAGAGGGGACCGCAGTAGCCACCCTATACACATGGGCAACAGGGGGGGACCTCCCACACCCCACCCTCCATCACGCCCCCTCTTGGCCCACCCCCCTGCACACGGCAGACCGCCCAAACAAGAAACCGTAACACGCAGGCGTACACACTCCTGCCCAAGAGACCCAGCACCGACACGACGCAAGACGCAATGCCCACGTTCTCCACGACAACCACACCATCCCGCGCATCAGCTCTCCCCCCACCAGGGTGTCAGATGCCACCCACAACCGCACAATCACAGGGATCATCACAGACTGCCTGAGCCAAGCGGCATCACCAGCAGACGCGCTCTGGATCAGCGAGGGACAATCCCACATACTCGGATTTACCCGAATAGGTGAGGAGGAAAGAAGAGATGGCGAAGCAATAGCACTACACAAGACACATATATGGGCCAACTCCTTAAAACCGGTTTGTTTTCTCTGTTTTCTGCTCTTTTGGTGCCCTTTGCTACCTTTCATTGAAACGGGCACCCTCAAAATATACACAAAAATGGTATTATACATGAAAAATGAAATTTTTGACCTCAAATAACCCTCCATGGGGTTTGAACCCACACTCTACCAACCTTAGAGTTGTGTTTTTCCTCTAAGCTACGACCTGTCGTCGACCATCTCAGAGAAAACCGTAGTATAATAAAAAATTTGGAAAATCAGTACTCCTTACATGCTCCAACCACTATTAACCTCCCATGCTCTTAAAACCGTGGCAACCGACGACCCAAGTGTCAACTGTTTTTCACGGTGAGCGAAGAGCTTAAGGGAGGGACAGGGTGGGCATATATGTGTCTTGTGTAGTGCTATTGCTTCGCCATCTCTTCTTTCCTCCTCACCTATTCGGGTAAATCCGAGCTGGCTCAGCTAGCACTACACAATCCCCATATATGGGCAACAGAACGGAAGACTGAGCTCTCGTGAACTGAACCCTTTATAAGAATTAATTAATCGCCAGGCGCGAAGCGCGCGCCGCTTCTCCAGTCGCCAGATCAGGAGGGACCAGAACTTGCGCGATGCGCAACAGAGCTCTGGTCCTGTCGTAAAACTTTCTGAATGTATCGTAACAGGACCAATCACCCAATGCTGCTACCACATGCGGATCCACGCCAAGATAGATTAGTGCAGTTGCTGCTGCTCCTCGTGTAGAATGCGCGGAAAACGAATCCGTCTCCAGTTCCCCCAATTCCAGTAGGTGTTTCCTTAACCAGCGAGTAGTGAGACCGTTGATGGTATCAGATGATAAAGGCTTCCGTGGCTTTCGTAGGGACACAAAAATCTCGGAACCCTCGTAATCACCAGTAGCCTCCAAATAACGCGCTAAGCAGCGCTGCGGATCAATTGACGGTGGCGTAACATTGTGAATAGGATAACGTGCATAGTATCTCCTCCCTTTGCGCTTAGCAGAAATGAACCAAGGCTGAGCAGCGCGTTGGATATCCCTACGTGATCGCGCCAGATCAACGCCTCGGAACAAGGCAAAGAATCTCAAGGACAAAATGGCTTGCAAGCGCAGCTGAGCTTCCGTCTCCACAGGTTGCTGACGCATGACTTGTATAAGACGCCGTACATCATAGAAACGATGATAATGAGGAACACTGACGAACCAGTCACGTTTCAAGTTGCGTAGCATACCCTCGAAACGTAGTTGCGAAAAGCACGGGAATAAACACACTGCTGAATACGCCATACGCCCAGCACTTAAAGAATGCGTGCGTGAAAACTTTAAAAGTTGCACCGCCACCGTCATCAGTGGGATTTGACCAAAGCGCTCCACCTTTAACAGTGGAGCAAGCGCCGCGTCTTGTAACAAGAACGTACCAAACATGTGCCACGCAGAATTGTAACGTTTCAACGTGTCCTTCCCGATTTCATTGATGATAAGTGTCGCCTCTTCGTTGGTAGCTCCTCGCAATTTATAGTATTCACGCAAACATACGCCAAGGTCAACACGAAACGTGGTTGTGTCTCTGTGCCGTCTGGCATTTGCAAACGGAACTCCGACGTGTTCACTGCGAACTTCACGTGTTTCATCAATAGGTTCCACCAAACCTCGCGCGGCCTGTACGGCAGAGCCATGAGAACCTTCACCCCTGGTGACTCCAACACTTTGTTGACCAACTGAGGTATGTGCTTGAACGGCGGGAAGACCCACCCCGGTGAAAGTAAAGTTAGATTCTGGGAGAAGACATCGATGGCGTAAGCCCCCCGCTGAGGACACGGACTGACGAACTTGCTGCACACCGCATTGGAACTCCTTGACATCCAATCGATTTCCGGCTGAATCCAACTTTTGAACTCCTCCAGGATCCAAGTCAACACGTCCGACGGGAAGGTAGCCTCCGACGGTGTCCAACGAAGCCGAGACCAAATGTCCGCCGGATTCACCGAGGTGTGCACGTAAAACGGTTGAATCTCGATGCGATTGGCTTGTGCAAAATTCCACAGTTGGATAATCAATGCGTTGAACCGCGGCTTGCGACCTCCCCACTTGCGGAGATACCAGTAAAGGACCATTGAGTCGGTGAAAAATCGCAGCGTGGTGTCCCTCAGCGCATACGCTTGAATAGTCAGTAGGGCTCCCCTGAACTCTTTGACGTTTATGTGTTCCTCTCGATTCAGGAACCAACCGAACGCTGCTTGGGCATTCCCTTGAAGGACTCCGCCCCACGCCAGATCTGACGCGTCCGAGTACATGTCCCTGACGTGACCTATGGAAACTACGAAGGTGCGTCCCTTCCACTGGTGTAACTCGTCCGCCAGATCCATCAACTGACGTGACACGCGCTCCGGGAGCGCCACGTCTGCCTCCCAGCCAGCCTGGACTGCCACCGCCACGTGCACCGCCAGGGCGTCGCTGAGGAGTCGGATATGGGGCATGGCGAACAACAAGGAACGGATTCTTCCAAGAACGGAGGCGCATCGCCTCACTGATGGTGTGTGACTGTGTGCCAGTCTGTTCACGTCCCGAAAAATTGCTTGTAGGCGCTTTGGAGGTACCGCGACGAATCCTTCCCTGAAGTTTAGCATAAAACCAAGCATTATAATTTCTTGAGACGGCTCCAAACATGATTTTGGGACATTGACCAATATACCCAACCGATGCAAAAGTTGTACCAAAAAACGTGTGTGTTCGGGACATTCACGGTAAGTATTGCCAATGATGAGCCAATCGTCCAAGTAGACCCAAACGAGTGCTCCGCGTTCGCCCACGGCATTTAAAATTGGTTGCATGAGGCGTTGCCATTCTCGTGGAGCAACGTTTAATCCAAACGGCAAAACGCACCACCTGTAAAATTCACCGTCGACGTAGACCCCCAAATAAGGTCGATCCCGCGGATGGATACCCATGTGAAAATAAGCACTTTTCAAGCCAATTTTGCAAGCATACTGACCGGGTCTCAAGAACGGTAAAATGCCCCACAGAGTGACCAAACGAAAATAGGTGGTCTGTACAAACTGGTTCACGTTCTTCAAATTGGTGATAGGTCGACGGCCTCCCTCAGGATGTGCCTCGTCTGACGCTTTGTCCACTGCGAACATACTTGCACAACACTTACTGTCTTTTCGCTCGACGCGTTCCATGCAACCCTGTTGCACTGCATCCAACACGTGTTTTACCAATTCAGGGTCGGTTACCTCTGCGTGGGAAGAACGAGGACGGAAGTCGTCGGTTGGCCGATCCGGATCAAAACCGTCAACCCAATCAAGCTGCAGCCCATTGCGAATCACTGACGCCGCGTATGTGTCCTTCAACGCTTCCCATTCATGCAATTGTGCACGACAGCGCAAATAGAGTGGCATGTGGGGATGGATCGGCGGTGGCACGCACACGGCTGGCGCCAATAAATCCTCTACAGTCAAGCTACTGCTGTGGTCGTTCATCTAACTTGTCGTTACGTGGCACAAATCTTTGGGTGAAACCCTTACCTTTGCCTTTGCCTCCTTTGCCAGATCTCCGTGGATCAGAACGACCTCGTGTTGAAAACGAACGGAAAGAACTACGATGCGAGTAAGGGGAGAAACGCGTGCCTCTCAGGTCTTTTTGTAATTTGTTGCGCGACTGAAGTAGTGACATGTCATCCTTCGAGAGTAACTCTGGTGCAATCGCAGGTTGTTCAAACCGTTTATCTACTGCGACTCGCCGGGAGCTTTGGATGCTGTAGTTTAACGCACCCAACATTGCAAACAAATGTTCACATAGTACCAATGAAACAGGTGCTTCCGGAGCTACCGTTGTGTCATCTTCGCGTGCTAAGACTACTCCCAGGACTCGCATGGCGTCTTTTACCTGTTGTTCCCAACGACGCTTCTCTGCGTCCGCTGGATGTTTGTGCGTTGGCGCGTTATTAACAGCTGCCCTATGGAACTCGTCGAACACTGGAAGGTGCTTCAACATCTTTTTTTCTGCGAAACTCGTCTTGCAAAACCTTTCGCTCTTCCAGGAGTGCAGACAAGCGTGAAGGAAGCGACAGAATCTCATCGCGCCACACGAACGTGGACTCCTTGTCTGACGCGCGGCCAGCGTGGTCCTTGGGACCGCTCAAAGTTTCGCATGCCAAGAAGACGTCTTCGCGATGCGACGACGTTCCTGTTCTGCCAATGTCGTCGCCCTTTAAGGTGAGTAAGGCATCACGAACCAAGGCCATCGTGTCTTTGACCGTGGCCAGTGTTTTCTTTCCTGTAAGTTTGGAATACAGTGACGCTGCCTGCCAAGGACTGAGACCACTCATTGCGCCTTCCTTTGCCAACTGTGCTGCATGTTCCAACGACTCAGAACTCAGGTTCCACGCCGAATCCGGCAATTTCAGCACGAACTCGTGAAAATCCAGTGTCTCATTTCCTTCTGTCATTTTGTTAAAATTTATATCCTTAAAACATTTTGGATTGCATCAGAAATCAAAGCTCTGGGTACAGCAAATCACTAGTTGAACAACTCAGTGAGCGCGTGACCGGTTTTAAGAGCATGGGAGGTTAATAGTGGTTGGAGCATGTAAGGAGTACTGATTTTCCAAATTTTTTATTATACTACGGTTTTCTCTGAGATGGTCAACCACAGGTCGTAGCTTAGAGGAGAAACACAACTCTAAGGTTGGTAGAGTGTGGGTTCAAACCCCATGGAGGGGTATTTGAGGTCAAAAATCTCATTTTTCATGTATAATACCATTTTTGTGTATATTTTGAGGGTGCCCGTTTCAATGAAAGGTAGCAAAGGGCACCAAAAGAGCAGAAAACAGAGAAAACAGACCGGTTTTAAGGAGTTGGCCCATATATGGGGATTGTGTAGTGCTAGCTGAGCCAGCGCGCGGTGGCGCGCCTCAACGACATCCAACCCCATAAACTACAGCACGCCGTCAGACCCTTTGCCGTACACATCACCCCATACAGCATTGACCACCCCCAATGTGAGCACCACGATCCGCCCTGCTCCACCCCATGCACCTCGCCCCTGCGCCAACCGCTCCCGGCCCACACCATAACAGGCAGCATCTACCTGGGCACCGTGCCGGGGGACCCAGGCATCTACATCCTCCCCAACAGGTCCAAGGAGCACGCCATCCCCCCGAACGGGGTAGAGTAAATCACCCTTTGACCGCCCTGGGCAAAACACCAACACCAACACATCCCAGGGGACAGACGGTCGCAAGCGCCAGACGGGGGAAAAAAGGCCAACATACGCCTTCTGGCCCACATCACCGTCCGCCCCACTGCCCACCTACCAAAGGACTCTAGCACGGAGCGCCACATCGTCCTGGAGGGGCAAGCCGAGCACATCATCACCGCCGCCGTATACACCCTCGCCGCCCGGGAACACCACTGGGACCCCATTGCCATCCCAGCGATGCCCCCACCACAGCAAGGCCCCAAAGACCCCGTCACCCCCTTACACGGCATTCAACTCCTACGCCGTAGGGCCACCCCACACCTTCACCAATCCCGTATGGAGGCAGCCGTTGCATCGTGGGACACCCTCGACGCACCCCCCCAACATCCCGCCGTCCACATCCTCAAAGCGGACGCCCTATGGTGGGTCCTCCACTGGGCACACGGGGTCCTCATGGCGGCCGAGGCCTACACCCAAGAGGTAGACCCCCAGGCCCCCCCACGAGGCCGGCAGCGACTCCTTCAAGCCACCACTGTCACAGGCCAAGAGGGCGCCCCGTGGGAAGCGCTCTACACGGCACTCTACTGGGTTCAAGGATCCCCCCACGGTCCAGACAGAGCGGAATCAAACAGAGGCCTTTGTCTTGCAGGCAAAAGACACGAGGAAGTACCACCTCCACCACCCCTTTGATGACAGCCCACCGGCATTGCCATGGCCGACAGACCCCCCTGGAGACCATACGGAAGCTCGCTGACATCAGGCGCAACCGCGCGAAGGCGACCATGCAAGCGCCCGCAGAGCCCCCCCTACGGGATTCCAGCCGGCAGGCTGTGCACCCCTTGTTCCAACCCCACGCCCCCCCGGTTCCACCGCCTCCAGTCCCGCCAAAGCAATCGCGAAGAAGAAGAAGCGCATCCACCTCTAGCCCCCAACAGGCCAGAATAGACAGCAAGGCAGCAACCTCCGACCCCCCGGCACCCCGCCCAACCCCTGACAAACCCGGCGTCCGCCCCAAAGCCCCCCCCGCCCCCACCCGGAGCAAGCACCCTCATCATCCTCCCTCCCGCCACAGGCACCGCCCAGACCCCGAACCTACCCAGAGTTCCAAAAAGGCACAAACGTCCAACAGCCCTTCCGCAACGACCACACGAACGACCGGATCTGGTGTGAGGGCACGGTCCAGTACAGCCTCCAGGACCTGGGCCCAAACGGCGGGGTGCAAGTCCGGGTGACATGGCACCGCCAGAAGGAGCTAGACCAAAGCAGCCAGATAAGCCACTTGGCAACACCTTAGAGCTCAACAGCGCCTACGCCATCTGGCGCCTCACCCCCGAAGACAAGGCCCACAGGGGCACCAAATACAGCGAGAACTCCCCCTCGAGTGGAGCCAGGGCTTCCCCCCACCGCGCCTACCCAAGCGCCCATCACCCAGCAAACATTTGCCGGGGCCCAATCCTCCCCCCTGACGAGGCAAGGGCCGGGGACGACGGCCTCCACAGCCCCGACCCGCGCCGGCCGAGCCTATTGTCAACCTCCTCAACCTCAACCACCCGGCCATCACATACTCTAAGGACGCCACAGGCGCCCTCCAGGAGCTCCTGATGACACAGGGAACGGACTGGGTCCCCCACCTTCTCACCTTCCAGGAGCAAGGCCTTCAACACGACGACCATTCAGAACCCACCCCCATATATACCTCGAACCGGAAAGCATACAAATGCTACTGGCACAGAGGAACCCCCCTATACGCCGGAGCCGGCATCCGCGTCCACCTCGTCCACCACCTTAGCATCCTAGGTAGACTGAGCGTCTACAAGGTCGTCGGGCACGGATGGCAACTCAACGTCATCAACACCCACGTGGCCTTCGGCGACGCGACAGAACTCTTTCTCCAAGCCCTGGCCGAAGCATACCACCAGATGGCCATGCTCGCTCCCACGATCATCATCGGCGACATGAGCGCCGCCCCCACCCAAGCGGACCGAGGAGGACAGGCCACATGCCAAGACCATTTCGTCCGCGACACCATCGACATGCTGCGGCGCGTGGACCTGACGGCCGATTTCGAAGGCCAATCATCCCACTTCCCTCACCAAACAGAGGCCGCCCCCTCCTGCATCAACGTCTGCTATGGGGACCCCACCACCATCATCCAGCCGGAAGCCCCATACGGCCCCCTCCCTCTCGGACCCACAGGCAATAGCCCCTGCATATCCGCCTCACCATCTTCAACGTTCCCCCCAGCCCCCAAGAGGATGCGGAACAAGGCTTACCACTGCCCCTGAAAATGCCCGCACTACACGACAAACAAGCCTGGTCTCAGTACCACGGGGCCATAGACCGCGCCCGGCGCAACCAACCAGACCCCACCAACGTGCTCACAGCCATGCGCACAGCTGCCGTAGCCTGCATCTTGGAACACCAATCCCACGCTGAGGACCACCAGCCACCCACAGCCCTCGAAGACATGCTCCCTGATTTTTCGCATGCGAAGCAACAACTGGCGGCCCTTCCCCACACGGACACCCTGCAAACGCGCCGCCACATACACCACTGCTGAACGCAGATAGCCCACATCAGGGCAGACCTGCAGCAGTTGCACATCCACAGAAAACAGCGCATCGCCCAAGAGCACAGGCGGTATGCGCAACATGAACTCCCCTACAAAGCCATGCGCCACCTCAACATGCCAACACGCCATTACCGACACCGGCCACTGCACCATCGAGACGGTCAGGCGGGCGAACGGCTCCCTCACCAACGACCCGGCCACTGTGCGCCAAGCCACCGGAGACAATTTCCTCCATCAGCACACCCCCACCCAAGACACACTGGACACAGACACCCAATACAAAATCGACCGGCTCCCTCGGATCTTCAACCACGCCTAGAGGAGGCAACTGGAGAAACGCCCCTTCACAATCCACGAAGTGCGGAAGCCCATCCACAGTCTCCGGCAACACAAAACCCCAGGCTTCAACGGCCTCCCTGCGGAGGGATACTACCGCCTCCCCCCCCCCCCTGTCTGCATCCTCGCCCACCGCCTCTGAGACATCGTCAGGGGGCAGACCCCCCTGCCACCAGACTGGGCAAACGTTGTCTGCTCCCTCTACAAAAAAAGGGGCTGGGCCAACGCGGACAACCAGCGCCCCATAGTCTGTGCAGTCACGGAGGTCAAGATCGTCTGGACCATCCTCCTGCGCCGCATCCGCCCCAACCTAGACCCCCACATACCCGCCAGGATCTGGGGAGCTATCCCTGGCCGGTCCCCACACGAGGCCATCTTCCTCCAGGCCACCGTCGCCGACATGGACCCACTCAAACTGGAAACGACAGAAGACGCCCCAAACAACGAATAGGCGTCCCACTACATCATCCCCCACACCACCACCCACAAGAGCGACGCCGCCAAGATCACCGTCACCCGCCACCTACCCCACACCACCCCGGTGTATGAGCTCACGGCCCCCAACATCCTCATCACCCATCGCCGACACGCTGAGCGGTACACCATCCAGGCAGAGGGGACCGCAGTAGCCACCCTATACACATGGGCAACAGGGGGGGACCTCCCACACCCCACCCTCCATCACGCCCCCTCTTGGCCCACCCCTCTGCACACGGCAGACCGCCCAAACAAGAAACCGTAACACGCAGGCGTACACACTCCTGCCCAAGAGACCCAGCACCGACACGACGCAAGACGCAAGGCCCACGTTCTCCACGACGACCACACCATCCCGCGCATCAGCGCTCCCCCCACCAGGGTGTCAGATGCCACCCACAACCGCACAATCACAGGGATCATCACAGACTGCCTGAGCCAAGCGGCATCACCAGCAGACGCCCTCTGGATCAGCGAGGGACAATCCCACATACGCGCGGGGGCGCGCCTCAACGACATCCAACCCCATAAACTACAGCACGCCGTCAGACCCTTCGCCGTACACATCACCCCATACAGCATTGACCACCCCGGATGTGAGCACCACGATCAGCCCTGCTCCACCCCATGCACCTCGCCCCTGCGCCAACCGCTCCCGGCCCACACCATAACAGGCAGCATCTACCTGGGCACCGTGCCGGGGGACCCAGGCATCTACATCCTCCCCAACAGGTCCAAGGAGCACGCCATCCCCCCGAACGGGGTAGAGTAAATCACCCTTGGACCGCCCTGGGCAAAACACCAACACCAACACATCCCAGGGGACAGACGGTCGCAAGCGCCAGACGGGGGAAAAAAGGCCAACCTACGCCTTCTGGCCCACATCACCGTCCGCCCCACTGCCCACCTACCAAAGGACTCCAGCACGGAGCGCCACATCGTCCTGGAGGGGCAAGCCCAGCACATCATCACCGCCGCCGTATACACCCTCGCCGCCCGGGAACACCACTGGGACCCCATTGCCATCCCAGCGATGCCCCCACCACAGCAAGGCCCCAAAGACCCCGTCACCCCCTTACACGGCAATCAACTCCTACGCCGTAGGGCCACCCCACACCTTCACCAATCCCGTATGGAAGCAGCCGTTGGACGTGGGACACCCTCAACGCACCCCCCCAACATCCCGCCGTCCACATCCTCAAAGCGGACGCCCTATGGTGGGTCCTCCACTGGGCACACGGGGTCCTCATGGCGGCCGAGGCCTACACCCAAGAGGTAGACCCCCAGGCCCCCCCACGAGGCCGGCAGCGACTCCTTCAAGCCACCACTGTCACAGGCCAAGAAGGCGCCCCGTGGGAAGCGCTCTACACGGCACTCTACTGGGTTCAAGGATCCCCCCACGGTCCAGACAGAGCGGAACACACAGAGGCCTTTGTCTTGCAGGCAAAAGACACGAGGAAGTACCACCTCCACCACCCCTTTAATGACAGCCCACCGGCATTGCCATGGCCGACAGACCCCCCTGGAGACCATACGGAAGCTCGCTGACATCAGGCGCAACCGCGCGAAGGCGACCATGCAAGCGCCCGCAGAGCCCCCGCTACGGGATTCCAGCCGGCAGGCTGTGCACCCCTTCTTCCAACCCCACGCCCCTCCAGTTCCACCGCCTCCAGTCCCGCCAAAGCAAGCGCGAAGAAGAAGAAGCGCATCCACCTCTAGCCCCCAACAGGCCAGAATAGACAGCAAGGCAGCAACCTCCGACCCCCCGGCACCCCGCCCAACCCCTGACAAACCCGGCGTCCGCCCCAAAGCCCCCCCCCGCCCTCACCCGGAGCAAGCACCCTCATCATCCTCCCTCCCGCCACAGGCACCGCCCAGACCCCAAACCTACCCAGAGTTCCAAAAAGGCACAAACGTCCAACAGCCCTTCCGCAACGACCACACGAACGACCGGATCTGGTGTGAGGGCACGGTCCAGTACAGCCTCCAGGACCTGGGCCCAAACGGCGGGGTGCAAATCCGGGTGACATGGCACCGCCAGAAGGAGCTAGACCAAAGCAGCCGGATAAGCCACTTGGCAACACCTTAGAGCTCAACAGCGCCTACGCCATCTGGCGCCTCACCCCCGAAGACAAGGCCCACAGGGGCACCAAATACACCGAGAACTCCCCCTGGAGTGGAGCCAGGGCTTCCCCCCACCGCGCCTACCCAAGCGCCCATCACCCAGCAAACATTTGCCGGGCCCCAATCCTCCCCCCTGACGAGGCAAGGGCCGGGGACGACGGCCTCCACAGCCCCGACCTGCGCCGGCCGAGCCTATTGTCAACCTCCTCAACCTCAGCCACCCGGCCATCACATACTCTAAGGACGCCACAGGCGCCCTCCAGGAGCTCCTGATGACACAGGGAACGGACTGGGTCCCCCACCTTCTCACCTTCCAGGAGCAAGGCCTTCAACACGCCGACCCTTCAGAACCCACCCCCATATATACCTCGAACCGGAAAGCATACAAATGCTACTGGCACAGAGAAACCCCCCTATACGCCGGAGCCGGCATCCGCGTCCACCTCGTCCACCACCTTAGCATCCTAGGTAGACTGAGCGTCTACAAGGTCGTCGGGGACGGATGGCAACTCAACGTCATCAACACCCACGTCGCCTTCGGCGACGCGACAGAACTCTTTCTCCAAGCCCTGGGCGAAGCATACCACCAGATGGCCATGCTCGCTCCCACGATCATCATCGGCGACATGAGCGCCGCCCCCACCCAAGCGGACCGAGGAAGACAGGCCACATGCCAAGACCATTTCGTCCGCGACACCATCGACATGCTGCGGCGCGTGGACCTGACGGCCGATTTCGAAGGCCAATCATCCCACTTCCCTCACCAAACAGAGGCCGCCCCCTCCTGCATCAACGTCTGCTATGGGGACCCCACCACCATCATCCGGGTGGAAGCCCCATACGGCCCCCTCCCTCTCCGACCCACAGGCAATAGCCCCTGCATATCCGCCTCACCATCTTCAACGTTCCCCCAAGCCCCCAAGAGGATGCGAAACAAGGCTTACCACTGCCCCTGAAAATGCCCGCACTACACGACAAACAAGCTTGGTCTCAGTACCACGGGGCCATAGACCGCGCCCGGCGCAACCAACCAGACCCCACCAACGTGCTCACAGCCATGCGCACAGCTGCCGTAGCCTGCAGCTTGGAACACCAATCCCACGCTGAGGACCCCCAGCCACCCACAGCCCTCGAAGACATGCTCCCTGATTTTTCGCATGCGAAGCAACAACTGGCGGCCCTTCCCCACACGGACACCCTGCAAACGCGCCGCCACATACACCACTGCTGAACGCAGATAGCCCACATCAGGGCAGACCTGCAGCAGTTGCACATCCACAGACAAGAGCGCATCGCCCAAGAGCACAGGCGGTATGCGCAACATGAACTCTTCTACAAAGCCATGCGCCACCTCAACATGCCAACACGCCATTACCGACACCGGCCACTGCACCATCACCACGGTCAGGCGGGCGAACGGCTCCCTCACCACCGACCCGGCCACTGTGCGCCAAGCCACCCAAGACAATTTCCTCCATCAGCACACCCCCACCCAAGACACACTGGACACAGACACCCAATACAAAATCGACCGGCTCCCTCAGATCTTCAACCACGCCTAGAGGAGGCAACTAGAGAAACGCCCCTTTACAATCCACGAAGTGCGGAAGCCCATCCACAGTCTCCGGCAACACAAAACCCCAGGCTTCAACGGCCTCCCTGCGGAGGGATACTACCAGCTCCCCCCCCCACCTTGTCTCCATCCTCGCCCACCGCCTCTGAGACATCGTCAGGGGGCAGACCCCCCTGCCACCAGACTGGGCAAACGTTGTCTGCTCCCTCTACAAAAAAAGGGGCTGGGCCAACGCGGACAACCAGCGCCCCATAGTCTGTGCAGTCACGGAGGTCAAGATCGTCTGGACCATCCTCCTGCGCCGCATCCGCCCCAACCTAGACCCCCACATACCCCCCAGGATCTGGGGAGCTATCCCTGGCCAGTCCCCACACGAGGCCATCTTCCTCCAGGCCACCGTCGCCGACATGGACCCGGTGGACCTCATCATCGCCTCCTTCGACCCCAAGGGGGCCTTCCCGAACACCCCCTGGCTCCTTTTGGAAGCGGTATGGAAACACATTGACCTCCCCTTCTACAACTTCACCTCCGACTACATCCGCACACGCAAGGACACAGTCCGCACCAGGGCGCGCGTCACCCACTTCCTCAAGCCAGGCATTGGGGTCCCCCAGGGAGGAGCGGAAGGGCCTGTGCTGTACTTCCTCGTGACACTCCCCCTGGCCATCACAATCGAACAGGATTACCCGGCCTACACGCCCTACCCCCTCCGCTCCCCCCTGGTGGGTTTTGCGGACGACACCCACCTCACAGTCGCGCACACCGCACAAGAACCCCACGCCCCAGATGACCGGACCAACAATCACCCAACAGGCCAATGACTTACTGGACATGACCATCTCCTGCCTCTCCAGCATCAACCTCATCGTCCACCCTACAAAGTCAGTGGCCCTGATCAAAGGGTGTGCCACAGCCCCCGTCTTGGGGCCACAAGGGCCCCCCTTGCATGTCGTGGAAGCCACCACCCAGCTGGGAGTGATCCAGACCAGCAACCCCGAAGACACCACCCTCCCCCCAAAGTTGCAACCCCACCTGGCCTATCTCCCCCGATATGCGTCCCTGGCCACCAAGGCCCTCTCCCTATCCCACCAAAGCCAGGCATACTACCTCACCGCGGGTTTTTAACGTCTCCATCGGTTTCCAGGCACTCCACCTGACACACCCCACCACCGCCCTCCAGCCAGCCACACGCGCCGTCCCCAAAGCTTGGGCAGCACACGGGGGTTGGCCCACCTCCATACCCACACGGGCCATCCGCGCGGCATGGCCTCACTATGGGGACGCAATAGGGGACGAGGTGAAAGCGGCCTACACACGGCACACCGCCCTCCACCTTCACCGCATGACCCACAACCACTCCCCGGAAGTCCGCGAAGTCGTCATGATCCGCCTACAAGCCGCACAACGGGCCCGCAACACATGCCCGCGCTGGATACTCCACCAGACGGGCATACCCACCAACATCAACACCCGCATATGGAACCACCTACAGCTTCTATTCCTCCCCCACACAACGCCATCCTCACCAACCACACCTGCCCAGAGGAAGGACCCCTAGCGGTCCTCTTCCGGGACCTCCACCATCACCCCAAAGGCACCATTGACACCATAGACCTTGTTAGAGTGTCCATCACAGTGGTGTACATCACTCTCTCACAAATACGGGTCCTTCACCGCAGCGGAGCACACCATAGCCCCTTCCCACAACTTCCTGAGTGGCCTCAATACCGCCTCCTCCACCAGTACCTCACACAGACGGCGCGGGCAACGGAGCACACTCTGCCGGGAAACCAAGACATGCAAACAACGTAGGGGGACATCAAAAAGCAGCACCCATGTCCCATCCAGGGGGACACCGCCCTTCATACCCACCGGCTGAAAACACGAACCCGTACCCCCGGTGACAGGCCCAGTCCCAACGCTAACCCTACTAGTGGCCCCGAACGAGGCCAAACCCATGTAAACCACCGTCATCCACCACGGGGCAAAGTGGCGCATACGAAAACACCACATGACCACCCAGGACCTACCAGCGGTCCCCCATGACTCCGAATACGTGCCCCGCATATGTTGGGCCTGTGACCCCAACGCACCCACGACACCATGGCCCGTATTGCACCACATAGCACGCCACCACACCCACCCGACGGCCCACCCACCACCACAGGCCTACGCATGGGTGGCCCCGTGGTTCCACCACGCCGCTACAAATCCCACAGGGGCGTGGAACCCGGGACCACAAACTCAAATGGCTGTTCACCACAACGCCCACCTGGCCCCGCCCCGACCCCGACGGAACCAGGATCCATTACAGCATGCACGAACCAGGCAGAAGGGGCAAACACGAGCACCCCTACTATCTGCTCCACCACTCCTGCCACACACCAGAACACCTAACACAGACCCTCAGATGCCACAGCCTGAACCTGGACACGGCCTACATCCTCCATTACATCTACTCCTACCTCACACAAGGACAACCAGAACAAGGACTCATAGCCATGTCCCCCCGCGCAAAACGCATCATTCCCAAGGAGATAGGGGTGTACGCCACCCCCATTCTGCAGCCCTGAACCCCGGTGGCCCACCTCATGACAGGCCTCGCCATATACGATTACCTGCCCATGAATCGTTGCCGCCTCCCACAGCCATCACCGGCGGACCTAGTCTTCTTCACCGACGCCTCAGGCGAGTCCGCCCTCACACCCATCACCGGGGGAGCCACCCTGCAACTGACCCACACCGAGGAACACAACCACATGGACCACCACAGGGGCCACACCACCTACGGGGCCTCCTCCCAAGGGGAACTGGGTGCCATAGCTGACACGATCGTCAAGATCGCGACACACCTACCCGCCCTCCTCCCGCACGTTGTCCGGGTCTGGTTCGTAGTGGACGCCACTGTTGACACACACCTCCTTCTCCGCATGGCACGACTGCCACTGCACAAAGCCACCGAAACGAGCCTTGGCACCCAAGCACTGCTACTCTGGAAAGCCCTCCGCAGCCCCCCCCCCCTACGTCCAACTACACATTGTGAAACATGAGTCCCACAGGCACCAATACGGAAATCCAGGCAGTATACCAGCGCACTACGCACCTACCGACCCTCCAGGTGCCATATCTGGACGGAAACCACACACACTTCCAACACATACCCCCCAAGCCGGAACCCCATCGGACCCCGGACTGGGTACCGGAGGACGCCCCCGATACCTCTTACGACAGAGCATACCACTACCCCAACCCCATCCAACACCTGGCCCGCGTGCTCGGACACACGGACAGCCGAGCGCACATCCAAGAGCTCCAGGAGAGGCTGAAAGTCCCCCTCTACCACTCGGCGCTACGCCCAGCGTGCATCCGAGCTCACCTGCAGAAACAACGCATCGAGCTCCTCAGGGAGCAACTGCCACTCTTCACCAGGGTTGCCCGGTGACTCGCCCGCAAAAACATCCACAGGCTGGAAGAACAGACCCGCCCCCCATGCAACCATACCACCCCGGAAGACTGGGAACACTTCAAGATATGCCCCCTCCATACAAGCAGGGACAAACTAGTCGGCTGGTCCCCTGCAGAAGCCCTACAGCAACATGAAGGCTGGCCGACCAACAGCCACGCACACCAGGCCACCGAACACCTCTTCGGGGATCCCCTGATCACGGAGACCACTATGAGAGGGGCAGTGACACAGGCCCCGGAAGGGCACCCCACCAAACAATCGGAGGACCCGATGGGGGCAGCAGCGCACCTCCAGCTAGAGGCGGTCCGCAAGGCAGCGGCCCAAATGGTACACGACGAGCGCCTCCTGTTGACACACACGGAGCAACTCAACAACCTCACCTGCAGGGAACAGATGCTGTGTCTCATCCATTACCATGCTGTGCATGACCCAGAGGTCCAGTAACCTCCTCTGCACCCCACACACGCCCCCCCATCTCCTTCCACAGGCCTCCAAGACACCGCCAGAGCACCGCAGAAGAACACCCACCGCAAGACCCTCCCGCCGCAACCACCCGTGACACCGCGGGACCAGCCAGCTCTCACCCACGCGACCACCTGACACCGCCCAGCCCAGCCAAGCCCGCCCAGCACCACCCAAACATCAACGTGGACGCGCTAGACCTCGATAGCCCGCCCCGCCAGACCCCTCCAGATCCAGGGCACCCCCCCCTCACACCAACCACCATGAGCGACCCCCACCTCCTCGGAGCAACTGTCCAAGGCAGGGCCTCAGACACTCCCCTTGGCTGGTCCTGCCTGCAAGAGAGCTCGACGAAGCTCACCGTCAAGGCGCTCCGGGACCTAGCCGGTCCGGGGCAAGTCTTCACGAGGCCATCGTAGACCTCGTCCTCTGGAGGGCCTGCCAACACACCCAAGACTAGCACATCTTGATCCTTCCCATCGAGGGAGGCCGGGCCCTGACATACGACACCGACACCAACGTCACACGCCGAGGAACCACACGCCTACAGCGAGCCCCAGCAAAGAAAGACCACCGGACAGACCCGGGCCGTCCGGAACAGTGGGAACAGGCCACCGCACCAGCCCGCGACATCGCCCTCCTCGCTGCCGGCCTCTGCACCCCCGATGACAACCCCCCCTTCCCGCCTACAGACAGCGACCACCCCCCCCCGGAGGTCTGGTGCACAGTCCTCGAGCGCATGCACTACTACGTAGTGGGCGCCACAGGAACCTCCCCTGGCCCACAATGGGTCATCAAGGGTGCCAACACCATGCTCGCCTGAGGGACTGCCCCAGCAGGGGCAATAGGGAACCCCACCATCCCGCACATGGTCCTCAGGGGCGTCCGCCAGCCGGGGGACCAAGCCCTGGCCCGCGCCCTGGCCCCAATCAGCTCGGGGCGGGCGGGCTACCACCAGGGACTGCCCATGCTCTGCTTGTCCCAGTGGATCAAGCGCCGCTGGCCGTCCACAGGGACCGTGCCCTGGATCTGGCCAATCTCCACCGCCCACACAAAAGTCGAGGCGGGCCCGGACACGCGGGAGGACACCCCTCCAAGGCCACAACACTCCCTCACCTGCGGGTACCACGCCATCCACAGGGTCCTCTGCCGCATGGATCTTAGCCCACCTCTACAGTACCCTCTTCCCACCACCAACCAAGAGGTCCACCAGATACGCACACTCATCTGCGAAATCCTTGCCGCGGCCGCAGAAGACAGCAAGCTTCTCCTTCAAAACTCTTGGCCTACAGGAGACCACACGGGTGCGTCGCTACAAGCGGACACGTACACCGACACAACACACGCTAATCCAGCCCCACACCCCCCCACGCTGCCCCCGCCCCTGCCCCTCCCTCCCTACTGCCCACCCAGCGGCCCACACACGCCCATCAACGCGCGCAGCCCTGGGCCCCGCGACACGGGCCTCCCCCACCAACCCGATGAACCACACACGCCCGCCACAGACCCTCCCGACAAACGCCCCTCACCGCCCCCTACACCAGGCAACCCACACACACCCGTTGCGAGGAGCCCCACGCCCCATGGCACCCTCGTCCCGCCCAAAGACCCGCACACGCCCCCCGCACACACCCGTAAAACCCCAGGCCCCAGCCCCCCCCTCCTAATGCAGCCCACGCAAACTGTTCCCCCCCGCGGACACCGAACCACACGCCCTCACGCATTGCAGGAGCCGAGCCCAGCGAAGCCCGGAAGGCGGAGATGTCTGCCCCGCGCCTCCCCCGCCCACCGCTGCCGACCGGATCGGCTCGCCAGGCCGCAAGGGCACGGCCAGGCCCCTCCTGCCACCCGCCCCCAACTCGCAGCCCGAAGACATGCCCTCCGTCCTCCCCGCAGTGGCCGCAGCGGAGGCCGCCGCGGCCCACAAAGCCGCACCCGCCCGCATGGCAGTGCAACCCACATCCCCCAAAAAACAACCACCACTTCCTCCTCCTCCTCATCCTCATCAACGTCCTCCAACTCATCCTCCGACCCCCCCCCCCGCCGACCTCATCCACAAAGCCACGACCAAGGCCAAAGCCGCAGCCGCACGCCAAGCTGCCGGAGCCCCCCGGACCCCCACACAGGCGACCGGGCACCCCGGCAGCAAGCCGCGAACCCCCTCCACCCAGCATTGGTGCCCTCATACCTCTAGGAGGAGGTCCTCCTCAACCTCGAGCCGGACCCCAACCCAAAACCCGACCCCAAACCAAAACCGGAACCCAAACGACAACACCGTATGCAATAGCCCCACCACCACCACCACCAACAACAACATCACCAACACCACCCCACACAGCCCCAAAAATCACCACAGGCACAACAGCAGCAGAGGCAGCCCCGCCCCGACCCAAACCCTAACCCAAAACCAGGCCCGGACCCCGCACCCACCGCATTGCGAGCCCCCCTCCCCCCGGCGAGAACCGCCACCACAGAGGCAGCCACACAACACGACCCTGTCCAAACCCTCGTCAGCATCCCCATCTCCAAGCGCCTCATCATCCACCCCCCCAAAAACCACCACCGCCGCCGGTCAGAGCGACCGGGGGACATGGGAACACTCGACCTCAGTCACCGTCAAGCCTGGCCCCCGACCCGCCCCCACTATTCACCAAGCCGTACAGCCCCAAGGGCTGCAAATGAGGCCCGACACTCAAGCCTCACCAGAACGCCAAGGGATCCTGAGGGCATACCTGCAGCAGCACCACCACCACCACCAGTGCCACCGCCGCCAGGGCCCCCACCACCACCACCACCACCACCGCCATCGCCACCACTACCACTGGCCACCACCCTACCCCACCAGGCCACAACCCCCCGTGCACGAGCAGCACGAGCGCATGGGATGGCAGCACCAGCCACCAGGGGACGGATTTGTGGGTATGATGTCATCATCTAAGTGCAGAATCATGTCGTGCTCGGCCTGAAGGGCTGCCTGGAAGCGCCGCATGGTGTACAGTTTGGTGTTGCCCTCAGTGTCATCCAGCACTTGCACTTTCGGGTGCGTCGAGGCGTAGGGGTATGAAGGGTGCCCACAGGCGACCAGGACCTGACCAACTATGAACATGTGCACCAGAGCGGACACCACACGGTGGGTGTTGGCCGTGCGGATGTAATGGGGAATCACCACGGAGATCTGTCCCGCAGGGGACGCAGCCAGTGGCAGCAGTAGCACCAGCAGGGACAAAGAAGGGATCAGGGACAGCGTCAGGACATATGTCATCACAGCGTGGATGAGGAATACCAGACGCCCACCTGTGCATTTCCCAGAAAGAACGGCGTGTCGCTGCTGCTTGTTGCTCGCTTGCTCCAGATCGGGCAACTTTTCCCCGCCCGGTTTCCCAAACGGAGCCATTGGCGGCTAGCAGTGGCCAAACGTAAACCCCCAAAATGGTATTTTCAACTAAGTATCGCAAAAGGTAACATTGACGGGGGGGCCATCTCCTCGCTTTTAGACGCGACTGCCCCCTAGTAGAAGTGGGCTGGAGACCCCCGGGGGGGGCCATGAGGCAACAGATACTGGGCTCGCATACGCTCCGTGTCACAGGCGCATGGTCATAACCACATAGTTCAGTGTGTTTCCTTGCTGCACTGCAGCGCAGACCAGTTCTGTACCACTCCAGGTGGCTTCTGACTGTGCTTTGGTCTTTAGCCTTTGGCCTTGGGGGGGGGGGGGGGGCTGTTGGGGGTAGGGGGGGGGAGGCTGGCTGCCGAGGAGGGCTTCTCGGGGGGACTAGCTAGTAGCTCCTAGTTGCTAGAGGGGGCGGGGGGGGGGGCTGGGAGAGAGGGTTAGCAGCGGTCTAGTACAGTCGGGCGGAGGCGCAGTGGCCTCAGGGGTAACTCTACAACGACAACAACAGAGGCCTCCATTCTACCTCCTCACCAGTGCAATGGTGGTTGTAGGCGCCCACACCCCCTGCCTGGGGAGGGCCGTATTTTTATGCTGTTCTCTCCGACACGGCCCATCACACCGGAGAATAGCTGGGTGCTGGGCAGGTTGCCAATTTCTACGAGGCTCCCGATTAGTTTTTTTTTCTTTGCCATACACAGAAGTACTGCTCTAAGGTAGTAGGTTTTTTTTCTTTCGTCGTACACACGTCCCTTTTTTTTCATCACCCCCCAGGGCTTACTTAGAAAGCTCTCCCTCCAACGACGAGTCCGAATCACAGACATTTGTATTCCGCCGCTTTTGGGGCTGTGCCCATGACAACTCCACTTTCCTGCGCTGCCCTACACTCTCCAAAGGGCGTGTGTGTTCCGCACCTCATGGTGCCTCGATGGAGGAGGAGGAGGAGGAGGAGGAGGTAGACGAAGAGGGGTCAACAACATTGGCAGGGGGTCGCCGAAGGAGGGCCCATTGCCACATCAACCTCCTCGTTCTTTTATGCATTGTCTCACGTTTTTTTATTCTTACATCTATCATGTGCAGTCGAAGCAAGGACAACATCCTGCTCCGAGGATGGGGCACAAACGCTACCTTTGCATCGAAGTGCATTTGCATACCGTACAACCACACGGTGGACTTACACAAGGTGAAGTGCATCAGCCAGTTTGTGCAAGGATTGCATGCACAAGCCTTGGCCATCGCACCACAACAAATTTTAGTGGGCTCCAGCGGACAATTTGTCAAGATGACTGAAACAAGCTTATCATGGACATTGCAAACGAATTCCGTGGTGCACTCCTTACTTCCATAGAAGCCGCAGGCATCTGCAACACGTTTGTCCCTCAAGATGTGCCTCCCCACATTGGTCCGCATGCTGTGTAAGAGGGCAATATGGTTGCACACTACGCATGTACCTGAGGCTGGTGCAGCTGATCCAACCTTCACGGTACAAGATGCATCCCTGATGGCACATCTTCCAAAATAGGGGTACGAAGGGACACCAATCGTAGGAGCAAACTTAGGAGGATTCAAAAGAAGGTCAAAGGTGAGTGCACTCAATCATGCAAAAGACTCAAATCACATGTGGTCCTCGTTTGCCCTCAACTTAACAAAACGGCAATTTTCACGTCTAAATTTACATACCTTCTGGACCAACATGCCATGCCACGCATGTAACTGGAGAAGAGGAAATGTTTCTACACTCATCAACTGGCCATGACACATAATGACCGATGAGTGCTCCCGCCGTCCCATGTCCACGTCCCCCTCCCCCGATGAACAGCACCGCGCTTCCCGTTCCTCGCGCCACTGGTACGCGCTCTCCACCCCCAGCCCCCGCCACCGACATCCCTGCTCCTCTGAGCGCCGCCGCGCGCGCCAGCGCTGTCCCAGGTCGATGTCCCCCTCCCCCCACGAACAGCACCGCACTTCCCGTTCCCCGCGCCACTGATACACGTCTCCATCCCCCAGCTCCCGCCACCGCCGCTCCCGCTCCCCCGGGTGCCGCCACGCACGCCACCGCTGTCCCATGTCCGTGTCCCCGTCCCCCCATGAACAACACCGCGCTTCCGGTTCCCCGCGCCGCCCATACGCATCCTCCACCCCCAGCCCCCGCCACCGCCGCTCTGCCTCCCCTGGACGCCGCCACGCACGCCACGGCTGTCCCATGTCCGTGTCCCCCTCCCCCTGACGAACAGCATCGCGCTTCCTGTTATCCCCACCGCCCATACGCATCCTCCACCCCCAGCCCCCGCGACCGCTGCTCCAGGACCTCGGGCTCCGAGCTGTCCCCCAACCAGGCCCCCTCCAGCTGGTCTGGTGGTCTGTCCCCGCCCTGCGGGAGCTCTGCAGCTGGCTGAAGTGGGCCTGGGGAGCGGGAAGGCGAGAGAGGGTGCACATGGTGCACACCTTCGAGGAGATCCGCACCCGCAACCCCGCAAACCCTAATGAGGCCGCCCCTGAGGCCGCCATGCCGCAGGCGGCATGGGAAGCCCTCCTCCGGGACGGGGTCCACGGCCTACACCCCCCCCTACACCCCCCTACACCTGGCTCCAGACCACTCACCCCCAGGCATCGGCCACCAGCGCCCCACAGGCTCCGCCACCACCACACCACTACGAGACCAGGAAGCGCAAGGGCAAAGGGAAGGCCCGTGGCAAGGCAGGGAGCAGGGGCCCGAGGTGGCAGGCAGGCACCCACAGGGACAGGGCACCGGGGTCAACGCAACACGGCGGCAAGAAACCAGCAACAGGCCAGGAAAAGGAAAGGCCAGGGGCCGTGGCACTAGGGGAGAGGGTGCAACGACGGGCACCAGGGCACGCACGCAGGAAGGGCACGCTACAACGGACAAACCAGCACCGCCCCACCCCGAGTCAACACAGCTCGACCCCCAGGGGCGCACACCCGTCAAGCCGCGCCGCCGCAACACCCACCAGACGCCGCACGAACCGCACCGGGTCGCGCCCACCGGCCACCGGACCCCGCACAGGGGCAGGAGGGTACACCCACACGGGGAGAAGGGCTTCCACCCATAGGGGAACCGCCGAGAACACCGCGCAGCCCACCACCACACCCTAACCGCCAGGCCACGACCGGCCACAGCAAGGGCCACCACACAGGCCACGGCACAGGCACCAGAGGAGGAAGGGGACACGGCCGCGGCACCCAGGATGCAGGACGGCAAGAACGCAGAGAAACAGGACCGTAGGGGACCCGACGCACCCGAGGAGGCCACAACACCCCGACCCACAGAACCCGGCACACCCTGAGGGGCAAGGACCCCCAGAGGACACGGAACCAAGACACAGGCCCCCCGGGAGGGCAACCCGTGGACACCCAACTGACCCATCGGGCCGAAAGACCCACGCAGACCCCCGCAACGCAGGCCCAACAAACCACACCACACATAACGACGCCCCTGAGCCACCAGCCAGCCACATAACCTCGGCCCGCGTCCCTCACCACAAAGCGGGCCAGTCGAACCAGTGCCGACCCCATCACACGTCAGAACGGCACTGAAAAGGGCCTACCACACACCACGGCACAGCGAAGCATGGCACAACGCGAGGCAACACGGCATACCGCACCGCAGCGCACCACCGTGCAACACACCACGACAAGGCACCCCACGACACGACACAGCACAGCACAACACAGCGCGGCACGGCACAGCAATGTGCACCCCGCTACGCCATGGCAAGACACACCACGGCAAGACACAGCGTGGCACGACACGACAGAGCAGAGCGCACCGCAACACAGCACAGACCACCACGGCACAGCACGGCAAAGCACAGCAGAACACAGCACAGCGCACCAAAGCACGCCACAGCACAAAAGCAAGGGACACTAACCGGGGGTCTAACCCCGGCAAACCGCCTCACAGCCCGGAAAGGAAGGAAACAGTACCACAACCGTGGGGCAGCGCCACACCAGCCCGCCACGCACGGGCTAGAGGCCACGGCACGCCCGTCAGTAAACCCGCCCCCCCTGACGGCAGCGGCCCGCCCGCACAAACTGCCACCAGAAAGTTACAACCGGCAAGGCAAGAGCGGGGGGACGCGGTCAACCTCAGCCCCCTCTTAACCCAAGTCCTTATGAAACCAGCCGGCGCAACCGCCGAGCCGGAAAAGCGAGAACCTAACCCGACAGGACAGGCCACCAGGCCAAGCGTGTACATAACCCAGCTGACCCATGGGGCCGGGGCACGGCCTGCAGCCAACCGCAGCACCAACATCAACCCCTTTAGGCACAGGGAATGCTGAACAGTGCGTGCACCAGCCCGGGGGAGGCAGAGGGAGGAACAGGCAAACCCCCCAACAAAAGAAAAAAAAAAAAAAAGCACAGAAGGGGGGGAACCCCCGCCCAACCACTAACACGCGACCACCAATAAAAAAGAAGGGGGCGAGAGACAGTCACACAACCGCGAAGCCGCACACCCAATTCACAAGAGGCAGGCCACCCCCCCTGCCGGGCAACACCAAAGGCGACACCCACGGGCCCCATAAAAGAACACCCGAGGACCAGCCTGCCCAGCCCGGCGACACCCAGCCAAAAGCAGCGGCCCACCATAACCACAGAACCACCGAAGGGCCGGAGGAAAGGACACCCCGGACACGCCGGACACACCCCACCAGAATAGTGGCGGGCCACCGGCAAAAAGAAAAAAACAGACGCAACCCGAACGAAAGGGGAAGGGGGGACGGAGACCAAGGGGCCCAAGACGCCCTAGACCCCAGCCAAGAGTGGCGCGGGCTACCGCGGGACCCAACTCCAAATGCGCGCACGACAAACGATGGACAGAAAAGGCGGGGCAAAGCCGAAACCCGAGTTCAAACACACGCACCCTAGATCGCAGCCAGGAATGGCGGAGTCACCGCGGAACTCAGACCCAAACACAAACACCACACAACAATAGGAAACCCAGTGTCCATTGGCCGGGCACTGAGGCAGCCCGTGCCATGCAGGTGACCCGGCCAAACGAGATCCGGAGACCGGGGGTAAGGCTGCATCCTAAGGCCTGTGCTGCTTTGAGGCTCGAGGCGGAGCGTGCGACACCAAAGCACCTCGGAACCCCAGTACCAAAAACATGCATGCATGCCTTGGGAACGGGATACGCCAGGAAGTCCGGTGGACCCTTAGGGTTCCGCCCAAGAGGGGGGACGTGCGCAAGCACAGGGGCACACCCTCCTGGCGAGACAAGTACGTCACGCTGGCGGCGATCAGCCCTCCAGGTGTTGCCCGGGGTCGCTTAGTTGGGGGACACCAGTGGGGTCTAGCGGGATGTAAGTCGCCTCCCCTCTTCAAGCGCAGAGCCCCCTCCTGTTCGTCACAGCTGCAACGCCAGTGGGAACCATGGGGCTCCTCTGCACGACCGAGTGCACCTACCTACCTACCTACGTAAAGGTACCAGAAAACTTGCCTTCAAACCTGCTACTATATATTCATTTATGCATGACCTATTATGCACGGGCTGCATGCTGCTGTAGCTCCGGATATAGGCATATCACGCCTCTTCTGATTATGTCCGTCACGCATCAGGGATGCTGCTAACAGTCACAACTCCATGTCTTCTTTTCCCAATTGGTTCATGCAAAAAGTAAGAAAAAGTCACTGCAATGTGTTTCTTGGGGTACGTGATCAGGACCAAGCCCCCCTCAAAACTTCAGAAGTTGTGTAGACTAAGACCTAATCGTTTCTCACTCTCTTTCAACTTCTAAGTACATTTTTGGAACTAACTAGGGCTATAACCCCAGCCCCCCATGAAGTTCACCCCTACCACTCAAGTGAGCGGACGTATATCCCTTCATGGAGGTAATACCGAAATCAAATAGGCATTTCATGCCTTGGGCCTTGCAGGTGAAGCTTAGTGGTCCTCCACCTCAGGACCCCTATACTCAATTGTTTCACCTAATTATTTTTGGCCTACGTTTTAACTGATTCTGACTGCGGCTGCCTGACCATGCTGGCCAAGCCATATCCTGTGTCCGGCCCAACCTACTTGCCCGGGTTTCCTAACCAACTCCATTGCATGTCAAAAGGTGCACATGAGGTGCTTTGGACTATCTTTGATGCCAGACGTATTTCAGGTATCTCTCCAAAATCATTGTTTTGTCCATATGTGACTGAAGCAATGCATGTAAGCCTGCATTGTGTTTGTGCAGCCCCTCTTTGTTGCACATGTTTTGATTTTGGAAGGATTTATCCTGATCTGATTTCATTGATCCGGTGCCTGGACCTGCTCAAGTTCATCTCCATGTGGACCTTATTTTGATGTGGTGAAAATCAGCAATGATTTCTTGAACAAAAACAAGGAACAAGCACACGTGTAGCCAAACCACAAACCTATTCTGGTAGCAGAGAAATGCCCTAGAAGACTAATGCAAGCCACGAAGAACACCAAGAAACACTTGTATTCTCGACTGTGGAGACGTCTGCCAAAACTGTACCGATCACAAGCACCAGATCAAATACTGGTGATATGAGGGCTTGACCTTCATCTGCAAGTGGTGTACCCCGTGATACTGGTCCTGTGGGAGAACCTGCAGAACCAGGAGGGGCGGAAGAGAATACAGAGATATATACAGAAGAAGTCCGTCCTGGCGCTAAGGTGCCTAGCTTAACGCATTCAAACCTCAAGCGCCTCGAAAACAAAGACCCCCCGGCAGCCACCTTAGCTTCTGTCGTGTCCTGATCGCCCCGGTCTGAAACCACGCCTCTTCCAGGCTTCGAAGTGGCCAATGCTAACGTCAAAGCCTGGGGAAGAGCAGCCAGGAAAGAAAAAGGGAAAGATGCCGCTTTGGGACCGATGTTCGGAGCTACCTGGGGCAACGGGACATTCGAGGTATGTAATGAACTCAAGAATTTTACGGGATTTTTAGTAGGTTGCCCGCATGTGCGATCACGTGTAGCGATATTGTTTGTGCTCTGTTATCTCTGATTGATTTACTTAAAACATTACTGTTTTGTACGTCTTTCACAGGCATACCAAAATCTGACAATGTTTGATTTTGTTGCGCTGTGTTGCGGATTGAGGTCGAGATCCAGGACTTAAAAGGCACTCGGATTACAAGATTTTACCTTTGCTGTTTGTGCAAGGCCTTTGGAGATTCCAATAGACGTCTGTGCCTTGGACTTTGTGCAATGGATCAGACCAGCTTGGCATAGCCGAATCAGAATAAATCGCTCTGCAGATCCTGACAGGAGCCGCCGCTACACAGAGCGTCGTGAGAGGAGTCGCTCTGAGGGTCGTGACAGGTAGTGCCGCTCTGCAGAACGACTAGAAAGGAGTTGCTCTGAGGTTCGTGACAGGAGCCACCGTTCCAGAGAGCATCCTACGAGGAGTCCTTCTGATGGTGATGACACAAGACGCCGCGCCAGAGATGTTGAGGAGAGGAGCTGTTCTACAGGTAACAGATGCTCTGACAGCAGTAGGCGCCCCAGAGGGCAACGTGAGCGGAGTCGCTTCAAGAGGTTCGGCGCAACACCCACCAGACGCCGCACGAACCGCACCGGGTCGCGCCCACCGGCCACCGGACCCCGCACAGGGGCAGGAGGGTACACCCACACGGGGAGAAGGGCTTCCACCCATAGGGGAACCGCCGAGAACACCGCGCAGCCCACCACCACACCCTAACCGCGAGGCCACGACCGGCCACAGCAAGGGCCACCACACAGGCCACGGCACAGGCACCAGAGGAGGAAGGGGACACAGCCGCGGCACCCAGGATGCAGGACGGCAAGAACACAGAGAAACAGGACCGTAGGGGACCCGACGCACCCGAGGAGGCCACAACACCCCGACCCACAGAACCCGGCACACCCTGAGGGGCAAGGACCCCCAGAGGACACGGAACCAAGACACAGGCCCCCCGGGAGGGCAACCCGTGGACACCCAACTGACCCATCGGGCCGAAAGACCCACCCAGACCCCCGCAACGCAGGCCCAACAAACCACACCACACATAACGACGCCCCTGAGCCACCAGCCAGCCACATAACCTCGGCCCGCGTCCCTCACCACAAAGCGGGCCAGTCGAACCAGTGCCGACCCCATCACACGCCAGAACGGCACTGAAAAGGGCCTACCACACACCACGGCACAGCGAAGCATGGCACAACGCGAGGCAACACGGCATACCGCACCGCAGCGCACCACCGTGCAACACACCACGACAAGGCACCCCACGACACGACACAGCACAGCACAACACAGCGCGGCACGGCACAGCAATGTGCACCCCGCTACGCCATGGCAAGACACACCAAGGCAAGACACAGCGTGGCACGACACGACAGAGCAGAGCGCACCGCAACACAGCACAGACCACCACGGCACAGCACGGCAAAGCACAGCAGAACACAGCACAGCGCACCAAAGCACGCCACAGCACAAGAGCAAGGGACACTAACCGGGGGTCTAACCCCGGCAAACCGCCTCACAGCCCGGAAAGGAAGGAAACAGTACCACAACCGTGGGGCAGCGCCACACCAGCCTGCCACGCACGGGCTAGAGGCCACGGCACGCCCGTCAGTAAACCCGCCCCCCCTGACGGCAGCGGCCCGCCCGCACAAACTGCCACCAGAAAGTTACAACCGGCAAGGCAAGAGCGGGGGGACGCGGTCAACCTCAGCCCCCTCTTAACCCAAGTCCTTATGAAACCAGCCGGCGCAACCGCCGAGCCGGAAAAGCGAGAACCTAACCCGACAGGACAGGCCGCCAGGCCAAGCGTGTACATAACCCAGCTGACCCATGGGGCCGGGGCACGGCCTGCAGCCAACCGCAGCACCAACATCAACCCCTTTAGGCACAGGGAATGCTGAACAGTGCGTGCACCAGCCCAGGGGAGGCAGAGGGAGGAACAGGCAAACCCCCCAACAAAAAAAAACAACAAGAAGCACAGAAGGGGGGGAACCCCCGCCCAACCACTAACACGCGACCACCAATAAAAAAGAAAGGGGCGAGAGACAGTCACACAACCGCGAAGCCGCACACCCAATTCACAAGAGGAGGGCCACCCCCCCTGCCGGGCAACACCAAAGGCGACACCCACGGGCCCCCCGAAAGAACACCCGAGGACCAGCCTGCCCAGCCCGGCGACACCCAGCCAAAAGCAGCGGCCCACCATAACCACAGAACCACCGAAGGGCCGGAGGAAAGGACACCCCGGACACGCCGGACACACCCCACCAGAATAGTGGCGGGCCACCGGCAAAAAGAAAAAAACAGACGCAACCCGAACGAAAGGGGAAGGGGGGACGGAGACCAAGGGGCCCAAGACGCCCTAGACCCCAGCCAAGAGTGGCGCGGGCTACCGCGGGACCCAACTCCAAATGCGCGCACGACAAACGATGGACAGAAAAGGCGGGGCAAAGCCGAAACCCGAGTTCAAACACACGCACCCTAGATCGCAGCCAGGAATGGCGGAGTCACCGCGGAACTCAGACCCAAACACAAACACCACACAACAATAGGAAACCCAGTGTCCATTGGCCGGGCACTGAGGCAGCCCGTGCCATGCAGGTGACCCGGCCAAACGAGATCCGGAGACCGGGGGTAAGGCTGCATCCTAAGGCCTGTGCTGCTTTGAGGCTCGAGGCGGAGCGTGCGACACCAAAGCACCTCGGAACCCCAGTACCAAAAACATGCATGCATGCCTTGGGAACGGGATACGCCAGGAAGTCCGGTGGACCCTTAGGGTTCCGCCCAAGAGGGGGGACGTGCGCAAGCACAGGGGCACACCCTCCCGGCGAGACAAGTACGTCACGCTGGCGGCGATCAGCCCTCCAGGTGTTGCCCGGGGTCGCTTAGTTGGGGGACACCAGTGGGGTCTAGCAGAATGTAAGTCGCCTCCCCTCTTCAAGCGCAGAGCCCCCTCCTGTTCGTCACAGCTGCAACGCCAGTGGGAACCATCGGGCTCCTCTCCACGACCGAGTGCACCTACCTACCTACCTACGTAAAGGTACCAGAAAACTTGCCTTCAAACCTGCTACTATATATTCATTTATGCATGACCTATTATGCACGGGTTGCATGCTGCTGTAGCTCCGGATATAGGCATATCACGCCTCTTCTGATTATGTCCCTCACGCATCAGGGATGCTGCTAACAGTCACAACTCCATGTCTTCTTTTCCCAATTGGTTCATGCAAAAAGTAAGAAAAAGTCACTGCAATGTGTTTCTTGGGGTACGTGATCAGGACCAAGCCCCCCTTAAAACTTCAGAAGTTGTGTAGACTAAGACCTAATCGTTTCTCACTCTCTTTCAACTTCTAAGTACATTTTTGGAACTAACTAGGGCTATAACCCCAGCCCCCCATGAAGTTCACCCCTACCACTCAAGTGAGCGGACGTATATCCCTTCATGGAGGTAATACTGAAATCAAATAGGCATTTCATGCCTTGGGCCTTGCAGGTGAAGCTTAGTGGTCCTCCACCTCAGGACCCCTATACTCAATTATTTCACCTATTTATTTTTGGCCTACGTTTTAACTGATTCTGACTGCGGCTGCCTGACCATGCTGGCCAAGCCATATCCTGTGTCCGGCCCAACCTACTTGCCCGGGTTTCCTAACCAACTCCATTGCATGTCAAAAGGTGCACATGAGGTGCTTTGGACTATCTTTGATGCCAGACGTATTTCAGGTTTCTCTCCAAAATCATTGTTTTGTCCATATGTGACTGAAGCAATGCATGTAAGCCTGCATTGTGTTTGTGCAGCCCCTCTTTGTTGCACATGTTTTGATTTTGGAAGGATTTATCCTGATCTGATTTCATTGATCCGGTGCCTGGACCTGCTCAAGTTCATCTCCATGTGGACCTTATTTTGATGTGGTGAAAATCAGCAATGATTTCTTGAACAAAAACAAGGAACAAGCACACGTGTAGCCAAACCACAAACCTATTCTGGTAGCAGAGAAATGCCCTAGAAGACTAATGCAAGCCACGAAGAACACCAAGAAACACTTGTATTCTCGACTGTGGAGACGTCTGCCAAAACTGTACCGATCACAAGCACCAGATCAAATACTGGTGATATGAGGGCTTGACCTTCATCTGCAAGGGGTGTACCCCGTGATACTGGTCCTGTGGGAGAACCTGCAGAACCAGGAGGGGAGGAAGAGAATACAGAGATATATACAGAAGAAGTCCGTCCTGGCGCTGAGGTGCCTAGCTTAACGCATTCAAACCTCAAGCGCCTCGAAAACAAAGACCCCGTGGCAGCCACCTTAGCTTCTGTCGTGTCCTGATCGCCCCCGTCTGAAACCACGCCTCTTCCAGGCTTCGAAGTGGCCAATGCTAACGTCAAAGCCTGGAGAAGAGCAGGCAGGAAAGAAAAAGGGAAAGATGCCGCTTTGGGACCGATGTTCGGAGCTACTTGGGGCAACGGGACATTCGAGGTATGTAATGAACTCAAGAATTTTACGGGATTTTTAGTAGGTTGCGCGAATGTGCGATTACGTGTAGCGATATTGTTTGTGCTCTGTTATCTCTGATTGATTTACTTAAAACATTACTGTTTTGTACGTCTTTCACAGGCATACCAAAATCTGACAATGTTTGATTTTGTTGCGCTGTGTTGCGGATTGAGGTCGAGATCCAGGACTTAAAAGGCACTCGGATTACAAGATTTTACCTTTGCTGTTTGTGCAAGGCCTTTGGAGATTCCAATAGACGTCCGTGCCTTGGACTTTGTGCAATGGATCAGACCAGCTTGGCATCGCCGAATCAGAATAAATCGCTCTGCAGATCCTGACAGGAGCCGCCGCTACACAGAGTGTCGTGAGAGGAGTCGCTCTGAGGGTCGTGACAGGTAGTGCCGCTCTGCAGAACGACTAGAAAGGAGTTGCTCTGAGGTTCGTGACAGGAGCCACCGTTCCAGAGAGCATCCTACGAGGAGTCCTTCTGATGGTGATGACACAAGACGCCGCGCCAGAGATGTTGAGGAGAGGAGCTGTTCTACAGGTAACAGATGCTCTGACAGCAGTAGGCGCTCCAGAGGGCAACGTGAGCGGAGTCGCTTCAAGAGGTTCGGCGAACTCACTCGTGACGCCGTTGATGAGTTGAGTTCTTGTTCGTCTGAAGTACAATTGGAGGCGGCACGCGAGTTAAATAAAAATTTGCTGGAGACAGTTGAGCAAAGGGCAACTGAGGATTTGAAGGCTCAACGGTGGCGTGCTGATCGTACTTTCAAGAGGTTACATAAGGAGATTGGAGTCCTGGAGGCACGGTTGCTAGAGGCTTAGACAAAGTGTAAGGTGGCTGTTGAGCGCGCTGCGGTGCAGTTTGGTGAAAACAAAGCACGTGTGTTGTTGCTCGAGCAAAGAAATGCCAAGTGCTATGCGCCAAACTTGGATCTCCAGGAACGAGTACAGCATATTCTACAGGAGCTCAAGAGTGTGTGTAAAGGTGCAGGAACACGCGGGCACCAGCAGCCTACGAGCCGTAGTGGCAAGCGCGTTGAGCGTGCAAAGGCGGCTGCCACGCCCCAGGCAAGCGCTCCTGCAGACGAGGCCTTGCAGTTTGGCGAGGAGTAAGCAGCCTGGGCGTCAGCGAGCAGGACGCCGGAGTCATGCACGAAGGATGGTGCCGCGGAAGTGAAGTCGAACGGTTTTCAGGTACTGTCTGAACATATAGACAGTATATGTAGGATCTGGAAATTCTGATGTGAATCTTGAAATCTGAGTTCGATCTCACTGTTCGCGTTCGGGCTCAGAAGTTGACAGGGTGTCTCATTTTAGGTATAGAGACACAAGCTTTATTTCGGTTAGGGCAGTGGTGTCGAGGACGGTGCAATTTGGATCTGTTGATTTATCGAGTTCTGGGTCAGACGTTCAGGTTCCTTCAATGATTCACCGAGTTGTGTTTTTTTTTAGGCCTGCCTCTACGTTGTCTCACTTCGTCACTGGCCTCTGTTTGTTGTGCAGGTTGCTAGTGTAGCTTTTTTTTTAGCACTTAGTAAGCCAAGGCTACTGCTCTCTTCCCCCCTACATGTGCAGTGGTGACCAAGTCTCATTTTTTTGAGAGTCTGGGGAGGTTCCTTACAGGGACCCCTCCCTGTAGGCATAGACATGAGGCCAGAGCCTGCCCTTACAGGTATGTAGGTGCCTGTTGATGGCAAAGCCTGGTGGCTGAAGTGTAAGCCAGCCCCCCCACCCTATGGTTTGGGTGTCCGTCTCATAGTGAGTTTAGCCGTGAGGACTAGAATGACTAGTCTACCAGGGTATCCCCCTAAGTGAAAGGGTTTGAAATGTAAATGTTGGCTGGCCGGTGAGCTTTTGAGCTCCATATGTTTGGTGAGCACTGTAGGTGTTGTGCTTTGTTGAAGCTGTTCAGCTCAGCAGAGCTGCGTGCACCTTCAGTTGTTGGTTGATTGTCTGTGTCATTTCTTTTGGCTAGTGTTGGAGTGTGGGCTCACACGTGTTCACAAACCTGTGTTGGGAACATTCTCGGTCTTGCCCTAACCTACGTATCCTCATTTGTCTGCAGATCCAGCCTTTTGAAATCTTCTTAATGCACCAACTTGTCCAGCGGCTGGCTTCCCCGGAGGAGAGACCCTGTGCACGGAACGTATGAACAATTAGATATATTGTACAGCCCGTGTGGGCATATCTGGCCGTCGGAGCCTGGAATTGTTGCGCCGGGGGGGGAGAGGGGTTTAGGACATTCAAGGTTCGGGGGGGTGGAAATGTGGGTTGCTCTGGCAGTAGATTGACGAGGGAGGAGGGGGGGACCACCCCTCGGGGGGGATCAGTCGAAGAAGAGGGAGGAACGGTGGCACTGTGGGTTGCTCTGAGGGCCTTAGGCTAACCGGGGGGGGGGGGGCGGGGGGCTGGTAGTGTGGGGGTGGCGGGCTGGAAAAACTGTCGGATGTCAGGGGGGACCGAGCGGGGCGGAGCTGGGGCGGAAGGGTCGGGAGGGGGAGGCGGACGGGAACAGGGGGCGAAAGGAAGTCTTGTCTGCTTTAGATTATCAAAAGTAATTGATATTGAAATCTTAAGTGGATTTTCGGCTGACTGGTTGTGTTTTCAGAATGAGAATGTCACCTTTTTGTGGCCTTGCTTTCACCGTCATCCTTAAGCTGACCCTGCGTCACAAAACTGATTCCACGGATCGCTCTGCAGCTTCCGCAGCTTCTGCCGCTTCTGCTGGCCGCTTCTGCAGCTTCAGCAGATTTTACGTCGGCATTTTCCGAAATTTTCCTGTGATGCTAAAAGTGTTAGATCACTAATCACTCAAGCCGTCCGAATGGAAAATAATAAGGTGCTGCAGCTGCTGTCTAGAGGTGTGGGTACTAGTGCTGCCCAAAAGGTTAAAACCGCATTGAGAATTGTATGGGTAAACAATTGAACTTCGTTTCGTTCCTTAGATGTGCCTTGGTGTCGTGCATTCAACCAAACTACGTGGATTTGGCGCCAGAAATCCCCTTTGCTTAGTTTCTGTAAGGGAAAGCAGCTTCCGTCTACAGGTTTGGGTACTAGGGTGCTCCTTGAAAGGTCAAAAACGCATTGAGAATGGTATGGGTAAATAGTGATTGCATTTGAACTTCATTTCCTTGCTTACATGTGCCTTGGTGTCGTGCATTCAACCAAACTACGTTACTTTTACGCAAAAATCACTTATGCTTGGTTTTTGTGAGTGAAATCAGCTTCCGTCTAGAGGTTTGGGTACTAGGGTGCTCTCTGAAAGGTCCGAAACGCATTGAGAATGGTATGGGTAATCAGTGATTGCAATTGAACTTCGTTTCCTTGCTTAGATGTGCCTTGGTGTCGTGCACTCAACCAAACTACGTGATTGTTGCGGAAAAATCACTTGTGCCTGGTTTTTGTAAGTGAAATCAGCTTCTGTCTAGATGTTTGGGCACCAGAGTGCTGCCCGAAAGGTCAAAAAGGCATTGAGAAGCGTATGGGTAAATAATGATTGCAATTGAACTTCGCTTCCTTGCTTACATGTGCCTTGGTGTCGTGCATCAACCAAACTACGTGATTTTTGCACACAAATTGCTCGTTTTTGTTTTTTGTAAGTGAAATCAGCTTCCGCCTAGAGGTTTCGGCACTAGAGTGCTCCCCAAAAGGTCAAAAACGCATTGAGAATGGTATGGGTAAATAATGATTGCAATTGAACTTCGTTTCCTTGCTTACATGTGCCTTGATGTCGTGCATTCAACCAAACTACGTTATTTTTGCACAAAAATCAGTTATGCTTGGTTTTTGTAAGTCGAATCAGCTTCAGTCTAGATCTTTGGGTACTAGAGTGCTGCCCGAGAGGTTAAAAAAGCATTGGGAGTGGTATGGGTAAACAATGATTGCAGTTGAACTTCGTTTCCTTGCTTAGATGTGCCTTGGTATCGTGCATTGAACCAAACTACGTGATTGTTGCGCAAAAATCACTTATGCTTGGTTTTTGTAAGTGAAATCAGCTTCTGTCTAGAGGTTCGGGTACTAGGGTGCTCCCCGAAAGGTTAAAAACGCATTGATAATCGTATGGGTAAATAATGATTGCAAGTTAGAAGGATAAAGGCATTAAGTAAAAACAGTGAAAAAGTTCTGAAAAGGAAGTGGAATCAGTGCAAGCAGTTAAAAAAGATGGGGTGCCAAGAAGTGCCATCCCGGTTGTGCTAATGCGCAGTTTGGCTGTGAGGAACACTTATATGATAGTAATTTATGTCCAAGTTGGCAAGTTAGAAGGAAGTGAAATCAGCAAAAAAAGTTCTGAAAAAGAAGTGGAATCAGTGCAAGCAGTGAAAAAAGATGGGGTGCCAAGAGGTGCCCTCCCGGTTGTGCTAATGCGCAATTAGGCTGTGGGGAACAATTATACGATAATAATTCATGTCCAAGGTGGCAAGTTAGAAGGAAGTAAAATCAGTGAAAAAGGTTCTGAAAAAGAAGTTGAATCAGTGCAAGCAGAGAAAAAAGATGGGGTGCCAAGAGGTGCCCTCCCGGTTGTGCTAATGCGCAATTTGGCTGTGGGGAACACTTATAAGATAATAATTTATGTCCAAGGTGGCAAGTTAGAAGGAAGTGAAATCAGTGAAAAAAGTTTTGAAAAAGAAGTGAAATCGGTTTTGTGACGAAGGGTCATCTTAAGGATGACGGTGTTGTGGTATGCTTCGCTTACGTGTGCTCTGGGCGCAGGGGCTTTTGAAGGTTGTTTGTATGTTTGGGTCTTTCCTAACCTTTTATAAATTTTTAACCCAATATGTGCATGATCCCTGTGGGTGTTTGCAGAGAAAGCGCCTGAGGTTTTGTCTCAGGTGCAGCTTCCCCTGGGATACGTCAGAAATTCGTGGGGTGGTGCTTGAGAACGAGTGCAGATTAAAGCTGGGTGTACAACCCATGTCAGGGTCCAGCCCTCCCACCTTCCCCCATCAGCATAGGAGTCTTACTTACCCTTATGGTTGCGGGTTTGATTTTTTACCTATGTTGAGGGTGTACAGGCATACAGACAAACACCGACCAACAGTGACCAGCTGCAGTATCATACTGTGTCAGAGAACAGTACATTGGTGACCTGGAGGGGAAATCAGGGTCGATCCATGGGACGGGGTGAAGCGGAGATGAACCGGGTCGACCCGCGAAAGTATGCATGGAGCCCCCTGGGCCAGGGTACAAAAACACCAACCCGGAGGTACAGCGCGTCCAGCACAATGACAGTGCAGCCCCCCCCATACCAGGTCCCTTGTTTACACAGTAGGGTCCATAGAACAGTGGGTATTTTCCTGAGGGTCATATTATTTTTTGACATACTGTGGTGTGTAAAATCTTTTTGTTCATCAGTTTGTGCATCAGCCTGGTGCCCCAGCACTAAGCTTGTGAGCAGAGCGCAATGAACTCAAGCAATTTCCGGGATTTACAGTAGGCCACACGCATGTGCGATTACGTGTAGCGATATTGTTTGTGCTCTGTTATCTAAAAATGATTTACTTAAAAAATTACTGTTTTGTATGTCTTTCACAGGCATACCAAAATCTGACAATGTCTGATTTGGTTGCGCTGTGTTTGGAATTGAGGTCGAGATCTAGGACTTAAAAGGCACTCGGATTACAGGTACCTTACGGCGAATTGGATGTGTCGGCCTAGGGCCATTCGTCAGAGTGGGAACCCGACTAGATTTCCAGAGAACCTTCGAACACCTTCGAAGGAGCTGGAGGAGCCTGAGTGCCTGGAGCGAGTGCCCTCCCCAAGGGGGGTTGCTCCTGAACCCTCATGCGTGGAGCGAGGTTTGCCTCCTGGCGTGGCAGCCCCTAAGCTGGCTCTCGATGAGACTATGGAGCTGCTTTCCCGGGTCTTGGGTGCAGGTGATGAAGAGCCGGACCTGAGTGCACTGTCAGCAGCACTCAAGGCAAAACTGGGGCTCTCCAACTGGAAGAAGCCCTCCCCCTACCATGTCCTGTGCTGTGGAACCTTTGACCCGGGATGTAAAAAGCTGCAGAGGCATCCGCAGCTCTCCTATGGAAACCTGTCCGAGCCCTCTCCACCCCAATGTGAGGACTGTGCCTGTCTGTAGTGTAGGTCATAAGTAAGAAAAAGTGCATCTCATGCTGAAAGGTAAGCTTTATTTGTCTTAGAGATTCCTTCAGGCATACTGCATTTTCATCTTAGTATTGGCCTTTCGAAAAAGGGGTGACAAAGCATTTTTACCTATAAAACCAAACACTAAACTTTAGATGTTGTGTGGACCCCTGTCTCCTCAACTGATTGGACATAAACACTATTTCCTGGACTGACTGAGGCGCTGACATCTATCCAGAGCCTCTACATTGTTCTATATTTTCTCATGAATGCTTAGCTATCCTAGTGGTCTGCACCCTAGGGGGCAGGGGCACCTCTTCTTGAGAGGTCGTGGGTTCGATTCCCAGGCAGCCTAGTTCAGTAGGAAGATGTCATGTGACATGGCAGGGACAGCAGCGACACAGGCCATGCCACCTCAGCACCTATGGGACCCGGACAAAGAGTGCACATCTCTAGATGGCACTATAAAAGAGAGAGTGCCCATGTGGGCAGTTTTCCTATGATTGTAGGATATGTTCGAAATATCTTTTCCCAACTCTTTCCTTATTGTGAGTTTCTTTGTAGATACATTATCTCCTTTGACTGCAGCCCTTCATGTTGTGGATGTGATCCTGTATTTCCTTTTCTTGCACTGTAGGTACTTGGGAGTAATGGGCTTATTTCAACAAAACATTGGTATTTTGAAAGTTTGAGCTACAGCAAGAAGTAGCATAAGCAAGCAGAGGCACAAACAAAGCAATATCATCAAAGCACCAACAGTAGAAGCCTGTTTTAACTGTCTGGTAGCAGAGAATTTCAGTCTTTAAGTACCTGCCACCCCGTGCAGTACGACCAGTACGTCGAGACTGACATCAGTTCTGAAGGGCGGAATAAAACCAGATGGACACCAAGGACACTTCCGAGAAGACAGCGCCCTCAGCCGCACCAGCAAAGCTGGCACCGAAGCACAGACTGGGTGAACCTGCACCTGAGGAGCCTGTACCTTCGGTGCCCTTAAGTCCGCCTGCAGACGATTAGCTTGAGGGCTTGGGAGCTGCCTTCAGTGGACTATATGTTGGAGGAGCTGAAGGCAAGGAGAAGGCAAAGGGAGCAGTGGATATGGGAGTTGAAGAGGAAGACCCTGGAGATGAGCAGAATCCATCCGATGAGGTACCCTTCGATGACAAACATTTTGAGAGCGCGCCAAGCGCCCCGACCTCCCTGCAGCACCCTCTCCAACAACAACTACACTCCCAGGCCACACAACCAGCAACATCCTCACCGACAACCACTCCGCTTATGGCTGAGCGTCGAGGCTTTACTGGTATGCCTTACTCCACCTATGGCTTGACATCAGTTCAGACTGCGCCACCTATGGCAACAGTAGTCAGCGAACCAGTGGCATCCACCTCCACCTAGACAGGTATCCATGAGCCTGCACGTCTCCGATACGCTGAGGGCTATCACAGCCTTCCTGCTGGTGTAGGCCCCATCTATATTTCTGCCTATGTAGCACATGAATCTGGCTATGCCATGCCAGCGCCTGGCTTCGCCTTTCTGAGTGGCCTTCGAGGCCCTGAATGCTGTGGAGGACGGAGAGGGGATCAAGAAGACCCTCTGACAGCACCCTGACGCGCTCGGAGATAAAGAAAGCTCTTCGCAGCGCTACTGGGAAGCTACTCTCCGACATGGCACAGGAGAAGCCCCTGATGCCTCCTGAAGGGTCACCTATGACCATCCGAGCTTCCCCCCAGGGAGTACAGGCCAACTCCCTGGTGGCGGGACTGACTCATACTCTGGGCGGCGTGAGAAGGTGACCTATGCCGACCCCTGCAGCAGTACCAAGGAATCCCTTCGTGCCGAGAACTGCCCAGCCGCCCTACAGCCATGTGGAGAACTTTACCCGAATTAAGCTGGATCAGTTGGGGCTGACAGCCTCAGGGGCCATGGCTGACGTGGAGCCCTATGGCTCCAGTGGCGTGGGCAGTGATCCTTCGGATGACGAGCCGCCATCTCTAACTTGTGCATCACCCTCTGAGGACGATGACCCTGAGGACCCGGAGAACCTGAGTGGCAGAAAGAAAAAGAAAAAGGGGAAGAGCAAGCGCCACAGGAGACGCAGATCCAAGAAGGCTAAGGCTATCACCACCTCTCAGATTGTGGTGAACTTGCCTGAGTTCACTGACAAGAACCTCAGCGAGTTCGCGTAGAATTTTGGCCGGTTCCTCAGGATGACCGGCCAGACCCACATCAGTGGTTGGGTGTAGTGTGACCTGCTATTGCAGTGTTGTAAGACCAAGTACTTGGAAAAACAAGTCAAGCAGATCGTGACCAAGTCCGCTAGGTTCGCCGAAGTATTTGTTGCCGTTGAGAGGCAGTACCCCTCCTGCGAAACTGACCTATCCATCCGGACCGAGATCCGGAACGTGGCCATGTTGCCCAACAACCCCAATGCTGCGCGTATCTCTGAACTACTGGCCGACTTGGACCATTGAGTAGGGCGACTGACACCCGGATCGTACGGCAGCGATGAGATGCTTTTCCGGTTGGTGGCCAAGATCCCCTGAGACGTGTGGCATGGGTGTCGGGCTGCAGCGGAACGCACGGCAAGGACCCTCACCTACGAGGACTCGTCTGTCCTTCTATTGGAGCTGGCGCTGGAGAAGGAGAGTGACCAGCACCTCAATGCCTACCGCCCCGGAGGAGGCAACTCTGGGAACCATGGCCTTGGGCATCAAGGACCTTGACATAAACAAGGGACTACCCCTAAGAATGCTCGCTATATGAGTAACGTGCAAGACCTCCTCTGGTGTGATGCCACAGATGAGCAGGACGGCCTCGTGCATGCCCCTGACTGCGACCAGCATGAGTGCTTTGTGGTCAAGAGCAAGAAGCAGGAGACCAATACCGGTGGGAAGGCTAAGATGCCTGACCACTAAACGTGTACAATGATCTGGGCCTTCCGTGGCAAGCGCAACCACTACGAGGATGGGTGCTACCACAAGCAGCTCTTGTCGGCCACGCTGAAGACCGAGGCCCAGAGTGGCGGTGGAAGTGCCGGAGGCAAGAGTCAGGGCGAGAAAGGCAAGGGTAACTCGGAAGGACGAGGGGAAGGCCAAGGTCCAGCAGAAGGCAAAGGTGGAGAACGCAGAGGCCCGAACAGGAAGAACCAGGACACAAACAAGGACAAGAACCAGGACAGGTCAGGGGGAAGCCCGAACACTACGCCACGGGAAACGAATCCTGAGCTTTCTGGTGGGCAGCAAAACACGGGGCCTATGACGCGTCTTGAGCCGCAAGCTCAACAGGAACAAGGGACTATGCGTGCTAACGAAGATGGGGACGAGTTTAACGTCCGCAAACGTTCTTGCCTCATGCGCATGGCGCGAAAATTGCGCAAGAAGGGGTTTGACGTGACCTGTCACGCTGTGTTCTGACAGGGACGCTCTGCAGGATCTACAGACCTGGTGTTCTGCGTACATATCCGTCTTTGGGGCCGAGAATACCCCGGGTCACTGGATACTGGGGCTACTACATCAATTATGGCCAAGAAAACTTTACCTCCTGGGGACCTGCGGAACGCCATGCCTACACAGCCATTCACATGGGGAATGGCCGTATGGTGCACAGTTGTGGGGATTGTGAGGTCGACGTGCCTATTTGATCAAGAACCATTGCCCATCGGTTCTACGTGATGGACACCAAAGCCTTCGACTTTGTACTGGTGACCGACTTCTTCGTCGAGCACTCCCAGATTCTATCTCTCATGCTGCAAGCATGTCCTCCAATTCGGCAATGGTGATGGAGGAAAATCTGTACCACTGATGCAGTCTGAGCACACATCAAGCTATCAGAGGGTGTGCAAGAAGGAGCTCTTTGCCATGATGGTTGCTTCCAAAACTGAGGACTATCAGCACATTGGGGATGTCATGGACCAACGTCGAAAGGAGTTGGGATACTCGTGGGAAGACCTGAAGGTGGAGTTGTTCGCCAGTGACAAGCAGCACGTCCTGGACCTCTACTGCAGCAGAGGGCAAAATTGCTGCTACAAATTTTATTGGCGCTCTTTTCGGGGATGGCCTACGGGAACCCCGGAATCAGTGAACTGGGGAGGGTCTCGACCACGGTAGCCCTGGAACATTACCCTATGGTCCTGAGTTCCCCCGATTGGGGAGCCGTTGGTGGAAATGAGTATTGGCGTACTCTACTGGGGAACCTTACGCTCACCCCCATCCAGCTGCCCGACAACGCCATCTACTTGCCCCGGGGTCGCAAGACGCATATTGGGAAACCAGGGTTGGGGAGCATGCTAAGCTTGGTGGACGGGGGTCTAGCCCCAGTACCCTGGGAAGATTTGAACCCTGCTATGGACCCGGGAAGTTCAACGTGAGAGCAGCGGCTACAGCCTGGATTTCCTGAAAGACCACCGCCGGCCTCGAGACGCTGTAGAAGCTACTGCTGGGGGAGACCAGTACGTTGTGTCTGACGCCGCTGCCCCCAACTCCCCCTGCCATGTACCTAATCCAGATGTAGTCTCAGAGTGTTGGCTATCCAAGCTACCTAGCTCTATACACTCCGATGACAAAACGGAGCATGACGCCTTCTTTGTGCAGACGTGCGTGGAGGAAGTGGAGAACGCCGAGTACACTTCCCCACAGAAACCCCTACTCTCTATGAGGGGAGAGGAGCCCTCAGACGAGGATGTGGACCCCCAATCCAGGCTGAGAGAGTATGTGGACTCCAAGAGGAGATTGGTGGGGAAAAACCCATGAGACCCACTGCTGGTGTTATTTTCTTCGAACGAAACTTTCGAACGAAGATTATTTCTTCGAACGAAGAAAATTTTTGAACTGTTCGAACGCCTTTGGGGTGGCTCCTTTGCTGCAAAAATTGTGATAACATGCTCAACACAGTTGTTTTTGAGGGTTTGGTTCTTTCGATCCAGCCTGCAACCACCTAAATGCCCTGGAAATGTGTTTTCAAAATGTGGAGGTTTTTTCTTCGAACGAACTTTCGAATGTTCAAACGAAGATATTTTTGGAAGAAAACGACGCGGCGTTTACAAATGCACATACAGGTCTGCAGGCAACAACACAACCGCACAACCACCAGTGTCCCTGTCCAATGTAGCTTTCTCAGTCCTGGCTCACGACTCACTGCCTGACATTTGTACTGCAACCTCGTCTTTCCTTTCCGTATCCTTTTTGTCTCCCTCTCTGGCATCCTCTTTGCCTTCCTCTCCGGCATCTTCTTCTTTCTGCTTGCCACCACTCTTCCGTTGGCGTCTTACTCTTCTTCTTTGGCCTCTTTGCCTTCACTTGCTTCTTCCTGGCACTTGGATCTGGCACGCCACCGGTTGCCGACGCCACTGCCGCCGCGTTTTTGCACTCCTCCTGCGTTGCGTAGCTTCTGGCCGCAACACAATACTGCCCGACGGAATGCCACACGGCAGACTTGTAGTCTGCAGGGACCCAATAGATTCTACCGGCACGGCCCAGTTTGGTCTTCTGCTGCAGGATGTCTCTGGGTATCTCCATTTGCCAGGGGCGCCACTTCCGAATCGGCACTCCTCTCCATGCTCCGGACTGGTCCTCTTGTTGGAGGGGTAGCCATGCCCACAGCAGTGCCCCTCGATCTGAAACCTGTGTCTCCTGAGTTTCGTCTTCATCGCCATCATCTCCGGAAGGCGGCTCCTCCTCTTCATCTTCTTCAGTCTTTTCGAACTCCGAACTCTCCGAACTGTCACCCGGCAGCAGCTTTGCCTTCTTCTTCAGAGATTGCTTACCCGCTGGCCTCGCTCGTGGTCCCTTTTTCGGCTTCTTTGTCTTCCTGTAAGACGAGAGAATCCCGGCAAGGTTCTTTACCTGTCGTCCAGACACAACGGTTTTTGGATCTTTGCCCCGCACGCCAGCACTGGTCGTCGACGCCTTTTTTTTTGGGGTTGCCTCCGGGGAATGCAACCTTGAACAACCCTTGCTGAGATTCACCCATGTTGACATCAACTTAACCTTTCCTCGACCTTCTTCATGGTTTTGGAGGGCTCCAAGGACGGTCAGTGCTCGCGCGGGCTTCGTTAGCAGGTCGTTCAGCAAGCTTCCGGCAGTCACAGTCCTCTTAATGCCCCGACTTGGTAGCGGAAGCTTCCACCTGACGCCAACGGCGCTGGTTTGCGTTGCTGCAACCCGTGGGCAGTGGAGCGGTAAAAGACTTGGAATACAATCTTCGTTCGAAGATTTGACTGTTCTAAGGAACGTTTTTTTCTTGGAACGAAGAATGGTTTTCGAAGAATAACGTACAGGACGCATGCACGGTCATTAACGCTCAGCTACAAGGTAAATGCGGTACCTCCCCTTCAGGAATGTCCCCTCCCATGTAGCCATGTTGCACTCCTGCAGCCACTGCTGCCTGCAGCACTGTCTGCCACTCGGCGGTCTTGTGCTTTCCACTTGTTGTACTCCCTCGGCTTGCTGCACTCCTTCGTCCGACTGGGCTGCCTGACCACCACTCCGCGCCTGAGCGGTGACCTTGACGCCCTTCAAGCGGCCCGTTGATGTACCTTTCCCCAACCCTGGGGACTCACTCTTCAGGAATCTGAGGGTTTCCGTAACGGTCTTCACGCCAGCGCTTCACGGCGCGGTAAGCATGCCAGACCAATGCCAAGAGACGTATCATTGGGGTTGGTTCCTTTTTTGCTGGGAACAGCGAAAGGCAAGGCACGGGCAACCAGTGCACAAGGCATGGCCCTGTCCACAGCGACATCCAAAACAGCGGCCATATATTGACAGTGGCGTAAGCCAAGCGTACTTCGGGTCCCCGCAAATGGGCGTATGGGAATTGGGGACGGAACTACCTAGAATGAGGTCAACGTAAGGGCGGGTTACTCCGGATTCTACGAAAACCTGGCGACAAGGGTCGAACTGGGCGCTCACATCGAACACTTCGTTCACCACCACGTAATCCGGATCATCTTCTTCTGAATCCTGGGAACCAAAATCTAGCGGGTCATCCAAACGGCGAGAAGGGGATGTTGACGGCTCGAAATCAGCTGCACGCTGCGCCGCCGGGTGGTGGGCCAGTTGTGTAAGAGTCTCGGAAGGGGTTTTAGGCAAGGATCCTGACGCTGGGGCAGAGGTTGGGTGCGCCTGAAGCAACTCCTGAGCACAGCGCGAAAGATTCGGAAAATATCTTCGAACAAAGAAAAATCTTCGAACGAGAGTTCGTTCGAGGATTTGAAGATTAGAACAAAGACTAAATCTGAAGGACTACAACACATGCCTGCAGGGCTCGGAGACTAACACATACCGCCACCAGTCTTGCGATATTGGCCTTGTCTTCCTTTGTCAGCACCATTGAGCCGCATCATCTATTAAAGATTCAAACAATGCAGCGTTTGGGCAAGAGATCGGGCGCGTTGTACCATGAGCTACAATGTGGGCGTGCGTGTACAAGAAGGCATGCTCCATGGTTTGTAGCTGAGCAGAGAGCTGGTAGTCATCTGAGGTGCTGCCCCCTCTGTTTGCGAACCGCAAGTAGAAATAGTTTGGCTTGGCATTCGTGGTCTCAGCCAAGTCCTGGCAGTACATCCCAAGCCTGTAAGGTGCTATCGCCTCTAGGATTCTGGGCACATCAAACTCCAAGATTATCAGATAATGAGAACGGGTATCGGGCAAACAGTGTTCACTAAAATTCTCAGGCCGCCTGCCGACAGTCCGCTGGAAGGTCAATGTCGATGCGCTGATAGGTGATAGATAGAGCCGTTGCATCACGTGTTGCAACCTCATGACAGCCTGGTTACCGGAGTGCCCGTCAGCCAACCCCAAAACATGAGCAATACCATCCCATATGAAAAAAAACGCTTCGTTTCTTGTCCATCAGGTCTACAAGTTCCACCCCGCTGCCAACCAGATAGAGCAATCTTCAGCATGTTATTGATAGCGTTGCGTGCTTCCCTGCTGGCGGACAAGCATAGCCCTTCCAAGTATTCCCCAAGCAAAGCACCGATTCGCATAAGCATATGAAGAACACAAATAATGGCATGGTGTCGTGGTACTTGAAGCAAAGGTTTCGAAGCGCAGCCACGAGCTCCCTTGCAGACAGGGGTCTTGCCAAGTCAGGACGCATCACCGGTGCGCGTTCTGCGCCAGTGACAGCCCAGGTAACGCCTCTGGAGAGGGTTCCAAAGGCCCAAGTTGTGAACTGACGGTATATACCAATGTTCAGTAAGCCCCAAAAACCTCTACAGAAACGGTAAATCTCCGCCTAGCATAACATTTGCTGCACAGTGTCCGCCCTTCACGACGACGGATCACGTAGTTATGATCCGCTGCAGGACGTAGTAGCGTGCAAAGCGCAATCAAAATTTTGTTCGAAAAATACGTTCGTTCGAAGGAAAAGCTTCGTTCGAACGTTCGAAGGTTTGAACGAAGGCAGTTTTCGAAGAACTAAGACACCCTCAGATTCTTTATTCCAGACCCAGCGGAAATCCTTCAGATTGGAGTCACCACAGTATGCCAGCTCTAAAACCCAAATGTGTGCTGCTTTTGGGGCTAGATGCTCATGATTTCGGATCCGAATGGTAAGCTGAGTCCAGGTTACACCCGCTACAGGATAACCATTGCCACTCACAATGAAAACCAACCCATCTTTGCTGGGCTGTAGAGTTTCATAGAGGCAAGGCTGTGTCAAAACGTAGTTGATCCAGTGATCAAACGGCCAGGAGACATTTCGGATGCCAGTTTTCTTGTCGATGTGGCCAACAAGGTGCAAGGGCTCCTTCATCCTTTTCCAAGACACGTTGACTCTCTGGCGGCCTGGAATTGGTTTCCCAAAACTTAGGCCTGTCAGTTTGTACCATACCTTCACACGCTTGGAAATAAAGCGTGATAGAACCCGAAGGCGGCGTCTAGGGATTCCCAAATCAAGAAGCAAAGCGACTGCTTCTTCAGGCGAGCATTGAGCATCACTGTGCCACCGTAGAACTTGATCCAATTTCTGCTTGTCAGCGCCTGGGTTGACTCGTGTGTAGATTGAATGTAAAAGCTGGCGTCCCAGGCCGGAGAAGGAGAAAAACTGCACAAGCGCCTCCTCAACGTCCTGGCCATAGACATTCGTTGTGCCCACCGCGGTTTGGAGCTTAATGGCAAGTTGCACCATTGGTCAAACAGTGACACCCTTAGAAAATACAACAAATCAATTAGAGAAACCAGAAATCTGTCTTTCTGGCACAAATCTGCGACAATCTGGCACAAATCTGCGACAATCGCCTGTCAATCTGGGGCGCGCACTGCTGTTGCTGCGCTTCTGCGGCAATTCTCCCCAGTAGCTTGGATTGAATTGGATTTCGATTAAAGGAAATACAATCCTCGAATTCAAATCTTCGTTCGAAGATTCGAATCTTCGTTCGAGGACTGAAGTTCGTTCGAAGAAAACCCCCCCCCAGTGGGTCTCATGGGAGATATGCTACACTAAGCCTACCCGCCGCTCACGGCCGTTGAAGCAAGGGTCTATGGGAGATATCTCCCAACTGAAGGAGGACGTTGAACACAAGATTACCACCTGGCAACAAGAGGTGGATCTTTAAATCATGAGGAGCGTATGGGGTGCCCATGTGAGGGCCCCTCAAGAAGATGCACTCTCAGAGGAATGCGTATTTTTTTTTTCCCACAGCGTTGGCCGCCACCCATAACGTCATCATCATTGTTCCATTGTGCATGTCACACCGTCATTACCGTATGTCAGAGGAATGCGTATGCGAACCCCCTCGAGCGTGCCTTTGCTGTCACCGTTCATCTGAGACTGTGGAATGGGACCTTCTATATGCCTACCAAGGGCTCAGGGAAACTACCAAGGACGCAGAGCCGGTTGAGGACCACCTCCCTGCTTCTATTCATCCAGGGGCAAGCAACCTACCCTCTGACGAGGACCTGGAGGACAGGATCAAGCTCTCGGACCATAGAGTACAGAAGCTGACCAGGACCTACCTGGGGGTGTTTGATGAACTACCCCCACCAGCCTCCTGTGATAAGCTGATACAGATGGACCTCAAGCTGAAGCTCAAGTTCATGGGTCACAAGATACGTAGGGGACCCTACCTGGCTCCTGTGGAGCAGGCTGATGAGTTTGAGCGACAGATACAAGAGTGTATCAACGCTGGCCTAGTCCTGGGGTACAAGGATGGGGACTACCCAAACACTGCAGCCCCTGTTTCCTGGTGGCTAAACCTGGGTCCACAGCCAAACGGCTGGTGGTGGAATATGGAGAGCTGAACAAGAAAACGCTGAACCACTCGGGGTCTATTCCTATCATGAACTCAACCCTAGAGAAGATAGCCTCCTGCCGCTCCAAGACGAAGATGGACAAGCGGAGCGGTTTCTGGCAAGTGGACCTGACGCCCGGGCGGAGTTGGAACCTTGGTCCAGTGCCGAGCACTAGAGAAGGAGGTGTTCCATTCTGCCATTGCCCAATGGGGGACTGATGGACATAACCGCGACGGTACTGCCAAGCACAGCTAATGTGAGAACAAATAGGTCCTCGTTCCCCTGGGCCATTGGAACTGGAAATGGAACCAGGCCCGGGGTAAGTACTCTACCTATGAGCAGGAACTACTCGCGGGCATGCTGGTTCTATCCTCTCATTCCGGACTGTTTGGGAGCAACGCTGTGGTTGGGCTATGTGACCAAGAACCGTTACGTACCTTGCCAAAGGGGCCTCCACCTGAGAAGGCTAAGCTCAGACGCGGGTGGACTTACCTGAGCCAACTACGACCCTCAGTACATCATATCCAGGGCGTCAAGAACGACTGTGCGGACTACATCAGCGGCAACAACTTTGACGACATGATTGGTCCGCTGTCTGAGGAGCTAGAAAAAAGTGTTTTGGTTTGCTCACAATTGTGCTTGTTCCTTGTATTTGTTGTCGAAAGCCCTTGCTGATGTTCCACAACTCAAAAAGAAGTCCACACAAAGGTAATGTAGAGCAAGTAGAGGCACCGGATAAGTGAAGTCAGGATAAGTCCTTCCACAATCAAAACATGTGTAACAAAGAGGGGCTGCAGATAGACAAATGTAGATCTAAATACCGTGCTCTAATGGTTTATAAACAAAATGGATGATTTTATGTGAAAGCTGGCTAGACTCAGGCCTCCAAGATAGCACCAAGCACTTCATGTGCACTCTTTTGGATGAAATGGAGTTGGTTAGGAATATGGGGCATAAGAGTTAGGCCAGACACAGGATATGGCTTGGCCAAAAAGGCCAAGCAACTGAATTCGAGAACAGTTAAAACGTAGAACCACAATGAGTGGTAAAATCAGATGAGTATAGGTTTTTTGACGTGGGGGACCACTAGGCCTAACCTATAAGGCTCTAGGCATGGAGTGCCTACTTTCTTTCGGTATTACCTCCATGAAGGAAGATACCTCTGCTCAGTTTGATGGTAGGGGTGAACTTCATGGCGGGCTAGGGGTATAACCCTAGTTACCTTGAGAAAGTGTACTTTAAAACTTCAAAAGAAAGACAAAAATAATTACGTTAGTCTCAACATCAACAAAAGGTTTTTAGGGGGGGCTCAGCCTGGATCCAGTCTCCCAAGAAAGACATGGCAGTCAGTTTTTCTTACTCACCCCTGGAGTACTAGTTGATCAAGCTAGTAGGACCAAGGGAAAAGGCTCAAATTTCGGCAAAGCTACCTCAGAAATTGCATTGAACTAGCCAAAGACACTCTGATCAGTTCATACAAGCCGATCACGCTGTAGGTACCCTTGGAAAAAAGTGTAATGTACCGTGAATGATGTCCCTTCGATGAGGCATTCCTCAAAAGTGGCCAGCGTGCGGCAAAAACGTTTGGTAAAAATTTTGAGGGTAGGGGGGTCTGAACCCAGGACTCCCTCCCTAGAGAACACATGCTTGCCCACTGAGGTACAGTGGAACGCTCTAATGCGGATGACGATCCCTGTATAAACAGCGTTTTAGTAAACATCCTGACCAAGGGCCAGGGCGGAGCAATGCTCCCAATGGAGGGCACAAACCTCCAGGAGCTGAATAAAACTGGAATATGGAACCAACAGGTAGTGAATCCTGTGGTTTAGCAAAAGGCTGAGCGATTTAAGAAGTCAAATCGCTAAAAACTGACGTAACGACGTTAGAAATCGTCATTTCTAGGTCAAAACGTAAAGTCACAGACAAGCGCAACAGGAGCGGACTCCCAAAAAGAGTTGCGCAAGCGTAAACGGCTCCGGAAAAAGAAGGTATGTGCCGTGGCTTCTTAAAGCTTGTAAAAGAAATGTTTGCACAGTTGCATCAAAAGTATCATAAACTTTAGGAAAAAGTATTGTACAGAATCCCACAAAACAGAGCAGCTGGACAACCCACCTCTCAGGTATGTTAGTGTCATGTCACACGCATGCATTGCGTTTGTGTTGGTAGTTTCACTATAACGCTAGGGTCGTCACCGTTGCCTTCGTTGGGGGTTTGGGTATTGGCTTCCCTTGCTCTGCACAGGTGGAAAGGAAAATGAAAGGTATGTGATACAAATGAAGCACGCATCGCGCACGTAGGGTTAGTGTATGCGCCGTGCTCGCGATACATGCACCTAATCTAGGCATTCACACGTTGTGGCCCTTTCCCTGTGTCCCAATTGACTCTTCTCTTGTCTTCACAGGTCAAAAAGAAAAGTGCATTGCTCCTGTTCGAGTTGCCGTAGCGCTATAATAGGGTTGCTCAGAACGGGTAGGCTTGTCTCGCGCTGTGCTGTTGTTCGCCATTCCTGTCCTTCTTCTACAGAAAACAAGGTAAGAAGAGCATGCATGACACACGATGCATTAATCGATTAGAGTTTTTTATAACTCGCTGTAGGGTTGTTCAAAGGGTTAGGGTTGCTTTGCGTTGGTGTTCCCTTCGGCATTCACATGGTGCGTGGTGAGTAAGGTAGGTTAGCCCAGGAGGAGCTCAGTTCCTGGTTGAGTCACGTGATGATTGGTTGTTGTGGGTTAAAAAGACTCTTGTCAATCGTCTCCCTTCCACGCATACACACGATGCATTAGAGGGATGTAGGCCACGCACAGTGCACACGGTAGAACTCTTGTTTAGGCTCCCCAGGGCTCCGCCCTACCTTCTATAAGAGAACGGGCGGAGTCCTTAAGCTTGCTTGCTTGCGGCCTGGTTAGAGGACAGCGTATCATAGGTAAGCCTGAGAAGCGTATAATACCCGGAGGCTGGCTTGGTCCCTCAGCCGCTAACCAGGTCTCATCCGCCTCTGTTTACAGGTGGGCAAGGTCAGGGTGATTGGTGCAGCAGCAGTTACCTTCAGCGACTTTTGGATTTTTCTGCCCAAGCTAAAAAGGGCGCAGATCACAGAATCAAGTAACTGTACCTCAGCCTGGAGTGGCGAGGAGAATCGGACCTCATCGTCATACACATTGTGCACGCAAACAGAGCACTCCTTCCCTCCAAGCCCTGACAGGGAGACGTGTGGTGATGTCCCTGTTAGGCCACAGTCACTTAGTAGCGCTGTGTTCTCTTGCAATCTCACAGGGGAGCCAGTAGGTCTCGTGACTTCTTTGCCATAACCACGCAGTAGCGTGAGTAGGGGTTAGGGTCAGCAAGCCTGGTACGGACTGAATGCGGTTGTGCTCACCCTGCCTTCGAAGGCTAGTGCTGGCATTAGTGAGTGTAGTGTAGTGGTGTCTCCTGTCCCGCGTGCTTTTACTCGTGGGCAGGGGAGTGTGTTAGTTTTTGACCGGTAGAAAAATGGGCGTTTTCTATGCCCTTAGCTCACTTGGCCACCCCTCCCCTCTAGTAGGTAGGGCTTTTGCCGTCTTCCCCAAAGGATAGGCGCCAGTACAGAAATTGGGCGTCATAGGAGTGGTAATACTACCTGATTAGGACCTTTGGTAGGACGAGACCCGGTCTCCGGGAGCCACGCCAGGGAGTGAAGTGAGACACATACAGACATACATAGCACACTTAGGGGTATGGTACCCCGCTAAGGAAGGGTAGACCCCCATTGGTCTGTACCAGTCAGGGGTCCTAACAGTGGGCACGCTTGTCCCCAAGGAGGGTGGACACACCTTGCTTCACAACACCTTGCTTGTCATTCCTCCCTGGAGTAGAAAGCCACTGTTCTTCGTTGGCTCACCAAGGTCAATATATCAGGGCAGTTCCGGTGCAACACATGGTCAACAAGGCACACACTCGCTATGTGGCTGCAAACCTGATAAGCGGCTATATGGCTCACGCTGGTAACCATAGGCATGGGACTGCAGGGCACAGCCAGGGCAGGAGCAGTACTCCGCAAGCAGCCGATGCGTAGGCGTTTGGAGTGCCGAACCCGATATAGAGTGAAAGTTAGTACATTCACCGTAACTGGAGCTCCACAGGAGTTCTCAACCTGTCCTGGAACACAGTGGTTAGGCCTAGCTATTCAGCACAGGAGTGCTCACTGCCCCTGGGAGCTTAGAAAACAGTTAATAGTTAGACACAAGGAGATTGGCTTTTCTTTTTCCGCTGGGACAGAGTCTCAGCACGGGTTAGTAGCTGTCCCTGGTTGTTCTCAACGAGGTAGGAGCGAAAGATGGGGTTGGTACTCCCAGCTGGTCGTATAAAGGCGGACATTGGTTCCCAGGTCGCCTGAGATAGACCATAGCCGTCCGACAGGGTAAGAAATTTCCAGCCCTTTTCATATTCGTGGTGCGCAATACCCGCAACCACGTAGTAGCCATTGACTGCCATATCATCGGCAGTCATCTCTTCAAGTTCGTCTGCCTCCTCAGGGTTGGCAGCATTCTCTAGGTCGTTGCGCTCGATCTCTCTATCAGACAGACGCCACTCGTCCCAGGACAGTCAGGCAGGTGGTAATGTCTCAGCTGCTTAGGCGCACACAGCAACTCCCCACCTAGGCGGGCGCTACACCTCACATGGATCCCCGATCAATCTATTTCTATATTACGATAAGGCCAAAGGTAGGGGTCCTGCAGACAGTTGCGGGGCCACGTGGGCAATCGTGAATGGTGTACCGGCACAAGGTCACCTACCTTCAGGGTGGCAGGCCGTCTGGTGCGGTTACGCCTAGTCAACTCACGTTCCCGAACGTGTTTCAGGTTAGCTCTAGCGGGGTCAGACAGGTCCTGCCTATGCTCCAGCCAATCCCCTACGGGGCTCTTGTGGTCCTCAGGAAAATGAGTTCCGAAGAACCACGCAGGACACCCCCCATGGAACACTTTGTGGGGGGTATAGCCAGTTGAACAACTCTCCAGGGAGTTCATGGTTAAGACAGCCCAGGGTAACAGACGTACCAAATCTTTGGTACGCTCCTGTTTCATCAGAATCCCCAGGTTCTGCTCCAACACAGGGTTCTGTCTCTCGCACAGAGGGTTGGAAGTGTGAGTGTAGGGCACACCTGTGGTCCCATGGACGTTCAGGGCGTCCAATACTCGCTTGTCCCCTCTAGTATCGCTTCAGATACGTACATCCTCGTCTGAGTGCACCTCCTTAGGTGCTCCATTGTGTTCGAACCATTGTTCAGCCAAAATGTTCACAGTCTGTTCCCTGTGATCTTTCTGTTGCGGGGGAACACACAGATGAAACGGGTAGGCCACGGGTGACAACCAAACAGCTGTCATAACCACCAAACTTAGGCAGACCGTGGATGAAATCCACGTACAACAGAGAATTAGCACAATAGGGGATAGGCAGACTGGAGACCAGTCCCCGGTCACGTGCGTCGCTCTGTTTGCTTGCGTGACAGCCACAGGAGTCCACTATGGACTGAATACAAGCACGTAGCTCAGCACAGGTTAGTGGGGAGTAGAAATGCTCCCTGAAAAAGTCAACAGATCTGTTGCAACGTGTGTGCCAAGAGCTGAGATGGGCCCACTGTAGGCAACCATCAAGCCGTGTCTCAGGCACGACTATACGATCCTCATAGTACAGATATTGGTTGTCTTTATACCAATGGTCGCCGTCTATCAGGCGTGCCTCCAGGCCATCACTGAGGGAGTTGAGTACGCATTTGTACTCACCATGGTAGTCTCTCAGACTCCAGCCCTCCAGTACACCTGCAGTGCGCATGGATAAGTCCAGCTGGACGTCTATGCGTTAAAACGCCTCTTTGGCCAACGCCTCCGAGCTCTCACGTAGGAGGGCGTCGAAGTTGATACGAGATACATAGTCAGCCATCTCGTTCTTTATACCCTGGATATGGTGGAGAGTCAGCCTGAACTGACTGAGGTAGGTTCACAATCGTTTTAGTTTCCCTTTTTCAGGAGGGGGACGCTTCTGAAACGTTTTCACTGGTTCTTGGTCACAAAGCCAGACAATAGGGTTAGTACCAAGTAGACGGGACTGAAAGAAAGCACGAGCATCCGAGCCAGGAGTTCCTGGTCGTAGGTACTGTAGTTGGATCGTGCTTGATTCCACTTCCAGTTCCAGTGCCCAAGAGGTAGCAGGCGCCCTTCATTGGCAGGGTAGTCATGCTTCAGGGTTCAATCGCGGCTCAGACCTGAAGTTTGAAACTGGCAGTGAGACAACTCAGCAGGGTTAAGCTCCTGCCACTGAAATAGGGTACCCCCCGCCCTACCTCACAGGCATCTTTGACGAGTATTATTCCGCCCTTAGGGCGGGGTACGCCAAGGCAGTTGTCAGAGGAAATTTTCTTCCTGAACTCTTGGAGACAGGCCTCTTCCTTGTCTGTCCAGCGCGGGAAATTGTGGATATGGCGCCAGTAAAAGTTTCCGGCGCCAATGAAACTCCGCACGTCGTGCAGACCCTTCTTGGGATCATCACGTATCTGCATGTCTTGCAGGGGTTGCATCTTAGATGTAGCTGGTTTCCACCAGCGATACCCAACATAAAAACCTAGATATTCCATCTTTTCACGCATGAACTCACATTTCTCGAGTTCGATGCAGAGATGGTTTTCCTGACAGACAGTGAGAAACTCTTGTAGGAGGAGGATATGATCCTCCTGGGTATTAGTACCCAGGCTCACGCCATTGATGTGTGCCTCCATCTCAGCCCCACGGGAAACCAGTTCCTGTACAAGGGCCCTGCGTCTCAGGATAAATGGGATTTCATTAATCAGCTCCTGAAAGAGAGCAGGGGCAATCGCGACACCGAAGGGCATGACCTTCCAGCGGTAGACACGGCCCTTGGGAGCTACAAAGGCGAGCAGTTCCTGGGCTGCTCGGGTTAGGTCTACCTGCCAGAAGCCACTGCGCTTGTCCATCCCAGTGCTGAATCGGCACTTAGCGATTCACTGGAGGGTGTTCTCCATGTTGGTGATACTCCCTGAATGGTTCTGGGTCTTTTTCTTGACCTCACCGTAGGCAATGACCAAGCGCATGGCCGTGGAGCCAGGTTTAGCCACTAGAAAACAAGGGCTACAATGGCGGGGGTAGTCCCCGTGTTTATGTTCCTGGACAAGGCCAGCATCTATACATTCCTCGATCTGGCGTTTGATCTTGTCCATCTGGTCTTGTGGGGCGGGGTATGGACGCCGTCTTACCACAGTCCCTTCAAACTCTGGTTTTAGTTTGAGGTTCATCTGGACCATTTTCTTCCAAGACAGGGGTGGGGGCAACGCTCTAAAACCCTCCTGTTATTTCTGGATCAGTTTACTGAAATGGGGGTCTAGGTTCATGCTCTCCAGCTTCTCAACAAAATCCTCCTCAGCATGGAGGTTGCTCTTCCTTTTTTCCTGTTTCCTCATTGGCCCCATGGTTTCAGGGGGTAGTTCATCCTCCCAGTCCTGGCGGCCCTGCTGGGCATAGTGAAGGGAGTATACCAGAGGTGCCTCAGGATCGGGAATAGTCATCTCTTCATCATCCCCCTCGGACCATATAGACGTTTTCCAGGTCCTCGTGAGGAGGTCCAGGCAGGTCTGTCGCTCGATACCCTCGGCCTTAGCCCATGGAACCTGTTGGAGATCTTGTACATCGCACCAGGAGACGGGCATATTGGTAGGTGAGGGTTTAGCGCCAGGTACTCGAACTTACCAAAATGTAATGCAGAGGAAGGAAGAGGGTCAAGGCGAAAGCACAGCACAAGACACATACTGAGCACTACTCAAAACTACCGGTTTACTCCACAAGTGTACTCTACATTCCCCTTTTTTTTGGTACACTTGTCCCCTGATTTTGTTTTGCCTATAACTCTACACTGAGGCCATAAACGGGAGAACGGCCTTCACCAATGGCTTCGGCATCCCCAAATTATGGTCCCGTATAAAAATACTTGCCAATTCATCAATTTTGGGGTTTGAACCCAGGTTCCCCATTTGCAATGCCATGCCTTTAACCACTAAGGCAACTAGCCTGCCAGCTTAACTGCCTGTCATCAGTGTATATAAAACAAATCAAAATCAGTTCTCACTCACTTACCAACCGCCAATAACTGTCTCCCTATGCTCAAAATAAACGGTTGGCTTCAAGTAGCACATATGTTTCCAAACCAATAGCACTTTATATCCCTCATTCTTTTACCCCATACATAGGGCGTGGAGGGCGGGCAGTATGTGTCTTGTGCTGTGCTTTCGCCTTGCCCCCTCTTCCTTCCTCTGCATTACATTTTGGTAAGTTCGAGGAGGCTCGGCTACAGCACAGCACAATCCCCATACTGAGCCCAGATAGCAGAAGCCGTAAAAGAATGCAATAAATAAAATTATAAAATCAATAAAACTTCCTGTTATTCCATCAACAGAAGCTCCGAATCTTCAGAGTCCTTGGGCACCAGTGACTGCGCGATATTAGTCATCGCCCGCACTCTGTTATAGAAACGCCTGAACGTGTCGTAATTTCTCCAATCACCCAGTTCGCAAACGATATGAGGATCAACCCCCAATAGAATCGGAGCAGTTGCCGCAGAACCCCTCGTACTGTGCGCAGTAAACTCATGCAGTCCCACGCTCCGCAGAAATGTCGTAGTCAAGGAATTGATCAGCCTCGCCACAATGGGCTTCCTGGGAGCCTTGAGCGACACGAAGAGTTCGTTCCCTTCGTAAGAGCTGGTCATCTCCAGGTATACCCCCAACCAATAGAGAGGACAGTATGCTTTGTTCGACATTTCGTTGATTGGACTTGATTCGTAAACAGGGCGTCCTTTACGCCTGGCCTGGACAAACCAAACTCTGCCCTGCTTAATGATGCCTGTGCGTTTCGTACGTTCCAGATCGATGCCACGAAAAAGGGCGAAAAACCGCAATACCAGAATAAGACGCAACCGAACTTGAGATTCCGTCCTTGCTTCCGAGTATGGTAGCTGTTGCAAAAGCTTGGAAACTTCGTAATACACCACATAACGCGGCACTGAATAGTTCCATCCTTTCTTGATACCTTTTGAAATAGGCTCGTATCGTAAAGCTTGCGCCCCAGAGAATAAGAGCAAAGCAGCGTACGCGCAACGCGCCTCCGCTAACGACTCCTTCTCAGAAAATTGGATCAGCCAATAAGCCAACGAAGAAATTGGAATGGAGTCCAGATCTCTTATGGAAGCAAAAGATCGTTTGGAACTCGCCAACGCCTGAAACTTGAGCCACGCCCGGTTGTACCTTTTGAAGGTTTGTTCTCCCAGAGCCTTCATGTGTGTTTCGATTTCCTCCGCGGATGTTCCTCTGAGTCTGAGAAAGTCTTGAAGAGCCACCCGCAGATCATAGGTTGACGTGCCCTGACCGCTACCTCGTCTGGAAGATGGTAGGTTGCTCGATAGATTTTGATCGTGCGTTGCACCAAAGACTGGAACTTGTGCAACTTCTCTGCAACACGCTCCGTGTGGAAGGGTTTATCGTAGCCTTTGCCCTTGCCTTTACCTTTGCCTTTTCCTTTCTCAGAACGAAACGAGTATCCCTTGCCATAACGACCACGTGAATGTTGGAAGCCGGAATGTTGGAAGCTGGAATACGTTGACCTGCCCCGCAGTTTATGATTCAAGGTATCCTTGTGTTTCAATAGCTTTAGTTCTGCCTCAGCAAACAGTGGTGTCGAACCTGGCTTCTCCACCTCTAGTCGTTTATCCACCGCCACTCGTCGCGACTGTGTGATGGAAAGAGACAGCGCCCCTAACGACGCAATTGTGTGATGCAACATATTCACTGGATCAATGTCTGGCATCGACTCTGGTTCTTCTGACACGAGTTGCAACGTGGTGAGCATACGCAAACATTTGCGCACGTGTGTGTCCCAGCGCACTTTCTCTGCATCGTAGTCTCTACGCACTGGCGCGTTATACACTGGGGTTCGCCCTATTTCCTCATAGTGCGGTACCTCGTGCATGAACTTGCGTCTTTTCGCAGGCTCCATCAACGCGGGCGCCTCTGCGAGCAATCGCCTGACGATCGACGGAGTGGAGTGCGCTTTCTCCTGCCACACGAAGGTCTGATCAGAAGACCCAGGGCGCTTCAGCGCGTCCTCCAGCGCCGACGACATCTTTAATTGCCGTGGTCATCGTCTTTTTGGGTTTCCCAGTGTGCACCATATGTAAGGCGTTGACCAATAAAGGCAAGAAATCTTTCGCGACACAGACTGTCTTATGACCCGTCAATTTGGAATACGCCTTGGTTGCTTGCCACTCTGTCTGTGCATTGGCATCCATGTCCGCCATTGCATCCAATCAGGTCTGCAAATCTGGAACTTGCTGCATCGCTTCTGGCAATTTCGTGATAAAGTCCACAATGTTGTGTACATCCATTTTGACCAAATTGTTTTCTGTGATTTTAAATTTTTAAACAGAAATTCAAAAAACAAGTAGCTTAGAATTATATCAATTCATGAAGCAAACCGGTTTTTTTGAGCATAGGGAGACAGTTATTGGCGGTTGGTAAGTGAGTGAGAACTGATTTTGATTTGTTTTATATACACTGATGACAGGCAGTTAAGCTGACAGGCTAGTTGCCTTAGTGGTTAAGGGCATGGCATTGCAAATGGGGAACCTGGGTTCAAACCCCAAAATTGATGAATTGGCAAGTATTTTTATAAGGGACTATACCCCCATAATTTGGGGATGCCGGAGCCATTGGTGAAGGCCGTTCTCCCGTTTTATGGCCTCAGTGTAGAGTTATAGGCAAAGCAAAATCAGGGGACAAGTGTACCAAAAAAAAGGGGAATGTAGAGTACACTTGTGGAGTAAACCGGTAGTTTTGAGTAGTGCTCAGTATGGGGATTGTGCTGTGCTGTAGCCAAGCCTCCCTGACCTGTAGGGCGAGCTGTGGCCTGCATGGAGAATACAGCGTGGTCATGGGACCCGCCATGGGTGGACTCACCAAGGTCCACCTCATCCATAAGCAGCTGCGCTGAAAAGCGCTGTGCTTCAGTGTCACCATCTGCGGGTCAACTGGGGGTATTACACTTGCGATATCGCTGAGGCGGTCGTCAGCATCAGCCAGAGGCGTGGAGACTGCTGGCAGCTCCTGCTCATCCGACCACTCACCACTCGTAGTAGTGACAGAAGAATACTCAGATCCTTTCTTGAGATCCGGGAGGGTAAGGCCTCTGTTTTCGGCCATCAACTCCTTGACCACCACCTGGTCGAGGTCACTCACAAGTATGGGGTTTAGCGAGCCATCTACGATGGACAGGAAACTGCCCCATTCAGAGGGCGGGCGTGGTCTCTTGAGAGTCCTCAGGGGCGTAGATTGGACCATCGGGCAGTTCAGTTCTTCCCACTGTCATACGGTCGAACAATCGTCTCCAACTGGCGTGTTCGCCTGTGGTACCCCAGTCGGGGGTGCACAATACCACTCTTGCTCCTTCAAGGGCGATTTTTGTAAGCACCTTAGCGAGTTGAAAGAATGGGGGAATGGCACAGCACAACCCCATCGACTTCCAATGGAGGCGGTAGGTGTTTTCAAGATACTGTGAGCAAGAGAGCTGCATCATATGCTGCTCTTTACTCGCAAACAGTTCCACCTGTATATCATTCAGGTCTATTTGCAGGGCGGCCAGTCCATTTTCCAAGACGGGCGGCACCAACTGATACTTTTCAGTTCATAATGACCAGTTCGCGTAGGCCAGACATGATTCTTTTCGTCCTGACAGCTCCAGAGGGACAGAGAAAAGGCCACTGCCAAAATGGCAGTGAGGAGGCAGCAAAGACAACAGTTTTACCTGGGGGTTACGGCGCAGAAAATCTGTGCCGATGACAATGTCAATAGGCGTCGGTGTCCGGTGCTTTGCGGTGCGGATCTACTTTTTCCTCGCCCAGATACAGGGTCAGATTGACCCACCCCAGGGAATGGATGTTTCGACCACCCGGACCGGATGTCCACAATTTTGGTCTTCCTGATCCTGGCCTGTTTCAGCAGTCTGCGGGCCACGATTGAAATTGGAGCGCCCGTTTTCAAGACAGCCTTGTAGACCTGGTCACCAATTTTCACGGTGATCCAGAACACCAAATCCTCGTCCTAAGAGCCGCCGCCCTATCCCCCTTCAGGGAACTTGACCTCAACCCCCGCAGCCTGCAGGCACTTGGAATGCCAATTTAGGCGGCGTTTCTTGGCGTTCTTGCTGCTCTTGTTGGCGCCACCAGTCCTTGGGGTGGAGGGGGCTGGCTGTTTCTCACCCGACGGCTCACGCTTGAGTGTGGGGTTGGGTGCTCCCCTTCCACCAGTGGGGGGGCTGAGGACCTTCGTCTTCCAGGGTTACCCTCACCCTTAAGATCTTCAGCGTTAGGGCCCCCCCTTTCGGCTCCTCCGCCCTTACCGGCGGTCTTACGCCGTTCCTCTTCTGCTTTCTTATATTATTCGGATTCGCGGTGTTTGATGTGGCATTCAACTTCATAATGCCTCCTCTTGCCTCATAATCGGCACGTTATCGTGCAGCGGAAATGGTCATGGTGCTTTACCTCCTTACCATCTTTAGTTTTCTGCGTGCACTTCAACTGGAACATGCACGGACTTCGCCCATCACAGTCGGGCGCGTGGCAGGGTCCAGACTTATCGTCCGTATGACGACAGTAGAAAAGATTGGGGGCCCCTTTACCTTTGGCGGACTGAATCTCACTCAGGTGCTTCAACTGCCCACCGCGGCCCTTCCCAGGGTTAGAGTGGTGTTGAGGCGACCTCCCTGGAGGAGACTTCTTAGCAGGGGTCTCCCTTCGCAGATGTTTGCGCAGATACTTGTCCACCTGGGAGTCATTCTCCCTCTCCATGGCCCATTAGATCAACAGATCAACCATGTCATTGTAAGAGTGCGTCTGAGCCCTCCTCTTGGACGTCTTCCTGCAGTTATCCCATGTCCTGGTAGGAATCTTCCCCACTAGCCACAGATCTGGCTCAGTCGGCCCATAGGACAAGGGGTTCATGCGGCCCATGAGCTTTTGCAACTACGCCACGAACTGGGAGATGCGCGCAGCAGTGGGGAATTCGGGTAAAGGGGGCAGCTCCTCAATCTCCGTTCGGACACTCAGGTCTGTTTCGTAGACTGGATACATTTGCTCTAGTCTTTTCAGGGGATCGCCCCAGTTGGAGCTCTTCCTGATAGCTGTTTTAACCTGCCGCTGAAGGTTTTCCTTTTTGCACGACTCTTTGACGAGCGTGGATTTAGCATGGACATCAGCGTGTTGCTGACCCTTGAGAAGCAAAAATTCAGAAACCTCCTCAGCCCATTCAGGCAGGTTGTCCGGATCGAACTGGGGGAGTTCCATCTGAAGGTTGGCCGTAGCGATGGCCTTTGTTCGCCTTCCTGGAACAACAGTGTCACCTGTACCACCTGAGAGGGCTGAGGGGTGCACTGTAGTCAATGAGGCCAGGGCCGACAGACCATAGCCTTTCATCTCAGCCTCTGTGGGGTCACCTATACTGTAGACAGGCACAGTCCTCACACGAGGGTGGAAAGGGCTAGGACAGGTGACCATTGGGGACCTGCAGATGCCTCTGCAGCTCTTCACATCCCTGGTTAGCAGTTCAACACCTGCAGACATAGTAGGTTGGGGCTGCTTCAGATCGGAGAGCCCCAACTTCGTCTTGAGTGCTGCTGACAATGCACTCAGATCTGGATCTTCATGGCCTGCACCCAGGACCGGGGATATCAACTCCATGGTCTCATCGAGACCCAGCTTAGCAGCCGCCATTCGTGGGGGCAAACCTCGATCCTCACTCGTAGAATTGGGTGCCACTGCCCTTGGACTGGGGCCAGGCTTCAGGCACTCATACTCCTTCGGTTCCTCCGGAGGCGTAGGCTCTCCAGACACCCAGTCGGGTTGCCACTCAGATGATTGGGCTGACGACGACCAGTCCATTTCGCCGCGACGTATCTCGACCGTCTCCTCGGCCCACGTAGCTCCGAACATCGTTCCCAAAAGCGCCTCCTTCCCCTTTCCTTTTCTTGCCGCTCTTCTCCAGGCCTTGACCTTGGCATTAGGCACTTCGATCCCTGGGGTAGGAGAAGTTTCAGACGGGGGCATCGAGGACACGACCGAAGCTAAGGCGGGTGCAACAGGGTCCTTCCCTTCGAGACGCCTGAGGTTCGCCCGTGTTAAGCCGGGCGCCTGAGCGCTTGCACTCGGATGGGCTCCTTCTATATACATCTCTTTGATTTCTTCCGCCCCTCTGGTTACTGCAAGATCTCCTAGAGGACCGGTATCAACGGGTACACCACTTGTAGATGAAGGCCTTACTCTCACAACATCAGTCCTGGTTCTGATGCTTGTGATCGGCTCTGTTTTGGCACTGAGGGTGACAGACATCTTCACCGTTCAGGATATAAGTTTTCATTGGTGTTCTTCGTATTCTGCTTTAGTCGTCTAGGGCCTTCCTCCGCTACCAGAAAAGGCTTCTGGTTTGCTCAAACTTGTGTTTGTTCCTTGTATTTGTTTCAGAAAACCCTTGCTGATCTTCCACAACTCAAAGAGAAGTCCACACAAAGGTAATGAAGAGCAAGTCCAGGCACTGGATCAATTAAGTCAGGATAAGTCCTTCGTCAATCAAAACATGTGTAACAAAGAGGGGCTGCAGATAGACAAATGTAGATCTAAATACAGTGCCGCAATGGTTTATAAGCAAAATTGATGATTTGATGTGAAGCCTGGCTAGACTCAGGCCTCCAAGATAGCACCAAGCACTTCATGTGCACTCTTTTGGAAGCAATGGAGTTGGTTAGGAATATGGGGCATAGGAGTCAGGCCAGACACAGGATATGGCTTGGCCAGCAAGGCCAAGCAACTGAATTCAGAAACAGTTAAGAAGGAGGACCGCAATAAGTGGTAGAATCAATTGAGTATAGGGTTCGTGAGGTTGAGGACCACTAGGCTTAACCTACAAGGCCCTAGGCATGGAGTGCCTACTTTGTTTCGGTATTGCCTCAATGAAGGAAGATACTTCCGCTTAGTTGTGTGCTAGGGGTGAACTTCATGGGGGGCTAGGGTTATAACCCTAGTTACCTTGAGAAACTGTACTTTAAAAATTCAAAAGGAAGACAAAAATGATGAAGTTAGTCTCAACATCAAAAGAAGGTTTTTGGGGGTGGCTCAGCCTGGATCAAGTCCCCGAAGAAAAACATGGCACTGACGTTTTCTTACTGCTAGCCAAGGAGGCATTCAGCCGTGTGGACGTACACCTGGACCTCAACATGACCATGATCAGACTTGTAGATTGACTCTAACAAGTCGAGTACCTGAAGGAGTTTCAGGATATCTACAGACTCCTGGAGAAGCGTCTGGAATCCGTCCTGGTCAACCAGGAGCAATGGAAGCGGCATAATAACTACCTCTGGTATGAGGATTGGATAGTCGTGCGTAGCGACGTGTATCCTGGCACTTCTCAAGTGGACCCATGACTCCAGTGGTCATGTTTGTGCTGACCATACCCTGAAGCTATTCAAGAAATGATTCCACTCTACGTGGAGTGACGATCAACTGCGGAAAGCCCTCCAGCATATCGTGGACAGGTGCCCTTGTCGGTCCTGCAAAACTGGGGATATCCGGGACAGAGGTCTCTACTCGACCCTTCCTATCCCACAATGTGCCAACAGTGTACTCTATGTGGACTACACGGCGATGCCTAAGCTTGGGGGCTATGACCTCGCCCTATGGTAACCTGTCGGTTGACCAGGTTTACCAGAGTGTTCCCATGCACTAAACACATCACCGGTGAGGAGACCATCAAGATAGTCCCCGAGGAGTGGTTCTGTGTCTATGGGGCACCCAAAAAAATCAGCTCAGACGAGCAGGTCCGAGTACGCTCCGACAATGGCTGGTACAGGAGAGTCCTGAGGTCCCTGAATGTCCAGGTGTCAACGGGGATTCCCTACACTAAACCCCTATGTGAGCAACAGATTCGAGTTCTCAAAGAGGACGTGAGGATATGGTGCAAAACCGAGCGCACCAAAGACTGGGTGAGACTACTCCCCGTCATATCCCTGATGATGAACTCTGAAGAGAGTTCGGCAACTGGCTTTTCGCCCCATGAGCTGTTCATGGGACGCCCGGCGTGGTTCGTACACACTCCCTATGCTGGGGATTCCTACTCCACAGTGGGCAAGTGGGTGAAGGGGCAGCAAGACAAGTAGGACAAGGCGAAGGCTATGCTCCAGGGAGTGACGGAGCAACAGTGGAACAAGAAGAACAAGCACCCAGTGCCGGCCTCCTATCAAGAGGGAGACTGGGTGCTGGTGCACCACAGTCCGGTCCCCGCCTGGCCTTGCCCCACCAGCGATGGACCCTACTTTGGGCCCCACAAGATCCTATCTTTGGATGGTCACCGCATGAAGATGCGGTGTTCTCCCCAACTAGGGAGGACCCTCGTGTGCGCTGCTCAACAGCTGAAGCGCTACAACGACCCAGAGGACCTCTGTGAGGAGGAATGAGAACTGAACGACGAGGAGATCGCCGCTCTGGACCTACTGGGCGCTGTCAGCCCTATGGAAGTTGAATGACAACCCTGTGACATGGGTTCGAACAAAAATGGCTAAGGAAGGCTTCTATCTGCTGAAGTCGGCGATCCGACACCGCTACCGCCAAAGGTGGCCTTTCCGTACCCTCCAGGAAGGGTTGAGAGTTGAAGAAGCTACCTGGGAGCCTCTTTGTGCCTTTGTGCTTCCTGAGGGACGCCGAAATTCTGTTCTGGTAGACTACTTGTCCGGAAAAAAAAATAGGAGAGTTGCTGAGGCTCACGGAAGCGCCCGCCTCGCAGAAGAAGCCTAGGGACTGAACCGGTCAGATACCTGCCTATGTATGTGTGAATGTGCTGAGCCTGAGGACCTATGAGCAAGCTGCAGAAATGGTGTCCTAATTATAGCCAAGTCTGCATCCTTGCTCAACCCAGCGGATCTCTTTACACGGTGCCATGGGGTACGCCTGAGGTCTCTGCACCTCTTGGTGCCCAATTTCTGTGCTGGCACCAAACATCCTTGAAGGGATAACCCAGCGCTAACGCCAAGGTATTGGTTATGCCTAACTACCTGCCTACTACAGGGGAGGGGTGGCCAAAAGCTACGAGGCATGAGAACGCCCGTGTGCTAGACGGCGAAAACCTGGACTACCACTGCCACTGCCCACCAAAGACCCTGATAAAACTTCAGAAAACAGGCGGGACAGTGACACACTCAGTACAGTCCCGCACTCACTACAGTGGCACCAGCCTTTGAAGGGTGAGGGAACACGACTGTGCTCAAGCCCTCACCCAGGCTTACCGGTCCTACACTCACACGCTACTTGGGGTTGTCCATGAGGAATTCACGGGCCCTAATGGCCCTCCTGTGAGAAAGCAGGAGAACACAGCGCTACTAAGCCGCTGTGGCCTAGCAGGCAAGTCACAACACGTTTCCCTGTTACGGCTTGGAGGGAAGGAGTGCTCTGTTTGTGTGCAGAGGGCTCGAGCTTGTTGTCTTCGCGCCATACAGAGCCTGGCGCTTGCAGAGAGGGAATCCATTGATGTGATCACGGCCCGTTTAAGCTTGGGCAGAAAAGTATTGCTGCTGCACAAATCGCTGTGACCTTTCCCACCTGAGAACAAAGGCAAATGCAGAACTGCTTGTAGCTGGGGAACCTAACCTGCGTCGGCGTATTATACGGGTCGACAACAGGAAAATCATACACTGTCTAATAGCAGCCCTATCAAGCAAGCAAGCTTAAGGAACCCCCCCGTTCTCTCATAGAACGTAGGGCGGAGCCCCTGGATAACCTAAACAAGGGTCATACCGTGCGCACTTCGCGTGGCCTACCCTTTGATGCGTAATATGCATGCAGAAGTATGCACAAGTTCGGCAGTTGCCCATTTCCAACAAATCAACAACAATCAAATCATCCCCAGCGTTTTTCTAAATCACTGACTCAACCAGGGGGTGGCCCCTCCTCGGCTTACTCGCCTTACCTACCACTGGAGAGAGACAGCAAGTGGGTGGTTGAATCAGAACAGAAGCGAAGCAGAGCGTGTATGCACACGTGTGTATGTTCTAGTCAGTGCAGCATAAAAAGAGAGGTGGGTGTGTAAGAGCAGTTGTCACGGTTGCCCCGCATTGTATCGCAGGATACGACCGGTAGCCCCCCGTGACAACCACTCCCTGGCCAAAGGCCATCAGTTTTGCCCTAATCTCACCTCTAATCATTGTGCAATCTTCTAATCAATCCCTCTACCCTATGCTTGCGCTGCTAACGGCTCGTCTACGGTAGCACGAGACAACAAATGTGTATGCTGCATGCAAAGCAATTGCACCCTGTATGTTTATACCTCCTTCTTTTAAGTGTTTTTGAATTTTCTAATTCTTCATTCTTGAATTTTCCTATAACCATGGCCGGAATCTCTACTTTTACTATTTAATGGTCGTCTTGTCATTTCTTGATTAGTTCGTGACATACTGTTATAATTTTGTTTTCTCGTGCTTTTCCAGCCAGGAATTAAGACGCGCCCCTGCGTGCCGCTTTTGTCAGTGGGTGAATCCAGGAATTCAAAAATTCCTGTGATGAAACAAAAATGCGTAAAAATGTGGATCTAATGCACATGGACATTCTGGTCAGGTGTGTACCTTCAGAAAAATTACCGGCCGTCATTTGACGGATTTAGGTGTATGGGCGATCGTTGCGGATAAGTCAGGCCCTCATCCCTTGCATTTGATCTGTTCAGATGTCCCTGTGAGGCGGAGCAGAGTAGGCCGCATTCTGGCCGAACCGCAGCCCAAGGAAGACTATTCAGAATGCCACGACCCCATTAAGGGGCAAAGAAGTTTTGACGCCACCCCTTGCCATAAGGACAGGACAGGTACAGCCTGCAGGTAACACAGAGACTCAGACTGCGTGGCCAGACCTTCGTTGCATTGGGTCTTGCGTTTTGCCAGTTGGAGGAGGCGATACATGATCACATGACGTTGCATGCCCATTCTAACCTCCTACCAAGCCACAGCCGCCCCAGCAACGCCTCTGAGCGCAAAGGGGGCTGTAGGTGTCTGTTCTGACAAGGCAAATACCGGCCACTGCCCTGGTGTAGCGCCTTCCTTACAGGGTTAGGGAGGTTATGGGTAATTGTAAAAAAATGCTGAAACCACAGGGAGGTCAAGAAAAATACCCTTTTTTCTCTGAAATGCAACAGTGGTGGCCACCCCAGCACAACAGGGGAGTAAGAAAAAGTGTATTTTCATGCCAAAAGGTAAGCTTCAGCTGTTGTAGACATGACTAAAGGCATACTACATTTTCATCTTACTATTGGCCTATCCAAAAAAGGGTGAGAAAGCGTTTTGACCTATAAAACCAAACACTAAACTTTGGATGTTGTGTGGACCCCTGACCCCTCAACTGATTGGACATAAACACTACTTCCTGGAGTCATTGACGCGCTGAATTCGATCCATAGCCTCTACATGTTTTTATATTTTCTCATGAATACTTAGCTATCCTCGTGGTCCGCACCCTAGGGGGCAGGGGCACCTCTTTTTGAGAGGTCATGGGTTCGATTCCCAGGCAGCCTAGCTACGTGGGAAGATCTCATGTGACATGGCAGTTACCTCAGCGCCACAAGCCATGCCACCTCAGCACCTAAGGGACCCAAAACAAGGAGTGCGCATCTCTAGATGGCACTGTAAAAGAGAGAGTGCCAATGTGGGCAGTTTTCTCATGATTGTAGGATATCTTCTAACTATCGTTTCCTAAACTTGTAGTTATTGTGAGTTCCTTTGTAGATACATTATCTCCTTTGACTGCAGCTCGTCATGTTGTACATTTGATCCTGTATTTCCTCTTCTTGCACGGTGGGTATTTGAAGGTTTTGGTTTATTTCCACAAATCATTGGTATTTGGAAAACCTGAGGTACAGCAAGAAGCAGCAGAAGCAAGCAGAGGCACAAACAAAACAATATTATCAAAGTGTCGACAGTGGAAGCCTGTTTTAACTTTCTTGACAACACAGAGGCCGAGATGAAGAGCTATGGCCTGGCTGCACTAGCGCCATTTGCCACCACTCACCTCCCACTCCCTTCAGGTGGAGCAGGTGACCCATGTGTACCAGGTAAGATAACGAAGGCCATCGCCACGGCGAACCTTCAGATCGAACTGCCTGAGTTTGATCCCAAAAACCTGCCCGAGCAGGCTAAGGAGTTCTCTGAATTTTTACTCCTTACTCGTCAGCAACATGCTGACGTCAGGACTAAGTGCAGACTCATCAAGAAGTCGTGCAAAAAGAAGTTTCTCTGGCGGCAAGTGAGGACCGCGATGAGGAGGAGCTCCATCTGGCGCGACTTCCTCGAGAGACTGGAAGAGATGGACCCAGTCTACCAGACGGACCTGAGTGTCCGTACTGGGATGGAAGAGTTGCCTTCATTCCCTGAATCGCCTACAGCTGCCCGTATCTCAGAAGTTGTGGCGGAGCCAGAAGAGCTCATGGGACGCATGTAACCCACGTCCTATGGTCCTACAGAGCCTCACCTATGGCTCGTGGGGACGATTCCTCCGAAGACTTGGGATCACTGCAGGGAGATGCTGAGTGGAAAGCTGCAATGAAACTCCATGATGGCCTGGTCGATCTGCTAATGGAGTTGGCCATGGAGAGGGAGAACGACTCCAACATGGACAAGTACTTCCGCAAACATCTGTGAAGGGAGACAGCTGCTCAGAAGAGTCGTGCAGGGAGGTCTCCTCAATCCAACTCCAACCCTGGGAAGGGCCGTGGTGGGGAGTTGAAACATATCACAGAGACCCCCCCTCCAAGGGTAAATGGGCCCCTAATCTTTTCTACTGTGGTCCTACGGACGATACGGGTGGACCCTGCAACGCGCCTGGCGGTGACGGGCACGGTGCTTGCATGCTGCAACTGCAGCGCAAGAAGAAAACCAACAATGGTCAGGAGGTGAAGCACCAAGATGATTTCCGCTGCACGATAACCTGCGGATATTGCGGCAAAAGTCGGCATTATGAAGATGAATGCCACATAAAAAAGGAAGAGGAGCGGTGTTATAATGCCGGCAAGGGTAAACCCGAGGGGGCAGGGCAAAACCCTGGGGGATTCCCAAGTAAGGGTAACTCTGGTGGAGGACGAAATTCCTCAGCCCCCCCAACTGGTGGAAGAGGATCATCCAGCCCCACACCTAGGGGTGAGCAGCTGGGTGGAAAGTGGACTGTCCCCTCCATCCCAACCGCTGGCAGCGCCGAGAAGAACCAGAACACCAAGAAGCACAAGCTCAACTGGCCCTTCAAGTGCCTGCGGTCTGCCGCCGGGAACGTGAAGTTCTCTGAAGAGGGATAGGGGGGCAGCTCCGAGGATGAGGACTTTGTTTTCTGGATAACCGTCAAAATAGTTGATCAGGTTTACAAAGCGATCTCGGACACGGGCGGCAAACGTTCCATCGTGGCCCGCAGATTGCTCAACGGAGCCAAGATCCGGAAAACCAAAATTGTGGCCATAAGAGTGGCGGATGGGAGAACCATCCATTCCCCTGGGGGGGTCGATGTGTCCGTCTGTCTGCGCGATGAACAGGTGACTCAGCACTGCAAAGTGCCTGACACCGACGCCTTTGACATTATAATCGGCAGAGATTTCCTGCGCCGTAACCCCCAGGTGAAACTGTTGTCTTTGCAACGTCCCTATGCTCTAGACTGCGACTTTGGCAGTGCCCCTTTCTCTGTCCCTCAGGAGCTGTCACGACGAAAAGAATCTCATCTGCGCTACGTGACCCGGTCTTGTGGAATTGAGAAAAAATCAGTTGGTGCGGCCCGTCTGGGAAATTGGACTGACCGCCCTGCAGGTAGACCTGAATGAAGTACAGGTTGAATTGCTCGCGAGTAAGGTGCAGGCTATGATGCAGCACTATTGTTCGCGGTACCTCAATGATGCCTGTCGCTTCTACTGGAGATCGATGGGGCTGTGCTAGGCTAACCCCCTCTTCTCCCAACTCTCTAAGGTGTTGACAAAAATCGCTCTTGAATGAGCAAGAGTGGTAGTGTGCATCCCGGACTGGGGTAACACAGGGGAACACGCCCATTGGAGGCGCTTGTTCGACCGTATGACAGTGGGAAGGGCTGAGCTCCCCGACCGCCCAATCTACATTCATGAGGACTCCCAAGAGACCATGCCAGCCCCTGACCTGGGCAGTTCTCCGTCCATCGTTGATGGCTCTCTAAACCCAGTACCGCCGAGTGACCTTAACCAGGTAGTACTCAAGGAGTTGATGGTCGAAAATCGAGGCTCTACCCTCCAATATCTTAAGAAAAGATCGGAGTACTCTTCAGTGACCACTACGAGTGGTGAGTGCTCCGATGAGCAGGTGACTCCAGCAGTCTCTACTCCCTTGCCTGCCGCTGACGACCACCTAAGTGAGAGCGCCAGTGCTATACCACCAGTAAACCCAGACGTGCTTACACTGAACGACAGCGCTTTTCTTGGGCAGTTGCTAATGGATGAGGTGAACACGCTGTTTTCTCAATCCGGGCCACTGATGGACCTACCGGTCAGATACCTGGCACTAAACCCTCACCCAATAACATGCCCGTCTCGTGGTACAACGTACAAGACCTTCAGCAGGTTCTATGGGCTGATGCTGAGGGTATCGAGCGACGGACCCGCCTAGAGCTCGTCAGGAGGACCTGGAAACGGTCTATATGGTCCAAGGAGGATGATGAAGAAATGACTCTCCCCCAACCTGTGGTACCTCTGGTATACTCCCTTCACTATATCCAGCAGGGTCACCAGGACTGGAAGGATGGGCTAGCCCCAGAAAATATGCAGCATATGAAGAAACAGGAAAAAGGGAAAAGCAACCTCCATGCTGCGGAAGATTTTTCTGGGGAACTGGAGAGCATGAACCTTGACCCCCTTCTCAGTAAACTCATCCACAAATACCATGAGGTTTTTGGAGCTTTGCCCCCACCCTGTCTTGCAAAAAGCCCGTCCACATGGACCTCAAACTCAGAGCAGAGTTTGAAGGGTCTGTGGTGAGGCGGCTACCGTACCGCGCCCCACAAGACTAAATCGACGAGATCGAACGCTACATCCAGGAATGTATAGATGCTGGCCTCGTTGAGGAGTATAAACACGGGGACTGTCCCCGCCATTGTACCCCTTGTGTTGTAGTCGCTATACCTGGCTCCACTGCGATGCACTTGGTCGTCGACTATGGTGACGTCAACAAAAAGACCCAAAACCACCCAGTAGTATCCCCAACATGGAGAACACCCTAGAAAGAATCGCCAACTGTCGATTAAAGACCAAGAAGGACAAGCGTGCAGCAAGTCTGGACACCTGTGCAGATGGAGAGGATCCTAATCTGTTGCGATTATTTCAGTTTGCACAGACGATTGTGCCTTTTGCTTTGATGCTCAATCAGGATTGTTCTGCAGTCCATGATTATTGATTTATTCTCTTGCACAGGCTCCTGTTATCGCTTTCTGATGAGAATGCAGTACAAATCCAGCTTTGATGCTCTGCAGTGATTGTCGTGCATGGTAGGGATCCACGTGAGATCCTGCGACACCTGCTGACCACTGTCGTGATTTCAGAATTGACGAAGTTCGACGGTATCATTGGTGCTTTTGATAAATCGACACTATTGCCGTAATTTTGCATCCATTGTTGGATCCCCTTGATTCCGATTGACGGGATTTCAAATTTTCGGGTATCTCGTACTATAGCTTCAATGGAGCGCATGATCATGGATTGCGATGGACAAGTTGCACCACTACAATTAGTACGTCATTACGAAAGTCCGAGTCGCAAACAACGGCATCATCATCCACGACTGGAGCATGCAGCTTGGGATTTTGGGTCGGCAAATAGAATGAAATAATTCGGTTTGTGCGCCCTGATGAAGCGGCGATCGAGATTGTTCGTGCCGCTTGTTTGTCGGATAGTGAAGGCAAAATACCTCAACTTGAACAGTATGTTCAAGCTTTGGGTCTAACTCTATCGTCTCTCTATGAGTTCAACGTGCAGGTTGATGAGTATTTGGGGAATTTAGAAGGCTGTATCAAAACCATAGTTCATGAAGGAGATCGCCTTGGGTTGTTTGCAATGGAGACCAACAATAAGGTAGAGAAGGCCATGGACAATTCAGTTTCAGTTTTGTGCAAAGAATGTTTCTGCCGAAGTGAATGCATTAAGGGATTATTCTAAGCAAGTTGCCCGTGATATTCTCTCTTTGCATGCCACTATAAAAAATGCACGTGAAAAGCTTGATTCTCATGAACAAATGTTGGTTGACATTCCTAACACAATTCAGAGTGAGATATTGCAATCTAGTGTGGGCGAGTTGAGCGATCGTTTGACTCTTCAAGAGAGGCATTTACCAACAATTCAACAAGAGGTGGACGCTCTTGCTAATTTATTGCAAAATGAGAAACATCGCTCTACACAAGAAATTACAAAACTACACCCCGTCTTGAAAAGATTGACAACATGAGCACACTCCTTTGCAAGGTGAGATCCCTGATTGGGAAGTGAGGGGCCGATAGGTTCTCTAATGCCCGATCTCCCTCGCCTTGTCCCAGAGTTTGTTCAAAGAGAGATGGAGGAGTTTCGGCGACAAAGATTTTTGCATGAAGATTTTTTGATGAAGCGAGTGAATTCTTGGGAAGATGAAATGGGGCTAATTAGGTGTGGGTCCTCCCCACGCCTTGATGGGTCGAGTTTGGCAAGCATTGAGGACCGAGCTTCGGTCTTGGAACAAACATCTCGGTTAGCCGTCGGTGAGCGCAAGTTCTCATTGCAAACAGATTTGCAGTCGGTGGAGACACGGCTCACTCGTGTTTTACATCAAGCAAACGAACATGAAGAGCTCAAACATCATTTGGGCTGCTACGACAACGAATTGAGGTGTGGCGTGTCTCCATATCCAATATTTGATTCAACATTGATTCTACGAAGGTTGGGGGACTTGGAAAAAAATGTGAGTGACTTGATTACACTTAAACAATTGTGTGGTGAGTTGAATTTGCTCAAGGATAAGTTTCAATTGATTCAACAAGGGATTGGACATCCTGTGAGCGATTCGGGTGAGGGAGTACTTGATCAATTGGGTTCGTCTGAATTAGCTATTCAGGCTTTGAAAGGTGATTTCCTTCGTTTGGAGCGTGCTTTTAAGACATTTTCATTGCGGGTGACCCAAAATGCAGAGGCAATGAGGGATGAATTTACTAGGTTTGCGCCTTCCAATGAGGTCGTATGCCTTGACAAAAAGCTTGAGCGGGCCATTCAAAAATTCCGTGATCAATTGCAATCGATTGACTCAAGTATCAAACTAAAGGTTGAAAAGGGTTCGATTGATGTTGTGTCGTGGGACTCACATGTTACGATGTCGGTTTTGCGACATTGCATGGACAAGGCGGTTGCTCCACTGCCGGAAGCAATGGCCAAAGTCATGGCAGTACTCGCAGACACAGAAGGGACAGAATCCGCAGCACATAATGATGAAGATGTGCATGGTTTAAGCCTTTTAGAGGATGAGGATACAGGTTGCACAGGTGATACTTCACTTTTTCCGGCTGGGGCATTCTCCAAAAGAGTGCCGGTCCACTCTCATCACAGTGATGAGTCCATTTTTGCCAAGTACGATAAGCTGTTGAAAGGGGGACCAATCAAGAAATTTGTCCTTATAGCTATGACCTCCTTGCAGCAGCGAGCGGAGTGGGACACTCGATCTTTCTGGTGAACACACCGATTCTTCTTCCACTGAATTGCATGCATTTTTCAAATCATTGGAGGACGTGGTTTCTCTCAAATCAGCCCAAACAGGAGCCGGTAAAGGGCCGGTGCCTCAAATTTGGAGTTGGAGGAACAGGAATTGAAACTCTTGGATGACACCACCAAAGAGGACATTAAGCGCTTTATCACACGACCGCATTGGGATGGGAGCTGGATAACTCTCCATATTTATGTGTGTTGATGAAAGTTTCATATCTCCTATTGGGGTCGATTTTTGTCACCTGTTTTGAATGCTCTAACATTGATTTCATCTTTGCCTGACGAGTATGCAGAGTTGTATTTGGAGTTAATGCATGAATAAATTGGACGTACCAAGACATGTACTTTGAGTTGCTCGATGAGGCACGGGAGTGTGCCGATGAGTGCTTTGTAGAGGATGAATGCAAAGAACTCACTCCTAACACTGCTGATTATCGGTCGTATTGCAAGTGGTACTTGCAATGGCCTGTCTTTCTGGCTAGAGTAGGTGAATGCACTGCATCTCATGTGATGAAGGTTAACATGCGGGCGCTTCCACGTTGTGGGCTTTTTGATGAGTGGCACGAAGAGATGGTGGTGGCCGAGATCGAGGCCCTTAAGGAATTTACTTTTGAGGAGTGCAAAAGATGGTTGATACCTAAGCTCCTCACACAGTACAGGCCACAGGCTGTGCGTGGTGGATACCATAAGCGTGAGGTGAGGGGTGTAGTTGGGGCACCAAGAAGTGGCTCAGCCCCCCCATCTTCCATTGTTTGTCAACGCTGTAAGGGTCCACACACGCCGGACAAATGTTGGGCAGAACATCCTTCTCTGTGGCCTAAATGGCTCAAAATTGGAGCGAAGAAGGCTAACCTGAAGGTAAGTCAGATTCAGGGGCGGCTGAAAGCTGGTAAATGCCCATGGTGTGGAGGTGACAAACGCACTGATCGTAAGCGATGCTCGAAGAGGCCGTCACAGAAATCTGACTCAGAAACGAGTAGGTCAAAGCCAGGAGCACAGGCTGACCCCAACAGTGACAGACAGAACAGAAAACGTGGACACTGTGGTAGGTGTGGAAATCTCAAGGATAAATGTTTGGAAATGCATCCTGAACTGAAGCCTACCTCAAACCCACAGGGTAAAGGTAAGGGCAAAGGTAAAGACCAGTAATGTGGTCAGACATCCCCTGGCATGCCTGTAAATCCCCAAGTTCCAGGCGCAACAGGCCCCCAGTTGCCGGCGCCAGCCCTACGAGAGCTGAGTCGCACGCGAGTTAGGGCTCTGCCTTGTAGGAAACCTGATGTGAAGGTTGAATTTCCTTTGGTGCACATGTTCAGTTTTTTTTCGGTGGTCAGTTACAACATCCGTGTTTGATTGACACTGGGGCCACTATATTTGCTGCAGCCCCACGGAAGCTTTTTCCGGCAGGCGTATTGGAGTTGGCGCGCACTCCACTGTCACTTTCCACAGTGACGTCAGGGAGTGTTGAAGGTGGGAAGTATGGAGCACGGAGTATTGGTCAAACGTTTATATGCAGTGAGGCTGGAGGGGAGTGGGTGATGTGCCCAGGAGTCTTCATTTATTTTGCAGAAGTTCCGGATGGTCTGATTTTTGGGTATCCCTTTTTGGAAGCCTTCAGACTAATGGTATGCCCGGTTTCTGCATGTGTCATGCCGCGGGAACGTGTCTCGCTGCATCCTGAACGAGTGCTGCTGAATCAGGGCACTGAGCAATTTCCATTCAAAGGATTTGTGAAGAACATACAATCCGTTGCTGATTTGTCGGGCAAGCTGGAGGCTCCAGCCTGTCTGAGCCATTCCGGCTGCATGCAGGGCTCTGCACCAGCGGGGGCAGGTCCATCCTGTCTCTCGGGTGCCACTGCATGTGCATTTGTCCTCCTTTCCCTGTATTGTGCATTGTTATCACTCCTGTTTCGTGTGTTGGTTCTACGGGCACAGCTCAGCCGTGGGCCGTGTCCCTGTTGATGCTTAATGTTAGCATGTGTGTCACTCTTGATGCACCACTTAGAGGGTAAAGGAGGAGGTACAGAGATGGGATGAGGGTGTGAGTAGACACACTTGAATAGACAAACCTCTTAACCATGTAATAATAACCTGACATCACTACTGACCAACCACCTAGGAGCCATATTACGCATATATATCATATATACACATAATAGAGCGATGCACGCCAACGAACAGAAGACATACTTGTGCGCGCACAGCCATTGGCAGGGCCCGGGGGTACATACTCGCCCGGAGGGCGTCACAGGGTGTGGGCCTCGCGGTGGCGGCCTTGGAGCACGTGGTGCTACACGCCTACACAAACAAAACCTACCTCAAACCCCTCACGTACATACAACGAACGGTAAGCATACTCACAAAAGAACACGTCTACAGATATGCCACCTTGTTGCTTGGTGTTCGTGTGTGTCTTAGGCGCGTGCGTAGAGACACGTAGGTCAGCTTGAGTGTTACCTCTGTCGGCGGGTGTGTCACCAGCGGGCAGTAAGACAGGGGGTCACCTCCATGCGCGAACCTGGAGAGGTTTCCCATACTGTCCCGCTGGTGTATCAGCCCACCGTTCTCCCCAGGGGCACGATGACACGCCCCGAAGGTGCCTTACTCCCCCTACCCCTATAAACCGTGTATGACGGTGCATGTCTACACCTCCTGTAAACTTGCTACAGTGTACACGGTTACAAAACCCAAAGGTGGGTCAACCTAGGTCTTGCTTGATCGGGGGCGGGTGATAACCCCCGTAATAAGTAACCATATACTCCCGTAATTGAAATAAGCGCATGCACACACACGCACGCGATGAATGGAGACAGGGCACACCTGGTTTTGGTGTGTCACGGAGAGAGAGGTCCGTCTGTGTTGTTGAAACCCACGTCCACGCACAGGCCTCTATAGAAAATTTGCCACCCCCATATCTCAACTCGTTTGGTTGGGCGATGGGATAGAGGACCCCTCAGGTGTTGTGGAAATCCAAGTCGATTTGTGGGGAACTCCAGAGAAAATATCAACATATATATTCTCTCATAGGTATATGCATGTGCACACTCGCCCTTTTCTTCATGTTGTTTGAAGCCCCCTCGTTGCAGGCAGAAATATCCCCCATGACATTCGCCAAGGACACAAAAAAAATACCCAGCCAGCTTGTGACCCCATGCAACCGCAATGGAGGGTACCCACTCCCAACCTGGGCACGTATAGCGACCAGGGATACATACCCAAGCAACGGAGATTGCAAAATCCGCAACGCCATTGCCTTTGAAGACCCCACCCACTCAAGGAGTGACGGGGCAAAGGCACCCATTGCAATTCATATTAGAATACTTGTACGTAGAGGACGACCCCTCCCTCTAGGTTTAAATCCTGGTCGTATGTAGTGGCAATTTTGCACGCCACGAATTTTTTTCCATGTAATGTGAGCCACACGAGTACTTCGTACCTTATATACCTACCCTCGTGTGGACAAGGGCAAATCGGTGGAAAACCATCACGCCCAATACAAAAAGGGAAAATGGGTTGTACCCGCCAACCCAACGAGGTTTTCAAACCTGCTCCACCTTTGAGCAAATGTTTTAGCTCATTGGCTTGGGTCACGGGTCAGGGACAGTCGTAGGGTCCTGGTTTTGGTACAGGGCGGCACTCCGAAACCTTGCAAGAACCACCATGCGCACAACCCGGTAGAGTCTTCGGGACGTGCTTGCCACGTTGTTAGCACCCTTGATGGGGGGCGTCATCGTGGGCAGGTCTTCATCCTGGTGGTGGTAGGAGTGCTCCAGTAAGACCGTAGGATAGGGGTTTAAATGGCATTAAGACCCCTGAAAGAACACGTCCCACTTCTGTCCAAGGCTATATGCCACGCCACCCCACCCCAAGGACTCTCAAGGCTTTAGCGGTGAGAGAGGTAGTTGGGTGGGTAAACATGCGGTACCCACCGCCCTGCTCTGGTGAGGATTTTTGTAACCGAGGGGCGCGCCGTGCATGCACATTGTCTTCTTCCTGTCTCCCACTGCTTCCCGCTCTCTCCTCCCTTCCCCAACCAAAAATAAAACCCCATATTGGTTAGGGTTTTCTTTTCGTGGCACGCTCATGGAGGCGGTCCACCAAGGTGGGGGAGGGGGTCAATGGTTTGGGTGACTTTCTGTCTCTGCAAGTAATCTCGCCAAACTTTATTGTAAGTCGGTAAGAAGGTTTCAACGGGCTCCTTGGCATCCCAGTCTGTGGTATGACCCTCCCGACGCACCTTGAAGAGAAGTCTCTTGTGGTGAGTACCGTGACCCAATATTTTCTTCTCGTTATAAGTGTCCTCTTCGAATCGGGAGGGCACTCTAACAACCTCCTCTGTGTAGTTTAGAGGCATGAGGCAGCGAGGGGAGTTGACCGTCTTCATTAGATGATCAACGTGGACGTCAACTAACCTCCGTTGGTCCACTTGAATAACATAGAGTATTGAATGACATAGGTCGTGAGCCTTCTTGGCCACAACCTCGTAGGGCCCATCCCAATAGGGACAAGTCTTATCGCCAAGATTTTATGTTGGCGACAGACCGATACGCGGTCCCTTTTTGAGAAATTGGGGGACATCCTCCTCCTCTTCTTATATTTATGAGCCATTGTCCCCTGCATGTGAATCATAGCCTTACGTGCTAGAGCAATAAGCTCCTCACGCCGCTGGAAGTAGTGAACGGCGTCTTTGGCAACCCCCTTAGGTTCAGCAAGACGGGGCCCATTAGTACGGTTGTGTTTACCAAACACAATCTCGTGAGGCGTATAACCTGAGGGACCTGTAGTCACATGCCACGCTCGTACAACGGCGGGTAAAGGTAGGTAGGTAGGTAGGTGCACTCGGTCGTGGAGAGGCGCCCCATGGGTCCCCCTGGTGTCGCCCCTGTGACGAACAGGAGTAGGCTCCGCGCATGAAGAGAGGAGGCGGCTTACATCCCGCTACACCTGACTGGTTGCCGCCAACAAAGCGGCCCCGGGCAATACCGGGAGGGCTGATTGCCGCCAGCGTGACCGGCTTGTCTCGCCGGGAGGGTGTGCTCCCGTGCTTGCGCACGTCCCCTCCTTTGGGCGGAACGCTGGAGGTTCACTGGACTTCCTGGCGTATCCCGTTCCCAAGGCATGCATGCATGTTCTTGGTACTGGGGTTCCGAGGCACTTGGGTGTCGCACGCTCCGCCTCGAGTCGCAAAGCAGCGCAGGCTTTAGGATGCAGCCTTACCCCCGGTCTCCGGATCTCGTTTGGCCCGGTCACCTGCATGGCACGGGCTGCCTCAGTGCCCGGGCTATGGACACCGAGTTTCCTACTGTTGTGTGGCGCTTGTCTTTGGGTCTCGGTTGTGGTTGGGCTCGAGTTTCGGCTGCGCCCCGCCACTCCTGGCTGGGGTGTTGGGGTGTGTGTATGTTTGCGTGCGCGGTCCGTTTGTACCCCGCGACTCCCGGCTCGGGTGTGCGGTGTGGGTGTGTGTGCTTGGGCTCGGGCTTCGGCTGCGCCCCGCCACTCCTGGCTGGGGTGTTGGGGCCTGTGTGTGTTTGTCTGCGCGCCCCGCTTGTACCCCGCCACTCCTGGCTGGGGTGTGCAGTGTGGGTGTGTGTGCTCCGGCTCGGGTTTCGGCTGCAACCCGCCACTCCTGGCTGGGGTGTTGTGGCCTGTGTGTGTTTGTGTGCGCGCTCCGCTTGTACCCCGCCACTCCTGGCTGGGGTGTGCAGTGTGGGTGTGTGTGCTCCGGCTCGGGTTTCGGCTGCAACCCGCCACTCCTGGCTGGGGTGTTGTGGCCTGTGTGTGTTTGTGTGCGCGCTCCGCTTGTACCCCGCCACTCCTGGCTGGGTTGTGCGGTGTGGGTGTGTGTGCTTGGGCTCGGGTTTCGGCTGCGCCCCGCCACTCCTGGCTGGGGTGTTGGGGTGCTTGTGTGCCTGTGTGCGCTCCGCCTGTACCCTGCGACTCCTGGCTTGGCCGTGCGGTGTGGATCGGTGTCCTTGGGCTCCAGTTTCGGCTGTGCCCCGCCACTCTTGGCTGGGGTGTTGGGGTTTTTGTGTGTTTGTGTGCGCACTCGGCTTTTACCATGCCACTCGTGGATGGGTTGTGCGGTGTGGGTGCGTGTGCTGGGGCTCGGGTTTTGGCTGCACCCCGCCACTCCTGGCTGGGTTGTTGGGGTGTGTGTGTGCTTGTGTGCTCGCTCTGCTTGTGCCCCCCCACTCCTGGCTCGGGTGTGCGGTATGGGCGTGTTTTTTTGGCCTCGGGTTGTTGCTGCTCCCCGTCACCCCTGACTGGGGTGTTGGGGTGTGCGTGTTTGTGTGCGCGCTCCGCTTGTACCTTGCTACCCCTCGCCTCGGGTGTGCGGTGTGGGTGTGTGTGCTTGGGCCCGGGTTTCGGCTGCGCCCCGCCACTCCTGGCTGGGGTGTTGGGGTGCGTGTGTGCTTGTGTGCGCGCTTCGCTTGTACCCCGCCACTCCTGGCCGGGGTGTGCTGTGTGGGTGTGTGTGCTTGGGCTCGGGTTTTGGCCGCGCCCTGCCACTCCCGGCTTGGGTGTTGGGGTGTGTGTGTGTTTGTGCTTGCACTCCGCTTGTACCATGCCACTCGTGGGTCAGTTGTGTGTTGTGAATGCGTGTGCTGGGGCTGAGGTTTCGGCTGCGCCCCGCCACTCCTGGCTGGGGTGTTGGGGTGTGTGTATGTTTGCGTGCGCGCTCCGCTTGTACCCCGCCACTCCTGGCTGTGGTGTGCGGTGTGGGTGTGTGTGCTTGGGCTCGGGTTTCGGCTGCGCCCCGCCACTCCTGGCTGGGGTGTTGGGGCCTGTGTGTGTTTGTGTGCGCGCCCCGCTTGTACCCTGCCACTCCTGGCTTGGGTGTGCAGTGTGGCGGTGTGTGTTTGGGCTCCAGCTTGGGCTGCGCCCTGCCACTCCTGGCTGGGGTGTTGGGGCCTGTGTGTGCTTGTGTGGCCGGTCCGCTTGTACCCCGCCACTCCTGGCTGGGGTGTGCGGTGCGTTGTGTGTGCTTGGGCTCGGGTTTCGGCTGCGCCCCGCCACTCCTGGCTGGGGTGTTGGGGCTTGTGTGTGTTTGTGTGCGCGCCCCCTCGTACTCCGCCACACCTGGCTGGGGTGTGCGGTGTGGGTGTGTGTGCTTGGGCTCGGGTTTCGGCTGCGCCCCGCCACTCCTGGCTGGAGTGTTGGGGTGCGTGTGTGCCTGTGTGCGCTCTGCCCGCACCCCGCCACTCCTGGATGGGGTGTGCGGTGTGGGTTTGTGTCCTTGGGCTCCGGTTTCGGCTGCGCCCCACCACTCCTCGCTGGGGTGTTGAGGTGTGTGTGTGCTTGTGTGCGCGCCCCCCTTGTACCCCGCCACTCCCGGCGGGGCTGTGCGGCTTGGGTGTTTGTGCTTGGGCTCCGGTTTCGGCTGCGCCCCGCCACTCCTGGCTGGGGTTTTGGGGTGTGTGTGTGCTTGTTGCGCGCTCCGGTTGTTCCCCCCCATTCCTGGCTGGTGTGTGCGGTGTGGGCGTGTTTGTTTGGCCGCCACTCCCCGCCACTCCTGACTGGGGTTTTGGGTCGTGCGTGTTTGTGTGCGCGCTCCGCTTGTACCTCGCCACTCCTCGCCTCGGGTGTGCGGTGTGGGTGTGTGTGCTTGGGCCCGGGTTTCGGCTGCGCCCCGCCACTTCTGGCTGGGGTGTTGGGGTGCGTGTGTGCTTGTGTGCGCGCTCCGCTTGTACCCCGCCACTCCTGGCCGGGGTGTGCGGTGTGGGTGTATGTGCTCGGGCTCGGGTTTCGGCTGCGCCCCGCCACTCCTGGCTGGTGTGTTGCGGTGTGTGTGTGTTCGTGTGCGCACTCCGAATGTACCATGCCACTCGTGGCTGGGGTGTGCGGCTTGGGTGTTTGTGCTTGGGCACGGGTTTCAGCTGCGCCCTGCCACCCCTGGCTCGGGTGTTGGGGTGTGTGTGTGCTTGGTCCGCGCTCCGCTTGTGCCCTGCCACTCCTGGCTGAGGCGTGCGGTGTGGGCGTGTGTGTTTGGACTCGGGTTGTGGCTGCTCGCCACCACTCTTGGCTGGGGTGTTGGGGTGTGCGTCTTTGTGTGCGCGCTCCGCTTCTAGCCCGCCACTCCTGGCTGGGGTGTGCGGTGTGGGTGTGTGTGCTTGAGCTCGGGTTTCGGCTGCGCCCCGCCACTCCTGGCTGGGGTGTTGGGGTGTGTTTGTGCTTGTGTGGCTTGGGTGTTTGTGCTTGGGCTCGGGTTTCAGCTGCGCCCCGCCACCCCTGGCTCGGGTGTTGGGGTGTGTGTGTGCTTGGTCCGCGCTCCGCTTGTGCCCTGCCACTCCTGGCTGAGGTGTGCGGTGTGGGCGTGTGTGTTTGGACTCGGGTTGTGGCTGCTCCCAACCACTCTTGGCTGGGGTGTTGGGGTGTGCGTCTTTGTGTGCGCGGTCCGCTTCTAGCCCGCCACTCCTGGCTGGGGTGTGCGGTGTGGGTGTGTGTGCTTGGGCTCGGGTTTCGGCTGCGCCCCGCCACTCCTGGCTGGGGTGTTCGGGTGTGTGTGTGTTTGTGTGCGCACTCCGCTTGTACCCCGCCACTCCTGGCTGGGGTGTGCGGTGTGGGTGCGTGTGCTTGGGCTCGGGTTTTGGCTGCGCCCAGGCACTCCTGGCTGGGGTGTTGGGCTGTGTGTGTGTTTGCGTGCGCGCTCCGTTCGTACCCCGCCACTCCTGGCTGGAGTGTGCGGTGTGGGTGTGTGTGCTTGGGCTCCGGTTTCAGCTGCGCCCCGCCACTCCTGGCTGGGGTGTTGGGGTGCGTGTGTGCCTGTGTGCGCTCTGCCTGTACCCTGCCACTCCTGGTTGGGGTGTGCGGTGTGGGTGTGTGTGTTTGGGCCCAGGTTTCGGCTGCGCCCCGCCACTCCTGGCTGGGGTGTTGGGGCCTGTGTGTGCTTGTGTGGCCGCTCCTCTTGTACCCCGCCACTCCTGGCTGGGGTGTGCGGTGCGGGTGGGTGTGCTTGGGCTCGGGTTTCGGCTGCGCCCCGCCACTCCTAGCTGGGGTGTTGGGGCCTGTGTGTGCTTGTGTGGCCGCTCCTTTTGTACCCCGCCACTCAAGGCTGGGGTGTGCGGTGCGGGTTTGTGTGCTTCGGCTCGGGTTTTGGCTGCGCCCCGCCACTCCTGGCTGGGGTGTCGGGGCCTGTGTGTGTTCGTGTGCGCGCTCCGCTTGTAGCCCGCCACTCCTGGCTGGGGAGTGTGGTTTGGGTGTGTGTGCTTGGGCTCGGGTTTCGGCTGCGCCCCTCCACTCCTAGGCTGGGGTGTTGGGGTGCATGTGTGCTTGTGTGCGCGCTTCGCTTGTACCCCGCCACTCCTGGCTAGGGTGTGCGGTGTGGGTTTGTGTCCTTGGGCTCGGGTTTTGGCTGCGCCCCGCTACTCCTAGGCTGGGGTGTTGGGGTGCGTGTGTGCTTGTGTGCGCGCTTCGCTTGTACCCCGCCACTCCTGGCTAGGGTGCGCGGTGTGGGTTTGTGTCCTTGGGCTCGGGTTTTGGCTGCGCCCCGCCACTGCTGGCTGGGCTGCTGGGGTGTGTGTGTGTTTGTGTGCGCACTCCGCTTATACCATGCCACTCGTGGCTCGGTTGTGCGCTTTTGCTGCGTGTGCTGGGGCTCCGGTTTCGGCTGCGCGCCGCCAATCCTGGCTGGGGTGTTGGGGTGTGTGTGTGCTTGTGTGCGCGCTCCGCTTGTACACCGCCACTCCTGGCGGGGCAGTGCGGCTTGGGTATTTGTGCTTGGGCTCGGGTTTCCGCTGCGCCCCGCCACACCTGGCTGGGTGTTGGGGTGTGGGTGTGCTTGGTGCGCGCCCCGCTTGTGCCCCGCCACTCCGCGCTGGGATGTGCGCTGTGGGCGTGTGTGTTTGGCCTCGGGTTGTGGCTGCTCCCTGCCACTCCTGGCTGGGGTGATGGGATGTGCTCGTTTCTGTGCGCGCTCCGCTTGTACCCCGCCGCTCCTGGCTGGGGTGTGTGGTGTTGGTGTGTGTGCTTGGGCTCGGGTTTCGGCTGCGCCCCGCCACTCCTGGCTGGGGTGTTGGGGTGCGTGTGTGCTTGTGTGGGCGCTCCGCTTGTACCCCGCCACTCCTGGCTGGGGTGTGCGGTGTGCCGGTGTGTGCTTGGGCTCGGGTTTCGGCTGCGCTCCCTCACGGCCTTCCAGCTCCCCCAACGTCTGCTGCAGACCGTTGATGACCTTGTTCAGCAGCCTGGTCTCGCCCCTGGCGATGTCAAGCTCCCTTGGGCGGCGGTGGCGACCTTGGCGATCTTGACCATCTCTGTCTTGGCGATGTCCAGCTCCTTCTGCGGGCCCGCGGCGATCCTGGCGATGCGGATCATCTCGCCCTTGCCGTGTCTACCTCGCGCTCGAGTACTGGACCCTCCTGCAGAGGTGGACAATCCACCGCCAGGTGGCATCCGGGTCACCGAACCCTGGTGGGTTGTCGGGGTCCCCAGGGGGTCCTCCAGGAGGGCCTCAGCCGGGCCCGCCCGGTCCAGGGGGTCCTCCCCCTCCCGGCGGTCCGCCTCCGTGGGGTCCACTTGGTGGGCGTCCTCCACGGGGTCCTGACGGGCCTCCGCCAGGAGGTCCCGGTGGGTCTCCGCTGGGTCGCCTCGGTGGGTCCGAGGATGGGGGCTTCTCCGTGTAGCCGACGTCCATTTCTTCATCCTCGTCCATTTCGCCCCACGTAGGCGTCGTCTCGGTCCCGCATCCGGAAGACTCCGAGCACCGGTAGGGTGGAGGGAGATCCTCACCCTCACCCTCCGGCTCCATGGGGACGTCTCCGCCTCCTCCGCCAGCCACTCCTCGGCGATGTCGGCGGCTCCGTTCATCCCCGTCGCTGGCGGTGAAGAAGGGGTCGGATTCGTGGGGGTGTCCGCCCGCTGGCCTCCGTGACCTCTCGGGGGTCTTCCCAATACCCTTCGTTCGTCAGTGGGCGATGGGGCCACTGCTCCCACTGCTGCCCGTGTCGACCTCCTCCGGATCCAGCGTCATCTTGGAGGAGGCGTCCCCTTCGAAGAGCTTTCAAAGGGTCTCCACTCAGGAACCCCCCGGGGGGAGTCTCGCGGCGGAGCTTGGCTTCTGCCTCCTCCATCGCGGCGGCCCTGGCTGCAGCAGCTCGCCTTTCGGCCTCCTCCCGGGCGTGAGCAGCCTCGGCTTCCCAGGCCTGCTGCAGCCGAGCCTTCTCCGCTTCCAGCGCTGCCAGCTCCGCCTCCGTCCTGGCCCTCTCCTCAGCGACCTTCTGTCGCGCGGCCTCGATGGCGTCCTTCCTGGTGGCGTCCGCCTGGGCCTTGGCCGTTGCTTCGGCGTGGGCCCTTTCCTCCCTCTCCTTCTTTGCCCTCTCTTGGGCAAGCCCCTCTTCCAGCGCCTTCACCTCGGCCTCCTTGCAGGCAATGGCATCCTGGGCCAGGCGGGTTTCCTGGGCGGCTGCCGCCACCTCACCCCTGACCCGGGCAGTCGCTGCCTCATGGGCGGCTGCTGCCGTGAGACCGGCCGCAATGGCCGCGACGGTCGAGGCGTGGAAGGCCATGCCTCTGCCCCAATCTGTGGCCTCCTCCTGGGCGATCCCGACGGCGCCCTCCACGGCAGCGTTCTGCTGGGTGGCCCGTTGCCGGGCAACCCGAAGGTTGCAGGGCACCCCACAGGCGTGCTCGCAGGCGCGGGCCACGTCCCTTTGGTCGGGAGCGACGCCGCTGCTGGAGCTGGCCTGGTCGGCCGGCCTCCTCCCCCGTTTGGCCGACTCCACGTCGCTGCTGGGGCCGGACTTCCTCAGGTGCAGCTCACGGGGCTTGGCCTTGGCCTGCTTGGCGACTTTGAGGAAGTCGCCAAGGGTGGTGTGGCCGGGGTGGTGACCGCCACTGGCCCGTTGGGGGCTGGGGGCTGGGGTTCCGCCCTTGGCGCCCTGGGCGGCTTCGGCGGCCAGGGATACCTGGTACTCCGGCCACTTCCTGTCCCGCTTCCTGTCCCCGGCAGAACGCTTCTCCTTCCCAGGAGACAGGCTGCTGCTGCTGCCCTGCAGCGTGCGCTCGTTCCCCAGATCCGGGAACTCCCTCTCGATCATGTCCCACATGGGGACGTTGATCGTGGCGTCTGACGGGTACTCGTTGGGGTTGTCGTCCTCCTCAATCCCGTCAGGGCGCAGTCCTTCGCTTGGCCTATCTGGTCCGGTCCAGACCCTCCAGCGCTTCGTGCGGAAGCGGTAGGCATACCCTTCCACCCGCAGCCAGTCCTCCACTGCCTGCAGGCGGTCGGTGCCCATATCCTCGCGGAGCTCAAAGATCCCGGGCATGCCGCCTTCGCACTGGGGATGGCTGTGGCGATAGTGCTGGTCCCACACCAACCCACGCAATAGGCGCACCGCATGGGGGTGGGGCCGCGGCCACGTCTTGCCCGCCTCCTGCCAATTCACCATCGTTCCCCTCGATGTACTGGGACATGATCGTTGCGTACGACTTCATGATGGAGACGGACTCCGGCGTTCTCCCGGCCCAGGCCTCCATGACCCTGTACCATGATGACCAGGTCTCTTGGCTTTCGTCACCTGAGCACCATGTGGAATGCCAATGGATCCACCCAGAACGCAATCAGCTCGAAGTAGCCGCGCTGGGCACTGAGCCAACTGGGCCAGCAAACCAGGAGTACGGCGTAATGCCGGAAGTGGCAAGCTGAGTGGTCGCGGACCTGGGAGCTTCGGATCTGGCCCTGGATGCGTTCTCTCCAAGAAAATTCCGCCCATCTTCGGGTTTGTGAGAAGTACTGGAGCGCACAGGACTCTGCGTGGAAGAAGCACTGGGGTCTGCATCAGGGTTTGATGTGGATCCATTGCCCCCGATGGGACATCCCAAGGGCGGTAGCGAAGATTCGCAAGGACCGCTCCAAGGCAGTGCTGGTTGTTCCTATGGGATGCATCGAGGAGGAAAGCACCCGGGATTGGGTGGTCTCATTGACCAACATGACCTTAAACAAGGTCGTCCTAGCGGCTGGAGAGAGTGTCTATCGGGACGCTAAGGGACAGCCCATGCCACCCCAGAGATGGCCAACGGAATTCCACTATGTGGATGGGGGCTATGAACAGGCCGACACCACGGACTTCGTGTGTGTCAACCGCATCATAGCGGAGCCATGGCGGCAATGCTTTGCGGTTTCCCCTGTTGACACCAGAGAATCGGAGGAGCCCCTCACTGAAGAGGAGTTGGCTCTGGTTCAGGGGTATGTGGATCACCCCTTTCACGACTGGGGAAGCCAGCGTGAGGGCAAGGGACAGGACAAAGCCTGGTGGGAAGTGGACTCCATCGTCTCCGGTTCCTATGATGGGAATACCTTCGTGAAGAGGGTGCTGGACCACATGTCCAGCCAGGACGAGCCAATTGGTGGCAACCCACCAGCCTACGGTGACCTGTTCCGAGGCAAGACCAGAGATGGCCCTTTGGGCCACCTGGGAAGACCACCTGAGCCGAAATCGAGTGGGGTCGCTACCCCTCAAGTAAGCTCAGTGGTCCAGGTGCCCGGAAAAGCCAAGGCGGAGTCCGATGATTGCCCGAAGATCCAGGCATTGAGGGCCAGGCTGAAGCAGAAGTATGGGGACACCTTCTTCAGCAAAAAACCTGTGTTTTTACCACCGGTGCGTGGACCGTATGGCGAGGCCAAGATACGACTGAAGCAGGACCCCCGTGTGTATCGACACCGGGAGTTCGCCCTGCGGGGCGAGAGGAAGGAAGCCATGGAGAAGATCCTCCGTCATTTCATCGAGAGAGGCTGGCTTGAGCCGTGCCACTCCGAGTGGGCCTCCACTTGCTTCGTCGTCCCCAAGAAGGTGGCCGGTGGGTGGCTGCTCGTGGTCGACTACCGCGGCCTAAACGCCCAAACGCAGCATGACAGCTATACGCTGCCCCTCATTGAGGACATGCTGCAAAACCAACACCGACGGAGGATCTTCACGGTGATTGAACTGAAACATGGTTATCATCAGATGCCTCTCGTCGAGGAGTCCCGTGCCTGCACAGCCATGAGCACCCCACTTGGACCTCTCCAGTGGAAGATGATGCCCATGGGCGTTACCAACGGCAATGCGGCTTTTCAGAAGATGGTGGAGAACCTGCTTGAGCCGGTGCGTGACTGTGCGGACCCCTTCGTGGACGACGTGATCATCGCGTCCGGGGACCCCAGTATGAGCTATGAGGAGCTCCTGGAGGCACATGAGAGGGACATCACCCGAGTGCTGGACCTTCTGGTTCGGCACAAACTCACGGGCAGCAGTGACAAGGCCACCATTGCGGTAAGCGAGGTTGTCTTCGCTGGCCACGTAGTTGGGAACGGGCAGCGGAAGCCCATACCTGGCAAGGTGGCTGCGATTGAGCACCCGGAAAAGCCCAAAACAGTCTCTGAGCTGCGTGCGTACTTGGGGTTCTGCAACTACTACTCGGGGTATATCAAGATGTATGCCGAGTATGCAGCCCCCATGACGACCATGCTCAAGGGCAACCGAGAGGAGACCAAGAAGGGGTCCAAGAAGGCTCTGGTCTGGAATCCTGAGTCCCACCGTGCCTTTTAGGGGATGAAGCAGGCGCTGCTATCCGCAGTGGGTCTGCACCTCGTGGATCCTGACCGAGGGTTCGTCCTGCGCACCGACGCTTCCGACTACGCCGTTGGCGCTGTGTTGGAACAAGTGCTTGACGATGGGAGGCACGTGCCAGTGGCCTTCTGGAGCCGAGTCTTGGCGGAAGGCCAGAGACGGACGTGGACGCCCCGAGAAAAGGAGGCGTATGCCATCGTCATGGCTCTCAGGAAGTGGGCTGGGTACATAGCCCTCCATCCCGTAACTATCTGCACCGACCATCAGAGTCTGCAGTCGTGGCACAAAGAGCACGTGGACACCCCCTCTGGTCCGTCCTCCCGACGGGCAAGACGGCATGAGACCTTGGCCAAGTTCGACCTCACGGTTGTGTATGTTCCTGGCAAGGACAACACCGTGGCGGACTGTCTCAGTAGGTGGGCCTATCCCGCCACCAAGGGCATGACAGACATGTCTGCCTATGGCGATGAGGCTGAGACCGCTGAAGCCAAGAGGATCATCGAAATGGAGCGCCTGATGGAGGAGGAGGGTGTTAAATGCTTCGTCGTCATGGCTGCGGATGCCCCCCTCGGAACGAGGATGGGCAGAGCGGTCAGAGTACTCGCCCCTGATGGAGCTGAGTCTGACAAGCACCTCTTCCCTGAATCTTGCCTTCAGGACGACTGGACTGACGACTACGCCAAGTCTGAGGCCTTTTGCGGCCGAGTATAGGGCTGTCACTGACCCTGAGGACGGGCAGAAGTGGCCAAAGGGGCTGACCGAAGAGGATGGCAAGCTTTACCGGAATGGTAAGCTGCTCGTCCCGGAGTCCTGGCTGCTCAAGCTGTGTGAGGCTTGGCACCACCACATGATGCACCCAGGGGTCAAGAAGCAAGCCCTGGACATGCAGCGCCAGTTTGAGATCGACCAGATCGGTCTCTACAGTGCCATCAAGAAGGTCAAGAAGGGTTGCTCGGTCTGTCAGGCCTGCAATCCCGATAACCGGAACGTCAAGAGGGAAGCCCAATGGACCCCGGTGCCTGACCAGCCCATGGAGATCGTGGCCATGGACCTCTTCTCCATGCCCGAAGTTCAAATTGGCAAGGAGACCTTTGACTGTGTGGTCCTTTGTGTGGATCGCCACAGCAGCTACGTAGTAGCCGTTCCGGCACGCAAAAAGGGGTTGCTTGCCAAGGAAGTGGCAGTCATGATGATTCGTCATTGGCTGACCGTCTTTGACATTCCCCGCACCATTTGCAGTGACCGAGGGCCCCAGTTTACTGGTGGCTGGTTCAAGGCCATGTGTTCCCTCATGGGAGTACGTCACGCCAAGAGCGTCGCCTATCTCAGCCGGTCCAATGGCCGGGCTGAAGTGGCTGGGAGGCAGCTGTTCGAGAAGCTGCGCAAGATTCACATCACCAATCCACGTCGGAACTGGTTTGAGGAGATGTGGCCCGCTCTGAAGGCCCATCATGACACCCCCACTTCGGGTGGTTTGTCCCCTCACCAGATTCTGTTCGGCAGGGACCCCCTTGGTCGGGGACTTCCCTTGTCTGGTGATGGTATGGCCATGGACGCCAGGGAATTCTTTGCGCGGCAAGAGGCAACGGCGCGGGACATCTGCCAGCAGCTCGAGAAGGAGCATGCTGAGCGTCAGAAGTCCGCCCCGAGCTCGACAGCGCAAAACCTCAGGGTGGGAGACCCGGTGTGGGTGATCAGACCCCGCCCTATGGGCACCCAGCGCACCAAAACCTGGTTCACACCCGGAGAGATGGTCCGCAGGATTGGTGACGACACCTACCGCATCAAGGTGGGTCACGGACAGTTCTCGGAGCGCCACGAGAGTCAACTAAGTGTGCGGGAACCCGACCTCCGTGGCCAACATGTGTCCCTGGACTATGCTGCACATGAGGCTGATTCGGACGACGACTATGCTGAGCAGGACGACTATACCGTCGAGAAGATCCTGGCCCAGCAGCCGAACGCCTCGGCACCCGGAGGCCTGGAGTTCAAGGTTCGTTGGCGAGGCTATGGGCCGTCCCACGACACCTGGGAACCCGTCGCCTCGTTCGTGCTGCGAGTTAATACCCCCTTCATGGACTACATCCGCAAGCACAAGACCAAGATCCATGTCTCGGACTTGGCAGCACTAACCCGGGTGATTGCAGCCAGGGGCGCCTGATCACCGCCCTGAGCTCTCCCCTGATGCATTTTGAGCGCTTGTTAGGTCGACGGATCGTCCCTCACTTGCTTGCTCTCTTCCATCTTTCGATGACCTGCCATCAGAGTGGCCATATACCCCCCCCTGCTGAATCAAGGGGAGGATGGCCCCTCTCTTACACTTCTACTGGTCACTCCCCGCCTGCTGAATCCTTGGGAAACCAGGCAGGGCGACTGACCTTGACATTTCCTGAGCTCTTATGGCCTTGAAGCCCGTACGACGTTGCTCAACGGATGCCGCTGTCATCGGCATTGCAATTCTTTGGTGTGTGGTCTGGTCCCATGGCACTTGCGGGATCGAGACCAGTCTACGTGTGTCTGCAGACTATATATGGCCTGAACTCAGGCGTTTTCCTGTCCACCCTCCTGCATATGCCTTATCCTAACCGGGGCGTGGTTTGGCGCTCTGTACAGAGTGTGTTTAGACTCCTATTACGCCGCTTATTGCTTACTTTTCTGCCCCCCCAGGATATGTGCATCTGTATGTTAAGTGTTGTCAGCCCATCACCGAGATAGGGACTGTTTTTCCCCCTGAGAGGACACGAATCGGAATACGAAGCGCCCTGAGTCGCCGTGTACATGCTCTTACATACGGTCCAGCCTGGACCGGTACCAAAGTACAGATTTCTCTGTTTGAGTGCCCGTGATACCCTGTGCCCTAGTGGCTTTGATGTGCTGAGATCCTGATGGCGCCAGGCGGGAAGCCCAGTTGCCTGACTACACTCCCAGCGGTCCGCCACTGTCAGTCCCAGTGTGAGCCTACCGACTCGCAGACGCACTTGCAGTCGATTGGCGACCTCCGGTGTCCTGACCTCGGTCAGTCTGCCTGGGAAACTGTTGGTTTGAGGAGTCGACGCCTCCGCCCAGACTGCATGGGGACTCCCCCATGCATGGCCTTCGTGGTAATTGGGCGAGGGAAAAGACGGCCTTAATGCCCGATCCCTTATGGAGGAGCTCGTTCGGCTTTGCCACTCTGGACTCGCGTCGTAGATACGGACATGGTGCGCCCAAGGAACGACCCGTGTAGACTCTCCCTCAGACTGCGGCCTTGGGAAGCCTGGGGTAGCTTGATATATCCTTGTGGTCGCTTCCGACCTGTGGGACCACCTCGGTCGTCGTGTGACGCCTATGTTGGCCGTGTATGCCACTGCCACTGTGGTGGTGACCGTCGCAGCCGGCACCCGGTGCGCCTGGTATGGGTTAACGGGTCCTTTGGATGCCGAACAATCGCCGCCAGGACCCGGGACTTGATACTTGATACTATACTTGCACTTACTAACAGCTACAGCACCGTACGTGTCTTACTGTGGGATTGTACTGGGCATCCTAACCCGCAAATCGGCCTGAAGTGAGGTATGGCACCCCCCCCCCCTTCATGGGATGGTCCTGGGTACCCGCTACCATGCTTGGGTGTTATCGAGCCCCCCCCAGGGTTTGCTCTAAGGAGGGGGGTGAAGCGGTACCCAGAAACTATGGCCCATGGCCCGGAGGCCTGTGAGCCGGCACAACCGTTATGGCCCATGGCCCGGAGGCCTGTGAGCCGTCACACCCGTGCGGAAGCCGTTGACACCGGCTGTCAGCGGGATATCCCTGTTCTCCCACCCGCAAAATCTGGAATCTGATTTCTAACCATTAAATCGATGTGGAATTACCATAATTTTACTGTCTTGGTCGATTTGCTGTTAGAAATCGGTGGAATACCCGATTTCTACCGCAATTTTTAATTGTCGGGAAATCGCCGCCTGACGTCGCCCGTTCTGTGCACTGCATTAGATGATTCTGTAGAACGATCTCTCTTGAAGTTAAGACTGAAACAGTCTTCGAGTGATCCGCAATTTTTTCCTTGATGGAACGCATCGCGTCCCAGATTTCTCCCAGAAAATCTGGGCGGCCGAAGGCGCTTTGTACCCCCAAGTGGAATAACAAGGGTTACGAGCGTTCAAGCGCCCAATGGCGAATTAACGTGCCTCATAGGCACTGTGTATGAGGTTTTGCCCCCCATAGTCATAGGATGAGGCCAAAGGATCCCAACTCCATAGGCCCAAAGGGTTATTTATTTTGAGTGTTCTCCAAGAAGTGTGCTTTTTCACGTACTTGGCGTCCAAGTACGTGTACAAGTATGTTGAGTTGGCGTTTTCTCACCCTTTGCTTGCCTCTACATCCGGGGCATATCACTTGTCTTCCCCGGATAGTACATATATGATCTCCATATATATATTGGCAATATATTTTGCGTGCATGCTAAAATTCGGCTTTCCGAAAGGAGGTCGATTTTCGACCAAAGCACTTGCATGCGTGTTAAGGGACCAAAGTTACTCTAGAATATAGGCATACTTTGATTCTAGGCCACTAGGTTGGGTGTAGAAGGCGAGGGTAGGGTTGTATGCCATTTTTGGTGTCATATCACGTGCCCATTTGGCGGGTGCACCATTCCAACACCAACCCGCCAATGGACCCCATATCGCACGAGGCTCTTCATTGTACTCCCAACCAACACTCGCAAGCCTAACCTTTGTGAAGGGACGCTTGTGGAGCACCCCCAATTTTGGCTCATTTTGAGCAGCCAAAATGACCCCCTTTCCGGACCCCAACTTCAGCCCCCCGTGTGGTCAATTGGTGGCCCGATCCCTCTCTGCCCAAAGGAAGCCCGGACCTAATTTCAAGTTCTGCACTCAGATAGAGGTCCCAGGTCCTGCCTCCTATCCTGTGAGCCGTTGGCCTTGCCCTGGCCGGGCGAGCCACGCGTGGGAATGACGCCGATTTTGGTGATTTTGGCATCATGACCCCACTTGATGAACCCGTGGTGCCCTGATGCCGGGGGCTCAGAGGGAACCAGGTTGGGTGAGGGCTCCATTAAGTTTGTACTCAAAGGGCATAGGGTCAGTTGCCTCGTCCCTACCTCTGGGGGGTCCAGACCAGGGGCCAAGTTTGGGGATTTTTGAGCTAATATCAGTTTGGGCTGAAACAGCCCATTTTCAGCTACCAACTCCTAGGGGATAACAGCGGGGCCCTTTCTCCGGGTAAGACAGAAGTTGGGACCTGCCGTCACGGGAGCATGGCGAGCCATTGTGGGTTGACCTTGCAGCCACTTGGTTCTCAGGAACTCGCCTGTGGCTGGGAGGGACACCTTGCCCATTGGCAGGGTTTCAGGGTCCGGACTGAGCAGGGCATGGGTTGTGTTTGAGCCCCAACCCCTGCCAGCCACTGAGAGGGTCCGACCTGGGATTGGGATATGAGTTGGGACTGAGTGTCTATTGTCTCGTGATGCCCTACCCCAGTCCAGTCTTAACCCCATGTGTACATATCCTGATGTGTTGCTGTACATACTTTTGTTCCCTTGTTTCAGAGTGGCAAGGATCCGAGCGTAATAATGCCCCTGTGAGCGCAGTGCTTTGCCTGCCTGCTTGCTTGCGCGTGTCTACCGCAGCGTCCCGTGGCCAGGCCCCCCAGGCGAACGCGTCAGTTGTGTGTGTCGGCTTTGGTGTCTGTGTCTGGCCGCGTCTCCCGTCGCTCGGCGTCTTCCCTGTGGTGTCCTGTTCCCCTGTGTTGTGTCCTGTGGCGGTGTGCTGCCGTGTGGTGCTGTGCTGTGGTGTCCTGTCGTCTTTTTGTTCCTTTTTTTTTGTGCCTTGCTTGTGGCGCTGGTTGTCTGTTTCCCCTAAAAGAGTTCCTGTAGAACCCGTAAAAATTGTTTTCTGTTTGAAAATAAATTAAAATTATACTCTACGCAACCCACGCGCGAGCACCAACAGCACATTCAACTGACCGACTTACGTGTTACCCGTCGGCCTCCGTGGCGTCGTTGTTGAAAGCACTCCAAAGTCTTTTTCCCATACTTGAAGTTGTAGTTGAATTTTGTGGTCGTGGTCTTGACGGCGCGTAATGTCCGCTTGCAGCAAAGAGGAAGCAAAGGCGCTGAGGGGGGAGCATTAGCGGGAGGGAGAGGTACATGATATTAAAACAGGGCGTCAGGAAGCGAGTGCAGGGGTGCGGCGCGTTATGAAACTTTTTTTCGAGTTTTACGCGTTGCTCGCGACGCAGTTTTCTTTGCGTAGACGGCGTATTAGGGGACAATGGGCACGGGGTTATGTTCCTATTAACGTCTCGGCGCTTACAGCGCTTTTTATTTGTCTATTTCAGTTCTAAATCTTCGATGTCGTGTTTTAACGCGTTTCGCTGCGCGCTTTTTGTCCTAGCCGTTTTTTTATGGTAATTAGCTTCATTTTCAGCTATTTAGAAAGTTTTCTCGTCGTGTTTTTCTTATCTTTTTCTTTCATTCTCATGCCTTCGCTCGTACAACGGCGGGTAAAATCTCTGTCTAATTAGTGCCCTTCTTCCAGGTAAGAGCTTTAGCAGCGGCACGCCTTAGCTGCTTGCCAGTATTTTCAGCTTTGCCATTACCTTGGTGCCTACCCGCGAGACACAGAGTCGAGCGGGCACCAATCTTAGAATAAAGAATTTCGAAATATTGGCTCACAAATTATGGCCCACAGTCGGAGCATATTTCACGAGGGCCCCGAACCTATCAACCGAGCGTTCCCTCACCAAATGGGGCGCTCCTTTCCCCTTTAGCCCTTCATCCTTCTCTTCATGACGAAGGTTAGGAAGAGGGATCGCGATGAGGTAGCCGGAAAGCCTGCAAACACATAGGAGCATTCGGTGATCCACCTCTCCATCATGGGAGGTGGAAGGGTAGTGAAACACATCAAACGCTATGGAGTCCATGGGCTCCATAGGTATAGGCATAGGGGTCATGTACCCTTGCTTGCGCTTGGTGTCATGCGTGTGGATGGCACATGAGGGAAACGTTTGACATTGCAGTTACACTGCTTTGTAGGCTCCCTCGCCTTGCACGCCATGGTTAAATTCCTTCCAGTGTTTTTCCACACTGGACAGAGTTAAGTGAAGTGCATCGTGGTATTCGGCAACCAAACGGGGCACTAGCAAGAAATGAACACACCACCGTCCATTACGGACGAGCTTGTTATCCACCAACCTCACCCCATTGTGGAAGCTGCCATTCAAGGCATCTTGCCACATTTTGTTGTAGCGTTGACAGTTTGGGTAGTGCTTAGCCCAATTTATCTCAAAAGCATTGGGAGCATCCTCCCCATGTATGGGTGTTGCCTTCTTGTTAGAATTTCAAAGATTTTTCTTATCTTGGCGATTCGCTCCAGTCTCGGAAGGTCTTTCTTTTGCTTCGCCCCCCCCCCTCCACCGGAGCCGAAGCCCGAGGAGGTGATTCACACGCGGGCGCGCCAGTAGCTGGAGGCGCTGCCGTAGAACTAGTAACAACAGGTGCCACAACAGGCCGAAATACAAGGGGGCGGGCGAGAAGTTGCTCTCTCTCGGCCCCCATCATGTCCCGCACATCCCCGGCCGCTTTGGCCGTCCCATGTATGGACACATCGATCAACGCCGGGTTAGCAGGGTAAGCCCAACCGGACACAAGAACACCCACGGGGTTCACGGGCCCCAGGGTGTAAACAACATGGGAGTCAAACTTAGAGAATAACTCATGCCAACGCGCTTGGCGTGGCGAAGGACCCACCACGGTTTTGAGGTCCTCCGTAGCCCAATTCTCAAGGCTACAGAGGTCCGTACGGACCTCCACTCGGTTGTTCCCTCGTCAACCATGCAACTTTAGGAGTGCTGCCACTACGGCGTAGCATTCTTTTTTCCGCGGGCTTCAATTCAATTGGCTGCCGGACAATTCACGGGAGAAAAAGGCAAGGGGGCGAAGAGCACCATCGGGACCTTCCCGTTTTAGGGCCGCCGTGACCGCCCAACTACTAGCGCCCGGGCTGAGGACAAAGTCCTTATCCCAATCGGCTAGTTGGAGGGGAACAATATCCGTGATAGCACGCTTGAGCTTCAAAAAGGCCTCGTTAGCGGAAGCATTCCACGTTAGTCCCTTCTTTTTCCCATTCTTATTACGAATATTATCCGGTTTTTCGCAACGTTCAAGCACCAACATTCCCCTGGCGCTGGCCGGCGTGTGCCATTTTCGAACACATGGCCACCAAATTGAAACCGAACGCACAGAGAAATCCGTTTTGCTTACCGAAGCAACCAACTCATCATTCCTTAGCCTATCCAACACGGCACGCACGTCGCGGTCGTGGTTAGCCAATAGCTCCTCCTCCGTTTCAACGGCGGAACCAATAATAATATCATCAATATATACGTCCTCACAATCCAAACCTTGCAAGACGTGGTCCATGACACATTGAAAAATAGCGGGCCCGTTCTTGATACCCACAGGCATAACACGCCAGTGTTATCGCTTACCCGGAAAAATAATTGCGGTCTTAGCACGGGACTCAGAGTGAGGGGAAATTTGATGGAACCCTTTACTCAAGTCCACAATAGTGAAAATCCTGTGTTTGGATTGATTTGCAAACATATTTTCAATGAGGGGGAGGAGGTGCGCGTCGGGGAAGGTAGCCTCATTAGTTTGGCGGTAGTCCACAACGAGGCGCCACTTTCCTTTCTCTTTCTTGGGCACAACGAAACCGTTGGACGCCCACTCGGAGGCAGGACACGGCTCAATCCAGCCATGAGCCAAAAAATCTTCCACTATCTCTTGCTCCGCCGCGGCACGCTCCCCCACCAACCGTATAGGCTTCAGAGAATTGGGTTTAGCGTTCAGGTATAGGTCAAGTTTAGCAAACCTCAACCGCTCCGTACCACGGACCATAGGATGTTTCTGGCCTGGACGGAGACAGACCTCCCCACTAAAAACATTCCGCTCATAGTCCGCGAGGATGCATTTCCTCATGAGCTCCACTTTGAGAGACACAATAGGTTCTGGGCTGGTGACAACGCCACGGACACCAGAAGCTGCCAACAATCGTTTGGCGCCGTTAATTTTTCAGTAACGCTTAACGGTATTGGCCCTCCCACCCAATAGTTCTTTCTCAACTTTTGCAATGCCTGAACGCACGCATCCTTGCGTCCTCAAATCTTCGGGGGTAGGGTCAAGAGCAACGGGAGCGAAGAGTTTTTTATGGGTCGCTTGATATGTGGGGGCGCGCACCGAAGCCAAATGGTTAGGCACCCTTTCATCCTCCGACTCTTCCTCCGAGGTCATGCCCGGCTCGTCATTCGTATCGGGATTAGGGACGGCTGGTGCCAAGACGGAGGCCACATGAAATTTAATGGTAGCCAAAATTTCCTCCGCAATACCCCCGTCCACGTATAGCGCCACCGTGGACCAAACCCGTTGAGGAAGGGGTGCAAGGTGGTCATTTTGATATAGACAAACTTGGTCTCTGGCTCGGGAAGGTGGTACCCTTGCAAAGTAATTCCCATAAGGGGCTTCCACCACTCCCTATGTGTCCACTTCTGCCCTACAACAAGGGGCCGTAGTTTCGCTTGGCGAATTTTTTGGAGAATCTCGGAAAAGCGATGATTGGGTGGGCACATCCAATACAACTTTGATGGTTTTGTGGGGGTGGAAAAGAAATCATCGAGTGGCGAAACCGAACAGGTAGCCTGAGCCATACCCGGGACCCTATTGAGAGCGTCCACGTCGGGGTTTTTGCCGAATTGCTTTTTGACGCTTGCGGCCCAATATGGCGTGAGGCCATAATCAGACTGCTTCTACACGGACCGATCACGCCGTGCAAGTAGAACATCACGGCAAGGGTTTTGGAAGCAAATTCAACGAGCTCCAACGAACAAGCCCAATCCTGTACGGGGGCCACAGAGGAAGCCGTCAAGGCATAGGAAATGTGTTTCTCGGCCTCAACACGGTTAGGCGGTTCGCCACCAGGGGGCGTAACCACAGGTGCTGCGGCCGGGTGCATAGGAGTGACCGCCCCAATGATGGGAACGGTTATGCCCCTGACGGACTGACGTGACACTTTACCATACATGGGTTTAACCAAAAATGGTTTGCCGGTTCGTGGAAGTCCTCAATCCAAAAACATGGGTGCAGTGGATGGTGAGAGTTCAAACAATTGAAACGGGCAAAATGGCTCACACAATGTTCATAACCCCATGGGTGCCCCAAAACCATATCTGAGGGTAAATTCGGGACAAGGTACGGGGACCCGCCATATTGGGCAACACGAGGAATTGGAACACTACCATCCACAACCCCCGTAAATTGAATTTTGACGTCTATTTGCTCGTCCTGTATTGTGCGTGTACTTAGGGTGCACAAATAAACCCTTTTTTCCTTGTCTTGCACTTCAAATTCCAATTGATTCCCTTGGCAAGTACAAAGGAGGCAACAGCAAGAAGACGAAGTCGTGAACAAAAATGGAGCTGGACCAACTGGCCTCCCCAGTAATACGGGTTCACATGCCTAAAACGAAAGAAGATTGATATAACAATCAATTCTGATTAAAAAGGCAATAAGACCTATATTTTACCAACTTTCTGAGTAATCCATCTTATCACAGGCCTTGTCAACATTATGTAAATTGCTGTTAGCGGCAAAAGATGGCGACAGTCGCGACAGGCCATCTGAAGCTTCGAAATAGCTTCAAAATAGCTTCCAATACAATAGAACCTTCTAAAATGCTTTAAAACATGATTAAATCACATTATAAACATATGGAATGTGATTACTTATGTATGGCTACTAGCGTGTCCTAGATCTCTGCTCTCTGTAGTGTACCTAAGAGCAGTAGAGTCTAGCAGCAAGCTATAGGCTTGGAATATAAGCCAAATATGAGCAAATATCCTAGTGTTCTAGGATCTTGAAGCTTGGAGAGGTCTAGTACAGATTTTCCAGAAATCTTCTGAGAGTCCCAAATGCTGCAGGGAAAGTACTTATTCACCCGCGCGAGGGTAGAAGCCCATTACTGTAGGCTTTAGATACCTTTCGATAATCCTTTTCAATGAGCCTACCGTAGTGCACCGCTTGTCTCGGTGGCTACCGGCGTAGGACTCTTCACTAACACATCGCGGAATGCATTAGCCAAGTCACAGGCTAAGTGACCAAGCTTAAACCTGTTCACTTGTGTTATACAACAAAGACGTGGCGGGGTGACACCAATTCCGGCTCCTGTAAGCAGACACTGACTATCTACACGAAGAAAATGACTTAAAAACTGGCCCGTAGGCAAAAATTTGATGGATGTGGTACTACAGCAATTACTCAGAGTGTGATATCCAAAGAGAACAAATGGAACAATCAAATGTCTCATGCTATGTGTTTGTGTGTTTGTTGTATGTGTAGTGTGATGAGGGAGGGAATGTGTAAGAGAAATCCAATTAGGTCTGTCAAAAATCTGATGGTCTGGTCGGGGGGAAAGAGAATGTGATATTGTAGATTGCAGACACTCAATTGAGCACTCTCAAACCCAGTAATGGAGGCTGTACCAGGCGATCTAGCGAAAGTTAATGAGGCGGAACGTACCCGTAGTGGTTCGGTAGCAAATTCGAGGATAAACTAGCTCTTTAGACCAAATGACCTAGGTCAATGATCGCGAGGTATGGAAAAGAGATTGATTCCTCACACCTTGCAGTTAATCAACAAAAGTTGAGTGAATACGAATTGATTGTTTGTCGCTGCGATCCAAAACTCGGGGTCTATTGAGCAAAAGGTGCTCATAGAACTACGTAGGGCAGATCAATTACGGACCATATTGCATGTTGACCGGTATGGGCAAGCCCTTGCAATAAGGAAGTAATACAATAAGTATGAAATGTAAGATTTGCAAAGTGAAATGCAATGAATTGGTGACCTTTCTGAACGAAATGAATGAAATGCAATCCGAATGGAGAGTGGAATACGTCACTAGTCAAACGCTTGCCTTGACGGCCATGCAGTGATTGATGAGATGCATGGTAGAGTGAAATGAGGACAAATCACTTCCTAGCTCAAATGCAATTGTGCTCAAATGAAATAGCTTGACAAATTCAGGCTTCAGGAAAGGGTCTCAGCACACGCACCAGTGGCGGACCGTGACCAGAAGTCATGCAGTCTATGCAGAGTCTCGGCAACCCATGAGAGGGCACCGACCGTGCGCAGACTACATTGAACTGTGTCAGGTAGTTCAGTAAAGAGATGAAAATCAGTTAAATGGTATTGCACGCTAACATTCCGGCCTGCACCTACTGGAATGGTTACCTCTATTACAGTACCAGCGCCTTGCGGCACTTCTCCTCACCACCCTGCCCTACAGGGGGAGGACCGGAGACATTGAGTTGCTTACGCAACCGTTAGCATTAGGGTAATACGATAAAATGGCTGCACCTCCTACAATGGCTATTTAGCTAGCTAGCTAGCTAGAGTAAGTAAGTAAGAATAAGTAGGTTTTGCAAGCTTCTTCCGCAACCAGTTGCCACCACCAACCTCTCTCATCGGAGAATGGTCACAAGTTCCCCGAGGGTGGTCAATGCCAATGGTTTAGTCGAGTGCGGTCTTCAATCTTTCACTTGGGTGCTCCTGCATTGAGTCTTCTGTTCCGCCTTCCGCTCACACGCATCAATCGCCTCCCTACTCCCTGGTGCCAACAAGCCCCACGCCTTCTTTGTCCCCGTGACAAGGGGCCGGCTGAACTGAGCCACTCAGCCTGCGGCGTCGAAGGGAAAGGCTTAGACGGTGAATGTGGCGGTTGCAAGCGGTCCGCTGATGGTTGTGGCCATGTTTGTTTTGTGGCCGAAAAAAACAACAAAATGTTTCACCATTTGCTGTGTGTCTAAGTACCTCTAAGGTATCTACCTTTCCACCTAGGCTAAGCCTAGTTAGAATGAATCAAACCTGCTGCAAACAATCACACACTGCAATATCATACAATGATTCAAGGTTAGAAGACCAAAGATTCGCGAATGGTTTTGCAAAAACAGTGACTGAAAAAAGCCTTTTTTAGTTGAAAATGCCCAACTTCTGCACCACGTTTCTGTACGATGTTGCTGAGATGTCAGGGATGGAATATCTGCAGTGTGTAGGGCATCTCCCTAATTTCAAGAAACATATTTGATGTTGCCTCAACTCATCATAGGTTCAGAGAAATAGAAGTATTGGGCAGAGACACGAATCTCACATGCAACGCATGCTGAAAAACCATCAAAGAAGCAGAGGAAAATCAAACTTTCTCACTGCCATCTCATTGTCAAAGAAATCCAAAGATTGAATATCTGCAAACTATACACCACTACCTTTCCATAACAGCTTTGACGACGTTTTATCTCACCACAGGCTCTGAGAAAAGCGTTTTTCTTGTAGCATCATGAACACAAAAATTGAAAACATGCTTTCATGCACTAAGTTGACCACCATGGCAAAAATTTACTCTTGACCACAGAAATTCAAAGTAAACATGTTTTCAAATCTCCATGCTCAAGTGTGTACAAAACACCTTGATTCAGGTTGGAACTCACTATGGTCCTAGAGAAATGATTAAATCTCGGAAATCATTTTTCATGATTTTTCACCAAGTGGTTTGTGTGGTAACTTGCTGCAATTTTACCATAGCCATTCTTATTTTCTGAAAATAAAAACGACTCAGGGTTATGAAGCACGTACTTCAGTGTTGTTCCGAAAAAAAATTGTTGAACCCCAAACCTCTTTTCTCTGGAATATATGAAGGAAGCACAAATAGCACTTTTGAGAGGGTTTGGGAATGTGGTTCATGAGTGACTTTGTTGGAGATAAGAAAGATATTGAAAAGAAATTCGAAGCAACCAAAATTGTGGCTAGGAACGTACGACTTTCTACTTCCGAAAAATACTTGGTTGAGATTTTTTCAGCACAGTGGCGCGATGATATGCGTAAAACACCAAATGTCATTTTTGGGTGTTTTAGAGGGTTGGGCAAAAAGTGATGCATGGGTCATCTTGGAAAAATCACAGAAGAGAGCCCCATATGATTTGAAGCAAAGTGAGAGTTGCATTTGGAAGCTAGCGCTCGCTACTTTACAACAGCGCTTTAGTTGGAGCGATTCGACGCACTGGCGCGAAGTTGTCGGTAAAATGACGTAGGCCATTTTCCACATTTTTGGCCTTTTAAAACACCAGAGAGATTGAAGAAATCATAAAGAAATCAAAGACTTTGGACTCCAAAGAGGGTCAACAGTGACTGGGGTGGTGATTTATAGTCACGGACCGTCAATCTTGTCCCTTCCCTTGACATACGGTCTCATGTAGGACCGTAAGCAAGGAGAAGAAAAGCCTTGATAATTCAACTCAACAAGCATGCAACATGTAGCAAGAGGAAGCAACACAATGAATGGCTTCAGGCCTCAAACAGCCTCAAGGGAGCCTCGAGAAGCATGCTGGCAGCGCTCTCGCAACACGTTGTTGTCGTAGAAGGCGACGTCATAGTTCCTTAAGCCCTGGCAAAGCGCTTTGTGTAGTCCAAGTTCACCACATTTTTGAAACTTCTTGTTAAGTTAAAATCATCCAAAATCGTCACCAAACTGAATGAAATAAGCCTTGTGGACGCCTCTTTGAACTCTTCTGAAGCCTCTGGCGTCGCTCGTAATTGCTTGAAGGCCGCCTCACGCTACGCTCTTCCCGTTTTCGAATTTATTTGAAGATTCGTTGACCATACGAGGAAGTATACCTTTGAAACTTGAAAGTTTCTTGAACTTTTTGATAAATTCAAGTAAGGAACTCACTTTACTTAAACAGCGTACGCTGGCCCAGCTGCTGCTCGTTGTCCTTGTCGTTGTCCACCTGCTGGAACTTCAGATTACTGGACTGTATTGTGCTTGTACTTAGGGTGCACAAATAAACCCTTTTATCCTTGTCCTGCACTTCAAAATTAAATTGTTTTCAATGAATTTCTCCATTCCAATTGATTCCCTTGGCAAGTACAAAGGAGGCAACAGCAAGAAGACGAAGTCGTGAACGAAAATGGAGCTGGACCAAGTGGCTGGTCCAGTAATACGGGTTCACATGCCTAAATAACAAGAAAATTGATATAACAATGAATTCTGATTAAAAAGGCAATCAAACCTACATTTTAGCAACTTTCTGAGTAGTCTATCGTCTCACAGGCCTTGTCAACATTATGTAAATTGCTGTTGGCGGCAAAAGACGGCAACAGTCGTGACAGGCCATCTGAAGCTTTGAAATAGCTTCAAAATAGCTTCCAATACATTCCAACCTTCTAAAATGCTATAAAACATGATTAAATCACATTATAAACATATGGAATGTGATTATTTATGTATTGCTACTAACGTATCCTAGATCTCTGCTCTCTGTAGTGAACCTAGGAGCCGTAGAGTCTAGCAGCAAGCTATAGACTTGGAATATAAGCCACATATGACCAAATATCCTAGTGTTGTAGGATCTTGAAGCTTGGAGAGGTCTAGTACAGATCCTCCAGAGCGCCTCTTAGAGTCCCAAATGCCCTGACTTATTACACGCCCCCCCCCCCCCCTGCACAGGCGTCTCGTTATTGGCTTGGAGTAGGCGCCTCCGTTGGGGGGATTCATGTTTTTCGGAGATTTGGTCTTCAAGAACATTGTGGTTGGCCAAAGCGACCGCTGGGCACTCAAAATCCACGGAAACACGGAGAGCCTTAAATTATCCATTGGGCCAAACAACCTGAACGGAAAGTTTAGTTTGAACCTCACTAGTCAGTATATGCCCCTTCATGACTCTCGATGGAACTAGAGCCACCGTAGTGTCACAGGGGTGCCCGAGGGTTTTTTTTTTCGAAAGGGGCGCCTCTGCGCACTCCTACCAACGTCCGCGCCCGTACGGCGCTCCTTTTCTTCCCTTATCGCCCTTGCCGCCACCACCCTTGCCACCACCGCCACACTTATCGCCACCACCACCCTTAGGCTTACCACCTTTAGACTTACTCCAAATGCTCCAATGAGTGTCATTGCATGGAGAAGTAGGTTTGCACGTCCAAAGGGATTTTTTTGGTGACACCTCAATCAATATGGTAGTCCATTTCCGTTTGTTTACGTGTTCTCCAATGTTTTGAACACAGAACCCAAAAAGAAAGGTGGCAGTTTAGGCCCAGGGCTGACGGTTTTCTTCGCTGGTGGTTTGGGGTGACCCACGCCTTTGACGGAGGTATCAGCGGGTTCGGCGGTGTTAGGGTCCGCCGTATCATTCGCATTAACCGCATTCACCGCGGGTTTATTGTGAGACGGGCGATGAGTGTAGGTCACCGTAAGTAAGTAAGTAAGTAAGGGCGGCCGCGTCCGCAGCCTCATCTGACATCTCCTTGCTTGTTTTACATGGTGGCCGCCTCTGGCGGGAAGGAGAGCCCTCGGCCATCAGTTCCTCTGGCGACCCCTTTCTCACCTCACGGCCGAGAACTTCAACCAGGTTCCCTTGGGGCATGACCGGCGGTAGGTGTCCTTCAGTCGCTGCCCTCACGGTCTCAGCTCCTTCCGGTCACCCATCGAAGGACCTACCGGCCTTCCCCCCCCTAGCACAGCCTTTCGGGCGCCTGCAGGCGGGTTTCCTGTGGATAGCCCTCGCCAACAGCGGAGCATTTCTCTCTGTCAACCACATTCCACCACTCCCCATCCCTCACGGGCTGGAGTACCCACTCGGCTCCCGGATGCACTTTGGTGTCGTCCATCCGCGGCTGGAGGCCAGGGGGCGACCCTTTCCACGTTCCCCCAGGTCCTGCTCACGCGTGAACCTACGTGTACTTAGGCCATTGACCCGAGGACCTCAGCGTCAACCCTCACCCCTGCGGACACGTCACGGCCGTCCCGGAGTTCAGGGCATTTTCCCGACTTCCCGTGGCCAGGCTCCCCATGGTTGGCCCATGGTTTACCACTCCATGGCGACTGGTTTCCCAATCCCACGGGGCTGTTGCTTGGCGCTTTCGGCCTCCCTTCCCATCTCATATCCCGTTCCCCTTCGCCACATAGGTCATCGTAGTCTTGTCTCCTTTATTGAGGCGTTCGAGAGCTTCCTTCTCCGAGACGTTTTTATGGGCAAGGGCGTAGATATCCTCAGGCTTCAAATGAGGCCTGGATTGCTCCATTTTCATAGTCTAGCCGCGTGTGTGAGGTGTGTTGTTGAGTTGCAAGGTCCACTCCTGTAAAAACGGCTCTTTGCAATCATTTATCACCGCCGGCCCGGAAAAGGAAACAATCTGAGGAACCGTAGTGCAACGTTGAGCGCTATATCTCCTGAGCTCATTTTCGAATGGGGGGTGACCGTGCGAAGGGTCAAGGCCGCTGAAATCCACCACATAACTGTCTGGGCTATTCTTGGCCCCTTGTTTGACCACTTTATCTTTGATCCACGGGAGCTTGCTTAGGAGCTGCTCCTGGATCACGTGGGGGCGAGTCTCGTTGCTCAAAGGCAACAACCGTTGCCAACGAGCATAGAAATCTTCCAGGTCGATGAGGGTCACTTGCCCTTTAACCTCCCTGGGGGTGAGGGCTCGCCACCTTTCATCGGCCCTTGAGGGGTCATACTCGTGGAAACGGTGTTCCAAAAAGTCCCACCCTTCTTTTAGCATGGGGCCCGTTCGTGTGTGTTGAGTGGCCTCGGTGACGCGTGCGTTGATGATCCCTTTTAGCCATGGGGGCAAGATGCCCAAAATCAATTTTGCCTCGTCGGCCTTACGGTATATGGGATCACACCCCCCGAACCATTGTTGATGCTTCTCCACCCACTCGTTGTAGCTCTCTAACTGCCCATTTAATTGCAGTTTAGGCATGTCACTCTCCTCCACCGCTTTGGTGTAACTATTTTGCACCATAGGCATTTGTTACGGGTGGTAAACGGGGGGAGCCATGGTTGGGGGTGCACCTCCAATTTCACTTGGTGCGGCCTTCACTGGAGAAACTGTACACGTGTCCGTAGGATGACAGGGCGTGTACGAAGGTTTCCCGGGGAAAAGAGAAAACATCTTTCGTGAGGGTATTGATGTTCCCCAGCGAAGTGGTGTTCTCCTCCGCACTGGTCCACGGGGCTGGAGGCTCTGTGGGGTGTTCTTCGCCCTTACGCGCCTCCCTCCACACGGGGATAGCAGGTTCTCTCTGCTTTTCGGCGGTCCCCCGGCACGAAGTAGGTTCTTGGTGATGGGGGTGTTCGTGGTGTTCCTCCCCCCCCGTCAACCACCCTGAATCCAGACTACTGTTCTGATGGTAGATGCAATCGCGGGATGGGTGGACGGAGAAAGGAAGGACACAACCATTCCCTGATGGACCGGACGGCGCGCCCATTGGCGCCGTACGCGCCGCTGGCTTGGTATCAGGAACGGGTGGAGGCGCTGATGGCGGCAGCGGGACCACCTAATCGGGTTCTGCACGCGTGGAGTACCAGTGGTGCCAAGCATTGATCCTAGATGCAACGGCGGTATAACGCGTAGCGAGCGTTTCCACTGAGCTAAAGCAATTAGCTGTGTTGCTGTTGGACATTTTAATATGATCCGACACACTAGTCTCAACCGTCTTAGAATTCCGTTGGTAGCCCTGAACGACCGCGTCAACCACAGCCAACGTAGACGAGATTTGGGTCATCCGATCCCCGTAGGACTGACTGATGCCAGCGGGGGAGGCCACTGCCTGAGAGAGCTCCTGCTGGGATCGCTGCAACTCTAGATTTTCAGCTCGCAAGTCCTGCATTTGAGCCATCAGAGATTGGAAGCACGATTCATGGTGCACCACACATCGGGGACACCTGCAGGTGTGCTTGAGTTAAGCCTCCCCCCGTGTTTGAGCGGAGCCCCCGGAATGTCGAAACGAGGGACCTCCCCCCCACGAGGAGGAGATGACCCACAACCACCTCCGCCAGCAGCCCCTACTGCCAAGGAGGGACCAGAGGGCCCACCTGCAGGGCGAGACGGGGGTGTGGGTAGCGCAGCAACAGGCGCAGGCGCCCCCCCACTAGAGGCATGTCGCCCCCCAAAACCCCCACCACGGGATGGCCAAACCAAGTACGGGATGCTGTACATGTGCTCGATGTGAGTTCCCTGGCAGGGGCGGGGTGACGGCAGAGGGGAAACAGGACCTACAGTCTTCAGCTGCGGTGCCGACGGTGGAGATTTGTCAACCACAATATACTGTGGTGACTCATGAACCACCATAGTTGATTGGATTCGCGGATGGCAAGCAAAAACAGGCTCCGAGCCCGTTGCAACCTCTGGAACCCCCCCAATTGGGCAGTACCCGCGGTTGGGAGTCCTCCATAGGAGATGCAGTTGAGGGGGGAGAGATCAAATTTATTGGGAGGGCTGCTGAACCTCCCTCCACTGGATTCTGTCCCCCTCAGCATAGATTGTTAACCTTCGGCACCGCCGGTGAATCATCCACTAGGGATAGACCATCTTTCGTGCCACTCATAGGCACCGGGGATGTAGAACCAGCCCGGTCCTCTGTAGGCTCCGGAGTTTCCACGACAAGACATGGGCGGTTTTTGACGCCGTTCATAGGCACCGGGGAACCCTCGACAACAATGCACTGAGGGGCCGGAGAGTCCTTCGCCATGATGTAGTGGGGCACCTGGGATTCTTCCACAAGCATGAGGTGGTCCCTGGTCCCTGACATAGGTTCGGGCGGTGCAGGCGACGAGGCAACGGAAGTAGGGGAATGATGGAGTTCATGACGTTCCAGCACTACAATGTCCTCCTCCTCATCGTCGTTCCCCTGTCCCAGCGCCAGGGGGAATCACTGGTCACACTCATCTTCCTTGATTTGCGTGGGGGATTCCTCGATGGTTGTAGGATTTAGCCTGGATCCGCTTGGGGGATTGGGATACGCTCCCAAGGAAGGAGATGCCTCCAACAGGGGAGGGAAACCGCCGCAATCAACTCATTGGAGTGCGCGACGATTCCACCATAGTGGGGTTGTGCCTAGTCCCCAAGGCGGCCTGCTGGATTAGGGCCACGGGCCCACGAGCCGGACCCAGATAGCCATGGGGATCAGGTGTGAGCGAGTTGACTCGACGGCTTTCGGCGTCGAGTTGGTCAACAATAGGGCTGATGGGCCCTGCCGCTAACAGGTTCTTTCTGACCACAGGCTCTGGCAACTGCCCTGGCAACAGAGGAGTGCCAGGGTCGACCACGATGGGCCCCATTGGCGAAGCCATCGTACCCCAGTTGGCAGTGCAGGAGGGTGCAGCGTTCGTACGCTCGATCATCCTAGTAGATGATCCGGTTGTTGCCCGACCCTCGGCGCTAATAAGGGTTCCCGAGCCTCTACTAGGCAATTGTGGTCCTCTTGGCGCTCTCTGAGGGTGGCCGTCCATTTCCCCCCCGACCATCCCAGGTACACCAGCTGGATCTCAAGGATTGGGGGCCCCGATGGGAACATTCGGGGATTTCGGAGACTTGCAATTTGTAGCCACTTGGGGCTTGGCCCGTTCTTGCGGCCCCTGCCCAGTCGATGAGGTCAGGGCCGAGGAGGTCCTGAGAGTCAGGACCTGGACACCCTCAGCTATCCCTCCCGGGGAAGAGCTTTTAATTTGGATTTCGTCCACAATGTCGCGGACCAATCGCTTTCCGCGATGCCAAACGCCCGAGAGGAACGAAATGTTTTCGCCTCTGCTACCATGAACGCAGACCGTATGGTCAGAAGCAGAGGTCAGAGTGGCATGGGCAGCAACATTGCTTGGCACAGAAGACATAACAATTGTGTTGACTGAATAGTATGCTGCAAAAAGATACCATACACATAGCCAATGAAATACCTGATATGCACAAACGAGAAATCCACCCTATCATCCACTAAATTATATAACTCCCAAAGATCCAAGATTGCCTTATCTATCCGACCTCCTATGTTCCTAATAAGGAAATGGAATATAATATACAATATCCCATATATATCCCATATAATGAACCCTGAAGGGTAATATGCTAGGGTGAGGTTGTGACCTGCTTCATCTGCAGATTGGGAGAGGACCGACTAACGAAGCCCCGAAATCGTACATTGCGACGAAAGATGCCCACACTGGAGGGATGTAAAGAAATGGAATTGCCAGTGCAAAGGGACGCAATGGGCAATCGTCACGGCTGGGTGCAGCGTAATCCATGCCCCTAACTTCCATGCCCGCTCAAGGCATGTCAAGCAATGTGAGGTACATATGGCTATTCATGTCCCACAGCATGAAGAAACTTGCTGTACCCGGTAAACTAGCGATGTTGGTATCTGTCTTCACCTTGAATTCCAAGTGCCAACCTGGCTTGGTGTCGCACACCCCAAAACATATACTTGCCTTGTTACAGCTTCGAGCCACCAGCTCTTCTTTACAAAAGCTACGCGGGGACCTTTTGCTTGGATTTTTCTTCTTGTTGCATGCTGTGCATGGTTCCACTTGATAAGGATTGTAAGGCGAAAGAACATGGTGCAATCAAGGCACACCAAAACTGAAGACTTGGCACGGTGGGTATCATGAAGTGTCCCCAAACCCATGGTAATGACGACCAACGGCTCACGTATACCAGTTGCTTACTACGAATGCGATCAACGCAATCAGATGGGCAAAGACACTATTCACCGGGCTCCACGGAGAATGGCAATGTGATCATGGGCTCCGGCAGACCTCCAGAATGTAATTGCATGAAGTACCATTTCAGTGATATTTTTTGCCGCATGTGACCCAACAACTAGAGTTAAGGAGGTGAGAAAGGTACCATCATCAGGAAAAAGGCGTCTTTGAAGTGCATGATGAGACATGGTTCCACTACACTCACAATGGTATGTACAGGGGCGTGTGTGGCTGCACAAGGTAACATATGGTCCCCAGTGGGTTCATCAGATCCGAGTATGGCCGTTGTGTACCCTGCCCGTGTAGTTGTATATTTGCCTACTGCCAAAACAACAGAATCACAGTATGTACAGTATGTACAAACCTGAAACTTGGAAAAGAGGCCATGCTGTCACCCCACACAGGCTTGAGGGACCGTGGCGCTGGAAGGGTTGTGACGACACGTACAGTAAATTGGGGGTCTACTGCGAGCTGGATTGTCTACTAACTATGAGTTCATGAAATATCAATGCCGGCGCGTCCGGCGGCTGGCAAGGAAAGGGATGCAGCATGGTGGGGCGTCGGGGGGCAGGACTTGTACCGAGAAATTGCCTTGCGGCGGGGAAGATGAGCTCTGGGGCGGGTACGTGCTGCGCGTAACGGGGGCAAACAGCACCTAAGGGATGAAAAACAGTGGGCTTGCGAGGGGCAGGGGCTGTTAATGACGTTGATACAGCACAACTGGGTGCAGGGTGCAGGCATAAAGCCAGGAAAATCAATGTGTAGTGTGGCCGGGAAAAGACCAAAGGGTGTACTGTCTTCATCACTTAAGGGGTATGAACACAACCCAAAAGTGTCGTGGTGAAGGTGACGGCTCCCATGGATGGTCATGCACTGCACTGACTTTAGCTGCTCGTCCTTTTGCACTTTGCGTGCAGTCATCCTGTACCGGACAAAGAACAGAAATAGGACAATAGGATCACACGTTGTCGACAAAATTCTGAACGGCAGTGCAGTGATCACTTGTATGCTGAGTAGCTCGCAGAGGGGTCGCAGATTTTTGAATAGGCCTCACTTGGCCTACATGAATATAAATCATCGAACAAGAAAAAACAAATGCATGCCCGACATTTTAGAGTCAAAAAGCACACAGAAATACCAGGTCTGAAACCTGCAACTCGACAATTTTATTCACTGCTACTATGATAACGATGCACTACTACAAAGTGCCTAACCTTGCCTGTCCCTAAGACGAGATAGCACTTGTAGCATCATGCGTCACGAGCTGAGTAATGCTTGTTGACATACATGGCATACACACAAGTGAATGCATGAACCATGAGAGAACATATGTGTCATTGTTTTGCAAATGTTGCCTTTCAATGATACATGCCTTTGTTGTCATAATTGCATATTGTGCTTCACGAAACGTCTTCATGCATGTGAATATTTACAAGATCTTTTGTGTGAATTAAGATCCAAGTTGTTTTAAGGATTGTGCACTTGCTTTGCAGGCACACCCGAAATTTGGATGTCATTTTCCCCTCTTTTTGAGATATTTGAGCACCGGAGCAGTATGTATTGTGTTGTGTTGTTTAATGCCGTTGCTCCGTGTTTTGCCTTGCCATACCTTTTGGTTGCAAATCCGGTAGAACCTTCTTCTTGGTAGATGGTAGCAGAGGGGTTGCTGAAGGTTTGTAGCCAAGCTTAGTTCACGAAAAATGTTTTCCTTCCTTTTTATTCTTAAATTCATCTGTTCCTTCCGGAACACACCACTTATTCTTGCTTGCTTTTGCCCGTGAGTTGTAAGTATCCACGGTGCAATGTTGATGTGGGGCCAAGGATCCCAGCCGCGATCGCCCGATTCCGCGGCCATTCACTTGGATCAGTCCCCTCGAGATGAGACGCCATTGCCATCCCTGTTGGGGCCATTGCCTTCTTCGCCGTCGGCGGGCAGCGAGACTCCATCGTTTCCGGGGATGCCCTTGCTGCCTTCTTTGTCATCCTCGCCTTCCGGGGTGCCGTCATGGGCGCCCTCATCAACGGACTTGGAGTCGGATATTATTCCGCCATCTTCCGTTTCCACCACGGTCTTGGTGGAACAGCAAGTGGTGGTGGACGAAGAAGTACGGGCATGGATCAATGAATTGGTTGATGGGAAGCAATGACGTGATGAGATTCAAGTGGGTGGTGTTCATTTTACAGGCTACAAGGGTGAAGCTGCTGATGATGCTCTGGGTCCACCACGGAGTCCTATGTCGCCACTTGGTGTTTCAGGGGCCCATCTTTTTTGGCAGAGCAATGGCATGCTTTTGCCCTCTCCACTTTGAATGGGCTCGTTTGTCTTGGGAGCTCCTTTGTCAGCGAGTTCCTTGCGGTCTTCGAGATTTTGGAAGTTTTTTTTCGCCCTCGTCATGTCCATATCGCTCCGGGATCTCCCCGGCGATGCTCTCTTCAGGGACGCGCTGGGATCATGCCAACCCTCTGTACCCCTTTGTTGGGGTCGCCGCTTCCCGAGAGGTCATTTCCATCGCTTTTGTTTTCGTTGCCACGTGCTGCAGCACCATCACGGGCCCTGCCCTCTTCGAGCTCCTTGCCGTCCTTTGAGACGCTGCAGCCGTGCACCTACTTCTCTCGAGATCCGCCATCACCAGGTGCATTTTTATCATCGTCCTCGCGTACCTCTTTGTCAGCACCACATTCTCCGACGACATTGACATCATCACCTTGTGGGACCTGCGCTGCAGGCCCATTGACGCCCCCCTCATCTGGCCTCTGCTGGCTTCCACTTCTTTGGCATCAACGGTGGTGTGGCGCGGGCTTGCTTGTCCGTAACGAGAGCTTCGCCGCCGCCCTGTTTGCTGCTGCCATCGCGCGTTTGGTCTCCTTTGTCATCATTGCCGGTGTCCTGGCTGGGAGCGCCGGGAGGGGATGCCACCTTGCCATCGAGGTAGCCAGGCAGGTGGGTGCTCTCGGTCGTGGACAGGCGCCCTATGGTTCCGCCTGGCGTCGCCCCTGTGAAGTACAGGAAGAGGCTCCGCGCATGAAGAAGGGAGGCGGCTTACATCCTGCTAGACCTGACTGGTGGCCTGCAACATAGCGGCCCCGGGCAACACCGGGAGCTCTACTTGCGCCCAGAGTGACGAACGCGTCAGGGCAGGACGATGTGCCCCCGTGCCTGTGCACGTGTGCTCCTTTTCGCGGAACCCTAGGGGTTCACCGGAGTCCCTGGCGCATCTAGTTCTGAAGGCATGCCAGCGGAGTGGTCCTGGTACTGGGGTCTCGAGGTGCTTCGGTGTCGCACACTCCGCCTCGAGTCCCAAAGCAGAGCAGGCCCGGGCTGCCTCAGTGCCAAGGCTGTGGACACTGGGTTTCATACTGTTGTGTGGCGCTTGTGTTTAGGTCTGAGTTACACGGTAACCCCGCCTGGGGTCTGGGTCGTGTGTATTTGGTTACATGCTTTGGCCTCGCCACACGAATCCTGGCTGGGGTTAGTGGTGTGCGTGTTTGGGCTTGTGTTCCGCCTTCAACCTGGCAATCCTGACTGGGGTGTTGGGGTCTGTGTGTTTGTGCGCGGGCTCTGCCAGTACCCCGCCATTCTTGGCCGGGGTCTGTGGTGTGGGTGTTCGGGCACGGGTTTTGGCTTTACCCCGCCATTTGCGGCCGGGGTGTGTGGCGTAGGTGTGTGTGCGTGTGGGCGTTGGTTTTGGCTTCACCAGGCCCATCCTGGCTGGGGTTTTCGGGTGTGTGTGTCTGTTTGCGTGCTCCGCGTGTACCGCGCCATTGCTGGCTAGGGTTTCCGGTATGGCTGTGTGTGCTTGGCCTCCGTTTTCCACTGCGCCCCACCATTCCTGGCTGGGGTGTTGAGGTGTGTGTGCTGGGGAGGGGGACATATTTGCAGATGTACCGCCTGTACCCCGCCAATCCAGGTTGGGGTCTGTGGCCTGGGTGTATGTGAGTGGGTGTGCGTTTTGGCTTTACCACGCGTATGCTGGCTCGGGTGTTGGGGTGTGTGTCCCTGTGTGCGCGCTCCGCTTGTACCCCGCCATTCCTGGCTGGGGTGTGCGGTGCGGCTGTGTGTGCTTGGGTTTGGTCTTAGGCTGCGCCCCGCCATTCCTGGCGAGGGTTTCGGGTCGTGTGTGTTTGTTTGCACGCTCTGCTTGTACCCCGCCAATCCTGGCTGGGATTCGTGGTGCGTGTGTGTCGGTTTGCGTTTCGGCTTTCACCCCTCCAGACCTGGCTGAGGTGTTGGGGCGTGTGTGTCTGTGTGCGCACTCCGCGGGTACCCTGCGAATCCCTGCTCAGGTGTGTGGTGTGGGTGTGTGTGCTTGAGTTCGGGTTTCGGCTGCGCCCCGCCATTCCTGGCTGGGGTGTTGGGGTGTGTGTGTTTGTGTGCGCGCTCCGCCTATACCCCTGCCAGTCCTGGCAAGGGTTTGTGGTGCCTGTATGTGCAATTGGCTTTTGGCTCTCATCCTGCCAATCCTGGCTCGGTGTTTGGGGTGTGTGTGCTTGTGTGCGTGCTCTGCCTGTACCCTGCCAATCCTGGCTAGAGTGTGCAGTGTGGATGTGTGTGCTTGGGTTCAGGCTTGGGCTGCGCCCGGCCATCCCTGGCTGAGGTGTAGGGGTGTGTGTGTTTGTGTGCGCTCTTTGCCTGTACCCGGCAATTCCCGGCTTGGGTTCGTGGTGCGGGTGTGTCGGTTCAGCTTTTGACTTTCGCGCCGCCAAGCCCGGCTTAGGTGTTGGGGCATTTGTGTTTGTGTGCGCACTCCGCCTGTACCCCGCCATTCCTGCCTCGGGTGTGCGCTGTGGGCGTGTGTGCTTGGGTTCGGGTTTTGGTTGCGCTACGCCATCCCAGGCTGGAGGTGTTGGGATGTGTGTTTTTTTCTGTGCGCTCCGCCTGTTCCCCCCCTATCCTGGCTTTGGTTTGTGGTGTGTGTGTCTGGGTTGGGGTTGCGGCTTTCAGCCCGCCCATCCAGGCTGGGTTGTTGGGGTGTGTGTATTCGTGTGCGCGCTTTGCCTCTACCCCACCATTCCTGGCTAGGGTATGCGGTGTGCGTGTGTGCTCAAGCTCGGGTTTCGGCTGCGCCCCGGCATTCGTGGCTGCGGTGTTTGGGTGTGTGTTTCTGTGTACACGCTCGTGCTGCACCGCGCCATTCCTGGCTGGGGCTCCTGGTGTGTGGGTTGGGTGTTGCCTGCCACCTTGTCCTGTGCCGTGGTTCATTGCGTGTTGTGCGCGCTTCCCGGGTTTGCGGCAACCGTAGGCCATTGTAGCTTGGCAACTGTCCGTGTGCCTCAGTTGTGGCTGGCGGCGTGCCTCTCTGGCGTGCCTAATGGCCCCGCGTGGTGCGCCGCGCCCATTCTGGTTCGGTTGCTTCCGGTGCTCCGCTCGGCTCTCGCGTCGCCGTGGTGCCTTCTTCTACCGCGGGTATTCGCCCCCAGATTTACTGGGCGGCCGCGCCAGGCACACCGATACCGGCCGAGAACAAGGCTCATGGTGCTGAAGCCGGTTCGGTCCCCCGCGGCCATCTTGGGGTCACTTGGGGTGTGTATCTATGTTCCGGCAAGCCGCCATTGGCTGATATCATACTCTCCCATCCACCTGACCTAACCCGATGTGATAGTGTGATAGGTTTGGCCATTCCGGCTATGAGCGGCCATATTCAGTACCGAGGCGCCGCCAGCGGAGATTTATTTATCAGAATATCAGGAATCAACAGGGTTTTTTTTTTCATAATGTTTCCGTAATTTTTCCGCCTTCCGTTCTGATTGTCAATGTATCGGCGACTGTCAGTTGGCTCGCAATTTTGCGGTAACCGATTGGTTAACTGTTATTTCCAGATATTTTGGCGGAAACTCCGATGAAGGGTCAGATTTCATCGGTAAAGGGTTCGTTGCTTCCGCAATTTTCTAAATATGCACTCGAAATTTTAATCTGAATTTTTCGTGATGTCGAAATCTGATCTTCGACTTCGACATCGCCGCACTTGATTTGGTCTTCTTCGAGTGGTCATACTCTTTCCCCTATGCCCAAATCAGGTTTCCCTTATACTTGCCACCCATTTGACTTGGAGATATAAGGGAAACAAAAGTGAATCGTGGGACCACTTTGAAGGGCCATATCTACGAGCGAGTGTGAGGAAAGAGAATAAAGAAGGCTGCGTTGCAAGCGCCTTGGTCTCAACGTAATTTAGGAAGCATCAAACGCACTTGGTGTGTACACATGCCTGGTGTAGCAAGGGATAATGGTCAAGAGGGTATAAAGTGATATATAACTCTTGGACCGTGCAACCGATTATTATAATGCGAAATTCGAGTGTACCGCATGAGTGTTCGGGTTGCATAGAAATTTTCGTTGGGTTCCTACGCATTTTTAACGTGGAGTTATGTCCATGGAGGGGCATGGCATATCATGGTGGGAGCCACTTTTGAGGGTATGTGTTATATGCATGGTATGTGCTTTGATATGCTCACGCCCATGTTATATATCTTCGTGTGGCCGAGGAGATGGGGAGCCACACGTGACAAGGGCTTTGCCCATGTCCCAATTGTGGAACTCAAAGCGCTAGACTAAGTCTACCGCGTATGTATTGCTCATGGTATGTTTGGCAAAGAGATCCATGAGTGCACTCCCATTTTCATGGGGCATGTAGATATGGGTGGCGAAGGTATCTCCATGCGCCTGATTGGAGATCCAAGTGGGGGAATTGTTCGCAAATGGTTTGTATATTGAACCATGCGCGGATATCATGGGTGAGCAGAGAGATATACTATCATGACAACTTTGTATTTGGACATATTTTCACGTTTTTGACCTCATTTTATGCTCGTTTTTGTGTTTTATTTGCTCAACTGGTCAGCTAACAGTAAGGTGCCTAGAGATCTGTGAACTATGGTATGTTGCTTATATGTTGGCATATGCTTCGGTGTTGTACCTCACCATACGCCGGATCACATGGTCACTTTGGCGTGGCACATGAGGCCTCACAAAATTATGTCTCAAACTCATGAGCTGACTTGTGAAGCATGTCATGTACATAACCGGAAGGGTTTCGGAGCCAATGATGGAATATTCTCGGGCATGGACCTTTGGTCTATATCACCCTTGTATATTATCCTCCGGTTTGACACATGCATGGAGAATTTAGATATTTGCCGTATGCATTTTTGGGTATATAATTGACTTTTGGGCATAATGGTGTGATTTGCCTGATTTTGCCATGTTGTGAGGTCATCTTCATGGGGCAGTTCTCCAAGCCCAATTGATCTCAAATCCAACCAAGGTTATGTCAGGGTAGGGCATGGTCCTGAGTGTTACTCTAGGCCATGACAAGCCATCCCCCCATATTGGGCTAGGATTTAGAGGCTTGGGAGTGAACACATTTTTGGGGTTTGTGTAGTGACTTTTGACACATGGCATTCAGCCATCTCATTTGACCTGGTTCAGGGCAATATGTTGGTGAGTCAAGGGAAGGTCTTGAGTCCAGGGAATGAGAGGTTTATGGCCGTGAATGTGTATGCTTACCTCTTTCCCCAACTTTGCTTTATTTGTGTTCATATGCCAATTTCAGGGCTTTCCTCTTTGGTGCAATTCTTGTACATGCCCGCCACCGTGAGACGACCGGTGTGCTGAACGGAAGCCTGCAGCCCGTATTGGATTATGAATTGGGCTATTGCTGTATTTGTGGGATCTGGTTGCTGTTCAGGGTTGAAGGAGGATAGTATTTTCTATATTTTTGGATTTGGAACCCTGGATTTTGGTAAATGCAATCGTTGATCAGGAGCAATTCAGCAGGGGTAACAGGCGGAAGGGGCAAGGCGGGGGCCGGTCCTGGTAGGGACCTTCTTTATCGTAGCAGAGGCGTACCTGCTGCCCCTACCTACCGCCGACCCGGGGACTTGGGCCCCTATGAGCCCTGCCCAAGTACGCCCCGGCTGCGTATTGTGGACTCGGTTAAGACCACCACGCCGGAGATTGGAGCGATATAAGAGCCGAGACGTTCAAGAGCAAGGCGAACTCCGGAAGTTGAAGCCCGAAGAGAAGTACGACATTCGGGAAGAGCAGGACTTGACATGGAGGATCTGGTCTCCATGTGTGAGCGTCGGTGCCCAAAGGCAAGCAACCTCCGCTCCGCCGCGGAGGACTCTGAGGAGGCCTGCCATTCAGGCAGCAGTGGAGGACGGGCCCGGCGCTACCGGAAGCGCGGGTCACCCAAGTCCGCGGCAAGGGACGCCAGGGCTATGGATACGGACCCTAGCCCGGTCAGGCTGTCGGAATCCGAGGGGCACTCCGAGGGCTATCGGACAGCCTATGAGCAACCTTCGGAGTCGGAGGAGACGGCCAGACCCTCCACGAGGGCGCACAAGGCCCCAGAGCCCAGCCTGGAGCATGACGCCGAGGCGTTGGAGAGGCCCGCCAGAGTCAGGACGGCGCCTGTGGCCCGGCACACGGAGCCACCGCAGGATAGCATGGGCGACACACCCATGGCGGAGGAGTCCGAGGCGCCGGGAACCGCGGGACGCGCCGGACCAGGTGGAAGGCACGCTGAGTGCCACTGCGAGCATGTGTCCTTCCTCATGAAAAAGTACCCAAAGATGGGGATGGACGCCATCGTGCACCGCCTCGACAGCCTGGACAACGCGAAGGACGGCCTAGAGGAGGACGTGGCCGAGATCCTGGATGACCAGTCGGCCGCGGAGAAAGACATGGAGGAGCTGCGAGCGGAACGGGACCGGTACCGGGAGAATCTGGAGATGGCCCTGGAGAAGCAGCAGCGAGTGGTGGACAGCCTCCTCCACCTGGTGAAGGACATGTCGGGACGCCTGAAAAGGCTAGAAGAGCTACAGCCCCTCGCCTCGGGTCCGGAGCTCCCGGCAAAGCCGGCAGCTGCAGAGCTGGTGGAGCGGGTTAAGACCCTCCGGATCACCATGGATAAGCCCATGGGCGGTCCGGCAGAGGCACCCTACGCGCCTCCGCCCGTTGACCCGGGTGCGCTGCCGTTTGTTCCCATGTTCAGCGAATCCACAATGCTCGGGGAACACACAGCACCGGCTGGGTCCATGCGGGAAGGGCACGTAACCACGGACCCGAGGAGCCTGACGGTACAGATGTCCCACGCCGCCCAGGATCTACCGATCACTACGACTGCCCATGCAGTTTATGCGGAAGAGGAGATCCAGAGCCAGACCATGCAGGGGCCAACCATGGGAAGCGCCGACAGACATGGTCCAGGTTATCCAGGCGGAAACCTGTGGGCGAGGGACCCCAATACGGGGATATGGACGGCCGACGGAGCAAGTCCTTCCCGTATTCCAAACGCCATGGGTTCAGGCCCAACAGGACCGCATTCCATGGAGGAGGGGGATGTACGGGGAGTGTACTCCCACCCCCCGGCCACAGGTGGTATCCGTCTCGGTGGAGTGGTGGCTGGTGACGTCGGAGACGCCATCAGGATTGACGACCTCAGGGGAATCACAATCCCCTACCATGATGGCAACCCCTCCAACCTGGACGACTTAATCCTAGATTGGGAGGACTTCACCGAGGAGGTCGTCGGCGAGATGCGGGGAGCGCCGCGGGACAAGTGGGTATGTCGGACATTCCCACACCGGCTGGCGCAGGACCTGAAGGAGGAGCTGCGGGATTAGATCCGGGAAGGATTGATACGTACGGAGCAGGCCTGCCTCCAGTGGTTGGAAGATGAGGAGCGGGTGGACGCTCCGAACCAGAAGCTGGAGGACTTGTGGTCCATCCCGCTGCCGCTGGACCGCGGTGAGTTGCGAGTCCGGGAGTGGAACCGGTATCTGCGGAAGTACCGCAGATGCCTCAACCTGGTAGAGGACTGGAACGAGGCCAGGGAGATCCGCCACTTGCTGAAGGACGTCCTCCCCGGCAACTGGAAGAGGAGAGTGGAGGACGAGGAGAAGAAGAGAGCGAAGAAGCGCGTGGCGGTGAGGATCATGGCGGCAGAGGATACCCATGCGGGTATCATGGAGTTCTTCAGGAGGAACCTGGGCGAGCCCAACCGGATGTTGGGACCGAAGAACGCCGTGTACGTGGAGGTATTTGGAGACACCATGGGGCAAAATTTGCTGCGCCTCAACAACGTGGAGTGGAGGCGCGGGGAGCCGCTGAGGATGCAGGTCATTTTCGCCCGCATCAGCCTGGACGAGATCGTGAAGTACATCACGGTGGAGTTGAAGCTCAATGCGAAGAACGAGGCCCACGTGCAGGATCGACATGGTCATGGACAACGAGACCACTGAGAAGACCGCCATCATCGGGAGATCCAGGAGGACACGGCCAACTCCGCGAAGGATGGTATTGGAAGTGGCCAAGACCACTGGTCCCGGGGGGATCACGAGGAGGCCCATTTTTTCGCGTTTGTGGCGAACAACGTGAGGGACCAGGGGCAGGATCGGTCCAGATGGAGCCGGGTGGGTCCCAAGAAGGGCAAGGAGCCAAGGAGGATCGGGAACCCACCGCTCTCGTTCCGGGAGTACAGGTCTCAGCACGACGGGTGCTGGGTCTGTTATGGCAAGGGAAACAACCATGCACACGACCACCGTCAGTGCAAGGTGTATGAGGCGGACAAGAAGGCCTACTTCGCCGCTCACCCCGAGAAGAAGCCCAAGGAGCAGCGGATTTCCGATTGGAAGGCGAAGGGCGGAGACGTGGGAAAAGGCCAAGGCAAAGGCCAAGGAAAAGGCGGAAGAAGAGGCTATGGTGGTGGACCTGGCCAAGACCGACGAGTGACGTCGATCGAGGAGGTGGCTGAGGACATGTTGAGGACGTTGGAGGAACTCAAAGCCCAGCAACGTGGTGGACAAAGTCCTGGCGGATCGCAGCCGGAAGGCGCTGCGGGAAGCCAAGTCTAGAGGAGCCCCCACTGGACTGGGCCTCGGAGGTCTCTCCTCCGAAAATCAGTGGAATCCCAGAGAAAGCGGAGGCACATCGGGTGCCGAAGAAGGCTCCAGAAGAGCCAAAACCACTGAGTTTCGCCACTCCCAACCCCTGGAGCGCCCTGCCAAGGGAAGTACATGTGGGTACGAGACATGGCAAGAAGGAAGGAGCGACCACGGAGAGCCCCGTGGACGGGCAGGACCAACCCAAGATCTACACCATCCGTGACCATACCCTTGAAGTCCTGATGCACCCGGACGTGCTAGAGTTGCATGCCGTTAGACTCCTCCATACACCTCATGGCGACGAGCGGCAGTTGCACTTGAAAGTGCGAGTACGGTGCGGACGAGAGGAGAAGGTGGTGGATGTGTTGGTGGATACGGGTGCCCAGGTGAGCCTGGTCCGGAGAGGGTTGTTCAAGGAGGAATTCCTGCAGCCCAGCCGGAGACCGGTCCGCCTGAAGGTCGCCAACGGAGAGATTATGGGTGGTGGCACCCATGAGGCCACTATCAGTATGAAATTCTGGGAGCATGAGCGCTTGAACCGCCCTGATTTGGCGAAGAGAAGCACTCTATCCGGGAACTTCTATGTGGCCGACATTACAGATTGGGATATGATCATGGGGTATGACTTCATGGTGGCAAATGCCATTGGAGCCCTTCCCCATCGTGCAACGCTGGTCCGGGAGGATGATGAATGCCTCACATGGCTGTCCACGGACTATGCATGCGGATCATCCCAATGGAATGCTGAGGAAGAGGATCGGATCGTCCGAGCGGTACAAGCTGTGGGTGCCAAGTCCAGAGGAGACCGCGGAGTTCAGCTCACGGAGTATGGAATGGCACCGCAGGTGTATGCCGGGATGATTCAGACGCTGGGAGCCGAAGCGCCCGAGACGCACGTCTTTGATTCCCGGGATGCCCCACTTCTGCGGAAGTGTAGGAGGCATTGGCATCGAGGAGACTCAGCCTGGCACAGGCATTGGGGTTTGAAGGAGTGGGGGCCCATGTATTGGCATGGCTCCCTGGACAATACCAGACGTACGGTGGAGAAGATCATCGCGCATAGGGCGAAGTGGATCCTGGTCATAACCGGCATAGGATCCACCCCATGTCCGCTGGAGGGTCTCAAGTCGACGCTGGACTCCATCACCCTGAACGAGATGTCATTCGGTCCAGGGGAGGAGTTGTTCATCGACGCCAAGGGTGTATCAATGCCCTCCCCGGGTCAAGCGTGGGGTACCAAGGCTTTCCTGGTGGATGGGGCGCAAGCCCAGCCCACAGGTGATGAATCATTCATCCGTAGGGTGGAGGCGGTGCCCATGAAGGTCATGTTTGGGCCCAAGGATGGGACGGATCAGCCAATTGATGGCATTGACGTCCTGTCCCACTCCTAGATCGACGACGTCGTCAACTACATGCGGATGGGGATGCACGACCGTGTGGCAGCCAAGAAGAGGCGGGCCATGGTCACATCTCCGCATTGGTGGGATGACAAGATGCTGGTCACCGGCAAGTACGAGAAGGATGAGTTCGTGGCGAGGGTCATGGATCACATCGCGGACCAATACGATGGTCCGGTTGGGTCGGACCCACCAAAGTGGTGTTCTCCAAGAGTGGGAACCGGTAGCGGCGAGCACCAGCCCAAGGCTGCAAATTTTCGAAGATTATCGGTGGGAATCGCGACCCACGACGATGAAGACGGCATATCGGACGAGGAGAAGTCGGAGTCGGACCCAGAAGAGGCCTATACCGCAGTGCGGTCGGTTGTATCGATACCGAAGCAAGCGGCTGAAGAGGCCCAGGAGAACCCGAAGGTCGCCGAGCTGAAAGAGAGGCTGATCAAAGCCTATCCGCGGCTATTCAGTGGCGTCGCCAACAAGAACCCTCCAGATCGTGGGAGGTTTGGCACAGCGAGGATCAAGCTGAAGCCGAACCCCAAGATCTATCGTCATCGGGAGTACCACCTTCAGGGCGATCGGGCCGAGGCCATGAAGAAGCTGTTGGCCGAGTTCATTGAGCGGGGATGGATCCAACCCTCCGACAGTGAGTGGGCCAGCCCAGCCTTCATAGTGCCCAAGAAGGAGAACGGCGAGTGGAGGTTGGTGGTTGATTACAGAGGTTTGAACGAGCAGACCGAGCACGACTCGTACTCGCTTCCCCTGATCAACTCCATCCTCCAAAAACAACAGAAAAAGCAGATTTTCACGGTGTTAGACCTGAAACACGGCTATCACCAGATGCCGCTACACCCGGACTCCAGGCCCTGCACAGCGATGTCGACGCCGCTGGGGCCCATGCAGTGGGAAGTGGTGCCTATGGGCGCCAACAATGGCAACGCCGCTTTCCAGCGCATGATTGAGGACCTACTCGGTCCTGTCCGGAACTGTGCGGATCCCGTCGTGGATGACATCATCATCGGGTCCGGCACAGAGAACATGACTGAGGATGAGCTCATCGAAGCGCATGAGAAAGATCTGCGCCGAGTGCTCAGCGAGCTGGACAAGCACAACATGGTGTGCAAGCCCACCAAAGCCTCACTCTTCGTGAAGGAAGTGGAGTTCGCGGGTCACGTGGTTGGTCACGGACAACGCCGTCCCATGCCTGGGAAACTGGCGTCCCTGCACCACTGGGAGAAGCCCCAGACCATCAGCGAACTCCGATCCTTCATGGGGTTCTGCAATTATTATTCAGGTTATGTCCGGATGTATGCAGAACTGTCGGGGCCGCTGCACAAGATGTTGCAGGTGGGCAAGTTCGATGGCCGGAAGGGGAGCAAGAAGAAGCTTGCCTGGACCCCTGAGGCTGAGGATGCGTTCAACCGCCTGAAGGAGCGACTCCTGGGACAGTTAGGGCTGTTCCTGGTGGACCCAGACAAGGGATTCGTGCTACGGACAGACGCCTCAGACTATGCCGTGGGGGCAGTCCCCGAGCAAGTCCGGGACGACGGGACTCATGTTCCCGTGGCGTTTTGGAGCAGGATCCTGGCCGAGGGCCAACGCAGAACATGGACCGCGAGGGAGAAGGAGACATACGCCATTGTATGTGCGCTCAGGAAGTGGTCTGGCCATATCAGACTGCAGCCGGTGGTGGTTTGCACGGACCACCAGTCCCTACAGAGCTGGCACAAGGAGCATGTCGACACCCCCTCAGGACCAGCGGCTAGGAGGGCCTGATGGCACGAGACGTTCGCCAAGTTCGACCTCAGCGTCGTGTACGTCCCGGGGAAGGACAACACTGTGGCAGATTGCCTCAGTCGCTGGGCCTACCCCGCGGGCAAGGCGTGGATGGACATATCCAGCCATGGCGACGCCGAGGAGACCAAGGAGGCCAAGCGCATCATCGAGATGGAGAAGGCCATGGAGCAAGAGGGGGTCAAGTGTTTTGTGGTGATGGCAAACCGTACAGACCTGGCCAACTTCCGGGGCGCCCGAGTCCAGGCTATTCGAGAGGAAACCCTCGAGCAATGGATTGTGGCCCCTGTAGAGCTAGTCAGGTCGGTGCTCACAGAGGACTGGTCGGATGACTACGCGGCATCCGAGCACTGGAGCAAGTACTGGAATACCGTGAGCGCCCTGTCGGACGAGGAATGGCCCGAGGGCTTAACTGAGGATGGGGACAAGTTGTTCCTCAAGAACAAGCTGCTGGTGCCCGAGAACCGAGTGGAGGAGCTCATTGACCATTGGCACAACGCGCAGCTCATGCACCCTTGCCGAGACAAGATGCAGCAGGACCTGGAGTGGCGTTTCAAGTTCTCTCCGGGGTACTACGCCATCCTGGATAGGTACTGCAGCGACTGTGCCGTGTGTCGGGCCACGAAGAGTCCCAACCACTCCACAGCGGGCAACCCGGGTGTATACGGCTATACCGGAGGCCCCTATGCGGTCTGTAGCCATGGATGTATTCACCATGCCTGAGGTCACCGTGGAAGGAGAGACCTACAACTGTGTCATCCTGGCGGTGGATAGGCACAGTGGATATATCGTGGCGGTCCCTGGCAAGAAGTCCAAGAAGAAGGACAAGAAGGACAAGCATGGAGTGGGGCTGCAGGCCAAGACCGTCGCTAATGCCATGATCAGGCATTGGCTGACGATCTTTGATGTCCCGGCGGTCATCTGCAGCGATCGGGGCAGTCAGTTTGTGGGGACGTGGTTTAAGACGATGTGCAAGCACATGGGTATTCGGCACGCCAAGACCGTGGCGTACCACAGCCGGTCGGATGGCCGAGCTGAGGTGGCCGGGCGGCAGATGTTCGAGAAGTTCCGCCAGCTGCACATCGACGAACCGGGCCGGAATTGGTATAATTCGCTATGGAGAGTACTCCAAGCGTATCACGACGTTCTGGGACCCACTGGACTGTCGCCCCATCGTATCCTGTTCCTACGGGATCGAGTGTCACGCAGTCTCCCCTGGATGAACCATGGCAAAGTGGCCCGGGATGCGAACGCTATGATGGCTGAGGCGGACGACACGGCGGCCAAGGTGTGCAAGGCACTTCAGGACGAGCATGACAAGAGGGCCAAGTACTTCAAGCAGGGAAAAGTCCAGAAGTATGCTCTCCAAGACACCGTGTGGGTGGAGCGGCACCACAAGGATGTCCTGTCCAGGCATCGGCAGGCATCTTGGTATGTGCCGGGGGTAATCGTGCGGAAGGTCGGGCAGGATGTGTATGCGGTTCGTGTGGGGGATAACAAGATCCTGGACCGCGACCATACCCAGCTTCGTCCCCGAGCACCAGACCCCAGCGGACGTCCCGTCACCTTCGAGTTCACGGCCGGCGATGTGGACTCGGACGACGAGGGTGAGGACGACGACTTCACCGCCGAGAAGATCCTGGCGGACAAGCCGGACCCGGGGACGCCCTGGGGGTAGGCTTTATAAAGTCCGTTGGAAGGGATTCGCCGCATCCAGGGATTCGTGGGAACCTCCGAGCAGTTTCGTGCCGAGGTATACCACGGTCTGGATGGACTATCTGAAGAGAAAGAATATTTCTTTGGATGTCAAGGACGTGTTGGTCCATTTGGTTGCTGCTGTAGCACCGTAATGGATCCCCCTTGGCATTTTTGTTTGTTTCTGTGCTTGGGAGACGGGTGAGGGCGTTCATCCGGGGATTTTTGGGCCTTGATTGGCCATCCCCCCCCTTCACTCGCTCTCCACATATATATTTCATTGTGGTACACTTATTTAGGTCGACTGACGACGTTTTTCTATCTTTGATCCCCTTGGTCCATGTTGTAGATCAAGAGGAGACCGGATATGGCGTAGGGCACCAATTTTCAGTGTCGTCACCCCTCACTTGGGTCATGGGGGACGCCTACGACGTGTGTGGGGCCTCCATGTGTCCTTGGGACATGGAGGGGGGGGTTGGAGCCCATTGGGGTCCTCCCGTCCTCTCTTCAATGACTTCCGAGCGGTAACAACGCTCTGAGAAGGGGGGCGAAGCCGGTTCGGACCCCCGTGGCCATTTTGGGGTCACTTGGGGTGTGTATCTATGTGCCGGCAATCCGCCATTGGCTGATATCATACTCTCCCATCCACCTGACCTAACCCGATGTGATAGTGTGATAGGTTTGGCCATTCCGGCTATGAGCGGCCATATTCAGTACCGAGGCGCCGCCAGCGGAGATTTATATATCAGAATATCAGGAATCAACAGGGTTTTTTTTATCATAATGTTTCCGTAATTTTTCCGCCTTCCGTTCTGATTGTCAATGTATCGGTGACTGTCAGTTGGCTCCCGATTTTGCGGTAACTGATTGGTTAACTGTTCTTTCCAGATATTTTGGCGGAAACTCCGATGAAGGGTCAGATTTCATCAGTAAAGGGTTTGTTGCTTCCGCAATTTTCTAAATATGCGCTCGAAATGTCAAAATCGGATCTTCGACTTTGACATCGCCGCACTTGATTTGGTCTTCTTCGAGTGGTCATACTCTTTCCCCTATGCCCAAATCAGGTTTCCCTTATACTTGCCACCCATTTGACTTGGAGATATAAGGGAAACAAAAGTGAATCGTGGGACCACTTTGAAGGGCCATATCTACGAGCGAGTGTGAGGAAAGAGAATAAGAAAGGCTGCGTTGCAAGCGCCTTGGTCTCAACTTAATTTCGGAAGCATCAAACGCCTTTGGTGTGTACACATGCCTGGTGTAGCAAGGGATAAAAAGCAAGTGGGTATAAAGTGATATATAACTCTTGGACCGTGCAACCGAATATTTTAATGCGACTTTCGAGTGTACCGCATGAGTGTTCGGGTTGCATAGAAATTTTCGTTGGGTTCCTACGCATTTTTAACGTGAAGTTATGTCCATGGAGGGGCATGGCATATCATGGTGGGAGCCACTTTTGAGGGTATGTGTTATATGCATGGTATGTGCTTTGATATGCTCACGCCCATGTTATATATCTTCGTGTGGCCGGAGAGATGGGGAGCCACACGAGACAGGGGCCTTGGCCATGTCCCAATTGTGGAATTCAAAGCGCTAGACTAAGTCTACCGCGTATGTATTGCTCATGGTATGTTTGGCAAAGAGATCCATGAGTGCACTCCCATTTTAATGGGGCATGTAGATATGGGTGGCCAAGGTATCTCCATGCGCCTGATTCGAGATCCAAGTGGGGGAATTGTTTGCAAATGGTTCTAATCATTTGTATATTGAACCATGCGCGGATATCATGGGTGAGCATAGAGATATACAATCATGACAACTTTGTATTTGGACATATTTTCACGTTTTCGACCTCATTTTATGCTCATTTTTGTGTTTCATGTGCTCAACTGGTCAGCTAACAGTAAAGTGCCTAGAGATCTGTGAACTATGGTATGTTGCTTATATGTTGGCATATGCTTCGGTGTTGTACCTCACCATATGCCGGATCACATGGTCACTTTGGCGTGGCACACGAGGCCTCACAAAATTAGGTCTCAAACTCATGAGCTGACTTGTGAAGCATGTCATGTACATAACTGGAAGGGTTTCGAAGCCAATGATGGAATATTCTTGGGCATGGACCTTTGGTCTATATCACCCTTGTATATTACTTTCGGGTTTGACACATGCATGGAGCATTTGGATATTTGCCGTATGCATTTTTGAGTATATAATTGACTTTTGCGCATAATGGTGTGATTTGCCTGATCTTGCCATGTTGTGAGGTCATCTTCATGGGGCAGGTTATGTCAGGGTAGGGCATGGTCCTGAGTGCCACTCTGGGCCATTACACGCCACCTCCCTCATTGGGCCAGGATTTAGAGGCTTGGGAGTGAACACATTTTTGGGGTTTGTGTAGTGACCTTTGACACATGGCATTCAGCCATCTCATTTGACCTGGTTCAGGGCAATATGTTGGTGAGTCAAGGGAAGGTCTTGAGTCCAGGGAATGAGAGGTTTATGGCTGTGAATGTGTATGCTTACCTCTTTCCCCAACTGTGCTTTATTTGTGTTCATATGCCAATTTCAGGGCTTTCCTCTTTGGTGCAATTCTTGTACATGCCCGCCACGGTGAGACGACCGGTGTGCTGAACGGAAGCCCGCAGCCCGTATTGGATTGTGAATTGGGCTATTGCTGTATTTGTGGGGACTGGTTGCTGTTCAGGGTTGAAGGAGGATAGTATTTTCTATATTTTTGGATTTGGAACCCTGGATTTTGATAAATGCAATCGTTGATCAGGAGCAAGTCAGCAGGGGTAACAGGCGGAAGGGGCACAGCGGGGGCCGGTCCTGGTAGGGACCTTCTTTAGTGCTTACTGCTGGTCCCTGCCGAGGCACTAAAGCTGGGCTAGCTCCACAACATAGCCGCTCCGGGCCCCGCGTTTGACTTGTACCTGGGGAGTTTCGCCGGCGAGGGTCTCGAGCTGCGTGCGCTGCAGTAGGTTGGCGTGTGTGGACCGGGTCACTCACGCGTCCGGTTTCCTGCGCCGTCTGTCTTTCGAGGGGCTGCTCGGTCGGTGCACTGGGGCTGCTTGTGTGGACGTCGACACCTCCCCATTCGGGTGGGAGGACCCCACGCCCGGGTCCCGTGCGTGTGTGCGTGTGTGTGCTCTTCTCGGTTGGGTCATGCAGGGGGACCTCCCGGGCATGCGCTTTGGCTCGCCTCACCTGTTCCTGTGACCGGTCTCCGTGCTCTCTTTATTTGCTCGGCCCCCTCTTGGCTGGCATTCCCATGTTCATGCTTGTTGCTGTGTGTTTTTGTTTGTGCTTTCTCTGCGCCCCTGGTGTCTCCCGCGTTGTCAGTTTTCCGGCGCAGGCTGCCTTGGGACTTTGCGTCCTGTCCTCCCCCCCCCCTCCTGTTTTTGTTTCCTGCGCCCTCGTCGTCTCCGGTCTTCTTTGGTTGCTTGCCCTTGCCGCCGTTGACCTGTACTCCCCCCCACCCTTGTGGTCCTTCTTTGCTCCCTCCCCCGTGTTTGTTTCTTGTTTTCCTTTGTTGTATTTTTTTTGCTGCTGCTTTATTGTTTTTCTGTGTTCTGCGGTGTTGCGTCGTGCCTTGTCGTGCTGGTTGTGCAGTGCTGCGGTGGTTTCCGTGTCCTGGGCTGTTCAGTGTGTTGGTGCATGTTGCTGTGCGGTGACGTGCGTCTTGTCGTGTGGTACCGCGGTCTGTGGTGTGGCCTGTTTTGCATTTTGCCTGCTGTCTGGCCTCCTTGTGTCGGGCTATGGTTCTTGCGCCGTGCTGTCTGGCGCGGTGTTGTGCTGGGTCTTGTTGTGCTGGTTTTGCTGTGCTTTGCTGTTGCGTGCTGTGTTGTTCTCTGCTGTTTTCTTGGGCGTTGTTCCTTGTCTTTTTGTGCTGCTCCGGCGTGTTGCTGTCTATGTGGTGCTGTGCCGTGGTGCGTCTTGGTGTTTGGCTTGGCTGTGTCGCGTTGCGCTCTTTCGCTGGTTGCTGGTGCGCTGTGTTGTGGTGTGTCTGATGGTTCTGTGCTGTGTTGTTTGTTTCGTTGCGTTGCTTGTGTCCCGTCTTGCCTTGTACGCTGCTGTGGCGGGTTCTTATGCTCTGTCCTTGGACGCTGTGCTGTGTTCTCCTGCTGTGCTGCCTGTGGTCTGGGTGCTGTCGTTTTTTTTGCCGTGTTTCTTGGCTGCTCGGGTTTCGTGGCGCCTCTTGTGCGGTGCTGTGCTGGCGTGCCTGCGTCTTCGCTTTGTGCGCCGTGCTCCCCTGCCCCTCTGGTGCTGGCTGGTGCCGTGTGTTGCTGCCTGTTTTATTTGGCTGTTCGCTGTTGGGTCTGGCTGTCTGCTGCTGTCTCCTGGTGGCTCCAGCTGGCGTGTTTTGGCGTTGCTGTCCCTGTATGGCCGCGTGACTTGCTGGCCTGTGGTTTGGTGTTGTGTGTCTTGGTGGTCTGCTCCCCGTGTTGTGTCCTGTGGTGCAGTGGTGTTGTGTGGTGGTGTACTGTGGTGCTCTGCTGTCTGTGTGTGGTGCTGCCCGTGCCTGTTGTTGCTTTCCTCCTTTTGAAAATGAGTGACGAACCCGTAAAAAGGTTTTTCCTTCCTTTTTTCTTTGAAACTGAAATTAAACACAACCCACACACCCGCGTGCCGCCAGACAATGAATCCGTTTAGCAACTTACATGCTACCCACCGCTGGTAATGATCCGCAATAATAATTGCATATTCTGCTTCCACCAAACCTCTTCATGCATGTGAATCTTTAGAAGATCTTTGGTATGAATTAAGCTCCAAGTTGTGTTAAGCATTGTGCACTTGCTTTGCATGCGTATCGACTTTTGTATTGCATATGTTCCTCTTTTGTAGATATTTTAGCACCAGAGCAGTTTGTATTGTGTTGTGTTCTTTCAGCTAGGCTTTTATGGCAGGTATTTCTCCCTAAATGGCCACCAACCGCCAATGCATGCCCCCATGTGGAGTATGTTGTTAATTGTTGCCATGTTTTTGTGAAGGACATACATTCACGATATCGTGTGTGTGTTATTTTTTTTATAACAATCCAGTATATCTTCAATTTGTGCTCAGCAAGCATTGGCCTGTAGGATGAGGTGTCATTGAGGTGCATTGGGACGAGCCAAATGTGGTTCGCCCCTTCGTCAATGTTTTCCAGGGTTTCCACTACTTGCGTAGATGTAATTCTGCTTTGTTGTCCCGTTTTTTCTATGTTTGTGATGAAAGTCAGGCGGGATCTTGGCTTATGGTACACAAATTCAACGAAACATAATTGGCAAGTACAAGGGCACGTAAATGTCACCCCATCTTACATACACACCTACATCCTCCACATGTAGTAACTGATCACCACGTTTGTTCTTGCCCGATGCAGTTCGGCTGCACGGTGATCATCAGATGTGTTGTTGTACTCTGGATCTCCGCATACTAGGTTGGGGATAAATGTGTTGCTGCATGGCACCACAATGAGGCCCGACGGGACAACACAAGCAAATACATGTGCATTTTGGTACCTATGACCAACAGACCTCAGATCCGTGCTTCCTTACGCCAACCGTTCCACTACAAAATTTGAACTGCGCTCCATTCCTCATATTCCTCCTACTTTGATTACCAGTTGTTGTAGTTGTAGTTGTTAGTTCTGTGGCCCGTGATTTACGTCCCACGGCGCCTGCCAGCTGAAATTGCGCTATCAGCACCTTCCGCATCGCACCCGCCTGGAGGCACCCAATACGCCAATGGCAAGAACAAGAAGGGTATTGTTCCTGCTTTTTTGTCAACAGAAATTCGAAATTCTGATTGTTCCCTCCTGTGGCCCTTGATTCGCGCCCCACAGGACAAGCCATGGAGGCCTTCCGGAGGACTTGAAAGACGCGGCTGAAAGACGCAAAAGAGATTGTTCCGGAGCGTCGGAATCCGAAAGGCGCACACAGGAACCATTGGTATGTAACAGCTCTCGTGTCCAAGCAGATTTGCATGCCGTGTCGTACAATGGGTCGTAAATGACGTCCCATCAAGTGTTCCATTCCTCGCAGTTGACTAGAGCAAAAGGTATGACGGCCACTGCATGATCCATAGTTTAGACATCAGTTTCAAGCTGTTGGTAACACGGGGAAGCAGGAATCCGGCAGCGTGCAACCCATCCCCAGTTCTGTGTCCAGTGGCTCGTATATCACGTCTAATTGCGTGCTGCCTGTCATGCGCCGCACCACACCAAATTACACAGTGCCGAACACAGCTTTTGGCCTGTGGACATTCATTTGCTGCTGTCCGAGCCTGCGAAGTTCACAGATTTTGCTTGTTGTAAATCAGAAGCGCGCTGCACGTGGTTTGGCTCGCAAATCACGCCGCCTCGTATGTTTTGGTGTGTGTCAACTGGGTCCCTCTGCAGGACGGCTTGTCTGACAAGACCTGCCGGTCGGATGGAGCCCAAGAAGCAGGGCCGAAGCTAGAGGCCCATTTAAACGACGAAGCAGACGCAAAAGAAGGCGCCCTTCACCATGCTACTGGGATTGCTGAGGACGAGGACAATGTGGTTAGTGAAGAGGAAGAGGAAGAGAACGAGGAAGAGAGCGATGAAGATGATGATGCTGATGAAGAGGATGCTGCTGCCCATCTGCACCTGAAGCTGACGTCAAAGGAGCGCACCAAGATTTGGAGCTAGGAGATGTTGCTACCCGAAACTGTTGTGTTCTTTTATGCCAATGCTTTGTGTTTTGTGTTTGCCTTGCCATTCCTTTTGGTGGCAAATCCGGTAGATCCCCCCTCTTGGTAGATGGTAGCAGAGGGGTTCCGGAATTTTTGTAACAAAGCTTAGTTCACGAAAAATATTTTCCTTCCGTTTTATACTTAAACTCATCTTTTTCTTCCGGAACTAACGTGGTGCATGCTTGTAGTTAAAGCTCCACCCCACGCCACTATTTGCAGCTTGCTTTGGCCCGTGAGTTGTAAGTATCCACAGTGCAATGATGATGTCGGGCCAAGGATCCTAGCTGCGATCGCTGAATTCCGCGGCCATTCACTCCAAGCAGGCCCCTCGAGATGAGACACCATTGCCATCTCTGTCGGGGCCATTGCCTTCTTCGCCGTCGGCAGGCAGCGAGACTCCATCGCCACCGCCCGTTCATGGTTTGTTGCATCCCCCTGCGCCGTCATCGCGGGGATGCCCTTGCCGCCTTCTTTGTCATCTTCGCCTTCTGGGGTACCGTCATGGGCGCCCTCCTCAACGGACTTGGAGCCCGACATTATTCTGCCATCTGCCGTTTCCGCCGCGGTCTTGGTCGAACAGCAAGTGGTGGTGGACGAAGAACTACGAGCATTAACCAATCAACTGGGTGATCAAAAACAATGACGTGATAAGATTCAAGTGGTTGGTGTTCATTTTACAGGCTACAAGAGTGAAGCTGCTCATGATGTTATGGGTCCACCACCGAGTCCTACGTCGCCACTTGTTTCAGCGGCCCATCATTTTGGGGAGAGCAATGGCAATTCTTTGCCTTCCTCACTTTCAAAGGGCTCGTTTGTCTCTGGAGCTCCTTTGTCAGCGAGTCCCTTGCCATCTCTGAGATTTTGCAGTTTTGCGATCCTGCCGGCGATGCTGTCTTCACGGACACCCCGCGGTCATGCCAACACTGTGTGCCCCTTATGCGCGCGCGGCACAACCAGAGAGGTCATTGCTATCGCCTTTTTCTTCGTCGCCAAGTGCTGCAGCACCATCACGGGCGCTGCCTTCCTCGAGCTCCTTGTGGTCCTTTGGGACGCTGCAGCTGGGCACCTTCTTCACTCGGGATCCGCCATCATCGTGCATTTTTACCATCGTCCTCGCGTTCCTCTTTGTCAGCAACCGGTTCTTTGACAACGCGCTGCAAACCCATTGACGCCATCCTCATCTAGCCTCTGCGGGCTTCCACTTCTTTGCTATCTAAGAGTGGTGCGCGCAGGCTTGTTTTTTGGTAACAGGAGCTTTGCTGCCGCCATGTTCGCTGCCGCTGTCGCGCGTTTCCTCTCTTTTGTCATCATTGCAGGTGCTGTGCCTGGGAGCACCAGCAGCGGATGCCTCCTTGCCATCGAGTTATTTGTCGACCTAGCCGCCTTAGCCCTCATTGGCGACGTACGAACATTGGATTCATGCCTTTCCTTCCCCCACAGATAGTGTTGCCATGGTGAACATGGACCAACGAGGTCCGTACACCACCACCTCAGCATTTCAACACGTTGTGCCCTGTGGTAACTTTAATGTGAACCAATGCCGTCAGTCCTCTGATGTGTTTGTTGATGGTAGCAGCCTTTTACAGGCTGCCCAGGACTTTTCTGACAACGCGGGTCAACGCGGCCAGTACAACTCAGCCGTGGGCTGGCCTCCGCCTGTATGCTATGCGACGCTACCACCGGACACCGGGTCTCATTTAATTATTGTGGAGGCGGTGCCACGGGGCCGGTCTGTTTATGAGACGTCCGCTATCCCTCAGGTTGCATCCGTACATTCTGGACTACCGGCTGGTGCTGCTATTGGTGCTTTGTTGGACTCTGTAACGATGCAGCCACACACGTCCATGCATCAAAATATTGCCGTTGCTGGTTTAGAGGTAAGGACGTTTGCAGCACCCATCAGCCCAGGGCCCTCCGGGCCTCAGACAGCGCTGCGACGCGCCTCCAAAACTCGACCCTTGCCTGCATGCGCCACAAGTGCTGTTGCTGTCATGCGGCCTGTGACAGCGCTGCCAGGCATCTCTGACACTCCAGCATTGCCTGCATGTGCCAGAAGTACTGTCGCTGAGATACAGCCTGGGACGGCACCGCCAGGCATTTGCGAGAGTCCCAAGGTGCCTGTACAGGTCAAGAGTGCTGTTGCCGCAGGAGGAGTGCGGCGGAGCGCCCTCACAAGTTTGCAGTTGCCCCAACATGCCAGGATAACTGCTGCGCCGGCGCAGCCCAGCGCCCTGACACCTGTTTCGATGCCAGTCTCTGAGACGGGGCAGCCCACCACCCTGTCGTCTGCTCCGCTCTGTGAGCCAGCGCAGCCAAGCGTCGGTCGGCACCTGTCCGGTGACCTTATGGACGCGGCTGCCCTTGATCAGGTGTCAAATGGGGCCCAGCGTCACGTGCCTTGGCCCTGTGTTACACGGGGTACTGTGGATGCGGCCGCCCATGATCCGCCGTCAAATTGGGCCCAGCATTCTGTGCCATCGCCCTGTGTTACACGTGGTATTGTGGGCGCGGCCGCCCCTGATTTGTTGTCAAGCTGAGCAGAGCGTTCGGTGCCGCCTGCTGCCTGTGGTGTCTTGTGGGTAAATAGGCGTTCTGTTGAACAGGTTTTAGGACAGACAACACACTCACAGCACTCAAAAAACACCCCTTTTTGCTGCTCGGGTGTCACCTCCGGCGACGTTTATGCTTTGAATCCCGAAGGTAGGCAGGCCATTGATACGGCATCTTTAGCGGCGGCACTTGGATATTTGACTGCCCTGCCACTGAGCAGTGGTTTGCCGCTATCCAGTGCTTTCGGTGTTGATGCCACTCCATCTTCTCCGAGTCTCAGCCATTCGGCTGGTCCGGCATTGTTGGCAGGCCCCGGCATGTCCCAGTGCGGCTTTGCATCTTAGATCCTGTCTGGTGCCCCAGATCTGCTGGGTACCCCCCCCCCTTGGCAAGACATATCAGGCTGATTCTCGGGGTTCTGTTTGTACTCCCTTCTATGCCCACGCCTTCAGGGTACATCAGCCCTATTCTGTTCCATAGGGTCCTGTGAGGCCCAGTTTCTCCTCTTGTTCCATATTGGTCTGTGCAGGTGTTGTTTGCGCCCCCTCTGTAGGGGCTGTTTCTGTTCCTCATCCCGCCCCTGGTGCACCTGTATCTGTTTTGCACAATTCTGCTTCTCTGCATACATCTGCAAATATGTCTCCCTCCCCAGCACCCAGGATTTTATGGGGTCCAAAAATCCCAAAACCAGCTACAGTCAGAAATACTACTTTTTTTGTCAAATTATACCATAAAGAGCATATTTTCCGGAGTTAGCCCCCCCCCCAACCTCCAAATTGGAAATTTTCCAGCCCATAGATCAACAATGCAGGCTTGATTCCATCTAAAATCGGCCGTATTCGAGAAATATAACATTCACCACCTAGTTGGGAATAGCAGCTTTTGTATAGCTCAAACCATACATGTTTGTTTTTGGCACGAAATACGGTTTTTTGTTGATACCGGCTCCAAACACTGGATAAGTTGCTCCAAAACCCTGCAAAACACGTTTCTCCTAGTCTACCACACTCAAAATAGGGTATGGGGCCCTACAACTGACCACTCATGCCCCAAAAATGCTGTTTAAGGCCAAAATATTGGCATTTTTTGGGCAAAAAAAGCGGTTTTTTGGTGATGGTGGCTCCGGAACCCTTGATCATTTGCTCCAAAACACTGATAAACGCGCTTCTCTCAGTCCAGCACCCTCAAAATAGGGTATGGGGCCCTGACTGTGACCACTCAGGCCCCAAAAACACTGTTTTAGGCCAAAAAATGGCTTTTTTTGGCCATTTTTGGCCGAAAAATGCGGTTTTTTGGTGATGGCGGCCCTGAAACCCTTGATTGTCTGCTTCAAAACCTTGCAAAACATTTTTTTTTGAGTCCAGCACCCTGAGGCCATAACCTTGAGTAAAGGGCATGCACGGTCACAAATTGTTGCTTGCCAAGCCTCACGTAGCACAGCCGACAAACGTGATCAATTTGAAATCACACAAAAGCACGGCCGTATCACTTTAATCAAAATTTATGTGTTCAAAAGTGCAAATATAGCTGTTTTGGGAGTTTTTTGGCCCCCTCCGGATTATTATCTTGGGTAAAGGGTATGCACTGGCACAAATCATTGCTTGCCAAGCCTCACGTAGCACAGCCGACAAACGTGATCAATTTGAAATCACATGAAAGCATGGCCGTATCACTTTAATCAACATTTGTGTGTTCAAAAGTGCAAATATAGCTGTTTTGGGCGTTTTTTGGCACCCTCCGGATTATTATCTTGGGTAAAGGGCAGGCACGGGCACAAATCATTGCTTGCCTAGCCTCACAGGGCACTAGGGACAAACTTGATCCATTTGAAATCTCGTGACACCACAAGGACATCATCGAAATGACCGTTTATGGCCCGAAAGTGGCAAAAATGGGCAAAAATGGTCGTATTTAGGGTTTATCTGGACATCCGGTAATGCAATCGACGTGATTTGAAAACAGCAACTGGATAACGTCTTATTTTACCGATTGCGCTATCTAAATCGGGGCAGATGCGCACAGATTTGGCACAAATCGCCAAAACCTCGGCAAAAATGGGTTGCGGCGGGCCGTAAATCGCGATCGCGGCAGTTTTTGGACGGTTCAGTTACGGGATTCCGGTACCTCATAAAATCCTAGGTGCGTAGAGGGTAAACATTCATTCATCGTTTCTGATTTTGCTACTATGCCATTGGACAACTCCACTGCTGCTGCCAACATGCAATTCCCTGAAATGGCCCCCAAAACATACCATCTGCAGGGGCCGCATGATATCACATATGTCGGTTGTGGAGGTAGATGTCCATTCGCACCACTCTACCCCCTCATCAACACTTGACTCGACTGTCCCGGGAGCCATGGTTTCATCAACTCTTCCCACTTCCCAAAAAGCAAACCTTTTTTCAGGGCCGTATACATTTACTGTCGGGTCCCCGCACGGGGTGGTAGGAATGGCACCCCCTTTGGTCCACACCGTGAGATTGTCCGAGAAGGTGATGTGGACAGCCTAGATGACCCTCTGACATCCCGATACAATAAGCCTTACACCTCAAGTCCAAGTAGATAGCTTGGAAAACTCCATGGCCTGAGACACCTCCTCAGGACACCACCGTATACCTATTGCCTTCCCAATCATCCGATTTAAGGAGGACGGATAAAGAGTGCACGAAGTGGACACACAACACAACACACATAGATGGGCGCTGCCCTTCTCCAGCGGTTTTTCCCTTCTGTTTGCTATAAGTACAAGTTTACATATAAAACACTTTGTGCATTTTGTAGGATGTTTTATATGACCGACCTTAAAGGGATTTGAACCTGCATCCCCAACTTGAATCAGTTATGTAAAACCAATATACTAGCGCTCCTTTGGGTATCAGCACCAGTGAAAAGTCTTAAAACCAAAATGCAAAACAATCATAGAAATTGAGAAAATGCCCATTAGGATCCCCCTTTGACTCCCTATGCTCTCAAAACAAGGTACAAAAAGCCCAACAATTACTTGTACAAAGGGCTACACATCCTCAACAGGGAGGACACGGTGGGCATCTATGTGTCTTGTGCTGTGTGTCCACTTCGTGCACTCTTCAGGTGATTCTTAGCACACCCAGTTCCCACACGGCACAATCTTCATAGATGGGCAACTAACAGCAGAAGCCAGTCTAGGCCTTTGCTTTACCAGTAGCTGTGTTATAGGGGCCAAAGCTCTGATCCTGTCATAAAATGTCCTGAAACAATCAACGTTCTGCCACTCGCGAAGGGCACAGATGAGATACGGATCCACCTCTAGCGCAACAAGCGCTGTCCCTGCAGCGCCTCTGGTAGAATGCGCTGTGAAGTGTGGAGTAGGCTGGGACAGCAGAAAAGACGCAGTTATGGAATTTATACAGTCCGCACATAAAGGCCGGCGCTGATGCCTCGAAGAGACGAACGATGCATACCCGCGATAATCTGCTGTGCTAAATTCGATGCACTGCAGATACTGCTTCAAAGCATGCTGAGGACAGTACTGCGTGGTACAAACCTGATGCACAGGGTATTGCTGATGGCATTGCCGGCCCTTTTGCTTCGTCCACAGAAACCACGTTTCGCTGTCCATACGCACGTTACGCGTTGCCTTCGCTAAAAGACAGCCACGAAATAGGCCCCAAAGCCTTAGCAATAATATAGCGCGCAAGCGCAGACGCTACTCCGTATCAGTCCTCTCCAACACTATGGCATTGACTATTGATTGGGTACCACTGAGACATCGTAAAACATGGCATAACGTGGACCTGAAGCATTCCAACTTCTCTTTAGCCTGGCCAAGGACTTCTCAAAGCGCAGTAACTGGAAGCATGCAAACACCGTGAGCGCGGAATGGAGATTACGAGCCTCAGTAGGTGAATACTGGGAGGCAAAAGACGCCACTGCATAGGTATTGCTTCCCATTGTTGAAAACTGGAAGGGGTCTGCCACCCAAAAAGGTTGCACCGCCACCTGCACAAACTTGCACCACGCTCTGTTGTATCGCTGAAAAGTCGAATGTCCAATCTCTTTGGTTAAAGTCTCCACCTTTTGCGCGGTGGCTCCTGGGTAACACAGATAGGCTCCGAAGGAACGCTGCAGACCACAGGTTTGGTCCTCGAAACGATGGTGCCGTCTGGAAGGTGGGACTGGACATCTCATAGCATAATTTGGCGTTGAACCAGTATGCGCCACAGAAACCACCAAGGAGAGTGCTGATGAAATGGTACCACCAGTGAAACTTGGCACTGCAACATGGTCACCCGGTTCAGAATCTCGGGTATCAAGCTCCATGGCGGGTTGTACTACGCTGGCGAGTATTGCTGTACATGGGTAGATAGCATATCGACTGCTGTCGCACCAGATAGAGGTGTCGGCGCAATAAAAGCTTTGCACTGAGAACACTGCGGAAGCAATGTCCAAGAAATCCCACGCTGTATCCACTTGCTCGCCCAGTCATAAATGCGATCCATCATCTCTCGACTCAAAGACGTCTGCGCCATAGTAAATATCCGTCGAGAAGGAAGATCTGCCGGGTTGAGGGCTGAAGGGACATAGTGCTGCACTATGGTGACGTTCTGCTCCTGTGTGTATTGCCATAGCCTTTCCACCAAGCGATTGAAATGGTAGTGACGGCCTCTCCATTTGAGAATGTAAAGGAACAGGGTCCCCCAGAGCGGTGTAAAACCTGATTGTTGCGTCTCTCATCATGTAGGCTCACAGAGCAAAAATGGCAGCATTAAACTGCTTTGCGTTGATGTGGAGATTCAGATCTGAGTCTGTTAAGAAGCCGAAAACCTCTCCCACTCCCGAGGAGGTTGCTCCAAACGCTGAGTCCGACGTGTCTCTGTAACAGTGCATCTCCGCTTGAATAGGCGCCTGAAAAGCCTTGCCCTTCCACGACGCCAACTGTTTGCATGCCCTTTCAAGCTGCGTTCGATCACGCTGATGCATTTGTTGTTGGCTCCCCAAACCGTACCTCATACTGTTTGCTACATGTATAGCCAGGGCGTCCGTGCAAAGACGAAGATGTGGGAGCACCGGCAATAATTCGCTGGTCCTTCGAAAAAGTGCTGCGTATCGTCGCACAGAAGGAGCCTCCGCTCTGCGAACCCGATCCAGGTCTTTCATTACTGACTTCAATTTGTCCCGAGGAACCCGTATTAGGCCCCGTACGAAATCGAGTTTGAAGCCCATCTGTACCAGACATTGCGTTGGTGTTAGAACCGACTTTGAATTATTCATTTCCGATACCGGTTTGAGTAATAGATGCACGAACTCCAGCGTCTGATAAAATCTTTCTTGCCAGGATCATCCCAGCATTATAAAATCGTCGAGATAGTACCAGAGGGGCAGTTTTCTTGCGCCGCAGCTGATTGACAATTGCCTGCATCATCCTCTGCTCTTGGGTCAATGTTTAAGCTGAAATGAGGAGCTTGCCATCGAAAATACTCATGACTGTGCTGTATGGAGAGCCACGGACGATCGCTGGCGAGATGGGGCAGTCAGAGTATGTCGCCTTTCAATCTACTTGCACGACCGTAAGCCCGTTCCGAAATGGGGCGCTAACTCCAACAAGTTTGGTAAGCGAAAAATATTTGTGCGGATGAACGCGTTCACGTTCTCTAAATTTGTGCTTGGTCTCCACGAACCATTTGGGTTAGCTTCGTCTGGTTTTTTGGGTACATTGAACATGCCTGATGTACAATTCACCTCTTCACATGATACCTTCTTGAGCGCTCCTGCTCTGACTGCCTCGGAAATTTTTTTGTTCCAGAAGTGCGACGTCCCCCAGGGCCAACGCCGTGTACGTCGACCTTTGGGAACACTTGGGATCTGGATTTACCGGGTCCATCCCAAGTATCTACTCAAAGCGTAAACCATGTCTGATCCACTTGCAAGACATAAGCATGCATAATTGTTCTCCATTCGTCCACACATCTCTGAACCGGCTCGAGTGCCGGCAAGTGGGCAAAATGAGGTGGATTTTCAGGAATGTTTATCGTTTGGTGTCCCTCTGTTTGTCGCGCTGCATGAAGCTCGGGCCGAAGGCGCCGTTTCCTTTCCCTTTGCACATCCCTTTGACTTCCCCATGTTCTCTTCTATAGTCTCCCTGATACGGCTGATTGCGATGCGACGAGGAAGGCTGAAAGTGCTCCAAGAGGGACTGACGCTGCTGCAACAACTGCACCTCCTCCTTGCCCAAAAGAAATGGTGTTGACTGTGATGATGTGTCCAGACTGCGATTCAGCGTCAGCTTTCATGAGAGCCCAACTGAGAAAGACATCAAGGCAAGCAACCCAAAGGCAGGGTCAAGGAGGTTTTCGCTGCACGGCGCTTCTAGTTCTAAGGCTCTCACAGCCTCTGGTGAATTCTCTTGCAGGCGCGCTGTTGCAATTTTTTCACATCAGATCACGTACTTGCCCATCCCACGCTGCTTTCGCTGTGGCTCCTTGCGGCGTGTGAGGCGCGTTATTGGTTGAGACCCTGAGGATCGCGTCAAAAACTGGTACCTTTTTCAGGATCCTGGCTCGCATAGAAGATACCTGTAGGGTCTCTTTGTGGTTCACTAGTGCCTTCCACGTTGATGAGAGGTTAGCTTGTCTTTCCTGCGAGACATACTCAGGCGCCTTGCAAGCGTCGTCTGCTTTGACCCGTGTTTCTGCAGAGAGTGCTTGTAGTGCCTTAAACAGGTCTTTGTACATTTGTACATTTTTTCAGCTTCAGGAAGGTCCAACCCCTCCCCGAGAAGCATCGCCACACTCGTTTGTATGATGTACAACACGTCTGCAGCAAAGGCGCGCGACACCTGCCAGGGGGATATTTCGTTGCGATCGACGTCCTGTAATATTTCTTGAAATGCTTTCTGCTCTTCTGTGGTGTCTCCTTGCAGCAATCTGGGCAGCTCATTGAAACATTTGCAGAACAATGCAGCCTGTGCATCCATAATTTGCAAAGTCTTGCAAATAAAATGCAACCAAGGAAAGATCCAATTGCGAAACCAAACACCTCTGCCACAATGAAACACTAAATATTGCAGATCCTAGTGCTTTATCACAAGTTTTGAAAAACATAGGCAGTCAAAGAGGGATCCTGACATGCATTTTATTGAATTCGGTGATTGGTTTGCATTTTGTTTCAAGATTTTTCAATGGCACTGATACCGGAAGGAGCGCTAGTATAATGGTATTACCTAACCAGCTGAAATTGGGGAGTTGGGTAGGTAGGTAACTAGGTGCACTCGGTCGTGGAGAGGCGCTTCATGGTTCCTGCTGGCGTTGCCGCTGTGGTGAACAGAAAGAGGATCCGCGCTTGAAGAGGGGAGGATTTCATCCTGCTAGACCTGACTGGTGGCCCCCAGCAAAGCCGCCCCGGGCCGCACCGGGAGGGCTGATCGCGGCCTGTGTGACGTACTCATCACGCCGGGGCGGTGTGCTTCCCTGCTTGCGCACATCTCCTCCTCTGGGGGGACCCTAGGGGTTAACCGGACTTCCTGGCGTATCCCGCTCGCAAGGCATGCTGGCGGCGCGTTCTTGGTACTGGCGTTCCGAGGTCCTTGGGTCTCGCACGCTCCGCCCCCAGTCCCAAAGCAATGCTAGCCTTAGGATACAGTCTTACCCCCAACCTCCGGATCTTGTTTGGCCGGGTCACCTGCATGGCACAGGCTTGCTCAGTGTCCGGGCTTTGGACACTGTGTTTCCTACTGTTGTGTGGAGCACGTCCCTGGGTCTGGGGCTCTCCTTCCTCTGGCTTTTTCTAGTTTGGGGTTTGGGTTTGGCGCATGCTCGGGCTTGGGTGTTCGCCTGCCTTCCTGCGTTCCTGGCTGGGGCTTGCGGTTTTTGCCGATGGGTGCGGGTTGCGCCTGTATCTCGCCTGTTTCTGTTGGGGTTTGCGGTGCGTGTGTTTCGCTCCGGGCTGCGGGGTTGGTGGTGAGTATGATCGTACAAGTGTCGCTTCTGTCCCGCCTTTCTTGGCTGGGGCTTGCCGTTTGAGGTTTGAGGTCTGATTTTGCGGGTACTAGACGCCTTTCGGCCACGGGGGGCCACCTGGTCGGGCCAGGAGATATCTTCCTCACCGGTCCTAGTGGGGGGCCCTCCAAGACGCACCTCCTGCCTGGTGGCGGTGTCCCCCGGGTTCACAGGGCTCGGAGCACCGTCTCGCCCCGGCTCCCCCGTTTCGCCACTCCCCGGTCAGTTCATCAATTCGCAGCCGTGGCTGCGGGCGCTTACCAACCGCGTCGCCCCCCTAATGCGTGGTCGCCCGGGGCGCCGGCGCCGCCAGGCCCGTGCTACTGCCTTGTCGCCAGTGGGACCCCCTTGGGCTGGCGCGGAGGCTACCTAGCCTAGGGATTGGGGCGTGGCGCAGTGCGCCACTACTGCCTTGGTGGGTGCACTGCCCCGTCTGTGTGTGCGCAGCGCTCGTTGACAGTTCGGGGGGCTCGGGCCGGTACCTGGTCTTGTGTCTCTCCCGTTTTCCCCTTCCCGCACCCCGTGTCCCGCGCTGCGTGTGGTGGGCCAACCTGTCCGGGTGTCACTTACCCTCGCTCGCTGGTACGCGAGCTCGGTCCGGTTGCCCTTCTGGTAGTCCCCGCGTGCCCTTTGCGTGTGTGTGCGCTTGCGCTCCCGCGGCGTCCGCCCCCCCCCCACCTGGGTGGTGTGGCGTGTGCACCTCGCGCGGTCTCGGCACTGGGCGCTGGTAGGGCCGTTCCACGTGGTCCGTGCCCCTCCGCGTGTCCTGCCCCGGTCCCTTGCTCCGTCTGGCGTGCTTGGGGCTGTGCGCCACCCATGGGGCGGGTCCCTGGCGTTCGTGTGCCGGGGGGCGGGTTTGGGGGGGGGGACGCGGCCCGTGCGCTGTGCCCCCGTTTTTGCGGCTGGGGGGGCCAGTAGGGCGGGGGGTCGCTCTGCCTCGTTCCGTCCCTCTGCCTTCCCTGGGCAGGCAACAAAGCGTGTGTCACTGGCATCGTTCTGGTCATGGGGGGCGTGGTCCCCATACCACTTCGGTTCGTGCTCATCCGCCTTCGCGGGGCGCGATCTGTGCGGCGTCCTGGCGCGTTGGCGCGGGCTCGCTTGTTCCCCGCGGTTCCTGTGGGAGCCGGCAGCTGGGGCGGGGCCGCGGGCCGTGCTCCGGCTCTTCTCTCGGGCGGGGGGAGGGGGGACCATCCCGCCTGCCTCGGAAGATGGGGGCCAGCGCCCCCGCGGCTTGCGGGCCGGCGGGGGGGGTCGGGAGGGGGGGGGTCGCGCCGCGGCCTCCCTGCTCCCCCTCTGGGGGGCGGCCCGCGGTTCCCTACCCTGGCCCCCCTCCGGCGCACTCCCCCCCGGCGTGCGCGTTCGGTCGGGGTCGCGGGGCCGCCCCGGGGGGGGGGGATGAAGGGGCGGCTCGTGGACCGCTCCCCTGTGGGCCCCTTCAGACCCGAACCCCCCCTCTGCCCCCCCCGAGTGGGCAATGGTCATGGGGGGGGTCATGGGGGGCATCGCCTCCATACTGTTCTGGTGCGCCGCCGTGCGCTTCCCCCAGGCTTCGTCCGCGCGCTGCCCTGGCGCGCTGGTGTGGGCTCGCCCGTTGGCCGCGACCCCCGCGGGAGCAGGCGGCTGGGGGCGCCCGGGCGCGCGGTGTGCAGGTCAACCCGACCCTCCCCCCCGCGTCGCGGTCCCTTCTGGGGGATGGCGGGCGTCTCCTCGGCTCCGGGGGGGCGGATGGTCGCTCCTGTGGCCCTCAAGCCCCGGGGGGGGGAGCGGGGGAGGGGGGCTGGGGGGGCCGCTCTGCCGCCCCCCGCCCCCCCGCCCCGACGGGCGTCGGCCTGCCATCCGTTGTCTCCGGCATGCCCCCCCCGGGGTATACTCGTGCCGTGGGGGTTGCCGGGTCGCCGCGGGCGTCGGGCGCAGCCCGGTCGGCCGCCAATGGGTCAGTGCGGCGCGGGGGGGGGGGGGGAACCCCCCCGCCCTGGTTCGCGCCCCCGCCTTCCCCAGTCCGGCCTCTGAGGGTGCCGCTCCGTTTGCGCCGTCCTGGGCGCCACCGGTCCGCTGGCGGCCGGCAGCGGACAGGGCGGGAGCGTGCGAGCGATTCACCGGGGGCGCTTGCGGCGGCTGCGGTACCCCCTCACCCCGGGTGCAGCGGCCTCTTCGGGGGGGGTGCGGGGCCGCCGTCTCTTCGGTCTGCCTCTGTCCGCTCTTGGGCCTGAGGGGGAGCAGGCGGGGGAGTGGGGGGGGCCCTCTGGTCCCCTGGCGCCGCGCCCTGACGGCCGAGGGGGGGCGGCCTGGCGGTGCGGGCCCCGGGGGCCAGCCGTCGGCCGTGGGGTCGCACTCTTCCCCCGCCCACCTCCACCCAGAGCCAGACCCTCGTGCAGGCCCTCGCTGGGGCCCCTTGTCCCCTCCGCCGTCACCGCACTGCGCTGGCCGGCCGGGGGCGGCCGTGAGGGTTAGCGGCCAGCGGTTAGCGGGCTGCGGGGCAGTAGGTTCCCCCCCGCGCTTGTTGTCTCCGCCCTCCCTCCCGCGGGAGGTGGCGCACGCTCCCCCGTCACGCCGTATCGTGGGGGGAGGCGTGGTTCAGAGGGTCCAGCTCCCCCCCCTCCTCTCTCGCGTCCGCCGTGTGGGCCGTCACCTGCGCCGCCGCTTGTGTGGGGGCTGGGGCTATGGCGGTGGCGGTTTGCGCTGGCTGTAGCGCCAGTGGGCAAGGGCGCTGCGCAAGGCCCGGGGGAGCCAGTTGTTGGCGTCCGCGTCCGTGATGCGGAGCACCGCCCCCCCTTCCAGGAAGGCCTGCCACGTTGGCCCCCTGTCAGGCCACGCCGCCTGGATCACTGACCTGAGGACCCTCTCGTGGTCCTCTGGGGCTGCCCACCCCCCCGGGGGCACCTCTCTGTTTCCTTCGTCCCTCCAGAGGAGTACGGCATCGAAAGGTCGGTTATCCAGCCCCCTGGTGGTCCCCTGTTTGGCCCAGCTCAACCACCCGTACACCTCCCCCACCAGGGGGAGGGCCTCATCCCCCAGAGGGTCCGGGACCGTGCACCAGTTCCGGTCCCAGGGCCACGACCCCTCTGTCCCTCGCGCCGGCTCCCCCTGCTGCCCCTGTGCCTGCGGCACCGGTGCCGCCCCCCCCCCTCCCGCCGAGGCCATCCGCGCTGGCTCCGCTCTCGGTGCGGGGTCGGCTGGCTGGTGCTGGGATCGTGGGGGGTTTGGGGGGGATGAGCTCTCCGGCGTCGGGGTCGATGTTGTAGAGGTGGTGGTGGTGGTGGTGGTGGTGGTGGATGTGGTGCGCCGGCATCTGTTTGATACTGTGGGGGATGCACCTCACCGGCTGCACGTCCGGCTGCGGGGGCGCCCTGCCCCCCGCCCCCCTCCCTTCGACCCGCCCTCCCCACCGGGTTCCCATCCCCCGTCCTGCCTGTCCCTGGGGGCCCGTGGCGCCCTTGCCCTTGCACTTGGGCCCCCTTCCGGCCCCCACGCCTCTGTCCCCCTGCCCGTGCTGTGGGTCCCGCTCCCTGTCACCAACGCCCGGGCCTGCCTGCTCGCCCACCGTCCCTCGCTCCGCTCCATGCACCTGGGCGCCCTGACCGCGCCCCTGCGCGCCCTTCCCTTGCCCTGGCCCCTTCCCGGCTCCCTGCCCTGTGTTGTCCCGTCCGTGCTTTCGCCCTTGCTCCTTGCCGCGCGTGCCCTGGCCCGCTCCCTGCGCGTGCCCCTGGGCACTTCCCCTGTCGCCTTCTGTCCCCCGCTCCGCGCTCCCGTGGCTGGCACGCACCTCTGCCTGCGCGCCGTCCCCTCCTTCCTGGATCACGCGCCGGGCGTCCTGCTGCCTTTGCAGCTGCGGCAGCGTGACGCCTGGCGGCGAGCGCTCGGGCGCCGGGGGGCGGACGTGCCGCGTCCGCCCCGGGGGGAAGGGCTTGGGGGGGAACGGCGTAGGGGGGCTGATGTGGGTGTGGGTGGGGTTGGCGTGGGCGCGGTACTTGGTGCCCTTGCTGCCCACTGCTGCTGCTGCGGCGGCCGCCGGCGAGTGCGGGGTCCGTCCCCTGCTTTCGTAGCGTGCTGGGGGCCGCGGCGTGGCCCGCCGAGGCGGTGGCGCGGCTTGCTGGGGCCGCGGTTGCAACCCCTGGCGCACCCCCCCCGCCTCCCTTCTGCTGCTGCGGCAGTCCTCGGCGATGCGCCCGGTTCCTGCGCCGCCCTCCCCTCCCGTGTCGACGGCGTGCCGGGGGCCGCGGTCGGGGCCGCGGCGTGGCTCGCTGGGGCTGCGGTCACCTCTCCCCGCGCGTCTGGGGCCCACTCCCGGGGCGGGGCGGCAGGGCTTGCTGCTGGGGCGGCAGGAGCGGTCACCTCGGCCGGCTCAGGCTCCCGGGTCGACGGCCAGGTGCCAGCAAAGCCCACCCGGGGCTGTCCAGCCGGCGGCCCGACCGGCACCGCCGCCTCCGCCAGCCACCGCTCCTCCCGCTCCGCGGGGGTCTTTCCCGCCCCTTCCGGGGAGACAGGGGAGCGGGAGCGGGACCAGCGGTGGAGGGGGTCGTCCTGCTGGGGGGGGGCATCGGAGCCGGACATCACTGTTATCCTGGTAGGCATGCGTGGTGGCAGGTGCGCCCTTCCCACTACCTCCTGGTGCATCAGTGTCGTGCCGTGGGCAGTGCTGTGCAGTGTTCTGCGGGGGGGAGGGGGGGAGGGTGTGGGGGACCGGCTGTGGTGTCAGCCCCGTACGTGCGGGGGCCGGCGGCCATCCATCGGCATTGGGAGGGGAGGCGGGGGAGCCACGCGGCCCACGCGTCGCGCCACAGCTCCCAGTCTGGGGCGCGGCTCAGGGCCCTGGGGCCCCGGAGTCGTCGGGTGGTCCCGGGTGGAGCCGCACTAGGTGGACCCCCGTAACGGCGGTGACCTCCTGTTTTCGCAGGAAGGTGTGTACCCCGTCCCGCACTGCGGGCGCTGGGGGGGGGGGGCGGGGTACAGGTGCTGCCCCATAGAGGTGGGTGGGGTTGATCTCCAGGACCCGTTCCGGGTCCCAGACGGTCGCGACGACGAGGAGGAGCAGGGGGGTGTCAGGGCACTCTTGCCAGAGGACCTGCCCCATGCGGTGGGCACTCCTGGTCCTGGAGAGGGAGGGGGACAGGTCTGGGCTGGCCCAGCCGCGGGGCGCGTGTGCCGCCGGCGGGAGGGCGGGGCACCAGGTGGGCTCCCTAGGGAACGCCTCGCACACGATGCCGTACGGGGGGGTCAGCCTGGTGCCGTCGTACACCGGGTTAGTCGGCCGGGGGCGGGCGGGCGCCTCATCCGCGCCTTCCACGAACACCGTGATTTTGCCCACCTCAAAGTCCTCGTCCGCTGGGTGTAGAAGGTAAAGCGCCGCATCCAGCTCAGACACTCCCCCCGGGTACGTGGCCCGCGCCTGGTTCAGGTACGGGGCCGTGTCCCCGGGGTAGCGCGTCCTGAGGGCGTGCATCAGGGCTGGGGCGCTGCTGCGGAGGGACATGGCAGACCCCGCTCCCGTCAGCCGCAGGGTGTCCCCCATGGACAGGGGCCGGCCCGACCGGTTGGACTCGCGCCACTCCATCCAGTGCCCGTAGAGGGCCGCCTCCGGGCCGACGAGCCCCAGCTGGATGGCGTTCACGATCCGGTGCATCGCCTGGAGTAGCGTAGGGGCCCCTGCTCCGTTCAGGGCGCAGACGGCCGGGAGGGCGGTCTTGTTGAGGGAAGCCCTCGCACTGCCTGTTGGGTCACGTCGTCAGGCAGCGTGCGCCTCATGCGCCTATGCCACCGCGTCTGCTACCAGGCCCTGGACGGTCGCCTCCTGCGCTTGGCGGCGCCCCCTGGCGTGTCCCGGCCCATCCCCCCGTCGGCGTGGCATGGTACTGCTCGCTCTGCAGAGGGTGGCGGCGGGTGGGGGTCAGGGCACGAACACGTCCGACAGGTGCGCAACGGATGTGGGGTCCCGCAGGCGCACGTGGATCCACAGAAGGGCAGCGCCCGCGGGGCCCGCGCGTTCGTGTGAGGGGGCGTGTGCCCCCTCGATGCGCCGGTGCAAGGCCTCCTCCTCCGTGCGCCTGCGCGGGCCCGCGGGAGGTTCGAGCCAGGAGCACGCGGCTACCTGGGCGCACCGCGCGCACTTGTTGGTGCCTGTTGTCGCTGCAGAGGACACCGTGTCGCATTCCCCGCAGAGTGGGCAGGTGTGGGGGAGGTAAGAGGGCGGCGACAAAGGGTCGAGATGGCGGAGCCAGAGGTCGTCCCACCTCTGTCGGAGGGGGTCCTGGATCTCCAGCAGCCGGGCGCGGACGCGGCGCCGGTAGTCTCTGCTGAGCGTCTTCCGCTGGACGTCCCGCCACTCGTCGTCGGGGAGAATCCCGTGGTCGTGGAGGGCGGCGATGAGGTCGTCCCACGCCGGGCGGGGGTGCCCCTGGGGGGGGGTTGCCATGTACGGGTGGCGCCCGGTGAGGTGGGGCGCCACCCTATCCCATCGGCACCCGTTTGCGGCGTCCCGGTGGAGGAGGGCCAGTAGAGTGCCGTCCACGACTGCGTCCCACCCCACTCGCAGCCCTTCGCAGCGGTCCAGCTCCTGGCGCAGCGCGGCTGCAAGGTAGGTCGGGAGCATGAGGAGCAAGGGCCCCTGGGTGTCGCCCAGCCGGGACAGGGCGTCGTCGTATACCGGCCCCCCAGGTTTGAAGTGCGCCACGGCGAGCTGGGCGGCCCCGTCCTCTGGGGGGTGCCATCGGACGGTGGCCGTGTCGTGTCCCCGTTTGCGTATGTCCGTAGACCGGAGTACGTTGGTGGCGTGAAGGACGATGCGGGGGGGGACGGGCGTCCTGACGAGTGAGGACACGTCCCCAGTCCATCCTGTTTGCGGCCCCGGGGCCGCTTGCAGCCATTCCCCCGTCGCCGCGTCCCACGGGCAGCCAGGTCCCGCCCCACGGATCACGGTGGGGCTCGGCCGGGTGTCCGGCCCCCATCCCTCAAGCTGGATGGCGGCTCATCTTTGCGCAGGGGTCTCCGGGGCGCGCGTGGCAGCGCATCACGGGCCCCACTCGCGCGCCCACTCCTCACGCACTATGCGTGCCTCCTACGCGGTCATGGAGCCGTGCCCGATGATCCATGGTGGGACGAGGGCGTCTTGTAGGTGCTTCGAGAAACCCCCAGGCAGGTCCCGGTACGGCTGGGGGCCCTCTTTTGGCGGGCACTCCAGAGTGCCATTCAGGACACGGAGGGAGGCTACGAAGTCCTTGTCAGGGCGCGGGGGAGGAGGGGGGTGGTCGCCCACTGCCGCGGTGAGCCATCGGTGCGCCCAGGCCGCCGCGCTTAGGGGCTCGCGGAGGAGTCGCTCCAGCCGGTGGTTGCGAAGCTCCCATGCAAAGTCCCCCAGCCGGAGCATGTGGTGAGGAAATCGTCAACAGAGGTCCCTCCTGGCGGGTCGTAGCGGGCTATGGCGCGGAGCTGCGCCTCTGCATCCTCGGGCACCAGCCCAGAGCAGAAGACTTCCGTCCATGTGGCGCCTGCGGAGCGCCACGAGGCCACCCACAGGGCTTTGTCCCCGGCTGGGAGGTGGCGGGCCGCCTCGTGTACCGCCTGGCGGTAGTGGGGCCAGAGGAGCCGTGAGTGGGCGCACCCCACGTGCATGTGCACCGGGGTCTCCTCTGGGCCTCCGCATAGGGGACACGGTTATGGGAGGACGACGACGCCGGGGAGCGGCTCCTTACGGACGCAGAGCCTGCGCTGCACCGGCGTGTGGCCGTCTCTGGCCCGCAGCGCCCGGCGGTTGGTGGCTGTCGCGGTGAGGTCCCGGGCGTGGATATAGGCTGTGGCGTGGGCTGCGCCCAGAGGTGTGTGTCCTCGGTGCGTCAGCGCATGGTCCGTCTGCGCCCGCTGCGCGACCTCGCCGAGCGACCGCATCGTGGGGGGGCGTAGATCGAGGTGGCCGTCATGACCGGCGACAATCAGTTGGGCGTGGCCAGGGTCCGGGGACGTGTTCTGCAGGATTGTGTCCTGGGACGCCGCCCAGTCCGCCTTGTGCAGTAGAGCGTCACTGTGGTGCGAGGTGGCTCGGACGTACCAGAACGGGTGCCCGGCGTGTCGTTGGTACCTGTGTGAGCCCCAGGGTCTGGTCATCCTGCAGGCTGTTTCGCGAGGCATCGAAGGCGTACCGCGCCCTTTCTTTCGCGACCTGGACCGTGATGTGGTCCAGGTGGCGCGCGGTGTCGGAGTCGTCGGCGATGAAAGGGGCGACGTACTGTGTCACCCCCCCGAGGATCGCCAGGATGACGTCCTGCACCACTTTCGGTGGCGCGAGGGTGTTGAGGCACCAGTGGTGCACCGCCGCCAGGCGCAGCTGGTGCTTGCGCTGCAGGGAGAACTCCCTGTCCGGCTGCAGCTAGAGCCCCAGGTAGGGGACGGAGTCCGCCGCTGGTACCCAGTGCCATTGGTTTTCCAGGTGAAGACGGAGGCGCAGCTGCAGGCTCGGGACCCCCTCCGTGGTGGCCATGGCACACCGGTGAACAGGAGCCGGGAGGCCCAGGACACCGCACACGCAACACAACACACCGAGCAGGCACACCGGTGAACAGGAGCCGGGAGGCCCAGGACACCGCACACGCAACACAACACACCGAGCGGGCACACCGGTGAACAGGAGCCGGGAGGCCCAGGACACCGCACACGCAACACAACACACCGAGCGGGCACACCGGAGAACAAGAGCTGGGAGGCCCAGGACACCGCGCACGCAACACAACGCACCGAGCGGGCGCACCGGTGAACAGGAGCCGGGAGGCCCAGGACACCGCACACGCAACACAACACACCGAGCGGGCACACCGGTGAGCAGGAGCCGGGAGGCCCAGGACACCGCGCACGCAACACAACACACCGAGCGGGCGCACCGGTGAACAGGAGCCGGGAGCCCCAGGACACCGCACACGCAACACAACACACCGAGCAGGCACACCGGTGAACAGGAGCCGGGAGGCCCAGGACACCGCAAACGCAACACAACACAGCGAGCGGGCACACCGGTGAACAGGGGCCGGGGGGCCCAGGACACCGCACGCGCAACACAACACACCGAGCGGGCACACCGGTGAACAGGGGCCGGGGGGCCCAGGACACCGCACACGCAACACAACACACCGAGCGGGCACACCAGTGAACAGGAGCCGGGAGGCCCAGGACACCGCACACAGAACACAACACACCGAGCGGGCGCACCGGTGAACAGGAGCCGGGAGGCCCAGGACACCGTACACGCAACCCAACACACCGAGCGGGCACACCGGTGAACAGGAGCCAAATGGCCCAGGACACTGCACACGCAAAACAACACAGCGAGCAGGCACACAGGTGAACAGGAGCCGGGAGGCCCAGGACACCGCACACGCAACACAACACACCGAGCGGGCACACCGGTGAACAGGAGCTTGGAGGCCCAGGACACCGGACACACAACACAACACACCGAGCGGGCACACCGGTGAACAGGAGCTGGGAGGCCCAGGACACCGCACACGCAACACAACACACCGAGCGGGCGCACCGGTGAACAGGATCCGGGAGGCCCAGGACACCGCACACGCAACACAACACACCGAGCGGGCACACCGGTGAACAGGAGCCGAATGGCCCAGGACACCGCACACGCAAAACAACACAAGAGCGGGCACACAGGTGAACAGGAGCCGGGAGGCCCAGGACACCGCACACGCAACACAACACACCGAGCGGGCACACCGGTGAACAGGAGCCAGAAGGCCCAGGACACCGCACACGCAACACAACACACCGAGCGGGCACACCGGAGAACAGGAGGCAGGTGGGCCAGGACACCGCACACGCGAAACAACACACCGAGTTGGCACACCGGTGAACAGGAGCCAGTAGGCCCAGGACACCGCGCACGCAACACAAAACAGCGAGCGGGCACACCGGAGAACAGGAGCCGGGAGGCCCAGGACCCCGCACACGCAACACAACACACCGAGCGGGCACACCGGTGAACAGGAGCCGGGAGGCCCAGGACACCGCACACCCAACACAACACACCGAGCGGGCACAGCGGTGAACAGGAGCCAGGAGGCGCAGGACACCGCACACGCAACACAACACACCGAGCGGGCACACCGGTGAACAGGAGCCGGGAGGCCCAGGACACTGCACACGCAACACAACACACCGGGCGGGCGCACCGGGGAACAGGAGCCGGGAGGCCCAGGACACCGCACACGCAACACAACACACCGAGCAGGCACACCGGAGAACAGGAGCCGGGAGGCCCAGGACACCGCACACGCCACACAACACACCGAGCGGGCACACCGGTGAACAGGAGCCGGGAGGCCCAGGACACCGCACACGCAACACAACACACCGAGCGGGCACACCGGTGAACAGGAGCCGGGAGGCCCAGGACACCGCACACGCAAAACACCACACCGAGCGGGCACACCGGTGAACAGGAGCCGGGAGGCCCAGGACACCGCACACGCAACACACCACACCGAGCGGGCACACCGGTGAAAAGGAGCCGGGAGGCCCAGGACACCGCACACGCAACACAACACACCGAGCGGGCACACCGGTGAACAGGAGCCGGGGGGCCCAGGACACCGCACATACGTAGGGCGGCCGGGGGACAGGAAAGAACCAACACCCCATGGGTCGGACACACTGGGGCGACCCAGCCGACCCACCGGGCCAGTGGCAGGAGCGGTACTCCAAGGCTGCTGGTCCGAGCCCGGCCAGGCTGCATCGGGGAACTTGGCAAACGTCACCCGGAGCCATGGATGCAACCGGTGACAGGCGAGCCGGTACACAGTCCAGGAGGGGGTCGCCTGCCAAGCGGAGCGGCCCCGCAACTCAAGCCACAAGGGTGAGGCGGTCGTACCGTAGACAAGCGGGAGCAATACCCCTTGTGGTGAGAGATACTCCACACGGCTGGGCAGCCCCCAGAGCTGCCGCCCGAAGGAGGGGGCATGTGGCCCTACTCATGGACGCATGTGGGGACACCCTCCCACCTGGGACACATGGACCGGGTGGCCGCGACAATGCCTTCCCAAGCACATGCTGGAGCGGCTCAAGAGGCACCTAACATAGGGCAGTGGGAGGGACAGGACGTCCCCTTGGTAAGACCTTCTTCCTGCACCGTCAAGGGAGGCATCCCGAGCTCCCGAAGATACCTAGCTACCTACCTCTGGTCAACCTGCAGGCTGTCCCGCGAGGCATCAAAGGCGTACCGCGCCCTTTCTTTCGCGACCTGGACCGTGGTGTGGTCCAGGTGGCGCGCGGTGTCGGAGTCGTCGGCGATGAAAGGGGCGACGTACTGTGTCAGCCCCCCGAGGATCGCCAGGATGACGTCCTGCACCACTTTCGGTGGCGCGAGGGTGTTGAGGCACCAGTGGTGCACCGCCGCCAGGCGCAGCCGGTGCTTGCGCTGCAGGGAGAACTCCCTGTCCGGCTGCAGCTGGAGCCCCAGGTAGGGGACGGAGTCCGCCGCTGGTACCCAGTGCCATTGGTTTTCCAGGTGAAGACAGAGGCGCAGCTTGAGGCTCGGGACCCCCTCCGTGGTGGCCATGGCGCACTTGCGGGGGTTGAGCTCCATGCCCATCATCCCCAGGTACGCGGCCACCGCCTCCACGCCCTCGACGAAATGCTGCAGTGTGTGGGCCACTACCAGCAGGTCGTCGATGTAGGCCTGGATGAGACCTTGCTCGGCCCCTCCCGGCGGATGCAGGCGGTGCCCCTGCGCCCTGAGCAGGGGCTCCAGAAGGAGCGCGTACAGCAGGGGGCTCTCGGGGTTGCCCTGCGGGACGCCGCGCAGCATGTGGACGGGCTGCGTTAGCCCGTGTGCGGTGACGATGCGCAGCCTGGCGCACATGTGGAGGAAGAGCAGGAGGTCGATGACCTCTGGCGGCACGGAGAGGTGGCGCAGGATGAGGTGGAGGGCGCCGTGTGGGGCGGTGTCGAAGGCCTTGCAGGCGTCGAAGGAGAAAACGTAGTTCGGTCTTCCCCGCTAGAGCTGCTGCTGCGCCATGAACAGCAGGGGGCCCGTGTTGGAGCCAGGGAGGGCCCGGTGCTGCCAGTCGCTGACCACTCCGTGCCGTGTGAGCACTTCCGTGATGCGCTGGGTGAGGGGGCCCGTGAGCAGCTTCATGTCCAGCTGGCCCAGGGCTATGGGCCTTTAGTTGTCCAGTCTGGTGGAGCCCGGTACCTTGGGGCTGAGCCAGACGTCCCTCGAGTGCATTGGTGGCGGGGCGGACCGGAGGATGGCCCGGTAGGAGTGGACCAGGAGCCACTGGACGGGTGCTGGGAGGGCCTTGATGAAACGGGCCTCGCTGTGATTGGGACCTGGGGCCTTGCCATCGGCCTTGTCCAGGGCGGACTGCAGGTCCTGCATGGAGTACTGCTGGATCTGTGTCAAGGCCCCGTCAGGGACCCGGGGGACATGGCGGCCGACGACTGTCTGGAAGCCTGGGAGGTCCACCGGGCGTTTGTCATACAGTTCCCGCCAGAAGGCGCAAACTGCGAACATCACGTCGCGGGCCTCCGTGAGGAGCGTTTGGGTGTTGGGGACCCGCACGTTCTAGAGGACTGACAGGCCCGGGGCCTCCACCTCTATGGTTCCCCGCACGGCTTTCCACCGCTGGGCGATGTCTGGGGCGTGGCGGCGCCAGAATTCGTTGATGGCGCGCTTGCGGTCTGCCGCCAGGAGCGCGCGGAGTTGGCGAATGTCCTTTTCGAGGGCGGCTGCTTGCCTCTCCAGCTCCTCCTGTAGTTGGGCCTGTGTGCCTGGGCAGAACCCGGGCGATGCACCCCGCAGCTCCTCCGCGAGCCGGAGCGCCGCCTCGGACCAAATGCCATGCCGCCCCGCGTCCGCCTGGTACGCCGCGGGCGCGCACGCTGCCAGGGTGTCAAAGCGGAGGACCGCCGCCTGGAGCCGCTTTCCGCTCTCCGGGGGGTCCCCCTCCGCCGGGTCCGTCCCCACCGGGGACAGCTGCCGGCGTCCCACCACACGCGCTAGGGCGTCATGCGCCGTGTGGAGGTGTTTGAACACCTTGTCCACCGCGGCCGCGGGCATGGACCCGTAGGCCTGCTGCTCTGCGGGACCCAGCCAGGGCGCCAGGGAGGGTTCATCCTGCGCGGCAGTAACCGCCGCCCACAGGCAGTGGTGGACGGGCGCGGCCTCGGCGTCATACGAAAGGAGGCGGCCCTCCGTGTGGCTGTAGAGGGTGGGCATCCCCGCGCGCCCCGCTGCGTTGAGGAGGCCCGGCAAGGCCAGGCGGACCGGGGGGTGGTCCGAGCCGACGACCCCGGGGTGTACCATGCCGCGAGCCCAGACGCTTTCCCCGCAGGGACCACGGCAGGAGGGGTTCGTTGACCAGGAAGGTCTCCACCCTGTGCCAGGAGGGTGGAGCGTGGGGGTCATGTCCTCCTTGCCGCTCACCCAGGCCCTCCGGAAACCGCAGGCCTCCCAGCCCGCCCGGAAGTGCTCCGTGGCCGGGTTGGAGGTGGATCCAAGTAGACGTTGGTGTCACCCGCGATGACCACCGGGTGTCTCCCACCGAGGCTGCGTGCCGTGGCATAAATTTGTATGTCGGCCCAGAACGCCGCCCGTCCCGCCCACAGAAAGCAGCCTGCTTGCGGCCCGTGGACGTTGATGAGGGTGAGGCCTCCCCCTGTCCGTGCAGATCTCCACGGCCGGGGCTCTCCCGGGGATGATATCCGTGAAACTGAGCACCTCGTGCTCCGCCACGTACTTGCTGCTGACCGCGGTGAGGAGGCCCCCCCTTCTAGAGGTGGAAGTGGCTCCCGTCTCCGCCAGCCGGCTGCTGAAGAAGGGGTTGTAGCCTTTGTCCCAGAGCGCCGCGGCCACTGGTAGCATGCCCGTTATGAGGTGCTCCTTGTCGGTACAGGCCGCCGGCCCCCGGCGCCGCCGGAGCGCGTCCCAGAGGGACCGGTCTGGCGGTACGAGGCCGTTGCGCGGGTTCCACGAGAGGAGCCATAGGGCGTCGTCCACCGTGTCCTCCCGGAGTCAGCCATCCCGCATCGGCATCACCGCTGGGTCCGCTGGTGCGGCCAAGGCTCCCGGGTGCGCCGGGGCCATGGGGAGCGGGGCCCACAGGGGGGCCAGGGGGGCCAGCCCCGCGGGGATGGACCCTTGTTGGGCCGCACCGCCGGTCCCCGGGGCCGCTCTGGGTGCCTCCTCAGCGCCATCTGCGTGGTCGGCCGCCTGGGGCCGGGGGCGCGGGGCGTACAGGGTGTGACATGGGGACCTCCGTGCCCTTCCTTACAGGATGTTGGAGGCCGCTTCCCTGTCGTCCACCCGGGCTCCAGCGTGCACTGCCTGCCACGCCAGGTGTTCCAGCATTGGCCCGCTTGTGTAGTACTTGTCTGCACACAGGGGGCATTTCGTTGGTTCCGTGGCCCCTCGCGCCGGAGGGAGCGGCACTGACTTCCGGATGGCGCCCTCCGTTGCTGGTTCAAAGGGCAGATTGGCCAGTGGAACCGTGTGTGGCGCCAACGCGCGGCCCGGGGCCGCCGCATCGAGGGCTCGTGTCACGGCCGCGGGCCCCAGACTCCGGACGGCATGGTGCTGCGCGTCTGCCTGCAGCCACGCTTGCCAGCGTGTGGAGCCGATTTGGCGGTCTGGTTTGCCCCTCCATCGCAGGTCGTGGAAGGCTTGTAGCCAGTGGTACACTGTGGTCGGGGCCGCCAGCTGGAGCTCTAGGTCGGCGGGGTGCGCCGCTGCCGGCCACACCCCCGGCTTCGCCGCCCGGGCGTTGTCTTTCAGCCGGACCTGGAGCAGGAGGGCGTGGTGTTTGCCCTCCCGTAGCGCTTTGACGATCGTGCGGGTACAGTCCGCCACACGGACCACTGCTTTGGGCCCCAGCAGGCGCTCGGGGTCGCAGACGACGATGTGCACGTCCGCCAGGCTGAACATGCAGACCACCCACTACGGGTTCTGCTGTCCCCGTGGGGCCACCGCCGGGGTAGCCGCGGGGCGGGCGTGCGTGATTGGCCCCGCGTGGAGGTCCGGGACATCCGTGGCCCTGATGGCGTCTCCCTGCCACGCGGCCCGTAGATGCTCCTCCTGGTCGGGGCTCCACACCAGTGCGGGGGGGTTGACCCATCCTGGTTCCTGCCTCTTGTTGGGGGCGCTGACGGTGTGTAGCAGGACTGCTAGCGGCCAGGGGTCCGCCGACATATAGTATTCCTGGGTGGGCTCCTGCTGCCAGTCGACGTGGGGCAGAGGCGGGAATGCCCCTTGCCTGGCAGTGCTGTGCCAGACAGACCAGCGGCCCCCGGCCAGGACGTGCGACCGGTACCCTCCGGCCTGGCCGTGCAGGATGGCCTGGTAGCCTGCCGTCTGCAGCACCAGTGCCTCCCCCTGCTGAGGCCCGAGAGGGGGTGTGCCGCCGCCCGCATCTGAGACGCGGGTGCGCCCGCGGAGTGTGGCGTGCCACAGGTGGGGTGCATTGCGCTGCGCCCCTTGTGTGCTTCCCGCAATCTGCGCCGGGCCGGGGTGGTGGACGAAGCTCTCCCGCCGTCCGCCAGTAGCGCCGCCGCGACGACGTATAGCTGCTCTGCCGTGAGGGGTGCCGTCAGCGCGTGCCTTGCGGCCTGCTGGCGGGGCTGCGTGTCGCAGCAGGGGACGTGGGGCAGCAGTTGCGCCGGCCACGCCGCCACAGGACCCATGGTGACGGCCGCGACCGCGGACGCCAGCGCCGTGCGGTCTGCTGGCCTGTACTGCCTGAGCCCCGTGGTATCTCGGGCGAGGTGCCTGCAGGCCGCCGTCCAGGCCACCGCTCCGCAGTTTGTGCAGTCCGGTTCGGTACCATCCGCGCCGTTGCTTCCCCTTTGCTGTACCGTGGTGGCGGTGTCAAGCAGGGGGCCCTGCTGCAGCGCCTCTGGGCCCTGCCCCGGCGAGAGGGCGGGCGGGACCGGCTGCGGGAAGCTCTCCGCGCCTCGGCGCTCCGGGTGCGTGTGGTACGGGTTTTGCCGGCGGTGCTCCGGGGCCGCCCGGGGTAGAAAGAGGAGTTGGTGTAGGTACAAGTGGCCTTGCGCGGCGGTTGGGTTGCGGAGCGTTAGCCACTGTTCCACCACGCCTCCCGGGTGCGCGGCCTCGACGCGGCTCTGCAAACCCAGGCGGCCAAGGCGGTTGGACGTGCCCACGGGTGGGATGTGGGCATGCGGGTAAAACACCCGCAGCGGCTCCAGCGCCAGGTCTACCACCTCGTCGTTGAGCTGCTCCGTGAGAGCCCACGCCCTGTGCAGGGCGTGGCGGACCCCGGGTGTGGGGGCCGTGAGCTGTTCGAGCACCGGCCCAGGCGGGTACCGTGCACCCGGGTTTGTTAGCCACTCCCTGGTGTGGCTCAGTATGGCCCTTCATACGTCCCTCGTAAGGGCGTGCTGGGGGGCCAAGGAGGGGACCACCCGTAGGAGGCGGTGGCACGCCGGCGGTGATCGCATGGCTGTGGGGCGGCCGCAGTGATCCACCTGCACGCCGTGCAGGGCACGATCGCCCCCCGTTCCACGGTCCCAATGCCCTCGGCGTGGAGTAGCGCCTGGCCCTGGACCAGGGGGAAATAGGGGCTCGAGCGCCCGCCCTCTTCCCTCCACCGTACCCAGGCCGCCCCCGCCTGCAGGCTGCGGAGCAGGGCCACGTCAGGGAGGAGCGGCTGCGGGAAAGCCCCCTCGACGGCTTGAGTGGCGTGGGCCAAGGTGCCCATGGGCAAATACCACAACGGGAGGACCCAGGGGCCCGGCAGCAGTTGCGCCTCCCCCGCGTCCAATCGCCACTCGGAATCTGGCAGGGGGGCCGGGACCGTCCCCGTCTGCAGGAAGTGGCATGCTCTCTTGTCAGGGTGCTGTTGGAGGGTTGCCGCGAGGCTGAGCCCCTCTGCCGCGGGTGCCACTGGGAGGCCGCCCCGGGGCCTGCGCCACGGGTAATCCTGGCCGGCCGGCCAGGTGTGGATGTCCCGGGCAATTTCCTCCGCGGTCCCCTTGGGGGCGTCCTCCGGTGCGGGGTGCCACATGACGGCGAGCACCGCCCACGTGGAGAAGGTCCACGCCCCTGGGGGGGTGTACACCTGGATGGTCCACTGTGGGCGCGCCCGCCGCACGCGGGATGCGTGGAGCACCCCTCGCACCATGTCCGCCGCCAGGACCAGCACCATTCCCGAGGGCTCCACAATGATCCCCTCTGCGGGTCCGCTGTGGCGGCCCCGGGTGTGCAAGGCCACTGCCGCCTGTCCCGCGTGGGTGACTCGGTGGACGGCCTCCTGCATGTTGACGCTGCCGCGTGCGGTCTCATCCAGGATCCAGCCCTGCGCCACCCCGTAGCGTAGGGCGTCGCGTGCGGCCGCGCGTCCGACCTCGGGCAGCGCTCCGTCATCGGGGCCGGGCTGGTGGTGCTGTTTGGGGCACCGGCCTTCGCCGGTGCAGTGGCCCTGTTTCCACGCGGGGCAGAGGGTGGGCACGCTGCCTGCCGGCGGCGCAGGTTCCGCGGGCGTGCTTTCAGTGGAGGGCTCCGGTATTTCCTCCAGGTCGGAGTCCGTGCCCGCGTCCTCTTGTGGGGGGTCTCCTTCGCCGCCTCTGAGCCCCAGCGCCCTGATGACCTCCTGTGCTGCGTCCAGCGTCGGAGATCAGGGGGGTGTTTTGCGTGGGGCTGCGGGTTCCGCCATTGTTGTGTCGCTGTGCCTAAGAGCAGGGGGTGGGGTGCAGATTTCCCGTGGCTGGTGCACGTGCTGTGAGCGCAGCGGGGCGTGGGTGGGGGAGCTCGTACGCCGGTTCCGTGGGCCGGTATTCGTGTGTGCGTGTGGGGACTAGGTGCTCCCCCCCGTGGTCCGTGGCGGACCCGTTGCGAGGGGCGTCTGAGGCCGGGCGCTCTCCCCCCTCCGGCTGCCCTCCTCCTGGGGGCTGTCAGGGCCCGCTGCTCACGTGCTGTGGGCATGGGCGTGCGGGTACGGGGTCCAGCGCTGTCCCCGTGGCCCGTATTCCCCGTGTTCCTCAGGGGCGGGCAGCCGAGGTTTCTCGGCCCGCGGGTCCGTTGTGAGGTGCGTCTGCGGTCGGGCGCTCCCCCTCCCCCAACTGTCCGCCCTCTGGGCGGGCTGTCGGGGTCCGTCATCCACTCTTGCTGTGGGCGTGGGTGTGCGGGTGTGGGGGCCCGGCGCTGTCCCCTCGGCTTGCATGCCCTGTGGGGGCCGCGCTCCGCAGGGGTGGTGGGGGTCATCCCCGAGAGGGTGGCCGGCCACCGTTGCGAGGGGCGTCTGGTGTCAGACGCCGTCCCTCCCTCAGCCGCCCGCCCTCTGGGGCGGGTAGCCGGGGTTCCACGACCCGTGCGTCGCAGGTGCGGTCGGTGCGGGCGTGGGGCCCCAGCACCGGCCCCACAGCGTGCGCCCTTGCGGGCTGGCGTTGCTCGCCGCGGGGGTGGCGGTAGGGCGTCCCCGAGGGGGTGCCTTCCACTGTTGCGAGGGGCGTCTGATGTCAGGCGCTTCCCCTCCCCTTACTGCCCGTCCACTGGGCGGGCTGTTGGGGTCCGCCACCCACGTGCTGCGTGCGCGGGTGTGTGGGTGTGGGGGCCCAACACTGTCCCTCTTGGCCTGCATGCCCTGTGGGGGCTGCGTGCCCCGGGGGTGGTGGGGGGCCGTCCCCGAAGGAGGGTGGCCTGCCACCACTGTGAGAGACGTCTGGTGTCAGGCGCTGTCCCTCCCGCGGCCGCCCGTCCTCTGGAGCGGGCAACGAGGATTCCGCGACCCGTGTGTCCCGGGTGCGGTCGGTGCGGGCGTGGGGACCCAGACCGGCCCCACAGTGTGCGCCGTTGCGGGCCGGCGTTGCTGGCTGTGGGGGTGGCAGAAGGGCGTCCCCGGGGGGGGTGCCTTCCACCATTGTGAGGGGCGTCTGGTGTCAGGCGCTGTCCCTCCCGCGGCCGCCCGTCCTCTGGAGCGGGCAACGAGGATTCCGCGACCCGTGTGTCCCGGGTGCGGTCGGTGCGGGCGTGGGGACCCAGACCGGCCCCACAGTGTGCGCCGTTGCGGGCCGGCGTTGCTCGCTGTGGGTGTGGCCGAAGGGCGTCCCCAGGGGGGGTGCCTTCCACCATTGTGAGGGGTGTCTGGTGTCAGGCGCCCACCCTTCCCCGGCCACCCTTCCTTTGGAGCGGGCAACCAGGGTTCCGCCACCCGTGTGTCCCGGGTGCGGTCGGTGCGGGCGTGGGGAACCAGCACCGGCCCCACAGCGTGCGCCCTTGCGGGCCGGCGTTGCTCGCTGTGGGGGTGGTGGAAGAGCGTCCCCGGGGGGGGTGCCTTCCACCATTGTGAGGGGCGTCTGAGGTCAGGCGCTGTCTCTCCCCCGACTGCCCGCCCACTGGGCGGGCTGTTGGGGTCCGCCACCCACTTGCTGTGGGCGCGGGTGTGTGGGTGTGGGGGCTCAACATTGTCCGCTTGGCTTGCATGCCCTGTGGGGGCTGCGTGCCGTGGGGCTGGTGGGGGGCCGTCCCCGGGGGGGGTGGCCTGCCACTGTCGTGAGGGGCGTCTGAGGTCAGGCGCTGTCCCTCCCCCGGCCGCCTGTCCTCCCGAGCGGGCAGCCAGGGTTCCGCGACCCGTGTGTCCCGGCTGCACTCGGTGCGGGTGTGGGGACCCAGCACCGGCCCCACAGCATGCGCCCTTGCAGGCCGGCGTTGCTCGCTGTGGGGGTGGCGGGAGGGTGTCCCCGGGGGGGGTGCCTTCCACCATTGTGAGGGGCGTCTGAGATCAGGCGCTGTCCCTCCCCCGACTGCCCGCCCACTGGGCGGGCTGTTGGGGTCCGCCACCCACGTGCTGTGGGCGCGGCCGTGTGGGTGTGGGGGCCCAACACTGTCCCCTTGGCCTGCATGCCCTGTGGGGGCTGCGTGCCGCGGGAGTGGTGGGGGGCCGTCCCCGGGAGGGGTGGCCTGCCACCGTTGTGAGGGGCGCCTGGTGTCAGGCGCTGTCCCTCCCCCGGCCGCCCGTCCTCTGGAGCGGGCAGCCAGGGTTCCGCGACCCGAGTGTCCCGGGTGCGGTCGGTGCGGGCGTGGGGACCCAGCACCAGCGCCACAGCATGCGTCCCTGCGGGCCGGCGTTGCTCGCTGTGGGAGTGGCGAAAGGGCGTCCCCGGGGGGGGTGCCTTCCCCCATTGTGAGGTGCGTCTGGTGTCAGGCCCTGTCCCTCCCCCGGCCGCCCGTCCTCTGGAGCGGGTAGCCGGGGTTCCGCGACCCGTGTGTACCGGGTGCGGTTGGTGCGGGCGTGGGGACCCAGCACCAGCCCCACAGCGTGCGCTCTTGCGGGCTGGCATTGCTCGCTGTGGGGCTGGCGGAAGGGCTTCCCCGGGGGGGGTGCCTTCCACCATTGTGAGGGGCGTCTGAGGTCAGGCGCAGTCCCTCCCCCGACTGCTCGTCCTCTGGAGCGGGCAGCCAGGGTTCCGCCACCCGTGTGTCCCGGGTGCAGTCCGTGCGGGCGTGGGGACCCAGCACCAGCCCCACAGCGTGCGCCCTTCCGGGCCGGCGTTGCTCACTGTGGGGGTGGCGGATAGGGTGTCCCCCGGGGGGGTGCCTTCCACCATTGTGAGGGGCGTCTGAGGTCAGGCGCTGTCCCTGCCCCGACTGCCCGTCCACTGGGCGGGCTGTTGGGGTCCGCCACCACGTGCTGTTGGTGCGGGTGTGTGGGTGTGGGGGCCCAACACTGTCCCCTTGGCCTGCATGTCCTGTGGGGGCTGCGTGCCGCGGGGCTGGTGGGGGGCCATCCCCGAAGGGGGGTGGCCTGCCACCATTGTGAGGGGCGTCTGGTGTCAGGCGCTGTCCCTCCCCCGGCCGCCCGTCCTCTGGAGCGGGTAGCCAGGGTTCAGCGACCCGTGTGTCCCAGGTGCGGTCGGTGCGGGCGTGGGGACCCACCATTGGCCCCACAGCGTGCGCCCTTGCGGGCCGGCGTTGCTCGTTGTGGGAGTGGTGGAAGGGCGTCCCCGGGGGGGGTGCCTTCTACCATTGTGAGGGGCGTCTGAGGTCAGGCGCTGTCCCTCCCCCGACTGCCCGCCCACTGGGCAGGCTGTTGGGGTCCGCCACCCACGTGCTGTGGGCGCGGGTGTGTGAATTTGGGGACCCAACACTGTCCCCTTGGCCTGCATGCCCTGTGGGGGCTGCGTGCCGCGGGGCTGGTGGGGGGCCGTCCCCGGGGCGGTTGGCCTGCCACCGTTGTGAGGGGCGTCTGGTGTCAGGCGCTGTCCCTCCCCCGGCCGCCCGTCCTCTGGAGCGGGCAGCCAGGGTTCCGCGACCCGCGTGTCCCGGGTGCGGTCGGTGCGGGCGTGGGGACCGAGCACCGGCCCCACGGGGCGCGACTTGCCGGCCGGCGTTGCTCGCTGTTGGGGTGGCAGAAGGGCGTCCCCGGGGGGGGCGTCTTCAACCATTGTGAGGGGCGTCTGGGGTCAGGCGCTGTCCCTCCCCCGACTGCCCGCCCACTGGGCGGGCTGTTGGGGTCCGCCACCCACGTGCTGTGGGCGCGGGTGTGGGTGTGTGCGGTGTGTGTGGTGTCTGTGCGGTGCTTGTCGTGGTGCGCGGTGCCGCTTTTCTCTTGTCCCCCTCGTGCTCTCCTCTCCGGTGCTTCGGTGTGGTGTGGTGCCTGCCGTGTGCCGTGTGCTGGGGCTTGCGGTTCGTGTCCGGGTACGGGTTGGGTCGTTCCCTCTCCCTACTTGGCAGGGTTGGCAGGTGGTGCGTGTGGGGAGGGGTCTTCTCCGTACCCCGCGTTTCCTGACCTGGTTGTGCGGTGTGTGGTCTGGTTGGGGTTTATCCTCATGTCCCCCTGTCCTGCGGGGTAGGGGCTCGCCGGCTGGTGTTTCTGTGGCTCGGGTGTGTTGCTTTTCTGTGTGGGCTGTGTGGTCCCTAACCGGTTCTGGCAGCCTGCCCTGTCTGTTTTGGTGTTTCCCCTCTGGCCCTGGCTGTTGTCCTCCCCTGCCTCTCTTGAGGGGCGTTGCCGCCTCTGGTGGGGGGTTGTTTGGGGATCCCCGTGGGTGTTGTTTCCCGCCTGTGTTTTTTTTTGCTTCCCGATCTTCCCGGTAAGGGTCTGTGGTAGATTGCGGGGGGGGGGGGGTCCTGTGGGCGGGGCTTTCGGTTCTTTCGTGTTGTCGTCCTCTGGTGGCCACTCTTGCCTATTCCGGACGTGGTCCCCTTGGCCAGCGCCCCCCCCCGTTTTTTGCGGCTCTGTTCCCCTGCCGGCGGTCCTTGTTGTTTCCGCGTCCCCGTGGTTGGTTGTCTGCCTCTTCCCCTGCGGGGGTCTGTGTTGGTTTGTCCGGGTCGGTCTTTCTTCTGGCCCGTCGGTGGCTGCGTGGCTGCTGTGGTTCGCCTTCTCTGGCTGGGGTCTGTCATCGGGCTGGGCGCGGTGTTCTCTCTGTGTCCTAGCGGAGGGTCCTGTGGGTGTAGCCCGAGGTTTCACCTGGCTGGGGGGTTGTCCGCCTTGGTGGATTGGTTGCATGGCTTCCTCGCTATGTGGCTGTCTGTCCTGTTCTCATCAGCCTGGTTGGCGGGTTTGTCCTAGCGGGGTGGAGAGGGCCCTTTTGCTTGGTCTTGCAGTTTCATGTTTGTACGTGGGTGGGATTTCCCCCCCCGCCTCGTTTGTTTTCTTGGGGGGCTTTGCCTCTTCCTCCCTCTGCCTCCCTGGCCCGGTGCATGCACTGGTCCGTGAATAACATGGCCAACTGGCTTGCTGATCTGATCGCAGCGTGTTGCTGTGTTCTCGGTGGCTTCAGGCTGTGCCCTGGCTCCGCGTGCCGTGTGGCTTATGTACACACATGGGCTGATGGCCCGCCCTGTTGGATTAGCCTCTCGCTCTGCCGGTTGGACGATTGCGCCAGCCGGCTCTTTGGCGCATTTGGGGTCTACAGGGGGTGGGGGCTTGCCAGGGCGGTTCTCTGGGGAGTGGTTGCCCGGTCTTCCCAGCCCCTGTGATGCCTGTGTGGTGTTGGCGAGTTGAACTTACCTGTGGCTTGTGGCGGTTTGTGCGGGCGGGCTGCTGCAGGCGGGGGGTTGGGGTTGTGTCTGGTGCATCCGGTCCTGCGACAGGCGCCCTTGCACGGGGGTTGGGGGGGGGGGGGGCTGCTCCGTTTGGTGTGTGGTGGTCGCCGTCTTGTGGCCCTTGTGGTTCCGAGGGTTAGGCTGTTTTTTCGGCGTGTGCCGGGCTGTTGTGTGGCGCTGTCCCGTGCCAGTGGGCATGCTTCTTTCCTTTTAAGTGCGAGAGATGACTTGATCGGGTTAGTCCGTCAGTTGGCTTTCCCAGCCTTGGTGCGCTGTGGTGTGCTTTGATGTGCTGCGGTGTGCTGTGTTGTGTTTTGCTGTGCTGTGCTGCGCTGTTCCCCGCTGTGCTGTGTTGTGCAGCAGGCGTTGTTACGAAATGGCAAAAGGTCGGGATGTCTACCCAAGCGCAAAGGTAAGCGGGCTGGGCTGTGTGTGTTGCATGCGCGCTGTGTGTGGGTATTTGGTTCTCGGGCGGAGAGTGGGGGAGGCTGGAAAAACCTGGCGGGCACCGCCGTGGCGGCCATTGTTATCCCAGGAGCTCCAGCTGCACCTCCTCTCTTTCCGCTTGTTTGTTCAGGCGCAGCTCCTGCAACGCCCACGCCATCGTGCTGCCCCGGCTCAAGCCGGCCTTTAGCAACGTGGCGCTTGCCTTTGCGTGAGCGTACCAGACCCTGATGGACTCCTCCACAACGTGGCAGATAAACTTCGTGCTCAGTGCGTTGGGCCCCGCGCACTCTAGATGGGCCCGCTGCATAGAGTTGGTCCGCAGGGCTGCCGGCCACTGCTCTAGGGCTGCCGGTTCCCACAGCTGGTGGCGCACTGGGGCCGCCCGCCTGCCCATCCTCTGGTCGAGCCACTCCGCGAGCCGCTAGCGGGCCAGTCCCCACACAGGGGCCTGGGCTGAGCAGGCCCGGAGTTGAGGCACAGCTTCTGGCTGTGCTTCTCAGAGGAGGCAGGTCGTGTCCAGCACTGTGTTGCCGTGGGAGGACCGGTGGGCCAGGACAGTCATCGTCGGGATGTTTTCCATACGGTGCGCCGTGATGTGGCGCTGCTGGTCCTTGTTGAACCTGTCCAGGGTGAGCCCCCCGCCCGGCATATAGTTCACCTCCCATCGGGCCTCATAGCCTGCCCGCGCCAGAATCGCGGCCCGATCCTGTAACCAGTCGCACAGCGCCGTTGGGGAGAGCTGACACTGGTCACGGTAGGTTACCGGGGGGGGGAAAGAGTACGGGCGCCTGAGGGCGCCGCGTCTACAAGGACGTTGAGGACTGTGATTCAGTGCAACGGCGGGGCTCCAACATTGATGGTGGACTCCAGAGAGAGGTGCTGCCCCCATAGGACGGTCGTGTAGAGGTGGCGTATACCATCTCCGCAGTGGCCCGCCTCATGGTACGTGCGGAGGGCTCCACCGCAGCTTCCGAGTCCGGTACTAGCGAGTAGACCCCCGGCTGTTGTGCCAGCCTGCGGACATAGGAGGGGCGGATCATGGGCTTTTCTTCCTGGGAGGTGCCCACCGCCGAGGTTACCTGGGCCTGGTAGGTCGCGGGCCAGTTCTGGGCCACTCCGGCCACCGCCATACCTCCGCGCGTAGCCCCTGCTTCCACCGCCACAACTATGCCGCGGAGGGTAGCCAACGCCGGTAGGTCATGGAACCAGATTCCCAGCACGGCCTTGGGGACCATCACATTGGGGGTTGGGCAGCCCGGCCATGTGGCGCCAGGAGAGTCAGGTCTCCGTGCTGTTCCCTGAGATGGGTACGCGGGGCTTGGTGGAGCTCCGCTGGCAGCGTGCCCACCGTGTTGAGGGAGTAATAGAGGGGCCCCTTATTCGGGTGCCCCGGGCATTTGTGCGCCACACATTCCGACGGGTACTTGAAAAGAGCCACTGCTGCTTGGGCGATGGCTATCCAGGGGATAGACGGCATCGCCGTAATGACCGTCACGAGAGGGGCTCGCGACGTATTAGCCCATTGCTAGTAGGCGTCCGTAGGGGGGGCAGCTAGCCACACGACAGTGGGCGCCCAGACCCCGGTGAGCTGCAGATGGGCCAGGGAGTGGTGGTGGTGGTCGCTCCACAGCCGGGCATGCAGGGGCGCGTCAACCTGCACCTGGATTCCCAGGGGGGCTACTAAGAGGCGCCGCAGCCTAGTATCGCTGGGCAATGTGTCCGGGGTCTTAGTTCCGGGATCCATTTTTCCACTTCCATGGTGTCCTGCATGGCCGCGGTAACCCGGATGGGCTGCCCCCTGTGGTACACAGTCGCCAGGCGGGCGGACTTGGCCGCCCGGCCGCCAATGATCACGTCTGCCTGGTACGCGGGCACGGCGGCCGGGATCCAGTCCTTGGGCGCCGCCTGCCATCAGGGCTAGGGCTCCCCCAGTAGGGGAATCAGGAAGGGCGCATGACGGGCTAGCCACGCCCGCAGTACTGAGATTCCCTTGCGGGCCGGCGCCCGCTCCTTCAGGGTGCGTTCCCGCAGCACGCGGTGGTCCGCTGTGTTGAGGTCGCCCAGGTGGCGGTAGCTGAGGGCATGTACCATCTCGTATATGACCAGGGGGATGACCACCTGTACGACGTTGCCATACGGGGTCGGGTACACCTCTACTTGGGGGGTAGGGGCAGCCGCTGCCCCTGCCTGGGGCTTCTCTGGGCTCCGTATCAAGATCGGAGTTGTCCCAGAGCAGGGGCCCGGCACCCACATGGGCATGGCCGCCTCGTCCACAACCTTCTGCAGCCTTGCGATGAGGTATGGGTATTTCAGATGCTGGGTGTATTGCCCCGGGGTAGGCACTGCCGGATACCCCCCCCGGTGCGCCTGGTGCGCCTGTAGGAAGTGGGCCTGGGAGTCCTCGAACTCTGTTTTGGCCTAGTCCCCATGCCGGAGCAACTCTCTGACCACTGCAGACTGGCAGGAGTGTTCCGACCGGGTCAGGCCCTGACAGCCATGCTCCCACAGCCCCCAGAGCGGGTCCGTGTGTGCGTGGGGAGAGATGCCCATCACATGCTTATGCGCCCCGACCATGAGGGCGCTATTGGCTGCGTGCACCCGGGCCGTGGGGCGGTACACGCTGGCCAGGGAGAGCACTTTGCTCGGGACCTTGGCCATGAGGACCATGATTGCCGCGTCTGGAGAGAGCTGCTGGGGGCGGAGCTGCCTCCATACAGCCGCCCGGATCTCCGGCAGGTTGCGGCACGCTATGCGCGTTTCCCGGAGATATATGTCAGTCCCCATGTTACGCAGGACGCTGGAGGGCTGTATCTTCGGGGGCCCGGCTAGCGCCTCCTGGCGCTGGTCTGGGGTGTCTGTTACCCATGTGCGGCCAAGATGGCCGGCTACCGCTGCCCTTCTGGGGGACCGCAGGCACTTCGGGTTGGAAGTCGACCCATGTTGGATTTTTTGGTCTGGGATATCCACCCGCAGCATTCACTGATAGTAGGTCCGCCGGTCCAGCAGCACCCCCTGTACGGGGCGTGAGTCGCGCTGCCCTAGGATGACGATAGTGTCGTCCATCCATATCAGCCCCGGGAAACGGAATGGCTCCACCGCAGGAGTCCTGTACGCTATGTCCATGAAGCGCATGAAGGGGAGTGCTGCCGTATCTCCTGCCTGGACCCCCTGGATCATCCTCTGGGGGGTTCCCAGGGAGTTGTGCCAGGGTGCTGGACTGCCATGGGCCCAGGGGAGAGGCTTACAAGAACACTTCGGTGTGGGTGGCGAGGTGATCAGCCTCCCCCAGACCTACCCAGGCCCCCACTATCGGGTCGATGTCCTGAGCGATCACGTCAAAATACTTCGCGAGATCCGTGATCAGACCGTCCACCACACGGTGCTGGAGCCGGGCCTGGTTCGGCTTCGTGTGGACTGTGCGCACCACCTCCTGGAGGGACACCCCTCGCATGCCCCCTACGAGGCAGGCACCCCACGGGGCCCGCCTATAGATGGCCGTCACCGCGGCGTAGAAAGCCATGGGCTCCAGCTTCGATAGTTATCCCCCGGAGGTTTGGCGCCCGGACTGGTTTGTCCATTTTTTTTAGGAGCAGGATAAACCGCTCCCGCCGGCCCACTGTGCGGCTGACCGGGGGGCTACGCACCACAGCGCAGAGGGTCCTCTGATCTGCTTCCAGCAAGTGGGGGTACCTTGTGATGTCGATGCAGACGTCAGCTTCGGTCAGGCGGAGGTTGCAGCCTCGGGCCTTGCCTGACTGCACCTCCCACAGGTGGCGCGGCTGGACATATTCGCCCCGGGCCAGCGGGGCATGCCGCAGCAAGAGCCCGAGGTACCGCTGGCGGTCTGGATTGTCCCGTATCCGGTAGGTATGGCCCTGGAGCCGTTGGCGGCTGAGGTACAGGGGGGTGGTGGAAGGGCGTCCCCGGGGGGGGGTGCCTTCCACCATTGTGAGGGGCGTCCGAGGTCAGGCGCTGTCCCTCCCCCGACTGCCCGCCCACTGGGCGGGCTGTTGGGGTCCGCCACCCACGTGCTGTGGGCGCGGGTGTGTGGTTGCTGGGGCCCAACACTCTCCCCTTGGCCTGCATGCCCTGTGGGGGCTGCGTGCCGCGGGGGTGGTGGGGGGCCGTCCCGGGGGGGGGGTGGCCTGCCACAGTTGTGAGTGGCGTCTGGTGTCAGGCGCTGTCCCTCCCCCGGCCCCCCGTGCTCTGGAGCGGGCAGCCAGGGTTCTGCGACCCGTGTGTCCCGGGTGCGGTCGGTGCGGGCGTGGGCACCCAGCACCGGCCCCACAGCGTGCGCCCTTGCGGGTCGGCGTTGTTTGCTGTGGGGGTGGCGGAAGGGCGTCCCCGGGGGGGGGTGCCTTCCACCATAATGAGGGGCGTCCGAGGTCAGGCGCTGTCCCTCCCCCGACTGCCCGCCCACTCGGCGGGCTGTTGGGGTCCGCCACCCACGTGCTGTGGGCGCGGATGTGTGAATGTGGGGACCCAACACTTGCCCCCTGGCCTGCATGCCCTGTGGGGGCTGCGTGCCGCGGGGCTGGTGGGGGGCTGTCGCCGGGGGGGTCGGCCTGCCACTGTTGTGAGGGGCGTCTGGTGTCAGGCGCTGTCCCTCCCCCGGCCGCCCGTCCTCTGGAGCGGGCAGCCAGGGTTCCGCGACCCGTGTGTCCCGGCCGCAGCCCGTGCGGGCGTGGGGACCCAGCAGCAGCCCCACGGCGCGCGCCCTTGCTGGCCGGCGTTGCTCGCTGTTGGGGTGGCAGAAGGGCGTCCCCGGGGGGGGCGTCTTCAACCATTGTGAGGGGCGTCTGGGGTCAGGCGCTGTCCCTCCCCCGACTGCCCGCCCACTGGGCGGGCTGTTGGGGTCCGCCACCCACGTGCTGTGGGCGCGGGTGTGGGTGTGTGCGGTGTGTGTGGTGTCTGTGTGGTGCGTGTCGTGGTGCGCGGTGCCGCTTTTCTCTTGTCTCCCTCGTGCTCTCCTCTCCGGTGCTTCGGTGCGGTGTGGTGCCCGCCGTGTGTGGTGTGCTGGGGCTTGCGGTTCGTGGCCGGGTACGGGTTGGGTCGTTCCCTCTCCCTACTTGGCAGGGTTGGCAGGTGGTGCGTGTGGGTAGGGGTCTCCTCTGTACCCCGCGTTTCCTGACCTGGTTGTGCGGCGTGTGGTCTGGTTGGGGTTCTTCCTTCTGTCCCCCTGTCCTGCGGGGTAGGGGTTCGCCGGCTGGTGTTTCTTTGGCTCGGGTGTGTTGCTTCTCTGTGTGAGCTGTGTGGTCCCTAACCGGTTCTGGCAGCCTGCCCTGTCTGTTTTGGTGTTTCCCCTCTGGCCCTGGCTGTTGTCTGCCGCTGCCTCTCTTGAGGGGCGTTGCCGCCTCTGGTGGGGGGTTGTTTGGGGATCGCCGTGGGTGTCATTTCCCGCCTGTGTCTTTTTTTGCTGCCCGATCTTCCCGGTAAGGGTCCGTGGTGTATTGCGGGGGGGGGGGTCCTGTGGGCGTGGCTTTCGGTTCTTTCGTGTTGTCGTCCTTTGGTGGCCACTCTTGCCTATTCCGGACGTGGTCCCCTTGGCCACCGCCCCGCCCCCCCATTTTTTGCAGCTCTGTTCCCCTGCCGGCGGTCCTTGCTGTGTCCGCTTCCCCGTGGTTGGTTGTCTGCCTCTTCCCCTGCGGCGGTCTGTGTTGGATTGTCCGGGTCGGTCTTTCTTCTGGCCTGTCGGTGGCTGCGTGGCTGCTGTGGTTCGCCTCCTCTGGCTGGGGTCTGTCATCGGGCTGGGCGCGGTGTTCTCTCGGTGTCCTAGCGGAGGGTCCTGTGGGCGTAGCCCGAGGTTTCACCTGGCTGGGGGGTTGTCCGCCTTGGTGGATTCGTTGCGTGGCTTCCTCGTTTTGTGGCTGTCTGTCCTGTTCCCCTCCACCTGGTTGGCGCGTTTGTCCTAGCGGGTTGGAGAGGGCCCTTTTGCTTGGTCTTGCAGTTTCATGTTTGTACGTTGGTGGGATTTCCCCCCCCGCCTACTTTGTTTTCTTGGGGGGCTTTGCCTCTTCCTCCCTCTGTCTCCCTGGCCCGGTGCATGCACTGGTCCGTGAATGGCATGGCCAACTGGCTTGCTGATCTAGTTGCAGCGTGTTGCTGTGTTCTCGGTGGCTTCAGGCTGTGCCCTGGCTCCGCGTACCGTGTGGCTTATGTACACAAATGGGCTGATGGCCCGCCCTGTTGGGTTAGCCTCTGGCTCTGCCGGTTGGACAATTGCGCCACCCGGCTTTTTGGCGTGTTTCGGGTCTACAGGGGGTGGGGGGTTGCCGGGGCAGTTCTTTGGGGAGTGGTTGCCCGGTCTTCCCAGCCCCTGTGATGCCGGCGTGGTGTTGGCGAGTTGAACTTGCCTGTGGCTTGTGGCGGTTTGTGCGGGCGGGCCGCTGCGGGCGGGGGGTTGGGGTTGTGTCCGGTGCATCCGGTCCTGCGACCGGCGCCCCTGCTGGGGGGTTGGGGGGGGGGGGGGCTGTTCGGTTTGGTGTGTGGTGGTCGCCGTCTTGTGGCCCTTGTGGTTCCGAGGGTTAGGCTGTTATTTCGGCGTGTGCCGGGCTGTTGTGTGGCGCTGTCCCGTGCCAGTGGGCATGCTTCTTTCCTTTTAAGTGCGAGAGATGACTTGATCGGGTTAGTCCGTCAGTTGGCTTCCCCAGCCTTGGTGCGCTGTGGTGTGCTTTGATGTGCTGCGGTGTGCTGTGTTGTGTTTTGCTGCGCTGTGCTGCTCTGTTCCGCGCTGTGCTGTGTTGTGCAGCAGGCGTTGTTACGAAATGGCAAAAGGTCGGGATGTCTACCCAAGGGCAAAGGTAAACGGGCTGGGCTGTGTGTGTTGCATGCGCGCTGTGTGTGGGTATTTGGTTCTCGGGCGGAGAGTGGGGAAGGCTGGAAAAACTTGGCGGGCATTGCCGTGGCGGCCATTTTTATCCCAGGAGCTCCCGCTGCACCTCCTCTCTTTCCGCTTGTTTGTTCAGGCGCAGCTCCTGCAACGCCCACGCCATCGCGCTGCCCCGGCCCAAGCCGGCCTTTAGCAACGTGGCGCTTGCCTTTGCGTGAGTGTACCAGACCCTGATGGACCCCTCCACAACGTGGCAGATAAACCTCGTGCTCAGTGCGTTGAGCCCCACGCACTCTAGATGGGCCCACTGCATAGAGTTGGTCCGCAGGGCTGCCGGCCACTGCTCTACGGTTGCCGGTTCCCACAGCTGTTGGCGCACTGGGGCCACCCGCCTACCCATCCTCTAGTCGAGCCACTCCGCGAGCCGCTAGCGGGCCAGTCCCCACTCATGAGCCCCGGCTGAGCAGGCCCAGAGGTGAGGCACCGCTTCTGGCTGTGCTTCTCAGAGGAGGCAGGTCGTGTCCAGCACCGTGTTGTCGTGGGAGGACCGGTGGGCCAGGACAGTCATCGTAGGGATGTTGTCCATACGGTGCGCCGTGATGTGGCGCTGCTGGTCCTTGTTGAACCAGTCCAGGGTGAGCCTCCCGCCCGGCATATAGTTCACCCCCATCGGGCCTCATAGCCTGCCCGCGCCAGAATCGCGGCCCGATCCTGTAACCAGTCGCGCAGCGCCGTTGGGGAGAGCTGACACTGGTCACGGTAGGGTACCGGGGGGGGGAAAGAGTACAGGCGCCTGAGGGCGCCGCGTCTACAAGGACGTTGAGGTTTGTGATCCAGTGCAACGGCGGGGCTCCAACATTGATGGTGGACTCCAGAGAGAGGTGCTGCCCCCATAGGACGGTCGCGTAGAGGTGGTGTATACCATCTCCGCAGTGGCACGCCTCATGGTACGTGCAGAGGGCTCCACCGCAGCTTCTGAGTCCGGTACTAGCGAGTAGACCCCCGGATGTTGTGCCAGCCTGCGGACATAGGAGGGGCGGATCATGGGCTTTTCTTCCTGGGAGGTGCCCATCGCCGAGGTTACCTGGGCCTGGTAGGTCGCGGGCCCGTTCTTGGCCACTCCGGCCACCGCCATACCTCCGCGCGTAGCCCCTGCGTCCACCACCACAACTGTGCCGCCGAGGGTAGCCAACGCCGGTAGGTCATGGAACCAGATTCCCAGCACGGCCTTGGGGACCATCACATTGGGGGTTGGGCAGCCCGGCCATGTGGCCCCAGGAGGGTGAGGTCTCCGTGCTGTTCCCTGAGGTGGGTACGCGGGCCTTGGTGGAGCACCGCCGGCAGCGTGCCTACAGTGTCGAGGGAGTAATAGAGGGGCCCCTTACTCGGGTGCCCCGGGCATTTGTGCGCCACACATTCCGACGGGTACTTGAAAAGAGCCACTGCTGCTTGGGCGATGGCTATCGTGGGGAGAGGCGGCAGCGCCGTAATGACCGTCACGAGAGGGGCTCGCGACGTATTAGCCCATTGCCAGTAGGCCTCCGTCGGGGGGGCAGCTAGCCACACAACAGTTGGCGCCCAGACCCCGGTGAGCTGCAGATGGGCCAGGGAGTGGTGGTGGTGGTCGCTCCACAGCCGGGCATGCAGGGGCGCGTCAACCTGCACCTGGATTCCCAGGGGTGCTACTAAGAGGCGCCGCAGCCTAGTATCGCTGGGCAATGTGACCGGGGTCTCAGTTTCGGGATCCATTTTTCCACTTCCATGGTGTCCTGCATGGCCGCGGTAACCCGGATGGGCTGCCCCCTGTAGTACACAGTCACCAGGCGGGCAGACTTGGCCGCCCGGCCGCCAATGATCACGTCTGCCTGGTACGCGGGCACGGCGGCCGGGATCCAGTCCTTGGGCGCCGCCTGCCATCGCGGCTAGGGCTCCCGCAGTAGGGGAATCAGGACGGCCGCATGACGGGCTAGCCACGCCCGCAGTACTGAGATTCCCTTGCGGGCCGGCGCCCGCTCCTTCAGGGTGCGTTTCCGCAGCACGCGGTGGTCCGCTGTGTTGAGGTCGCCCAGGTGGCGGTAGCCGTGGGCATGTACCGTCTTGTAAATGACCGGGGGGACGACCACCTGTACGACGTTGCCATACGGGGTCTGGTACACCTCTACTTGGGGGGTAGGGGCCGCCGCTCCCCCCGCCCGGGGCTTCTCTGGGCGCCGTATCAAGTTCGGAGTTGTCCCAGAGCAGGGGCCCGGCATCCACATGGGCATGGCCGCCTCGTCCACGACTTTCTGCAGCCTTGCGATGAGGTATGGGCATTTCGGATGCTTGGTGTATTGCCCCGGGGTAAGCACTGCCGGATACCCCCCCCGGTGCGCCTGGTGCGCCTGTAGGAAGTGGGCCTGGGAGTCCTCCAACTCTGTTTTGGCCTAGGCCCCATGCCGGACCCACTCTCTGACCACTGCAGACTGGCACGAGTGTTCTGACCGGGTCAGGCCCTGACAGCCATGCTCCCACGGCCCCCAGAGCGGGTCCGTATGTGCGTGGCGAGAGATGCCCATCACATGCTTATGCGCCCTGACCATGAGGGTGTCATTGGCCGCGTGCACCCGGGCCGTGGGGCGGTACACGCTGGCCAGGGAGAGCAGTTTGCTCGGTACCTTGGCCATGAGGACCATGATTGCCGCGTCTGGAGAGAGCTGCTGGGGGCGGAGCTGCCTCCAGACGGCCGCCCGGATCTCTGGCAGGTTGCGGCAGGCTATGCGCTTTTCCTGGAGATATATGTCAGTCCCCATGTTACGCAGGACGCTGGAGGGCTGTATCTTCGGGGCCCCGGCTAGCGCCTCCTGGCGCTGGTCCGGGGTGTCCGTTACCCATGGGCGGCCCAGATGGCCGGCTACCGCTGTCCTTGTGGGGGACCGCAGGCACTGCGGGTTGGAAGTCGACCCATGTTGGATTTTGTGGTCTGGGATAGCCACCCGCAGCATTCACTGATAGTAGGTCCGCCGGTTCAGCAGCACCCCCTGTACGGGGCGTGAGTTGCCCTGCTCTAGGATGACGATAGTGTCGTCTACCCACATCAGCCCCGGGAAACGGAACGGCTCCACCGCAGGAGTCCTGTACGCTATGTCCATGAAGCGCATGAAGGGGAGTGCTGCCGTACCTCCTGCCTGGATCATCCTCTGGGGGGTTCCCAGGAGTTGTGCCAGGGTGCTGGACTGCCCTGGGCCCAGGGGAGGGCTTTACGAGAACCCTCCGGTGTGGGTGGCGAGGTGATCATCCTCCCCCAGACCTACCCAGGCCCCCACTATCGGGTCGATGTCCTGAGCAATCACGTCAAAATACTTCGCGAGACCCGTGATCAGGACGTTCACCACACGGTGCTGGAGCCAGGCCTGGTTCAGCTTCATGTGGACTGTGCGCACCACCTCCTGGAGGGACACCCCTCGCATGCCCCCTACGAGGCAGGCACCCCACGAGGGCCCGCCCATAGATGGCCGTCACCGCGGCGTAGAAAGCCGTGGGCTCCGGCTTCGATAGTTCTCCCCCGGAGGTTTGCCGCCTGGACTGGTTTGTCCATTTTTTTTAGGAGCAGGATAACCCGCTCCCGCCGGCCCACTGTGCGGCTGACTGGGGGGCTACGCACCACAGCGCAGAGGGTCCTCTGATCTGCTTCCAGCAAGTGGGGGTACCTTGTGATGTCGATGCAGACGTCAGCTTCGGGCAGGCGGAGGTTGCAGCCTCGGGCCTTGCCTGACTGCACCTCCCACAGGTGGCGCGGCTGGACGTATTCGCCCCGGGCCAGCGGGGCATGCCGCAGCAAGAGCCCCAGGTACCGCTGGAAATGGGCCCACCGGTCTGGATTGTCCCGTATCCGGTAGGTATGGCCCCGGAGCCGTTGGCAGCTGAGGTACAGGGCGGACAGCGTCTCCCTAGGGTCGAGGAGCGCTTTGCTTTCCAGCGGGATCTCGGAGACATCCCTTGGGGGGCCGCGGCTGCGCCGCCCGGACCTCCCTCCACTGCTCCGCGCTGCGGGGGAGGTTCCTGGCGTCCTGCAATGATCAGAGGGCCCTGCGATTCATCTCCCGGAGGCTTTGTTTGCGTTGGGCCTCCCCCAGGGCCACAATGCTCCTTTTGAGGGCAAGACACGCATTGACCGAGGTGCCCAGCATGTCCTGCGCAATCTACAGGAAGCGCCCCACAGACGGGAGCATACTTCGTGCCAGGAAACTGTGCTGAGGAGCCTTTGAAGGGGGGGTTTGTTCCGCCGGACGCGCCCGGAGGCGGTATTACCGGAAGCGGAGAGCCAGGACCCTAACGGCAGCGTGGGCCCAGTCATAGACTGCCCGCTGCAGGCATTTCAGCCCCTTTTCTGGGACGGCCTTGGGGTTGAAGGCCTTCCGGTGGAGCACTGAGTTGTGGAAGTTGGCTGTCTCCGCCGGGGAAAGGGCCATTTGGCCCGAGTGGTATTCCCGTGTGCCGGATACCGTATGGGGGCTCGGCTTGTCCAGCCGTGCCATGGGGAACGCGGCAGTAGAGAGGAGTGGCGCGCAGTGGTCAGAGATGAGGGTACTCTCCCAGTAGTGGTACGAGGCGATGGTGAAATGAGCCTCGCTATGGCAGGTGACCGTGTCGATGCGGGTGCGTGCGGCGCCCTGGAAGCAGGAGTATGTACCCTGCGGAATCAGTTGAAGGTCCACCAAGTCCTTGAAGTTGAAGGCCCTCAGGAATACGCGGTAGCCCGTGTCCTCGGGGCGCGGAGTGCCCCTCTCTCCCGGCCAGGTCCCTAGGTCCACCAAACAGGCGCCCTCTCGCTAGATGCCCGCCCACAATCTCTCATATGGTTCTACACCAATGTTGATCTGGGGCGCGTGGGCGGCTAAGACATGGTGCTGATCCAACGAGGTCAGTACCTCCATGAGGAGGGCGTTGGCATCCTCCTGCCCCACAGGGAGGACGCCCGGGTAGTCGTTCCGGCACGGACATACACCCCGCCTGTGTCTTTCCATGGGCGGGGAGCAGGACGTGCCGGGCGTAGTCCTTGAAGGGGGGGTCCTCAGGGCCTGCCAGGGACTGGGCCTTGGCCAGGATCAGGATGGTCGGGCGGCGCGCTGCCATGTGCAGGGCCTGCGCCAGGAGGCGTTGCCGCAGGTACCGGCCCCGGACGTTGAGCCACAGGTACCCGATGGCGTGCACGTCCCACAGGGTGCCCTCAATTCTGGGACTGCGAGGGGCTGGGGTGCTCCGGCACTGGGTCCGGCTCTGAGGGAGCGGGTCCGCTCGGAGGGTCGATGCTTCTGACCGAGCCGCTAGCCGCCTCCTGGGCTGCCCGCAGGTCAGTCCCGATGAGGCCAAAACCGTGGTCAGGAAGGCAGTCCCCGCCGGCCGCTCGCCTGTGAGACTGAGGAGGACCGAATTCCGCAGGGCTGGGGCCCGCACCCCAAGGACCTTGAAGCTGCCTTGCTAGGGCGGCTGGAGGGCCAAGGCGTAGCTGACCAAGGAGGCGCTCCAACCCTTCAAGTCGGCATCGCGGAACCTCTTTGCCCCCCAGGGCTGAGGGGACGACGACAAGTCCTCCCTGGGCCCTGTCGTAGGTGGCGTTTGCCACCATGGGCGTAGTGATGGCCAGGGGGCTGCCCTCGGCCGCGCTGAGGGTGGCCTTGTGATCTCTGACGTCCATGCCCGCCGTGTCGACCAGGGCGTATCGGTCCCGACGCTTGACGCAGATTTGGGCCGGCGGGGGGGGTGGGGCGGTCGCCGGGGTGCCCCGTGGCACATGTACCGGGCACCTGCATATCAACACCAGGGCCCTGGTATCCAGGGGGGACCGCCCGAGGCGGCGGTGAGGCAGACCAGGCATACGCATATTCCATGGCCTGGAGCCACCATCTGGGGCGCGTGCCGCCCTCGGGGTTCGGGAGGCAGAGCTGCACCCTCCCCTCAATCACGTAATACACCGTGATCGGAAGTCCCGGCGGGCGAGGGGCCGGGATGGCATCTCCCTCCCAGCTGGAGAGGGAGAGAGAGGGGACCCCCCGGGTAAAGCCCAGAAGCTGGAGCAGCCCGCGAGTCTTCTTGGCATGCTGGGCCAAAAGGAGAGGGATCCCGTCGCTTTCCGGGGAATGGGGGCCGGGGACGGGGATGGTGTCCTGGCCCGCCGCACGCATGCGGCGTCCCACTGCCGACAGGCGTTGGCTGTGTAGGAAGACAGCAACGTCCATGGCCCTGCAGGGGTTCGCCTCCGCAAGGACGGTATCGGCGATGAGTGCTGCTAGGCGGGACTCGTGCAGACCCACCCCAGCCGGCAGGCTGTCGGCGTCGCCGGCAGCCGGCGGTTCAGGGTCGTCATCCGACATGACTGCCGGTGGTAGGGGCTCCAGAGGGCTGATCGCGCCGTCCTCATCATACAGGAGGCCAGACAGCTGGGTAGCCCCGCCCTGGGACGCATCCACATCCACTTGCGAGGGCGGAGGGACCTCCGCCTGACGCGGAGCGTGGGTGTCCAGAGCGGGCAAGGCCTCATCAGCTTGTCCACCTGGGGTATGCCCAGGCATCTGTCCTCCTTGAGGGGCCGGCTCTGCAGCAGCCTCATCCGCCTCATGGGGTTTCTGCTGTGGGGGGCACTGGTCGCATGGGCTAGGCCCCCAGAGGCAACAGGCTGCACACCAATCCAGGGTTGGCCCCTCTGGGGGTTGGTCCCCTGTCAGGGGAGGCTGAGGCCCAAGCACCGTTCCGGGTCTGGATGGCCAGGGGCTGGCTAGCGGGCGCTGGGGGGCGGGCCACAGGGGCCATCGGGGCGCTGGTGAGGGCCTGCTGGTGGCCCTCCGCACGGCCATCCTGGGGTACGTCCTCAGCCGCAAAATCCGGGGGGCTGGGGCGGGGGGCCCTGCGTCAGCATGCGCGGCAGCCAGCTGGCCGGGGCAACTAGGCTAGCCGGCAGCTGCCAGGATGCGCCGCCGGACCCGGCTGATTCGGCTATCAGCGGTGGCCAGCGGCTGCGCAGGTGGACTTACCCGAGCTGCTGTGATCCCTTGAATCTGCCCAGGTGCCGCTCCGCTGTCGGGCAGCGCTGGGTCTCTCTCCCGGGAGGGCGGCGTTTGCTGCGCCGTAGGGCGCGTCGGGGGGGGGGCTTGGGGCAGGGGGCGGCTGGCGTCACCAGTTGCGTCGGTTGTCGGTGCCTCGGGAGGGCTCGTGTGGCTGTGGATGCAGCTCCTGTGGCGGCCTGCTCACGGCATCACCTCTAAGGTGCCGGACGTCTTCCTCTCTGAGGGAGGGACGTTCCGCGCGCGGGGGGACAGCCCCGGCGGACAGGGTGTCCTTCCGCTCTCCGCCCTGGGCGTCCTGCCGCTCGTGCATGGTCAGGTCCCGCACGACACTGTGGTTCAAAGAGTGGACGGCCGCCGGCAGGCAGCCCTGGCGGGGGCGCTACCGTACCCAAGGCAGCCGTGACTACAAGAGACGCCGCCAGAGCCTGTGCCTGGGCGCAGAAGGTCAGGTACTCGTAGTTCTCTCCTCCATAAAAAGCCTCCGCCACCCCCTCCGCCCCATCCAGCCACATGAAACCGTCCGCCAGGTGACGGCGGCACCGTCCTATGGGGAGGCGCCGGATGTGCAGGACAGTCGGCGGTTCCACGGCGCAGGGCTGCTGGGGGGCTTGTGTTGCCCTGTCTGGCGGGGCCCTACCCCGGGCCCCGGAGGCTCAGAGTGGTGTCTGTGACACCGGCACGGTGTTTCTGGGGTCTGCGGGGGATGTTGTCCCAAGCTGGCCCTCGCCTGCTGTGCACGGGGGGCCAGGAGGCCTGGTATCGTTTGGGTCACCCGCAAGAGCGTGAGGCGGCAGCCTTTGCAGGGTGCCTGCGGGCGAGAGCGCCGCAGACTGCCGGCCTCTCTTATTGTTGCGTCGACGCTTGCGTGGGGGTTCGTACCTCGGGACATGCAGGGGGCGGGCGGGTGCCCCCTGTCCGGCACATCATATCGCAGGCACCTAGCGGTATCCGGGCTGAGAGAGCGGCGCCGGCGCCGGTCATCGGTGCCCCGCTGTTCCCGGCTCGCCTCGCGGACTGAGTTCGGAGGGTCACGAAGGGAGCGGTCATCCCGGCGACAGGTGTGTGGTCTCTGCTCCTTGCGGCCGGGGATCGGTTTCTGGAGGAACGCTCCTCGGGCCGGCGCTCGTAGTACCGCTCAGGGGGGCAATAGGGCCGGCGGTATTTCGTGCAGCCATAGTCAGCCGGGGCTTGTACGGCTGTGGCCTCGGTGATCGTCGCGTGGATCCCGTCAGGGGGGAGCGGAATTGGCGGTAGTTTTTCCACTGGAGCCGGGGCGGCGCCTCTGTAGGCGCTGGGGGACGGCAGTCTTCCAGGGGCACCACCTCACGCACCGGCGCTAACAGCAGTGCCGGCGTCGCCTCGCCAACCATGTCGGGCGCAGAGCCCTGCGGCGCGGGCTGCGCCCGCTGCACGGCCTCCTTAAAGGGCGCAGGATTCTCAATGCGGCGGTCTAGGCCGTAAGTAGGCCAACTTCAAGTCGCGGTGGCCCGGGGGCGCCACAGCTGGGAGCGGCAAGGGTAGCGGGGGGGGGTGGGGGCAGCCCATATTGCGGCTCCCGCAGGTAGTAGGCGGGGTACGCCGGCTGGGAGTGGACCTCTCTGAGCACCTGGTGTGTTGTAGGGGGCCCGGGTATAGTGGGGGGGGGGGGGCGGTATACGCCGGGGACCCCGCGTGGTGCGGTGCAGGCCGGCCACCGGGGATAGGTGGGCGCTGCACGTATGGGGTTGCCAGCGTCGATGGGAACATGTTGTGTCACTGGGCTGCAGAGCGAGAGCAGGAGGTTGTGGTCGGAAGCCCATGCATGGGCACTGCGCCTCCCCTCCTCCGGGTCGCCCAGTCCTGCTCTCGCTCGCGCGTTGGTGGCCTTCGCCGGCCGGCCTTAGGGGCCCGTACACTGGCATCTAGTTGGCACCCCGTCTCTGCGCGCTGTACGTAGGTCGACTCTGTGGTACCGTACAGACTGCTAAACCTTCGGCCCCCGTTGGCCTCCCCAAGGCGGTCAGGGGTGCCTCTGGGTAAGGCCTGGCGCATCCGCCCCCCTCGGCTACGGCAGTATGCCCGACGGTGTGTTTGTTTCGCTCCCTGCCGGGGAACTTCCGCGCCTGGCCCCTGCCCTTCGGTTGCCTGTTCCGCCCGGGGCCTGTAGGGGGGGCGGGGCGGCTCCGTGCGCTCTGCGCGGGCGATGTCCGCTCCCCTGAGGGAGGATGGTTGGGGGGGAGGGGCGGCTGTTACGAGGCGCCTCCTACTCTCGGGGGGGGTCTGAGCCACCGTCAGAGGCCACGGGGGGCTCCACTTTTCCATACCCGGGCATTCCAGTCTGGGGGGGGAACCTGCCTCGGGGGCGGTCGAAGCTCCCATCTGGATCCGCGGGGAGGCCGCACCTCTCCAATAACCGGGTACACCTTATTCGGGGGGGAAGGTGGCCCAGCCCAGGGGGTGGTCGGGTCATCGTTCAAGGCCCATGGGGAGCCGTCATCTTCCATGAATCGGGCGCACCGGCCTGGGTGGTGACGGGGGGTCAAGCCCAGGGGGTGGTCGAGGCATCCGTCAAGGCCTACGGGGGGTCATCATCGTGCAAGAGCCGGGCGCACCACCCTGGGGGGAACAGGCAGTCCAGCCCAGGGTGCGGTCAGGGCATCCTTCAAAGCCTATGGGGGGCCATCATCCTACGAGAACTGGGCGCATGGACCTGGGCCGGACGGCGAGTCCAGCCCAGGGGGTGGTCGGGGCCTCCTGCAAGGCCCCTGGGGAGCCACCATCCTCGAAAAACCGGGCGAATCAGGCTACGGGGGACGGGTAAGTCCGGTTGAGGGGTTGGTAGGGGCATCCTTCAAGGCCTACGGGACGCCATCATCTTTTGACAACCGGGCGCAGTGGCCTGTGGGGGACAGAGAGTCCAGCCCTGGGGGTGGTCGGACCCTCCTGCAGGGCCCATGAAGAGCCATCATCTTCCATAAACGGGGCGCACCGGCCTGGGGCGGATGGTAAGTCCAGCCCACGGGGTGGTCCGGGCATTCTTCAAGGCCTATGGGGGGCCATCATCTTCAGAGAACCGGGTGCACTGGCCTGGGGGGGACAGGGAGTCCAGCCAAGGGGTTGGTCGGAGCCTCCTGCAAGGCCCATGGGGAACCATCATCTTCTAAGAACCGGGCGCACCGGCCCCTGGGGGATGGTGAGTGCAGCCCGGGGGGCTGTCGGAGCATTCTTCAGGGGTGGGCGGCGCGCCCTGTGGGGCCGGTGGGGAGGCATCCATCTCATTGGTGTTGGCCTACCTCCCTGGGGGGGAGGGGGCGCTCGGGGGCGGGCAGTACCGGGGGGGAGCCTTCAGGGGGGGCATGTCCAGCGGTGCGCGCGCGCCAGTTGGGGGGTCCCTGGACCGCTCCCTGTCGGTGGCCGCTGCTGTTTTCCCCGAGGGCTACCTGGTCCGTTGCATCTCCCTCACCCCGTGGGGGGGCAGGTGGTTGGTTGGCGTCACTCGGTGTGGCTCGTGTGTTGTCGGGTCTGAGCTGCGGAAGCTTGTCTTTGCGGGCGTGAGCCTCTCGGATGGATCCGCCTTTGGGGCCTGCGCCCTGGTGTGGTAATGTCTCCTGGGGGCTTCACGGTGAGTCCCGCGTGGCAGGCCGGCCAGCGTTGACTCGGTGCGGGCTGGCAGGGCGATGTCTGTCCCTCCTGTGCGGTGCGTCCCTTCTCTGTGGGTGTGGGCCCCGTTGCCCGTCCTCATAGCCTCCCCTTTCCCCAGTGTTGTTGCCCCTGCCCTTTCCCTCTCCCGGTGTTGGCGGCCCCCTGGTGGTTCCTTGCTCCTGTGATGTGTTGCCCCCGGTGCCCCTGTTCCTGTGGGTGTGTGCCCGCTACCCTGCACCTTACCTCGGCCCTTTCCCGCGGGCCTTCCATCTGCCCTGTCTCTTGCCGGTGCCTTTGTGGCCGGCTGTTGGTGGGGATTGGGGCGCGCGGATGGCCCATGCCTGGGGGTGGGTGGTCTGGAGCCACTGGCAGAGGGGTGTGGGGGTGTAGGGGGAGCGGAGGCCTTGAACCGCGTCCTGAAGGAGCGTTTTCCATGCTCTCCGCGGCATGGTGGCCTCCGGGGCGGTGCCATCGGGGTCGGAGGGGAAGCGGGGGAGCATTTCCGGGCAGGTGTTGAGGCAGTGGTGCCCATCTCGCCTGCCCGCCCCGCATGCCCACCTCTCCCAGCAGCGGAGCTCTTGCAGGGCGGGGGCGGACCACCAGGCGAGGTCGGCGGGGGGGTAGGCAGGAGGGCTGCCAGCTTGGGAACCTGGAGCGGCGGTGGTGGGGGCTGGGGGTTGGAGACACGTGCTGGTGGCGTGAAGAGTCGGAAGCCTGGCGCCGTTTCTGGGGGGAGGGGGACACGGACATGGGGCGGCGGTGGCCGGAGTGGCCGATTTGGGCGACCTGGAGCGGCAGAAGCCAGGCCTGGGGGAGTTATGGCAGTGCTTCGGGCAGCGGGAGCGGCGAGAGTGAAGAGAGTGGGGATCCATCATCTCTTGACTCGAAGCTGTCTGCGCGATAGTATATTTTCGACGAGAAGGAAGATCTGCCGGGTTGAGGGCTGAAGGGACATAATGTGGCACTGTGGTGACGTTCTGCTCCTGTGTGTCTTGCCATAGTCTTTCCACCAAGCGATTCAAATGGTAGTGACGGCCTCCCGACTGGCGAATGTAATGGAACAGGGTTGTCGAAGCAGTGTAAAACTGCATTGTTGCGTCTCTCATCATATAGGACCGCAGAGCAAAAATGGCACCCTTAAACTCCTTCCTGTTGAAGTGGAGATTGAGTTCTGACTTTGTGAAGAAGCCAAAGACCTCCACACTCCCCAGGAGGTTGTTCCCAATGCCCAGTCCAACGCATCGCTGTAACAGTGCATCTTTGCTCAAATAGGCGCCTGAAAAGGCTTGCCCTTCCACGACGCTAACTGTTTGCATGCGCGCCAGTGCCCCGGGAGTAACGCGGGGACACACAGTGCCAAAAAAAAAACTGTTTGCATGCCGCTTCCAGCTGCGTTCGAGCACGTCTGATGCCTTGGTTGATGGCTCTCCAAACTGTAGCTCACACTGTTAGCTACATGTATAGCCAGAGCGTCCGTGCAAAGACGAAGATATAGGAGCACCGGCAACAATGCGCTGATCCTCCGCAAAGCTGCTGCGCATCGTCTCACAGTAGGAGCCTCTGCTCTGCGAAGCCGATCCAGATCTTACACTACTGACTTCAATTTGGTCCGAGGAACCTCTATCCGGCCCTGTACGGAAATGAGTTCGAAGCCGATCCAGACCAGACACTGCGTTGGTGATAAAACCGACTTCCAATAATGGATTTCCAACACGAGTTTGATTAATAGACGCAGGAACTCCAGCGTCTGACAAAATGCTTTGTGCCAAGATCGCCCCAGCATTATATAATCGTCGAGATTGCACCAAATTGTGTGTTTTTTCCTGCGTCGCAGCAGATTAACAATTGCCTGCATCATCTTCTGCCATTCTCTTGTGTCAATGATTAGGCCGAAACGAAGAGCTTGCCCTGTGCTGTATGGAGGGCCACAGAAAATGCCTTGATGAAATGGAGCAGTGAGAGTATGCCGCCTTCAAATCTACCTGGTAGAGCCATAAGCCCGTTCCGAGATGGGGCGCTAACTCCAACAAGGTCGGTAAGCGAAAAACATTTGTGCGGATGAACGCGTTCACGTTGTCTCAATTCGTCCCTGGTCCCCACGGACAATTTGGGTTAGCTTCGTCTGTTATTTTGGGTACACTGAACATGCCTGATGTACAGTTCACATCTTCACATGATACATTCGTGAGCGGTCCCGCTCTGACTGCCTTGGAATTTCTTGTTACAGAAGTGGGTCATCTTCCAAGGCCGAAGCCGTGTACGTGGACCTTGGAGAACATATGGGATCTGGATTTACCGGCTCCATCCAAGGAGTCCAATCAAAAGGTAAACTATGTCTAACCACTTGCAAGACATAGGCATTCATAAGTTTGCTCCATTCGTCAACACATCTCTGAACACGCTCAAGTGATGGCAACTGGGCAAAATGAGGTTGACGTTCAGGAATGTTTATCATTTTGTGCCCCTCTGTTCGTTGCGCTTCATGAACATCAGGCCAAAAGCGCCTTTACCTTTCCCTTTGCCCTTCCCTTCAACTTTGCCATATTCTCGTCTATAGTCTCTGCGATACGGCTGATTGCAATACAACGACAAAGGCTGAGAGTGCTTCAAGAGGGAGTGACGCTGCTGCAACAACTGCTTCTCCTTTTTGCGGAAAAGAAGGAGTTTTACCTCTGACAACGTGTCCAGACTGCGATTGACCGTCAGCTTTCGTGAATGCTCACTTGAGAAAGACAACGAGGCAAGCAACGTAAACGCAGGGTCAACGAGGATTTTCGCTGGACGGCGCTTCTAATTTCAAGGCTCTCAAAGCCTCTGGCGTATTCTCTTGGAGGCGCGCTGTTGCAAGTACTCACATCACATCACGCATTTGCCTATCCGACGCTGCTTAGGCTGTGGCTCCTTGCGGCATCTGAGGCGCGTTATTGGTCGGGACCCTGAGGTTCACTTCAAAAACTGGTACCTTTTTCAGGATCATGGATGACATAGAAGATACCTGTAGGGTCTCGTTGTCGTTCACTAGTTCCTTCCACGTTGACGAGAGGTTAGCTTGTTTTTCCTGCGAGACACAGTGAGGCGCCTTGCAAGCGTCGTCCGCTTTGACACGCGCTTCTGCGGAGAGTGCTTCTAGCGCTTTCAACAGGTCTTTGCGCACTGTTTCAGCTTCAGGAAGGTCCAGCTCCTCCCCGAGAAGCATCGCCACACTTGTTCGTATCAGGTGCAACATCTCTTTAGGTTGTACCAAAGTTTACCGTAGCCCTCGACGCTTGTCGAGGGGATATTTCCTTGCGATCAACGTCCTGTAATATTGCTTAAAACATTTTTGGCTCTTCTGTGGTGCCTCCTTGCGGCAACGTGGGCAGCTCATTGAAGCCTTTCCAGAACAATGATGCCTGTGCATTTATAATTTGCAAACTCTTGCAAAAAAGATGTAACCAATGAAAATCCAATTGCAAAACCAAATAGCTCTGCCATAATGAATGAGTCTAGCCCAGTCTTTGGTGCGTCAAATGTCTCGCGAGCACCAGTGAAATTGAAAGAAAAGACAGGAAAATGACGCAGAAAAAAAAAGAATGAAGAAATCATTTTTTCCTACCTCTGAACCCCCCCCACCATTTTGGCGCCACTGGTTGGCGAGGTCAGCTAAAGTCCACCACAAAGAGCAAAACAACACGAACAATGAGAGAAAAGAAGAAGAAGTTGCTTGTGCACGCGCCAAAAACAATAGCAAAGTGCCCGCAAGTAGGAAATTAGTGCTTGATAGCATGCCCCAACACGACACAAAGTGCACACAAGGGAAAGAGAAGAACCAACAACGACGACACAAGCGCTTACTCTTGGGCGCCACAAAAAAAAACAAAGAGTACACAAACACAAATAGACAGCATACGTCTACGTCATGAGTGCATTGAGACCACAGCCTACCCTCAGGCGTTGCCAAGTACGAAGAGTCCAAAATACGAGGAATAAGTAGCATGAGTCATGAGAACATTAGGATGACACTCCTACTCTTGGGCGTCGAAAAATGCAAAGCGTCATAGGGACAAAACAAGGGACGAGCAAGAGAAGAAAAGGAAAAACCGCTTACTCTAGAACGCCGACAGAACCAAAGAGACCACAAACACAAGTAGATAGCATATGGCTTGAATACATTAAGACCACACGCCTACTCATGGGCGTCTCCAAATACAAAAAGTCTGAAACACAAACAAAAAATAGCATACGTCATCCCTGCATTAAGACAACATGCCTACTCTTTGGCGTCGCCAAGTACAAAGAGTCCGCAACACAAAGAATAAGTAGCACGTGTCATGAGTGCATTAAGACCACACGCCTACTCTTGGGCGTCGAAAAATACAAAGAGTCATGGGGACAAAAGAAGGAACGAGCAAGAGAAGAAAATGAACAAGCGCTTACTCTTGGGCGCCAAAAAGTTCAAGGGGTACGGGAAGCAAGGTGCAGGGAAAAAATGATTAAGGGGTAGTAATTATAAAGGGTGCAAGGGGGTGCGACACATAAGGAGAAGGAGGAGAAAGTGCTTGTTCGTGCCCGAACACAAAGCAAAATGCCTGCAAACAAAAAAGAAAGCGCTTACTCTGGGGCGCCGAAAAAATCAAGGAGTACGCGACGAAAGGCAGGGAGACAAGGGAAAGGGAGAAGGAACATGGTGAAAGGAGCAAGGAGCAAGAGAGCCCAAAAACCAGAATTTGGACGAAAGAGACAAGAAGGACAAAGGAGAGGAGGCAGGAAGGGACCGAGGCGATGAGAAGAGGTGGCAAAGTACATGCGTAGAAACGAGGAACTTGAGTGCGTGCCCCAAAACACCGCAAAGTGCATGCGAAGGGGGAAGGGACAAGTGAACACGAGAACATGCAGAGAAAAACAAGGAACCAAACCGCACAAAAGTGATAAACAGTGTGTTTGTGCTTGTTTGCGTGCCCCAAAACATAGCAAAGTGCGTGCGTAGGGACCTAGAGCTTGGGTGCGTGCCCATACGAAGACACCGCAAAGCAAGAGCAGCGGCCGAAGGGGAAGGGGTGCGTGCTACAAGACACAACAAACTGTGTGCCAAAGGGGCAGGAAAGAGAGCACGCGACAACATAACATGCCAAAAAGAACAAAGAAGCAAATACGCAAAAAAGAGTAACGTGTCTGACTGCCCCAAAACATAGCAAAGTGTGTGTGTAGGGACTAGGAGCAAGAGTGCGTGCCCCAGCGAAGCCACCGCGAAGTGAAGGGAAGGGATCCTAACGGAGGGAAGGGAGGGAATACAATGTGCAAGGGACAGGGGGAGAGGAGAGGGACAGAGGAAACTGCGGGTTAGGGGAAAAGGGAAGCGCGGGGCGGGAGGGGAGAGCAGAGACAAAGGGAACACAGAGCACAAGGAAGCGGGGGGTAAGAAGAGCAACGATTGGCGTGCGAAAAAAAAGGAGCACACCCACAGCCGGCCAAAGACGGCACAGACCGACAAATATGGCGCGCCAAACTGGAGCATCCAGGGCAGAGTGAAGCACGACCCCGGACCGGATCGTTCAGGGGGGTGGCCCCGGTGCCACGGACTGCAACATCTGGGGCGGGCCAGAGAGAATCTACAAGGCCCCCTGGAATGCAACATCCCGGGAGCCGAGGAGCCAAGAAGACGCACAGCCGGACTGGAGCATCCAGGGAAGTTGCCGACAGCAAATAGCCGGGCCTGCAAGACTAGAACATCCGGGGGGCTGCGGACCGAAGCCCTGGACTGGGACATCCGGGGATGGAGGCGAGCGGTCCCGGACTGGAACCTCCGGGGCTGCACAAGAAGAGGGAGAAGACAGCGGAAGCAAGAACAAGACCCCTAGGAATGAAAGATCATCAGGAGAGAGAGAATCAGCACAAGATCATCCAGGGCAAACAGGAACACGATCAAGGACCGGGCAACACCGTCAGTGAGGAGGGAGATGAAGGGGAACACAAGAGAGGAGAGATGGGGACGAAAGCGCGGCCCGGAAAGGGACAACCGGGCAGAACAGGAAGGAGACGGCGCAACAAACGAAGGATCAGCAGGAGGAGAGAGCCAAAGCGCACGCCACGGACTGCAGCACCCAGGGCAAAGCAGCACACAACCCCGGACTCGATATTCCAGGGGAGGGAGCCCTGTGCCTCGGACTGGACCATCCGGGGCGGGGCCAGAAAGAATCAACAAGGCCCCCTGGACCGGAACATCCAGAGCGCCGACGAGCCAAGAAGACGCACACCCCGATAGGGGCATCCAGAAAAGACCGCGATGGCAAGCAGCTGGGCCCCAAGCACTGGAACATCCGGGTGGCTGCGGGCCAAAGCCCTGGACTGGAAGATCCAGGGATGGAAGCGAGCAGCCCCGGACTGGAACGTCCAGAGTTGCACAAGAAGGAGGAGAAGACAGCGGAAGCAAGGAAAAGACCCCAACGAATGACTTATCATCAGGGGAGAGCCAACCAGCACAAGATCATCTAGGGCAAACGGGAACACGATCAAGGACCGGGCGACGCCGTCAGTGAGATAGGAAATGAACGCCAAGACCAGAGAGGAGCGATGGGGACGAAAGAGCGGCCCGGACAGGTACAACCGGGCAGAGCAGGAAGGAGAAGGCGCAACAATTGAAGGACCAGCCGGACGAGAGAGCCAAAGCGTCCACCCGGGACTAGAGCATCCAGGGCAGAGCAGCACACAACCCCAGACCGGATCATCCGGGGGAGTGGGCTCAGTGCCCCGGACTAGACTCTCTGGAGCTGCGCCAGGAATAAGCAACAACGCCCCCTGGACTGGAACATCCAGAGGGCCGAGGAGCCAAGAAGAGACACGCGCCCCGACTGGAACATCCAGGGAGGAACAAGACGCCCGCAGCCGGGCGTTCCTGACTCGAACATCTTGTAGGCTGTGGGCCGAAGCCCAGGACTGGAACATCCGGGCATGGAGGAGGGTGGCCCCGGACAGGAGCGTCTCGGGCTGCACGAGAAGGAGATGAAGAAAGCGGAGAACAACAATGGACGAAGCAAACAAGACCTCAGAAGAATGAAAGATCATCAGGGGAGAGCCAGCAAGAGAACATCCTGGGCTAGCAGGGAGGGGATCAAGGACAGGGCACCGCCATCAGAGGAGCAGGCGATGAAAGCTGAAACAAGAGAGGAGCGTGAGGGACAAAAACAGCGCGGGCAGGGAAAGCCGGGCAAGGCAGGGAGAGAAAGGCGCACTGAATCAAAAATCAGCCGGATGAGGGAGACAAAGCACCCGCCCTGGACTGGAGAATCCGGGGCGGAACCGCAGAGAACCAAGGACTGGATCATCCAGAGCGGGGCCAAGAAACAAGAAGGCGGATATCCGGGGGGCCGCGGAGCCAAGAACAGGCACAAGCCCGGACTGGATCATCCGGGGAAGAACAAGAAGACACGCAGGAGGGCGCCCTGGACTGGAGCAACTGGAGGGCCACGGAGCCGAGACGAGTCACAAACCAGGACTGGAACGTCCGGGGAAGGCCACAGTGGCAAGCGGGAGCGCCCTCTGAACTTGAGCAACCGGGGAAAAGCGGACTCAAACCCCGAACAAGATCTTCCAGGGAGGAAGACGGACGGCCCCGGACTGGAATGTCCGGGGCTGAACTAGAAGGGGGGGCAGAAAGCGGGCAACAACAGCGGACGCAAGAACAAGGCCCACAAGGAAGAAAGGGCATCAGGGGAGGACTAGCCGGCACGAGAACATCCTGTGCAAGCGTGGCAACAAACAAGGACCGAGCAACACCGTCAGTGAGGAGCGAGATGAAGGCCAAGACAAGAGAGGTGGGAATGAACGAAAGGGCCCGGACAGCATCCGCCCAGCTGAGCAGAAACCGAAGAAGGTGGGCGCTACGAAAGCAGAATCAGCTGGAGGAGAGAGCCAGAAAGGCCCGCCCCCGACTGGAGCATCCAGGCCGGAGCGGCGCACAACCCCAGACCGGATCATCCGGGGGAGGGACCCCAGCGCCCCAGACTGGAACGTCCGTGGCGGGGCCAAGAAACTGGGGGGCCGCCCCTTGGACATGAGCAACCGGAGAGCCGCAGAGCCAAGAACAGGCACAAAACCAGGCTGGATTATTTGCGGAAGAACAAGAAGGCAAACATAAGGGCCCCCCGGACTGGAGCAACCGGGGGGCAATGGGCAGAGGCCGCCACCGGACTGGATTATCCGGGGAAGAAGGAGAACGGCCCAGGGCTGGCATGTCAGCAGCTGAGAAAGAAGGAGGAGCGGAATGCGGATAACAACAGCGGACGTAAGAACAAGACCCCACGGAATGGACAATCATCAGGGGAGTATCAGCCGCACGAGATCAGCCTGGGCAATCGGGGACACAATCAAGGACCTAGGGACACTGGCAGAGAGGAGGGTGATTAAGGCCAAGGCCAGAGAGGACAGAGGGGAGGAAAGAGCCTTGGCAGGGTCGGCCAGACAGAGCAGGAAGGAGAAGGAGCAAGGATGAAGGATCAGCCAGAGGAGGAAGCCAAAAGGCCCGCCACGGACTGCAGCGTCAGGGGCGGGACGGCACACAACCCCGGACTGGATCGTCTGGGCGAGGGGGCCGAGTGCCGCGGGGTCGACCATCCGGGGCGGGGCCAGGAAGAAGCAACATGGCCCCCTGGACAGGAACACCCAGAGGACCAAGGAGCCAAAAAGAAACACGCGCCCTGACTGGAACATCTTCATCAACAACAAACCCGTAGCGAGCCGAAGGACAAGACCGCAAGGGATGGAGGATCATCAAGGGGGAAGCGGTCAGCACCTAGAAGCTCCTGGAAGGCGGATGGAAAAAGGGGCACGGGGCAAAGCAAAAGGAGCGGGACGCGGTGAGCGGAACCAGCTGGGCAGTACCCCAGCGGCTAAACGCCCTGCTGGACAAGCTGTAGTCGTCGGTTCGATTCCCACTAGCAGCATCAGCGGCGCACAATTGAAGACAAGCCTCATTCTGGGGTCATGGAGACAGTACACTTGCTACACGTCCTCAAGGGCCCGCCTGGGTACACCCTTGGCCAGGGATGCTTTTGTTCGGATCGGCGGATCAGATGGGGCGGAGCACAGGTATGGAGAGCAACTGGAGGCAGATGGGGCAGGGAGCCAGCAATGGAGGGCAGTGGGAGCAGGACCTGCTCATGTATACACAGGAGACACAAAATGAGCACGAACGAAAATGAAGCCAGCGTACGGAGCAGGGAATCTTTCGGCAGCCAAATGACGGTCAGTGACACGGTGAGTGCCGAAGGTGAAGCACAGCGGAGAAAGACAGCGTGCGAATGGGGACAGGGAGAGCAGGCCTCGGAAGGAGCGCGAGAAAGGAGCCGTGCAGGTGTCGTGGCACAGAGTATGAAGGGCGACGAAATGGATTCCCTCTGGAGGGTGATGAATGTTATCGAAGGAGGCCAAGGTACCCAGGAGGAGGCAAAGAAGGTAAGAGATAGGGTGTTTGCCACCGTTGAAGAGAGGTGAAAAGCAGGGGAGCTGAAGGAGCAACTGCCGCCGGGGGAAACCCGTGGCAGGTGTACGTACAAGAGATGGTACAAGGGAGCAGGAGGGAGGGCCCGCCAGAGATGGAGGTTTGGGCAGAAGGAGGGTGGTAAAAGGTGACAGGGAAGAGGGACGCGAAGGTTGGAGCGGGCTACAGGAAGATTACGAAGTTTGGAGAGGCAGGAATCCTGTTTTTGAAGAAGAGGGTGTACACGATGATGTCAGAGAAAGAAAGACAAGTGGCAGGTAGTGCAGCAGGGGCAGGAGGCGACAATGAATATGGCAGGGGGGCACCAGCTTGGGCAATCAGACGGAGCGACAGGAAGCAAGGTGTGTCGTCCAACAACAGTAGGACGTCGACGTGTGGCAGGGGAGTGTGGGGAGTGAGGAAGAGAAAGACGTGGAACAGCAGCACAAGGTGGAGTGGGCATGGAAGAGGCAAGAGAATGCCTTGGAAGCAGCACGAGAAAAGACGAGGAACGGGGTGATCGTCGAGCACATTGACAGGAAGGATGTCGGCTTCCCATAGGCCGTATTGTGTGCGCTGGAGGGCAGGCTGAATGGTGAAAAACAGTTGGAGATGATACAGGCAAGGGATGGCGACCAGGGTTGAGAGTAAACACAAGGCGGGTACGATGGAGGAGTGCCCGCCGCTGGAGGAAGTGTCATGGCAGAGCTACATCAGGAGAAAGATGCAAGGGGGATGGATGGCAGGACCACTGGGGGTGGAAGCATGGTCGGTGGAGTGGGGATACAAAGTGGCGGTGTACAGAAAAGGAAACGTGGAGAGGGGTGCGGGAAGCCGACGGATAATGGGGACAGATGCCCATTGGACGCTGGTATCCTCCGGACCAGACGAAGGGTCTACGCGGTTCTGTGGGGGCTCAAGGGTCCCAGCAATGACGCAGGTGAAGTGGCGGCGGCAGTGCAACGGGTGCTAGCGAGTGGACAAGACGGGCACGAATTGCCTGAAGAAATGCTGGACAGGGCGCGGCGACAGGTCATACCGGGGGATCGCAAATGCCTATATTGGGCACTCAGCGCGGTGGGAGGGAAAGGTCGGCAAGCAGCCGCGGATGAGGTGCATAATGCACTCACAGAAGGGGATATGTCGCGGCCCCCGGAGTCCGGGTGCGCACGGCGGGTCATGCGGGACGCAGGGCGAGGTACCTGGGAGCAATACCTTGAGAAAGTGTGGGGAAGCAGGGGGGACGGCTGGACCCGTGGGTGACAGGAGTTGGGGAGGCGGTTTTACAGCTGCAGCAGAGGAAGGACTTGGGAGCCGGATGGGGGGCGGAAAGAGCGGTCCAACTACTGTCAGATCAAGCAGTTTGGATGGAGCCAGCGTGGAAGGGTAGGTATGAGATAGCGTCAGGGGGGCAGTGGTGGTTGGGGTGGCATATGATGTGGCGGGCTGACCAGGGAGAGGAATTGCCGGTAAGAAATGAGTGGGGAGGAGAGCTGCCAGAAGTTGGAAAGGACACAAGCAGGGTGCGCACAGACTTCACAACGGCCGCATTGGCCCCAGCACCCACCACGGAAGGGCACAGGGGGCAGGAGATGGTGTACACCTTCCGGGAGGAGATGACCCTGATTGCGGCAGAGGCCATCAGTATGGGGCTAGATGAGGGGGCGGCACGCCTGGCCAACCGCACGTACCACGTGCCCCCGCACACAGGGGACAGGTAGCATTACGCGTTCCCGGGGGAGGACGGAATAAAGAGTATATCGCCCTTGTCGGAGTGTCAGAGGCAGGGCAAGGAAGTATCAGTCCTCACCGAGCTGGCTGAAGAATGGGTGCGGGAGGCCGAAGGAGCGGAGCAGGGAACGGGAACGAAGTGAACAGTGGGGGTTATCCGTCGTGCAAGGTACTGCAGAGGTGAATGAATGACACGGGAGGACACAAAGCTGATATTCACCGTGGCAACGAAGGGGCTGACGGCGGCGCAATAGTAAGGGCAAGCAGTCCACATGCTCCTCCAGGATGACAGATTGTGAGACCGGGGGACGGTGGAGTTGGATGTACGCCATGGGCAAGGGGCGAGGTACCAGCACAATACACCGCCGTCTAACGTCGTGGTCACCGCGGCGGCGGCGAAAGGCATGGAAGTCCCCATTGGGCTGAGCCGGGAAGGGCGGGCGGTGCACTTATACACCATGGGGCACTGGGATGGGCAGCCCGAGGGCCAGTGGAAGTCAGAGCCCACGTTAGGGGAACCGCTGCATGCCGTGGTTCTCAGGAGACCAGGGAGGGCAGAGAGTGAGGACACTGTGGAGCTGAACAGGGCGGAACGGGAGAAAGAGAAGCACCAGCGGAAAGCAGCGGCAGAGTCGCTGGACATACTGGGGAACAGAAGGGGCAGAAAGGACATGCTTCTGAAGTGGCCCCGAGGCTGAGGGGGAAGGCCTCACCGTGGCAGAATGTCTGAAAAGAAAATGGAGAGGCGCAGTCGGGGCTGGAGGAGCGCATTAAGGAGTGTAAGGGTCAGGATTTGCGGCAGGCAGTGAGCAGGACAAGGTACCACATGAAGGCCAGGCATGAGGCCGCGGAGGACACATGCAGACCGAAATGCATGCAGGCCACGTGCCTGTGCAGGCTGGACGGACCGCAGGAGACAGAAGGGTGGATATCATCGGATCAAGGCGCGGCAGCCCAGGAGACAAGGGCCAATGTGGCTACAGATGGGGGAAGAAGGAGGGGCACCGCTGATGTACCTCCACCAGGTCAAGCACATATGGGTGGGATATGCGGATGGCTGGAGCGGGACGTCCGAGGAGGGCGCGGAGGCAGGCGAGCAACAGGCGACGGCACAGGTGGTTATGAAGCGGTATGGGGTGCTTCACCCATACCCGCTGCCCAGCCTGTGGCGCTCTTCGCCAGGCCAGATCAGGAATTTTCCTGTGGATGCTACGGCATCCTGATTTCTGTGGGATTTCTGTAAAATACCCCAGAAATCGACATTTTACGTCTTTTTTGGGCTGGCGACGACAGTCGTCGCCTGCGCGACGCAGCTCCAGAACGAGGATTTTAGGCAATTTTATTATTGTTTTATCGTTTTTAGGAATAAAAGATTATAGCGTGACCTTTTTCGCGGCGTTCCGCGAAGGTCCATTTTTGCGAAAAGTGGCGCGTCACGCATTTTTCAAAAAATGCTGAGGCGATTCCAGGAATCGCTCAGACGCCTATGGCGTAGCCCAACAGTGGGCCTTTTCATATGTAGGTTGAATTGGCACAGAAACGCGTCGCGTGGCTTACGCTACGCGTTGGGGGGAGATGCGCAAAATGAGTGTTTTTGACTCAAAAATCACTTTATTTCATTGTTTTTCCCCCAAAAACCACTGCTTGGCCCAGTTTGGGCAGGATCTCAGTGGAGATCCTGATGGCAACGCCTCGTAGCCGTCAGATTTTCTGATGGCGGCGACGCTGTCGCCTTCATTTCGTCTTCTTTTTTATGCTATTTTATAGTATAGAATTGTTACTTGTACATATTACATGTCTACATATTTACTTTGTCTACATATACCTTCATCTCCTTGCCCAGGACGCAAGATTGTGTCATGGCCGAGGCAAGGATCACAGAATCCTTTGGACAATCGTGAATGCAAGTGGAAGACTTCGCCTTCATGGGTTTGGGGGTTTGAGGTGTGCATGCCGAAGGGAAGCTTCGAGGTCGCCCCCTCCCCCCAAATATCCTTCAAAAGGATTCTGCCGACGCCAAGGCCACCAAGGGCGTGTGACGGCCTGCGGACGGCGACGACGCCCAGACTGCAGGAGTACGCGGATCGCTGATCGCTGTTCGCTGGGAAACTGCAGGAGCTAAGGTCAAGGGCATCAACGCGATGAAGGTCTCCGACGATGGATAAGACCATGGCTTCCCCATGGACCCTATGGAGCCCCCAATTCCAGCTCGACGCAGCTGGGCGACGACCACAGCGACGACGACGACGTCTGCGAAGTGCACAAGAAGGCGCGTTAATTCGTCGCCTTGGGTTGGTTGATTCGGTCCCACCCTAAATAGGCGTGGGGCGCCTTGGGTAGGAAATGACCCTAAATCCCCCAAATTAGGTGCGTTGATTCGTCACCTTGGGTTGGGAATCGACCCTAAACTGGCACGGGTTGCCTTGGGCAGGAAATGGCCCTAAATTCAGGCTCGATGGAAGGCCTTGCCTTGGGTTTGACCCTAAATAATTTTTTCCGAATTTTCCGAATTTATTGAATTATTGATTTCCATGCCCATGGAGAAAAAGGGCCCATATGTGCGCCTAAGCGCCATCAGTCAGGGCAGAAGGCCCTGCAGCGCCCCTGGTTTGGTAACCAGAGGCTGAAAGGAGTGCCAGGGACCAGTGTTGTCGCCTGAGGGGCAATTGCCCTATGAATATTTCAAGATCAAAAAAAAAAAAAAAAAAAAGAAAACTTTTTTCCCCATGTGTGTGGTGCTCCCCCCCATGTAAATTACTCACGAAGCCCCCCCCCCCCACTGTTCTGATGAATCAGTATTGAAACCAGGACACTGCAGGGGTCAGGGCGCCTCCTTGGCCTTGCCTTCCTTTGGATATAGGCAAGGCTTCTAAGGAGGGGGGTGAAGCGGTATGGGGTGCTTCACCCATACCCGCTGCCCAGCCTGTGGCGCTCTTCGCCAGGCCAGATCAGGAATTTTCCTGTGGATGCTACGGCATCCTGATTTCTGTGGGATTTCTGTAAAATACCCCAGAAATCGACATTTTACGTCTTTTTTGGGCTGGCGACGACAGTCGTCGCCTGCGCGACGCAGCTCGAGAACGAGGATTTATTCCTCGATTTCTAAAGATTTTAGGCAATTTTATTATTGTTTTATCGTTTTTAGGAATAAAAGATTATAGCGTGACCTTTTTCGCGGCGTTCCGCGAAGGTCCATTTTTGCGAAAAGTGGCGCGTTCACGCATTTTTCAAAAAATGCTGAGGCGATTCCAGGAATCGCTCAGACGCCTATGGCGTAGCCCAACAGTGGGCCTTTTCATATGTAGGTTGAATTGGCACAGAAACGCGTCGCCTCGCTTACGCTACGGGTTGGGGGGAGACACGCAAAATGAGTGTTTTTGACTCAAAAATCACTTTATTTCATTGTTTTTCCCCCAAAAACCACTGCTTGGCCCAGTTTGGGCAGGATCTCAGTGGAGATCCTGATGGCGACGCCTCGTAGCCGTCAGATTTTCTGATGGCGGCGACGCCGTCGCCTTCATTTCGTCTTCTTTTTTATGCTATTTTATAGTATAGAATTGTTACTTGTACATATTACATGTCTACATATTTACTTTGTCTACATATACCTTCATCTCCTTGCCCAGGACGCCAGATTGTGTCATGGCCGAGGCAAGGATCACAGAATCCTTTGGACAATCGTGAATGCAAGTGGAAGACTTCGCCTTCATGGGTTTGGGGGTTTGAGGTGTGCATGCCGAAGGGAAGCTTCGAGGTCGCCCCCTCCCCCCAAATATCCTTCAGTTACAGCGTGGAAGACGGAGCCTAAGCAGGCGGTGCTGTGGATGCAAATGCAGCAGGCTGCACAGGTTGCGGTGTGTGTGGACAGCATAAGAAGAACGATAGAGGTCTGGGGGCCGACGAGGCAGGTATTGGCGCTGGCGCTGTATGTGGGGGAAAAGGTACGCAGAAGCAGAGGAATGGCCGGGGACTGGGACCCGGACACAGAATTGCACCGAGTCAGGAAGGTTCTGGACGTTCTGGACTACGGAGGGGCAAGGGGGAGGACTAAGGGACACACTGCACACGTGGTGTACCCGCAAGCGAGTGCCACAGGGGCGGCGGACCAAGGATTCAACAATTTGGTACAAGATGGACTCACATGGTGGGTCGTGGAGTCCAGGGGGGACAGACACGGGGCAGTAGTGCACACGGCGGCCCCGTTGAAGAGGGTGGAACACCCGCTCATGAGATGGGTCCCGGAGGCTGAGGAGGTACGGGTGGAAAGGGCAGAGGAGATGCGTACAAGGACCATCCTGAGAGCGTTGGAGTCGCAGATGGGCAAAGGCGCAGAAGCCAGGGAAGCAGGGGACATCAAAGATGAGATCTGGCTGGTGCTTGAGTGGGTGGACGGCTACAAGGAAGGGGACAAGCCGAGGTGGATAGTACGTCCTGGCACAGAGGAGGGGGCTAGGAGGGAGGCGCTGGCAAGGGCAAGGAAATTTATGGAGGATGTGCGGAAGCAGGGCCTGGAGGTGGAGGAAGACCCTCAAGGAGGAAGGCAGGGTGGATGGAGGGGAACGAGGACAGCAAGGGGAGGACAAATGAGGTTCCTAGTGGGGGACACGAATGAGGAGGAGCAGGGAGGCGAGAAGGAAGGACAGGCAAAGGAGGAGGAAGGTCGGGAGCCGGGAGCGGAGGCAGACCCGCAGTTGGAGAAAGATCTGGGGGCGAAAGGGAAGGACTAGGAGAGGGGGAAGAAGCGGCGGTGGACAGGGAACAGGGGAGTGTTGCAGGGGAGGGTGAGGAGGGATGGGACAACGGAAGGTAGGCCAGAGACGACAGAGAAGGGGACAGGAACAATCGGCAAGGAGAGGAGGAAGAACGAGGAGCAGAAACGGGGGCCTAAAGAGGAAGAGAGCGAGGGGGGTCAGGTACAGAGAGGAAGGGAGCGATGAGCCGGCAACAGTGGCGTAAGGGGTGGCGGTCTATGCTCTGCACAAAGTAGGAGGGAAGTGGAGGATGTATGTGGCGACCGTGGAGGAGATGATCGTACAGAAGGATCGCACGGGGCGTGAGTTGAAGGCGGTCATCGTGCATTCGGCAGATCAGGAGGAGGGGGGCGAGGAGAGACTGCCGTATCTGATAGCGAGATTGTGGGTGTGTCCGCGAGGACAGGAATTTGAGATACAGGGACAGTTGTTTCGGAGCAGGAGGCGCAGGAGCTGGAAACCAAGGAGGTGTCAGCTGGGAGGAAGAACAAGAAGAAGAGGTGACAATTGACAACGCAAAGGGCGGCGGCAGTGAGGAAGATACACACAAGGCCTCAGCACAGCGGAAAGGACGGTGGGAAGGGACCACGTCCAAAGGAACAAGAAGGGGTGCGGAAAAATGGGCAGGGAAGTTGGCACGCATGAAGTTGTACACCCATAATGACCCAGTGGCACTGTATCGGGCGGACAGGGCAGCCTGGCAGCAAATGAGGCTGCAGGAAGCCAACTCAGACGTGGTGGTGTACCAGGAGATACGGCTACAGGGGACGGACAACGTCGTGCGCACGCAGATGTACAACGAGGAGGGGCAAGAGTACCAGCGGTAGTGGGCACAAGGGGTGCCGCTGTTCGTGCGAAGAGGCCTCAGCTTCGTACAAGACAAGAAGGTTGGAGCGAAGGGGAGAAGGGCGTTGTATGATGTGGCGACGGAGATTGAGCAGGTGGTCATCATCAATGGCCACATCCCACGTGGGAAGAGGGTCAAGGGGTGCGTGGCACAGCTCAGGCCGGAGTATGTCAGGGCGCTGGAAAGGGGACCGATCATCGTGGTTGAGGATTTCAACTAAGATCCCCGGAGGAGAGGCGCACAGATGGAGGTGGACCGGGAACTGAGGCTGCTTGGGGAGGAAATGTGGCTGCAGGATGTGTCATACAATGGAGCACTAGGCCCCTCACACTACCCGATACCAGAGGGGAGTACGCTGTCAAGGATAGACGCAGTGTATGCGAAACCTAGGCGGATCAGGGCTGTGGCGGCGGGGTATATGGTAGGGCCTGAAGAATTGCAGGACAGGAAAGGGCATTGCCCCATGATGGTAACGGTGGACATGAAGGTCGGGGAGCCAAGAGAAGAAAACAACCAAGGACAGGAGTAGGATGAGGAGGAGGTCAATCTGCCGCCGCCGGTGCGGTTGCCGGAGGAAGGGAACGGCAACAGGTGGCAGCAGTGGGTGCAGCAAGTGCAAGTCGAAATGAGGCCGGGGAACCATGTGCATCGGGCCATGAGCAGAGCGGCAATCGTGGGCGGGCTTAGCAGGCTGGTAGGGGAGTCGCAGACTAAGCCCAAATCCCCCAACGACTGGTGGCCACACTGACGAAGCGGCAACAGGAGGAAGCTTAGGCGAGGGCAGAGGCAGAGGGTGCAGAGTGGAAAGAAGAGGCGGCACGGGCGAAGAAAGGGGTGCAGGTGGCGAGGAGGGCAGTGGAGGATGACCACGAGAGGGTCTACCAGAATGTGGCTGCAGAGCATGACCGGTATATGGGGAGGGCGGTAGCGTACAAGTCACTGCGGTACATCCGGGAAACTCGCGGAGGCTGGACAGCCACAGGAGATCAGGGCGCTGAAGCTGCAGGAAGGCAGAGTCACGGGCAACAACCGGGAGGTAGTGGAGGACAGGGCGGAGAGCTTCAAGGGACGGCACAACCAAGGGCAGCTGGGGCTCAACGAAACCACGAGGGGGATCGTCCGGGCGCTTCCGAGGGTGTTCACGGAGGAGCAAAGCGAGGCCATACACCGCCGCAGGGTGATGTTGGGGGAAAAAACCGAGGCCGCGGGTGGCTGAGGCATACCAGAATCTTCCTGGGCCTGAACTGGACGGTCTGGCGGGGACTGCACACAGGCGAGCCCCCAGTGGAGTTGGGGGGCAAGGTGAGGCTCCTGTACAAGAAAGGTTTGAGGTTTGAGGTTTGATTTTGCGGGTACTAGACGCCTTTCGGCCGCGGGGGGCCACCTGGTCGGGCCAGGTGATATCCTCCCCACCGGGTCCTAGTGAGGGCCCCTCCAAGACGCACCTCCTGCCTGGTGGCGGAGTCCCCCGGGTTCACAGGGCTCGGAGCCCCGTCCCTCCCCGGTTTCCCCATTTTGCCACTCCCCTGTCAGTGCAGCAATTGGCAGCTGTGGCTGCGTGCGCTTACCCACCGCGTCGCCCCCTTAATGCGTGGTCACCCGGGGCGCCGGCGCCGCCGAGCCTGTGCTTCTGACTTGTCGCCAGTGGGACCCCCTTGGGCTGGCGCGGAGGCTGCCTAGCCTAGGGGTTGGGGCGTGGCGCGGTGCGCCACTACTGCCTTGGCGGCTGCAGTGCCCCGTCTGTGTGTGCGCGGCGCTGGCGGCCGGTTCGGGGGGCTCGGGCCGGTACCTAGTGTTGTGTCTCTCCCGTTTCCCCCTTCCCGACCCGCGTGTCCCGCGCTGCGTGTGGCGGGCCGTCCTGTCCAGGTGTCCCTTACCCTTGCTCGCTGGTACGCCATTTCACGCAGTCTGTGCGTTCGACGAGCTCAGTCTGGTTGCCCTTCTGGTAGTCCCCGCGTGCCCTTTGCGTGTGTGTGCGCTTGCGCTCCCGCGGCGTCCGCTCCCCCCCCCCCTGGGTGGTGTGGCGTGCGCACCTCGCGCGGTCCCGGCACTGAACGCTGGTAGGGCCGTTCCACGTGGTCCGTGCCCCTCCGCGTGTCCTGCCTCGGTCCCTTGCTCCGTCTGGCGTGCTCGGGGGGGGGACGGTCTGGTCCCGGTTCCCCTCTACTTGGCTTGGGGTTGTGGGGGTGGCGGAAGGGCGTTCCCGGGGGGGGGTGCCTTCCACTGTTGCGAGGGGCGTCTGAGGTCAAGCGCTCCCCCTCCGCCCATTGCCCGCCCACTGGGCGGGCTGTTGGGGTCCGCTACCCACGTGCTGTGGGCGCCGGCGTGTGGGTGTGGGGGCCCCACACTGTCCCCCTGGCCTGCACGCTCTGTGGGGGCTGCGTGCCGCGGGGGTGGTGGGGGGCCGTCCCCCTACCTGGTTTGGGGCTGTGCGCCCCCCGTGGGGCCCCAGAACCCCATGGCTAGGTTAGGGCATACAACCGGTCTCCGGTCCACTAACCCCATGTACGGAAGGGAAGACCGGTCTCCGGTCCACTAACCCCATGTACGGAAGGCGCCCGTTGACGCCCGGTGCGAGCCCGACGGGAGCGTGTTCCGTGCCGTAAAGCCCCGCATCGGCAACCGATGCACCGCCAGCGGAGATTTATATATCAGAACATCAGGAATCAACAGGGTTTTATTTTCATATTGTTTCCGTCAATTTTTACGCTTCCGTTCTGATACTCACTGTTTTGGCAGCTGGCGGTTAGCTCGCGACTTTAGCGTAACCGCCAGTTTAACTGTTATTAATGGAAATTTTAACGCTATCCGTGACGAAGGCTCTAAGGTCTTCAGGAACTGCATTGATGCATCCGCAATTTTCACATTCTACACTGGCAACCTTAATCCGAATTTTTCAGGATGTCGAAATCGGATTTTCGACTTCGACATCCCCGCACTTGATTTGACCTCCTTCGAGTGGACCTACGTGCTTCCGTATGCACGAATCAACTTTCCTTTTATCTTGCCCTCCATTTGTCTTAAAGATATGGGCAAAACAAAGTTGATTCGTGAGGCCACTTGTGAGGGTCATATCTCGTGCCGCTTGCGAGGAATGACAATAAAAAAACGTGGGATGTATTCACAATACTCCTGACGTAATTTGGGAAGCTTCATATGCCTTGCGTCTCCACACGTGCGCGCTAGTGTAATGGATCATGGTCAAGAGGGTAGAGTTTGCGTTATAACTCTTTGACCATGATATTGCGTGCGTTAAGATAACCTTCGAGTGTAGCACGCGAGTGTTGGTGTTGCATAGGAACTCTTCTTGAGTTCCTATGAACGATTGACACAAAGTTATGCCCTTGGAGGGGCATGACATATCGTCGGGGGAGCTACCTTTTCGGGCAATATGTGGTATGTGCCATGTGTTGTGTTGTGTGCCCATTTGGCAGGTCCATCGCTCCAAGCCACACCCGCCAATGGACCTCATATTGTGCAAGCCCCTTCTCCATACTCCCTACGATCAATTGCAAGCCTAACCTTTGTGAAGGGAAGCTTGTGTGGCGATCCCGAAGCGATGCGTTGGGAGCAAGGTTTGTGTTTTGCAATTTTCCATATTTTCATGTGCCCACTTGGGAAGTAGCGCTCGTAACCTTTCAGAGCGCGCCAAGTGGAGCACATATGTGGAATCGGGGGTCATTGGTGTCAAGTCATTATGTTTAGAAGGATTAGTTGATTGCACGATCCAAGCCGAAGATATTATAATATAATTGTGCGCCTTTCAAGGCACTTTTGTGTGTCTTTGTGCCAATTTTGCCGTTTTTGGCCCGTCATGATGTCAAGTGGCGACCGTGTATCTCAACGTTGCGCTCAATTGACATCATGACCCAGTTATGTTATGAGGGTACATACTTCGGTGCCCAGCATATCTTTGACCCGGCGAATAACTCCTCTTGGGCTTGGCATACCGTGACCGCCATGTTGGCGATTTGGGACTATCCCAAATCATGGGCTCACTTGGCAACCCTGCCATTCCCAATACCGGAGGAGTTGGGCAATGCCCAAAAGATATGTTGGACACATATGACTTGATACCAATCCTATGGCACACTCCGGTCCAAGTCGGGCACGTGCCTCATTTGCCCCAACCATGAGTGTGCGCATTTTCGGCCATTTTGAGCAGCTTTCCATATTTTCTGCCCGCCGTGCACTATGTTCAGCCCACCCGTGCACGCCGGACGCTTGGACCAATGGACCATATATGACATGGGTGTTATGTATATTGGTCCCCATGGTTCACACACCACGTGGGCGAAGCGGGGCATCCTTCGTTAAGGTGCTAGCGCAAAGTGAGTGTGGACAATTTTGCCATTTTTGCATTTGTGGACTCCTGGTAGATCGCGTATGGAATGGCGAATCCGATCCCCAAGCTGGCGTGGAGATATTATATTGGGAGCATCCCGAATTTTGACTCATTTCAGGCAGCCAAAATGACCCCCTTTTGAGAGCCCAATTTCAACTCCCCGTGTGGTCAATTGGCGGCCCCATATCTCGGACCTAATTCCAAGTTGTACACTCAGATATAAGTCCTAGGTCCTGCCTCCTAACCTGTGAGGCATTGGCCTTGCCCGGGCCGGGCGAGCCACGCGTGGGAATGACGCCAATTTTGGTGATTTTGGCATCATGACCCCACTTGACTAATCCGTGTTGCCCTGATACCGGGACCTCAGAGGTAACCAGGTTGGGTGAGGGCTCCAGGGAGTTCGTACTCAAGGAGCATAGGGTCAGTTGCCTTGCCCCTACCTCTGGCGGGTCCAGACGAGGGGTCAATTTTGGAGATTTTCGAGCTAATATCAGTTTGGGCTGAAACAGCCCATTTTCAGCTACCAACTCCTAGGGGACAATGGCGGAGCCATATCTCTGTCCCGGAGTGGAGTTGGAACCTGCTGTTGAGGGAGCATGGCAGGCTTTGGTGTTGCTTGGTTTCCAGGAACTCGCCTGTGGCTGGGCGGGACACCCCCCCTATTGGCAGGGTTTCAGGGTCCGGACTCAGCAGGGCATGGGTTGTGTTTGAGCCCCCGCCCCCACCAGCCACTGGGAGGGCCAGACCTGGGATTGGGATATGAGTTAGGACTGAGTGTCTATTGTCCTATGATGCACTTACCCCAGTCCAGTCTGAACCCCATGTGTACATATCCTGATGTGTTGCTGTACATACTTTCGTTCCCTTGTTGCAGAGTGGCAAGGATCCTGAAACGCTTTGTCACATGACACGAGCGTATTGATGCCCTTGTGAGCGTAGTGCTTTGCCTGCCTGCTCACCTGTGCGTGTCACCGCAGCGTCCCGTGGCCGGCCCCCCACGGGAAGGCGTCAAAAGGGTCTTACCGCCGCGGGGTTTCCCATCCCCCGCGTGCCACTCGGGGCCACCAACCCCGAGCAGTGCGGCGCAGCAGCTCGCAGCTCGCAGCTCGCAGCGCAGCGCAGCAGCTCGCAGCGCAGCGCAGCGGCTCGCAGCGCCGCCCAGCGACAGCGCCGAGTTCGTCACGGAGCCAGCAGCGCCATCCAGAGCATCGCCCTGACCGCGCAGCGACCGTGAAAGAGGTGCACAGACCAGGACTCCTGCATCAGCGAGTACCATCGGCCGACCAGCAAGGCCGCGTCAACCACCTCCACAACCACCGGCTGACCAGCACCAGCCGCACTCCCAATCCAGTGCTGCAGCACCCGCCTCAACAACCACCACTAGTTCGTTGAGTGGAACGAGTGCACACCAAGGACCTCAAGACCAACTACGCCCCCGCTGCCATGGTAAACTGGCAAGAAGCGGGTAAGACGTGGCCGCGGCCCCACCCCCATGCAGCGCACCTACTGCGTGGGTTGGTTTGGGACCAGCACTACCGCCACAGCCACCCCCAGTGCGAAGGCGGCATGCCCTGGAGCTTCGAGCTCCGCACGGACATGGCCCCCGACCGCCTGCAGGCCGTGGAGGACTGGCTGCGGGCGGAAGGGTTTGCCTTCCGCTTCCAGCAGAGGCGGTGGAGGACCTGGACCCGGCCGGACAGGCCCGGCGAAGGGCTGCGCCCCGACGGGATCGAGGAGGACGAGACCCCCAACGAGTACCCGTCGGGCGCCTTGATCAATGTCTCCATGTGGGACATGATCGAGAAGAACTTCCCGGAACCGGGGAGCGAGCGCAGGCTGCAGGGCAGCAGCAGCGCGTCTCCGGGGAAGGAGAAGCGGTCCGCCGGGGACAGGAAGCGAGACCAGAAGTGGCGGGAGTACCAGGAGTCCCTGGCCGCCGAAGCCGCCCAAGAAGCCAAGGGCGGAACCCCAGCCCCCAGTCCCCAACGGGCCAATAGTGGTCATCACCCCGGCCATGCCACCCTCGGCGACTTCATCCAAGGCGCCAAGCAGACCAAGGCCAAGCCCCGTCTGCTGCTCCTGAGGCCCCAGCAGGCCCCAGCAGGCCCCAGCAGCGACGTGGAGTCGGCCCACCGCGGGAGGATGCCTGCGGACCAGGCCAGCTCCAGCAGCAGCGTCGCTCCCGACAGGGACGTTGCGCGCGCCTGTGAGCGCGCCTGTGGGGTACCCTGCAACCTTCGGGCTGCCCGGCAACGGGCCAGGCAGCACAGCGCTGCTGTGGAGGGCGCCGTCGGCATCGCCCAGGAGGAGGCTGCGGAGTGGGCGCATGGCATGGCCATCCACGACTAGACCGTGGCGGCCATTGCGGCCGGACTCACGGCCGTAGCCGCCCATGGGGCAGCGACTGCCCAGGTCAACGGTGAGTTGGCGGCAGCCGACGAGGAAGCCCGCCTGACGCAGGAGGCCATTGCCTGCAAGGAGGCCGAGGTGGGGGCGCTGGAAGAGGCGCTTGCCAAAGAGAGGGCAAAGAAGGAGGCGGAGGAAAGGGCCCACGCCGAAGCGATGGCTAAGGCCCAGGCAGACGCCGCCAAGAAGGACGCCATCGAGGCCGCGCGACGGAAGGTCGCTGAGGACAGGGCCAAGACAGAGGCGGAGCTGGCGGCGTTGGAAGCGGAGAAGGCGCGGCTGCAGCGGACCCGGGAAGCCGAGGCGGCTCGTGCCTGGGAGGAGGCCGAAGGGCGAGCTGCCGCAGCCACTGCCGCCGCAATGGAGGAGGCAGAGGCCAAACTCCCCCGGGAGGATCACGAGTGGAGACCCTTCGAAAGCTTTTCGAAGGGGACGCCTCCTCCAAGATGACGCTGGACGAGGCCGACACGGGCAGCAGTGGGAGCAGTGGCCCCACCGCCCACCGACGGAGGAAGGGTAAGGGGAAGACCCCCGAGAGGCCGCGGAGGCCAGCGGGCCGACACCCCCACGACAGTGACCCCTTCTTCACCGCCAGCGACGGTCCAGCGACAGGGGATGAACGAGGCCGCCGACATCGCCAAGTGGTGGCTTGGACGGGCGGAGGAGGCGGAGACGTCCCCATGGAGCCGGAAGGTGAGGATGAGGATCTCCCTCCTCCCTACCGGAGCTCGGAGTCTTCCGACACCGAGACGCCCAGGTGGGACGACATGGACGAGGATGACGACGTGGACTTCGGCATCACGAAGAAGCGCCCATCCTCGGACCCACCAAGGCGACCCGGCGGAGACCAACCGGGACCCCCTGGCGGAGGACCATCAGGACCCCGTGGAGGACGCCCACCAATTGGACCCCCTGGAGGCGGACCACCGGGCGGGGGAGGACCCCCTGGACCTGGCGGACCCGGCAGAGGCCCTCCTGGAGGACCCCCTGGGGACCCCGACGACCCACCAGGGAATGGCGACCCAAATACCACCTGGCGGTGGATTGTCTACCTCCGCAGGAGGGTCCAGTTCCTCGAGCGCGGAGTAGACACGGGCAAGGGCGAGATGACTCGCATCTCTGAGGTCGCTGCGCGCGCGCAGAGAGAGCTGGACATCGCCAGGGCCGAGACCAGGCAGCTGAACACGGTCATCAGCGGCCTGCAGCAGAGGCTGGACGCGCTGGAAGCCCGTGGGAGCGTCGGCAGCGACAACCCACCCCTGGAGTCTGGCTCGTCAGACAACGGCTGGGGACCCGGACGAGGTCCAGGCAGACCCCACGCCCCCGGCGGAGCCCCCAGGAGTCGCCCTGGCGCCAGTGCCCCCTCTCCCACCGCCCCCTCTCACCACAGCGCGGGCCGCCGCAACGAGCGCGTGCCGCCCGGCAGTGGCAGTGAGGATTGGCGTGATGAGTGGCTCAGCGCGGAGCACCGCAACCGCTGTGCTCCACCGCGGACACCAGTACGCCCCCGGCGCCCCGCACCAGCCCTGGAGCCAATCCCAATGGCTGGTGGACGTTATGGTGGACTCAGGGATGAGGTCCCCAGAGGAGACGTGGAGTGGCATGTCGGCGAAGGTGAGGACCTGGACCTGGACCTGGAGGAGTTCGACATCAGCCCGCCGCGTGGTGTACGACGGGAGGCCGCTGAACGCAGCCGCCGGCGCCGTGATGAGGAGGCATACATGGAAGGAGTACGGCGTGAACATCTGGGTTCAGCGTACATGGAGGAACCGCGGCGTAGCCACAGGGATTCCATGGAGGAGATGGAGGTGGCGGCCGTGGGAGTCCGTGAGAGAGGCCGATGGGAACCTCGGTCGACCTCGCGGCCGGCGTTCATGGTCTCTAAGGCCGCGGATGCTGCCGTGTGGGAAGACTTGAAGGACATCAAGCCCCCCATGTACGACGGCAACCCCCTCAACCTCGACCGCTTCTTGGAGAAGCTGGACGATTGGGGGGTAACCGTTACTGAGGACTTGCATCCCGCTGATGCGGAGAAGTATGTCTTCAGACGGTTCAGGTACCGCCTGCCGGAAGTGATCGGAGAGCTATACTTCGTGGCGACCAAGGAGGGGAAAATCAAGACCCTCCAGGAAGCCAAGAGATGGCTCAACGAGCAGGAGCGGGTGGACGCTCCGCAGGTGGCTGCCAAGCGGTGGAAGTCGATCAAGCTTGAGCATGATGGACGGGAGATCCGCCTACGGGACTGGCGTGACTTCCGAGGGAAATACACCCTCTTCCGCCGCAATGTGGAGGATTGGAACGAGGGTGAGGAGCAGGCTCGCCTGCTCTCCATGCTGCCGGAAGCATGGATCAAGAGGGTCACCAAGGAGGAATCCAAGAGGGCCAAGTCCAACCACACGGTCAAGATGATGCTCCCCAAAGAGTATCATACGAACGTGGTGGCTTGGACGAGGAAGAACGTGGCCCCGGATGTCAAACAGCACTCCTTGCGGAACGCTCTCCTCATCACCGTCTCGGGCGATCGCGAGAAGACCGCGATGTGGCGCCTTGACGAGTGCGAGTTGAGCGGCCAGACCATCCGTCTGCAGGCCATCCCGGCGCGGATGAGCTGCGACGAGATCCTGGAGTGGGTTAGCGAGGAAGTACTCAAGGAGTACCGAAACCTCAACCACACCCGCGGGTTGAGGCCCGGCGACCGCGACGTCAACTACGTTGGCGAGGGACCTGGCGGGGAAGCCGCCATGGACCCAGCGGGAGCCGGCGGCGATGAGACTCTGGTCGACGATGACGACGACGATGAGCCCGCCGAAGTGGCCGTTTGTGCCTTCGTGGCCAAAAACCTGAGCGCGGGGAGCAAACCGGGAAACTCGAAGCCCCTGCAGCAGGGTTGGAGGAAGCAGGAGAAGAGGGACCCTCGCCGCATTGGCGACCCTCCGCTGTCCTTTGGGGAGTTCATACGAGCTCACCCTCAGGGCTGTTTCGTGTGTTATGGGGGGAAGAAAGGCTTCAACCATGACCACCGTACATGCCCCGTCCACAAGGCCGACACGGAGGCTTACAAGAAGGCGCACGGGTCGAAGAAGCGTGCGCCCGCGGGTATCCGGGAAGCCAAGGTGGAGGTGGACAGGGACGAGCTCACCAAGCTGGTGTCGCAGGGGACCGCGTTGGCCAAGGAGATCCAGGAGATCAAGAGGAACTGGGTCCCCAGGTCGGACAACAAGAACAAGGAGAACAACCAGAACGACCAGAACAAGGACAGGAACAAGACGACTAGAAAGAAAAGAAGGGAAAGGAAGAAGGGCGTCAACGAGGTTGATGCCGAGGAGACTCCCCCTACTTCCACAACCGACGCCCCCTAGCGGAGCCCCTGCAGCCAAGGGCCCCAGCTAGGGCTGTCGCAGGATGGTGACGTGGGAAGCGCCAAACCATCCCAGTCGGGAGTCGATAAGCACAAAGGGACTGCCGCTGGCTGGATGTCCCAGTCGCGGAGGCGGGGTGAGGGCAAGTGAAGGCACGAACCCTTGCACCCGTCCGTCCTTCGCGACCAAGAATGTGTTTGATGTACTACAGGATCTATCCGAGAGTATCGGAGGATCACCCGGACCGCAGCTGGATGCTGCAGATGGGCAGCCTGAGCCCATTGTCCACGACCTGCACCAGTCGCTTGTTGAGCTTCTGGAACGGCCGGAGATCCTGAGTTTGCACGCTGTGCGCCGTGTCGGTTGCGAGCGGCAGTTGCATCTTAAGGTCCGTGCCCTATGCGGGGAAGTGGAAAAGGTTTTCGACGTGTTGGTTGACACCGGCGCTCAGGTCAGCTTAGTCATGGCTGGCCTACTTCCGCCAAAGTGTCTGACCGACAGTCGGAAACCTGTCAGGCTGAAGGTGGCGAACGGCCAGTACATGGTGGGAGGCACGAAGGAAGCGGCCATTGGGCTGCAGTTCGTGAACCATCGTGAGCTGAGCCGCCCAGACCTCGGCAAGGAAATCCTCCTGCACGGTCGCTTCTACGAGGCCGAGATGGACTGGGACATGATCGTCGGGTACGACTGCATGATGGAGACGGACTCCGGCGTCCTCCCGGCCCAGGCCTCCATGACCCTGTACCAGGACGACCAGCTCTCGTGGCTTTCGTCACCTGAGCACCATGTGGAATGCCAATGGATCCACCCCAAACGCAATCAGCTTGAAGTGGCCGCGCTGGACACTGAGCCCACTGGGCCAGCAAACCAGGAGTACGGCGTAATGCCGGAAGTGGCGAACCGAGTGGTCGCGGACCTGGGAGCTTCGGATCTGGCCCTGGATGCGTTCTCTTCAGGAACCTCCGCCCATCTTCGGGTATGTGAGAAGTACTGGAGCGCACAGGACTCCGCGTGGAAGAAGCACTGGGGTCCGCATCAGGGCTTGATGTGGATCCATCGCCCTCGATGGGACATTCCAAGAGCGATAGCGAAGATTCGCAAGGACCGCTCGAAGGCAGTGCTGGTTGTTCCTATGGGATGCACCGAGGAGGAAAGTACCCGACATTGGGTAGCCTCATTGACCAACATGACCTTAAACAAGGTCTTCCTACCGGCTGGAGAGAGTGTCTATCAGGACGCTAAGGGACAGCCCATGCGACCCCAGAGATGGCCAACGGAATTCCACTATGTGGATGGGGGCCTTGATCAGGCCGACACCACGGACTTCGTGTGTGTCAACCGCATCATAGCGGAGCCATGGCGGCAATGCTTTGCGGTTCCCCCTGTTGACATCGAAGAATCAGAATCGGAAGACCCCCTCACTGAAGAGGAGTGGGATCTGGTTCAGGGGTATATGGATCAGCCCTTTCACGACTGGGGAAACCAGCGTGAGGGCAAAGGCCAGGACAAAGCCTGGTGGGAAGTGGACTCAATCGTCTCCGGTTCCTATGACGGGAATACCTTCGTTCAGAGGGTGCTGGATCACATGTCCAGCCAGGACGAGCCGCCTGGCGGTAACCCACCCACCTACAGCGATCTGTTCCGAGGCAAGACCAGAGATGGCCCTTTGGGCCACCTGGGAAGACCACCTGAGCCGAAACCGAGCGGGGTCGCTACCCCTCAGGTAAGCTCCGTGGTTCACGTGCCCGGAAAAGCCAAGGCGGAGTCCGATGACTGCCCCAAGATTCAGGCATTGAGGGCCAGGCTGAAGCAGAAGTATGGTGATACCTTCTTCAGCGGTAAGCCTGTGTTTCCCCCACCGGTGCGTGGACCGTACGGCGAGGCCAAGATACGACTGAAGCAGGACCCCCGTGTGTATCGGCACCAGGAGTTTGCCCTGAGGGGCGAGAGGAAAGAGGCCATGGAGAAGATCCTCCGTGACTTCATCCAGAGAGGCTGGCTCGGGCCGTGCCACTCCGAGTGGGCCTCTCCGTGCTTCGTCGTCCCCAAGAAGGTTGCAGGTGAGTGGCGGCTCGTGGTCGACTACCGCAGCCTAAACGCCCAAACGCAGCATGAGAGCTATACGCTTCCCCTCATTGAGGACATGCTGCAAAAACAACACCGGCGGAGGATCTTCACGGTGATTGACCTGAAACATGGTTATCATCAGATGCCTCTCGCCGAGGAGTCCCGTGCCTGCACAGCCATGAGCACCCCACTTGGACCTCTCCATGGGCGTTACCAACGGCAATGCGGCTTTTCAGCGGATGCTGGAGAACCTGCTTGAGCCGGTGCGTGACTGTGCGGACCCCTTCGTGGACGACGTGATCATCGCGTCCAGGGACCCCAGTATGAGCTACGAGGAGCTCCTGGAAGCACATGAAAGGGACATCACTCGAGTGCTGGACCTTTTGGTTCGGCACAAGCTCACGGGCAGCAGTGACAAGGCCACCATTGCGGTAAGCGAGGTGGTCTTCGCTGGCCACGTGGTCGGGAACGGGCAGCGAAAGCCCATACCTGGCAAGGTGGCTGCGAATGAGCACTGGGAAAAGCCCAAGACGGTCTCTGAGCAACGGGCGTATCGGGGGTTCTGCAACTACTACTCGGGGTATATCAAAATGTATGCCGAGTATGCAGCCCCCATGACGACCATGCTCAAGGGCAACCGAGAGGAGACCAAGAAGGGGTCCAAGAAGGCTCTGGTCTGGGATGCTGATTCCGACCGTGCCTTTGAGGGGATGAAGCAGGCGCTGCTATCCGCAGTGGGTCTGCACATCGTGGATCCCGACCGAGGGTTCGTCCTACGCACCGACGCTTCCGACTACGCCGTTGGCGCTGTGTTGGAGCAAGTGCTTGACGATGGGAGGCACGTGCCCGTGGCCTTCTGGAGCTGAGTCCTGGCGGAAGGCCAGAGACGGACGTGGACGCCCCGTGAAAAGGAGGCGTATGCAATCGTCATGGCTCTAAGGAAATGGGCTGGGTACATAGCCCTCCATCCCGTCACCGTCTGCACTGACCATCAGAGTCTGCAGTCGTGGCACAAGGAGCACGTGGACACCCCCTCAGGTCCCGCCTCCTGACGGGCAAGATTACATGAGACCTTGGCCAAGTTCGACCTCACGGTTGTGTATATTCCTGGAAAGGATAACACCGTGGCGGACTGTCTCAGTAGGTGGGCCTATCCCGCCAGCAAGGGCATGACGGGCATCTCTGCCCATGGCGATGAGGCTGAGACCGCTGAAGCCAAGAGGATCATTGAAATGGAGCGCCTGATGGAGGAGGAGGGTGTAAAATGCTTCGTCGTCATGGCTGCGGATGCCCCCCTCAGCACGAGGGTGAGCAGAGCGGTCAGAGTACTCGCCGCTGAGGGAGCTGAGTCCGACAAGCACCTCTTCCCTGAGTCTTGCCTCCAGGACGACTGGACTGACGACTACGCCAAGTCTGAGGCCTTTGCGGCCGAGTATAGGGCTGTGACAGACCCTGACGACGGGCAGAAGTGGCCAAAGGGGCTGACCGAGGAAGATGGCAAGCTCTACCGGAATGGTAAGCTGCTAGTACCGGAGTCCCGGGTGCTCGAGCTTTGTGAAGCTTGGCACCACCAAATGCTGCACCCAGGGGTCAAGAAGCAAGCTCTTGACATGCAGCGTCGGTTCGAGATCGACCATATCGTTCTCTACACCGCCATCAAGAAGGTCAGGAAGGGTTGTTCGGTCTGCCAGGCCTGCAATCCCGATAACCGGAACGTCAAGGGGGAAGCCCAATGGACCCTGGTTCCTGACCAGCCCATGGAGAGCGTGGCCATGGATGTCTTCTCCATGCCCGAAGTGCACATTGGCAAGGAGACCCTTGACTGTGTGGTTCTCTGTGTGGATCGCCACAGTGGCTACGTAGTAGTCGTTCCGGCACGCAAAAAGGGGTTGCTTGCCAAGGAAGTGGCAGTCATGATGATTCGTCATTGGCTGACCGTCTTTGACATCCCCCGCACCATTTGCAGTGACCGAAGGCCCCTGTTTACTGGTGGCTGGTTCAAGGCTATGTGTTCCCTCATGGGAATACGTCAAGCCAAGAGCATCGCCTATCTCAGCCGGTCTAACGGCCGTGCTGAAGTGGCTGGACGGCAGCTGTTCGAGAAGCTGCGCAAGATACACATCACCAATCCACCTCAGAGCTGGTTTGAGGAGACGTGGCCTGCTCTGAAGGCCCATCATGACACCCCCACTCCGGGCGGTTTGTCCCCTCACCAGATTCTGTTCGGCAGGGACCCCCTGAGTAGGGGACTTCCCTTGTCTGGTGATGGCATGGCTATGGATGCCAAGGAATTCTTCGCGCGGCAAGAGCAAACGGCGCGGGACATCCGCCAGCAGCTCGAGAAGGAGCATGCTGAGCGTCAGAAGTCCGCCCCGAGCTCGACAGCGCAGAAGTTCAGGGTGGGAGACCCGGTGTGGGTGATCAGACCCCGCTCCATGGGCACCCACCGCACCAAGATCTGGTTCACACCCGGCGAGGTGGTCCGCAGGATTGGTGAGGACACCTACCGCATCAAGGTGGGTCACAGACAGTTCTGAGAGCGCCACGAGAGTCAGCTCCGTGTGCGGGAACCCGTCCTCCGTGGCCAACATGTGTCCCTGAGCTACGCCGCACATGAGGCTGACTCGGACGACGATTATGCGGAGCAGGACGACTATACAGTCGAGAAGATCCTGGCTCAGCGTCCGAAAGCCTCGGCACCCGGAGGTCTGGAGTTCAAGGTTCGTGGGCGAGGCTATGGGCCGTCCCACGATACCTGGGAACCCGTCTCCTCGTTCGTGCCGCGGGTCAATACTCCCTTCATGGAGTACATCCGCAAGCACAACACCAAGATCCATGTTTCGGACTTGGCAGCACCCACCCGGGTGATTGCAGCCAGGGGTGCCTGATCAGCGCCCTGAGCTCTCCCCTGATGCATTTTGAGCACCTGTGAGGTCGACGGATCGTCCCTTACTTGCTTGCTCTCTTCCATCTTTCGGTGACCTGCCATCGGGGTGGCCATATATCCCCCCTGCTGAATCCAGAGGAGGATGGCCCCTCTCTTCTTCTATTTGTCACTCCCCCCCCTGCTGAATCCTTTGGAAACCAGGTAGGGCAACTGACCTTCATATTTCTGAGCTCTTGGGGCCTTGAAGCCCATACGACGTTGCGCGACGGATGCCGCTGTCATCGGCATTGCGATTTTTGGTGAGTGGTCTGGTTCCATGGCACTTGCGGAATCCAGACCAGTCGACATGTGTCTCGAGACTATATATGGCCTGAACTCAGGCGTTTTCCTGTCCACCCTCCTGCATTTGCCTTATCCTGACCGTGGCGTGGTTTGGCACTCTGTCCAGAGTGTGTTTACACGCCTCTTTACCCCGCTTGTTTTGCTTTTCTGTTCTCCAGGATATGTGCATCTGTATGTCAGCCCATCACTGAGTGTGGACTGTTTTTCACGGAATCGACTACAAAGGCGCCCTGAGTTGCCGTTTACATGTTCTCACATATGGTCCAGTCTGGACCAGTACCTAAGTACATATTCTTCTGTTTGAGTGCCTGTGATACCGTGTGCCCTTTTCGCTGTGATGTGTGGAGATCCTGATGGCGCCAGGCGGGAAGCCCAGTTGCCTGACTACACTCCCAGCGGTCCGCCACTGTCAGTCTCAGTGTGAGCCTACCGACTCGCAGACGCACTTGCAGTCGGATGGCGGCCTCCGGTGCTCCTGACCTCGGTCAGTCTGCCTGGGAAACTGGTGGTTTGAGGAGTCGACGCCTCCGCCCACACTGCATGAGGACTCCCTCATGTATGGCCTTCGTGGTAATAGGGCGAGGGAAAAGACGGCCTTGATGCCCGATCCCTTAAGGAGGAGCTCGTTCGGCTGTACCACTCTGGACTCGCGTCGTATGGATATGGACATGGTGCGCCCGAGGAAGGACCCGTGGGGACTCTCCCCAGTCGGCGGGCCATGGGAAGCTTGGGGTAGCCTGATGGATCTTTGTGGTCGCTCTCGACCTGTGGGACCACCTCGGTCGTCGTGTGACGCCTATGTTGGCCGTGTATGCCACTGCCACTGTGGTGGTGACCGTAGCAGCCGGCACCCGGTGCGCCTGGTATGGGTTAACGGGTCCTTTGGATGCCGAACAATCGCCGCCAGGACCCGGGACTTGATACTTGATACTATACATGTCTACGATCTTTTACAGCATCATACCTATCTTACTGTGGGATTTGGGCAGCCTAACCTAAGTCAGCCTGAAGTGCGATGTGACACCCCCCCCCCTTCGGGGAATGATCCTGGGTACCCGCTGCCATGCATGGGTGTTATCGAGCCCCCCCCAGGGTTTGCTCTAAGGAGGGGGGTGAAGCGGTACCCAGAACCCCATGGCTAGGTTAGGGCATACAACCGGTCTCCGGTCCACTAATCCCATGTACGGAAGGGAAGACCGGTCTCCGGTCCACTAACCCCATGTACGGAAGGCGCCCGTCGACGCCCGGTGCGACCCCGGCGGGAGCGTGTTCCGTGCCTTAAAGCCCCGCATCGGCAACCGATGCACCGCCAGCGGAGATTTATATATCAGAACATCAGGAATCAACAGGGTTTTATTTTCATATTGTTTCCGTCAATTTTTACGCTTCCGTTCTGATACTCACTGTTTTGGCAGCTGGCGGTTAGCTCGCGACTTTAGCGTAACCGCCAGATTAACTGTTATTAATGGAAATTTTAACGCTATCCGTGACGAAGGCTCTAAAGTCTTCAGGAACTGCATTGATGCATCCGCAATTTTCACATTCTACACTCGAAACCTTAATCCGAATTTTTCAGGATGTCGAAATCGGATTTTCGACTTTGACATCCCCGCACTTGATTTGACCTCCTTCGAGTGGACCTACGTGCTTCCCTATGCACGAATCAACTTTCCTTTTATCTTGCCCTCCATTTGTCTTAAAGATATGGGCAAAACAAAGTTGATTCGTGAGGCCACTTGTGAGGGTCATATCTCGTGCCGCTTGCGAGGAATGACAATAAGGAGACGTGGGATGTATTCACAATACTCCGGACGTAATTTAGGAAGCTTCATATGCCTTGCGTCTCCACACGTGCGCGCTAGTGTAATGGATCATGGTCAAGAGGGTAGAGTTTGCGTTCTAACTCTTTGACCATGATATTGCGTGCGTTAAGATAACCTTCGAGTGTAGCACGCGAGTGTTGGTGTTGCATAGGAACTCTTCTTGAGTTCCTATGAACGATTGACACAAAGTTATGCCCTTGGAGGGGCATGACATATCGTGGGGGGGGCTACCTTTTTGGGCAATATGTGGTATCCGCCATGTGTTGTGTTGTGTGCCCATTTGGCGGGTCCATCGCTCCAAGCCAAACCCGCCAATGGACCTCATATTGTGCAAGCCCCTTCTCCATACTCCCTACAATCAATTGCAAGCCTAACCTTCGTGGAGGGAAGCTTGTGTGGCGATCCCGAAGCGATGCGTTGGGAGCAAGGTTTGTGTTTTGCAATTTTCCATATTTTCATGTGCCCACTTGGGAAGTAGCGCTCGTAACCTTTCGAAGCGCCCCAAGTGTAGCACATATGTGGAATCGAAGGTCATTGCTGTCAGGTAATTATGTTTAGAAGGATTAGTTGATTGCACGATCCAAGCCGAAGATATTATAATCTAATTGTGCGCCTTTCAAGGCACTTTTGTGTGTTATTGTGCCAATTTTGCCGTTTTTGGCCCGTCATGATGTCAAGTGGCGACCGTGTATCTCAACGTTGCGCTCAATTGACATCATGACCCAGTTATGTCATGAGGGTACATACTTCGGTGCCCAACATATCTTGGACCCGGCGAATGACTCCTCTTGGGCTTGGCATATCGTGGCCGCCATGTCGGCGATTTGGGACTATCCCAAATCATGGGCTGACTTGGCGACCCTGCCATTCCCAATACCGGAGGAGTTGGGCGACGCCCAAAAGATATGTTGGACACATATGACTTGATACCAATACTATGGCACACTCCGATCCAAGTCGGGCACGTGCCTCATTTGCCCCAACCATGAGTGTGCGCATTTTCGGCCATTTTGAGCAGCTTTCCATATTTTCTGCCCGCCGTGCACTTTTTGCAGCGCACCCCTGCACGCCGGACGCTTTGACCAATGGACCATATATGACATGGGTGTTATGTATATTGGTCCCCATGGTTCACACAGCACGTGGGCGAAGCGGAGCATCCTTCGTTAAGGTGCTAGCCCAAAGTGAGTGTGGACAATTTTGCCAGTTTTGCATTTGTGGACCCAATTGTGATCGTCACCACGCCAGGTAGCATGGAGATCTCCGAGAGCCAAGTGCGAGGGAGTCTTTTTTGGACTCTCAGTTAATGGCGCATGGAATGGCGAGTCCGATCACCAAGCCGGCGTGGAGATATACTATGGGGAGCATCCCGAATTTTGGCTCATTTCAGGCAGCCAAAATGACCCCCTTTTGGGACCCCAATTTCAACCCCCCGTGTGGTCAATTGGCGGCCCCATTTCTCTATGCCCACAGGGAGCCCGGACCTAATTTCAAGTTGTACACTCAGAAATGAGTCCTAGGTCCTGCCTCCTCACCTGTGGGGCATTGGCCTTGCCCGGGCTGGGCGAGCCAGGCGTGAGAATGACGCCAATTTTGGTGATTTTGGCACCATGACCCCACTTGACGAATCCGTGTTGCCCCGATGCCGGGCCCTCAGGGGGAACCAGGTTGGGTGAGGGCTCCATGGAGCTTGTACTCCAAGGGCATAGGGTCAGTTGCCTCGTCCCTACCTCTGGCGGGTCCGGCCGAGGGGTCAATTTTGGAGATTTTGGAGCTAATATCAGTTTGGGCTGAAACAGCCCATTTTCAGCTACCAGCTCCTAGGGGACAATGGCGAAGCCATATCTCTGGCTCAGAGACGAGTTGGAACCGGCTGTGAAGGGATTATAGGAAACTACTGTCCGTTGGCCTTGGAGCCCCTTGGTTTCCAGGAACTCGCCTGTGGCTGGGCGGGACACCCCCCCTATTGGCAGGGTTTCAGGGTCCGGACTGAGCAGGGCATGGGTTGAGGTTGAGCCCCCGCCCCCACCAGCCACTGAGAGGGCGAGACCTGGGATTGGGATATGAGTTAGGACTGAGTGTCTATTGTCTTATGATGCCCTTACCCCAGTCCAGTCTTAACCCCATGTGTACATATCCTGATGTGTTGCTGTACATACTTTCGTTCCCTTGTTGCAGAGTGGCAAGGATCCTGAAACGCTTTGTCACATGACACGAGCGTATTGATGCCCTTGTGAGCGTAGTGCTTTGCCTGCCTGCTCACCTGTGCGTGTCACCGCAGCGTCCCGTGGCCGGCCCCCCACGGGAACGCGTCAATACCACTCCGGTTCATGCTCGCCCGCCTTCACTGGGCGCGATCTGTGCGGCGTCCTGGCGCGTTGGCGCGGGCTCGCTTGTTCCCCGCAGTTCCTGTGGGAGCCGGCGGCTGGGGCGGGGGGGCGGGCCGTGCTCCGGCTCCTCTCTCGGGCGGGGGGAGGGGAAACCATCCCCCCTGCCTGGGGGGGTGGGAGCCGGGGCCCCCGCGGCTTGCGGGCCGGTTGGGGGGATGGGGGGGGGGTCGCGCCTCGGCCTCCCTGCTCCCCCTCTGGGGGGCGGCCCTACCCTGGCCCCCCTCTTGTCGTCGGCGCACTCACCCCGGCGTGCGCCTTCGGTCGGGGTCCCGGAGCCGCCCTGGGGGGGGGGGGGGATGACGGGCGGCCCGTGGACCGCTCCCCCGGGGGCCCCTTCAGACCTGAACCCCCCCTCTGCGCTCCCCCAGTGGGCAATGGTCATGGGATGGGTCATGGGGGCGCGGCCTCCATTCTGTTCTGGTGTGCCGCTGTGCGCCGTCCCGAGGCGTGGTTCGCGCGCCGCTCCGGCGCGCTGGTGTGGGCTCGCCCGACGGCCGCGACCCCCGCGGGAGCAGGCGGCTAGGGGTGCCGGGGCGCGCGGTGTGCAGGTCCAGCCGCATCCCCACCCCCCGCGTCGCGGTCCCTTCTGAGGGAGGGGGGGCGTCCCCTCGGTATAGGGGGGGTGGAGGGTTGCTCCTGTGGCCCTCAAGCTGGGGGGGGGGGGCGAGGGGTGTGGGGTGGGGGGGTCGCCCCACCGCCCCCTCTCCCCCTGCCCCTTCGGGCGTCGGCCTGCCATCTGTTGTCTCAGGCGTGCCCCTCTGGGGTATACTCGTGCCGTCGGGGTTGCCGGGCGGCCGCGGGCGTCAAGCGCGGCCCGGTCGGCCGCCAATGGGTCAGTGCGGCGGGGGGGGGGAGGAGGGGGGGGGGAACCCCCCGGCCCTGGTTCGCGCCCCCGTCCTCCCGAGGCCAGCCTCCGAAGGGAGGGCTCCGTGTGCGCCGTCCTGGGTGCCGCTGGTCCACCGTCGGTTGGCAGCGGGCAGGACGGGAGCGTGCGGGCGGTTCACCGGGGGCGCTTGCTGCGGCCACGGTGCACCCTCACCTTGGGTGCAGCGGCCTCTTCGGGGGGGGTGCGGGGCCGCCGTCTCTTTGGTCTGCCTCCGTCCGCTCTTGGGCCTGAGGGGGAGGGGGGAAGGAGTGGGGGGGGGCCTCTGGTCCCCTGGCGCCGCCCTTCGACAGCCGAGGGGGGGCGGCCTGGCGGTCCTGGCCCCGGGGGCCAGCCGTCGGCTGGGGGGTCGCACTCTTCCCCCGCCCCCCTCTACCTAGAGCCGGACCCTCGCGCAGGCCCTCGCTGGGGCCCCTCGTCCCCCCGGCGGTCGTCGCGCGGCGCTGGCTGGCCGGGGGCGGCTCTGAGGGTGAGCGGTCAGCGGTTAGCGGGCTGCGGGGCAGTAGGTTCCCCCCCCGCGCTGGTTGTCTCTGCCCTCCCTCCCGCGGGAGGTGGCGCGCGCTCCTCCGCCACGCTGTATCGTGGGGGGGGCGTGGGTCAGGGGGGCCCGACTCCCCCCCCATCTCTCGCGTCCGTCGTCTGGGCCGTCACCTGCGCCGCCACTTGTGTGGGGGCTGGGACTGTGGCGGTTGTGGGTTGCGCCGGCGGTAGCGCCAGTGGGCGAGGGCGCTGCGCAAGGCCCGGGGGAGCCAGTTCTTGGCGTCCGGGTCCGTGATGCGGAGCACCGCCCCCCCTTCCAGGAAGGCTGGCCACGTCGGCCCCCTGTCGGGCCACGCCGCCCGAATCACTGACCTGAGGACCCTCTCGTGGTCCTCTGGGGCCGCCCACCCCCCTGGGGGTACCTCCTGGTTTCCTCCGTCCCTCTGGAGGAGCACGGCATCGAAGGGCCGGTTCCTCAACCCCCTGGTGGTCCCCTGGTTTGCCCAGCTCCACCACCCGTACACCTCCCCCACCAGGGGGAGGACCTCATCCCCGAGAGGGTCCGGGACCGTGCCCCAGTCCCGGTCCCAGGGCCGGGCCCCCTCTGCCCCTCGCGCCGGCTCCCCCTGCTGTCCCTGTGCCTGCGGCGCCGGTGCCGCGCCCCGCCCCCCTCTTGCCGAGGCCATCCGCGCTGGCTCCGCTCTCGGTGCGGGGGGGGCTGGCTGGTACTGGGGTCGTGGGGAGTGGGGGGGGATGAGCTCTCCAGCGTCGGGGTCGATGTTGTAGAGGTGGTGGTGGTGGTGATGGTGGTGGATGGTGTGGTGCGCCGGCATCTGTTGGATGCCGGGGGGGGTGCACCTCACTGGCTGCATGTCCGGCTGCGGGGGCGCCCCACCCCTCGCCCCCCTCCTCTCGACCCACCCTCCCCCCTGGGCTTCAATGCCCCGTCCCGCCTGTCCCTGGGGGCCCATAGCGCCCTTGCCCCTGCCCTTGGGCCCCCCTCCGGCCCCCTGACGGTGCCGTGGGTCCTGCCCCCTGTCACCCACGCCCTGGCCTGCCTGCTCGCCCACCGTCTCTCGCTCCGCCCCATGCACCTGGGCGCCCTGCCCGCGCCCCTGCGCGTCCTTCCCGTGCCCTGGCCCCTTCCCGGCTCCCTGCCCTGAGTCGCGCCGTCCGCTGCCTGCGCTATGTCCCCCTTTGCTGCTGCGCCCTCGCTGCCTGCCTCGTGTGCCCTGGCCCGCTCCCTGCGCGTGCCCCTGGGCACTTCCCCTGTCACCTCCTGTCCCCCGCTCCGCGCTCCCGGGGCTGGCACGCAGCTCTGCCTTCGCGCTGTCCCCTCCTTGCTGGATCACACGCCGGGCGTCCCGCTGCCTTTGCAGCTGCGGCAGCGTGACGCCCGGCGGCGAGCGCTCGGGCGCCGGTGGGCGGACGTGCTGCGTCCGCCCCGGGGGGAAGGGCTTGGGGGGGAATGGCTTAGGGGGGCTGGTGTGGGCGTGGGTGGGGCTGGCGTGGGCGTGGTACTTCGCGCCCTTTTTGCCCTCTGCTGCTGCCGCGGCGGCCGCCGGCGAGGCGCCTGTGGCCCGTGCGGGGTCCGTCCCCCGCTTTCGGGGCGTGCTGGGGGCCGCGGCGTGGCCGGTTGAGACGGTGGCGCGGCTTCCCGGGGCCGCGGTCGCAACCCCGCGTGTGCCCTCCCTGCCTCCCCTCTGCCGCTGCCGCAGCCCTCGGCGATGCGCCCGGTTCCTGCGCTGGAGCTACCCCCCTGTGTCGGCGGCGTGCCGGGGGATGCGATCGGGGCCGCGGCGTGGCTGGCTGGGGCTGCGGTCTCCGCTCCCCGCGCGTCCGGGGCGCCCTCCCGGGGCGGGGCGGCAGGGCTTGCTGTTGGGGTGGTGGGGGCGGTCACCTCGGCCAGCTCAGGCTCCTGGGTCAACAGCCCGGTGTGAGCAGAGCCTGCCCGGGGCCTTCCAGCTGATGGCCCGACCAGCACCGCCACCTCCGCGAGCCTCCGCTCCTCGCGCTCCGCGGGGGTCTCCCCCGCCCAGTCCGGGGAGACGGGGGAGCGGGAGCGGGACCGGCGGTGGTGGCGGTCGTCCCGCTGGAGGGAGCTATCGGAGTCTGCCATCACTGTTATCCTGGTAGGCATGCGTGGTGGCAGGTGCGCCCTTCCCACTACCTCCCGGTGCATCAGTGTCGTGCCGTGGGCAGTGCTGTGCAGTGCTCTGCGGGGGGGAGGGGGGGAGGGTATGGAGGGCCGCCTGTGGAGTCAGCCCCGTACAGGCGGGGGCCGGCGGCCATCCATCGGCATTGAGAGGGGAGGCGGGGGAGCCACAAGGCCCACGCGTCGCGCCACAGCTCCCAGTCAGGGGCGGGGCTCAGGGCCCTGGGCCCTCGGGGGTCGTCGGGTGGTGCCGG